>JARWLC010000003.1:104076685-104676685 GCA_033318265.1 Phyllotis vaccarum
TCCAAGAAGCAGAAAGCCTTGATAACTAGGTATTTTATAACACAGAAGGTCTACCTAATGGCTTGGTTTTCAGTACCAGGCATGATTCCCCTCTTGTTAAGTAGACCTTAAGTCCAATTAGACAACTGTTTGTTACTACTTATTATACCTTTACGCATATCTTGCCATGCTGGTCATTATCATGGTTCATAGGTGTTGCATCTGGATAGAGTTGTTCAAATGCTTCCTTCCCTTGGCAGCTTGCATAGTGTTTGATGTAACCAGGAAGTCTAGACCTGAGGAGTCAGGCTTGCAGGTCAGATCCAACTCAAATCATCTGTCTTATGTCCGAAGCATATGCTAGCTTCATCAATAAGGGCCTAATCTCAACACCTGAGAGGAGGTAACAAAGGGATACATCTATAATCTATATTAATTGGGGAGTCACTTGAACTACCATGACCAACAATGGGAAAGGAAGGTTCTTCTTCCTGGTACTGGTGCTTTGCTAGTTTATGGTCCTTGAGTGGAGTATTGACAGCCCAAGTGTCTTAGATACCTTTAAGGTAAGTGTGTATGTTAAGTATGATCAAATAATCTGGTTACTATTTATCTTTATGAATGTGTCCTGCACAGCACTATATTGGCACACAGCTCAGGCTCTTCAATTGCATAGAATACTTTGGAGAGACATACAGAAACAAAACCATCCCCACAATCTCACTGAGACCATCTGACAAGAACTGTAAAAGAGGTGTGGCAGTGCCCTGTTAGATATGCAAAGGCAAGAACAAATCAGGAATTTGTAGGGTCTCACTGATATGTAGAGACCTTGGCTGGTAGGTATATAAGCACCATTTTCCCTAGTTGCAACACACAGTAGGTTTTTAGCAATACCCTGGACTTTAAGAATGGCTAATATTTAACAATAAAACAATCATTTCTTTAAAAGGACTCCATAATTCACACAGGATGTGTTCTTAATTCATTCCAACAGGATGTCTCCTATTTCATGCGCTGGAATTTGCATTTCCAGAGATGATGCAGGAAACTTGTTTTTGGTGTAGTCACTGAGGCCCATATATAGAGAATGATCATCTTGAGGTTCCCCAGTAATGTACTCAGCTATGCCAGTTTGACCCTGGGGACACGATATACATCTGCAGTATACACCTGAGGAAGTACCAGATTGAAATCAGTTCTTTCCAAGTACTGTGGAGCATATGCATTGCTTGCTCATTTCAGTGTCCACCATTTCCGTGATATCTATGTTATCAACCTTTTTATCTGTCTTAACAAGGAGTCACCCCTCAGATGGAGGACTCATTCAGAAGGATTATAAAGAAAATTATAGAAAGAGTTCACCTGCCCTGTCTCAAGGCCCTGTGTAGGACATGTGATCATGTTACTCATCAGGGCAGCTCATTCTGCAGTGGAGAAGGACATATAGCTTTACTCTAGATAACCCACTAAGGTAAGCACAACATGGAGATTGGTGGATCTCAGTTACAGGTCCCAGGCATGGTTGCGTAAGACAGTAAGGCTCTGATCAACCTCACTCACAGGATAGCAGGCCTGAAGCAGAGAGGGGTCCAATATAATATGTGGGTCCTGCACCTAGGCTTTTATAAGAATCCCTAAAGTGAAGTTCAAACTGAGATCTAGACTTCTAGGATTAAGATGTAGTTTGTGAATTCTATCAGCTAATTATCACTGTAAAAGAAGTGTTCATGGTTGTCATGACTAAAATCAGACAGAGCATGAAAACAGCTCAACTTCTGCCCTGGCTCTCCCTCTGCAGTGCTGGTCCAGAAGGCTCATGAGTGGAACTAACACAGTTTACAGAATCCCCTCTTAGGAAAAAAGAATGCATTTGTATATCAGAATTATCTACATGGATATGAAGATCCATGGAAATATGCAGAGCCACAGGCTCAACAATTCCCAGATGAGCTTGGTGCCTGTGTGAGCGGAATCATCAACGAACAATTAATATCTCTTATCCCAAGCATAGGATTGCTTGATTTAACTGAGGACATCCAAATGCAATCCTGAGGGACCCAAGAAAGATCCAGATTGGTGGACAGTTCATGAATGAAAATTTCTGAAAACAAAGGACACCTTGGTCACCAAGATACATGCTGCTTGGTAAAAGCACTGACTTGCAAATCCCCAAGTAGCATATTTCCAAACACACCGACTGCTTGTTCCTCAGCTGGCAGGCTTGGGCAGAAGGCTCTTCCTTGTGTTCTAGGCTAATATAGTATTCCCTCCTGCAATAGGAAGCACAGGGATAATTGATCCAGGAGAAAGATTCAGTCTGCCTCCTAGAGTAGATACAAAAAAACCCTGCCAGTCGTGTCCTTTAGATCATAAGAAGAATGTACAGAAACTAAAAGGCCCCACAAGTCAGAATATGGCTCACATGTGCTGCAAAGAATAGAAAAAAAAATCTACATTTTCTTCACTAAAACTGACCACAAAATCTATCTCAAACCTTACTTGAATTAATTCTTTTATTCCTCTTACCGGTCTCCACTGATGTTAGTTCAAGGATAAATGATCAGAGGACACACCATGTTTAAATTTAGTGCTAATCTGGGTACATCAACTACACTCCAGGATAGGCCCTAGGCTAACACAAATTGGGTTCTCCCCTGCCCCCTGTGTATGTGTGTGTGTGTGTGCTTTCTTTTTTAAGAGAGGTAAATCACATGAGGTTGAGTGCATAGGAAGGTAGAGAAGGATCTGGGAGGTATTGAGGGAGAGACGAGTTTTTTCTCATGCAACCAACTTCTCAAGGTAAAAGTTATCTTCCAGCTTCCTCAGCCTGGCTCCTCATCACTTCTACAGAGTAAATCTCTGTCTTCCTATATCTGTCTTAAATACCTTCTTCGCCCAGTTGTTTCACTTCTGGGTTCAACTCTGCATCATATTCCAGAGTTAAGATTAAAGGTGTGAGCTACTACTATTTGATAGTTAGGCCTTAAACTCAGAAACACAGAAAGATCTCTGTCTCTGGAGTTAGAGTTATGGGATTAAAGGCATGAGTTACCACTCTCTGACCTTCCGGGCTTGACTGTGAGTGGATCTGTTCTATGATATTCCAGACTGGTTTTATTAAATATATAATATATCACCACAATTTTTATCAAAATATATTGTATGAAACTGTTAAAAATAAATGTTAAAAAATAAATATCATGGTGATACTAAAGATTTAAGGGGTAGAAATCTTGTAAGCAAAGCTATCTTTAAAAACTTAGGGAAGTCACATCTATCTTATTTCTTCTGAGGTCCAAGCCAGGCTTGACCCATAAAAGGGGACACATTGGAAGGCAGTCATGGTTGGGGATGTGAGCTGGGATGCCAATGATGAAGAGACTTCAGGCAAAGTACACAGACAGGGAGAGAGTTGAGGTCTCTGTGCATTGAAAGCAGGTATGGGGTATGGCTAAATATATATTTAGGAAGGAGATTCGTGTTCTTGACTGTCAGAACTATGATGAGATCTTGGAGCTGATGTCTATCTCAAGCACTCCCAACTCACCTCTATTGTGTGTCACTTCACATTGCTTAAAGACTTCCATTCATTACCTTGGAGTTGACCAAGTTTACCACAAGCCTGGCAGGGAGCAGAGACACTTTGTATTGTACACTGCTCCTGAGATAAAGCACATCTGTGTTGACCAGTTTTTGTCACCTTGACAAAGGATAGAGTCATTTGAAAAGAGGGAACCTCAACTAAGAAAAAACGCCTCTATAAGATTTTTCTGTAGGTAAATCTGCAGTACATCTTCTTGATTGCTGATTAGTATAGAAAGGCTAGCTCACTGTGGGTGGTGCCGTCTTTGGCTGGTGGATATTATAAGAAAGCAGACTGAGAAAGCCATGGGGAGCAAGCAGTAAGAAACTGTAGAAGCATTCCTTCATGGCCTCTATTTCGGTTCTTGTCTGCAGGTTCCTGTCCTGACTTCCCTCAGTGAAGAACTGTGACGTGCAAACTATAGTGAAATAAACTCTTCCCTCCCCAAAGGATTTTTTCTTAAAAAAACAACAACAACAACAAAAAAGTCATATTGTTTTATCACAACAATAGAAACCTTAACTCAGACATTGTCTTTTCTGCTTTCTCTATCACGGGATCAGAATTCAGTTTAATTGTGGTGTGGTTTATAGAACTGTGATGTGAGTGCACGTCTCTTCTGGACATGCTAGAAAGACAGTAACTCATTATCAACAGCCTCAGTAGCTAGGATACTCAGCCAAATGCCTGAGTATCAGTGTGAGGTTTAGGGGTTACCAGATCTTTGCCTCATTTTCAGAGTTAGAGCCTGATTGTTGTTTCTTTTGTTTTAGGCAGTTTATCAAAACATACTGATAGAGTCTATAGGTAATGAAGTTGCTGGAGTGGTTCCATGCACGCGGCTGCTTGTTTGCCTGTTTTCCCTTCACCACTTTCCCTGTAAGTTCCTTACATACTAACTCTTTTGTCCTAGAAAGTACAGACTGGTTTCTTACTTTCTCTTTCTCTTGGCATGTGACTTCAGCAGGATCCTCCCTGATGACCGCAGGACATCTGATACAATCCCAGAGTCTGGAGGGAGCATCTGATTACATGTCAGATTTCCAAATGAATGCAAAGTATGTGTTAAATCTGTGCACCTGCCAAACTTCAAGACAAACAAAAACTACAGAGTGCCAAGTCCCCAGTGTTTAAAGATAATTAAAAACTTTATCTTTTTAAATATAATACTCGGTACAAATATGACCTTACCAAGAGGAGAAAAAAATAATTTTCCAAGCTTCCTAGTGTTTGCGTATATAACATGTGTATAGTATATGTTTCTTTGGATCAAAGTTTGTGGGACATGTTCTGGGGCTGTATTTTGATAGAACTTATTGCTGTTTGTACCTGATCCATTCTTTTTGACTGAATAGGTTGGAGAGAAAACACAAATAACTGTACTGTTCTCAGACCTATGGCCTGGAAGTCCCATTACCTCCCTGCTCTGCTTGCTCCTTCCCTGCAGTTAGTGTAGATAATCCTGACAGGAGGGGCTTGAAAATTAAGAACTCTAGGGTCAGAAGCATCTGCAATTTTCTCTTGGATGAGCTCTGTTTGGACTGAGCTGGTGAAGTCATCCTGTTATAAGTTCCTACAAGGAAGGGAAGGAAGTTGCACAGTGTCATCAACTTTGCAAATGGGGGAGGGGGGAGCTTCACTTATCAGGAAATGAAGTGACTTTCTAAGACTAAATCTTTTGAGGACCAGCATCTTGCATATTCATATGATAATGTGAGCTTTGCTGATGATTTGGAGGACTTTCTATCACAATAGTATCTACATTTTATCCTGAACTTCTCAAAACATTAAGACATTTCTATTCACAGAACAGGTTTGCATTGCAGCCGATGAGGTGGAGGAGTAATCTAGGCCAGAATCCCTTAGTGATTTCTTTCTTCCTGAAGAATAACCTCGATGGGCTCAGCTTTCACGTGCATAGAAAGTTAGACTTGAAACTAAGTGCTCCATATCACCAGACAATTGATCCCTCATAAATAAAAAACTCAATTCAAATTAACTGTATAAAATATTTTTCTCTACATGAAAATATGTGACCACATGGAATAAAGCACTTGTGTGTTTATTCATAGAATTGCATAACTAAAATTATAGCATTTTTCTCTGACCTTGATTTGGAAAAAAGAAAAAGTGACAGAATCCACATTGAATGGAGGGTCTTCTCAACAATCTCAACCTCAAGCAATAGGCCCATAGCTCCAGATCCAAGTCTGCTGATGGTGAGCCTTCTCATTTCCTGCAACCTCTTTCTTTATCCCAGTAACCTTAATGAATTAAGTGCAACATACCTGCAGACCTTGGGGGAAGCACACACCTTAGTTTCAATCATGGGCTCTCAAAAACCACAGGATTGTTGGGCAATCAATACCACTGTCATTCCAGATTCCAGAAAATTGGGCCTTGGGCCAAACACATTTGTCCTGGGAGAGAAAAGCCACTTTCTCAGCTTTCACACAGGCTTGCGGGAAGGCTTGTGTACTAGTAGTGCTCTGGGAAGCTCTGGCTCTGCTGTATCACCTGTGAGTCTAATCTTTCCTTCCACTCGATATGCATAGAGGTTCTGTGTGAATATTGTTTGGATGCTGCTCCCACCACCCTGGAGAGGTCAGAGAAGCAGCAATATTAGATGTAAATATTAAAAATAAATGTTTTAGCTTTTATTTTTGTTTAAAATGATACATTTATAAAATATTCTAATTAAATACTGTAAATAAGTGGTTAAAGCTAGAATAACATGGACTATTATTTATTAAGTAATGTCAGGATGATAGACTTAAATAAGGTTCATGATTCATTATTCAAAGTTTCTGCAACACTGTGTGGGAAGAAGGAATTAACTGTTTTCTAAAAGAGGTAAAATATTTTGCCAATATTCAAATGGAAAGTAAAAAGTTAACAGGCAGAATCTGTTTGTCAAATGTAAAGCACATTCTCCTGTACTGTTCAGCGTGGTCATGTGGACACAACACCAGCCTGAACCTTCAGAGTCACCACCCATGTGCTAACTGAGGATGTCTGCATTAAGAAATCAGTTTGCCAACACGGCCTCTGGGCAAAGGCTGTATATGTCATAGGGCAGGTGATCCATGTACTGCTCTGTCATGCTAGGACAGGGAAGAGGGTAGAGGAAGCTGAGATCTGCAAGGTTCATTCACGAACAAGACTAGCTCTTCTATTTATTCTGTACCATTGATAATTGGGACTATCCATCCTCACATAACATCCAAGAGTGTCACCAGAATGCCGTGGAGGATGGTGAGGCCAGACTGACTCTGGACAGTGTTAGGAGGCAAAGTCATCTGCATGTAAGGATGATTTTGAGGCTGATGTTTTGAGAAAAGTAAAAGGCAGAAGCAGAGTAAGCATGTTAAAAACTCTGACTTCAGCTGTTATAGCAGCTGTGTTATAAAATGCAGAGGGAGTTTGTTCCTAGAAAGGAGTTATCCTGAAGAGGTCATATCCATGACTCCTTCACTCAGTCCTTGGTCCTCACAGGTATGCCTGCCACCTGCCAGCATCTCAGAGCAGCACAAGCCTTCCCGCTGCACTGAAAACTTGTCCCACCAGGGGACACATGCTCACAGTAATGATGATGGCAGCAAGGTCACTGCTGGTTCCATGCACTCTACTCTGTGAATGTTCTTGTGCCCTGGGCCCTATTGCAACTCAGGGAGGGGCTCCATCTCCACATCAGATGTCAGATGGAAGAAAGCTCAAAACTTTGTTTATGAAGGGAGGCCAAGAGGGACCAGCTCAGCTGACACTTTATTTGGGGTTTCATTAGTGGCACTTGGCAGTTGAGGACTCTGTAGGACAGCTGTGTAGACTACAGTATGGACATATCCCTGTGATATGAAGGAAAGAGTTCCTAGACCTGAGCCCTGCACATCTGTGTGTCTCCAGGAACTGGCTTCGGGTTGGGCCCAGGATGATTTGCCAATGCGGCTTATTACCGAATCTCGTTTGCTACAAGCCTCCATTATCTGGTTTGTGTGATGCTAAATAATGGGAAACGTATTAAGTATTCAAAATATTCTGTTTACTTGGGTGAATGCAATAAAATCAATAACAGTTGCTACTCAGAAATCTGGGAAAGTGATTTTCTGGAATGGATTCTAAAATATTTTAGCAACTCAGGGGGGTGGGGTATTGTCAGCCTGATTGTCGATAAAGTAAGGGTCAATTACAGAGTGAATGCAGTCTAAATTAATGCCACATGCTGGCATGTTCAGGCCACTCAACACACATCTGTTTCTAAAAGGACTCGACATTGAACCCAGGGTCTGTTTTAGTTTCCAGTGAGGACATGTGGGGGAGACTACAGCCAGAGGAAGTTGGTGGGTATAAAGGTAAATCTGAAGCAACCAAGTCAGTACCAGCTTGATTTTTTCACATGGCTGTGGGAGGCCAGTGGGCCCAGTTCCTGAGGTCAAGTGCTTTGCAAACCACCCTGGGCACCACTTGTATTACTTCAGCACTGTGATGCACCCAGCTCTATGTCCTCCTGCTCTTGTCCCTAAGTCCCCAGAAGACCCAGCCCACTGACTGATAGAGTCAGCTGGTAGAGATGACAAGAAAGAGAGATACAGTTCCCATAACTACCCTAGCATCCCTGAAGTTACCAGGGCACTCAGAATCATATGTAGTCAGTGCAATGAATCCTGTACAGGGTCAGCTGTACTCTCTGTTCTGAATCCTATAGAGATACCAGAGGATGGACTAATACGGATTTGTGGACTTACATGGAACAAGGGACCCAAAGCATCACCACGTGAAGCCCATGCTATCAGGAAGAAGCATGCAATAAAAACCTAAAGAGAATAAGGCATAAGAAGAGACACAGAGGATCCAAAAGACTCCAGATAGGGTAAGGGAAGGAAAGGCAAATCTGTGTGAGATATCCCTAGAAGATATAGATAAATGTTCTCATGGGGCAAAATGAATGAGAGATATTTCCTCTGAACAAGAAATGGAGGCAGAGCAGATGTTGGGATAAAGGAGCAGCTGGAGGTGCGGGTGAAAAACATTCAGCCACACTGTGGATATGAAAGGTGGTTATTTGGAACTGTATCAGTAAAAGACCCTTGCTTCTCACTACCTGAGATGAAGCCTCCTTGGTAAATGTGTCCTAGAACTGCCCAGGAGACCAGAGAGTCGCAGAGTCTCAGGCCCCGAGTTTGGCAAGCGGTGAACTCTGTGCTTGCTTGTTGGCTGCAGAGGATGCCGCTGAGTGAGATGGCCAGCTGTATTTATTTCCTGCTTTCTGGCTTTTGTTTTCATTTTCATTTTCTTTTCCAAACCTAGTAAGGTTATTTCTTGAATGTGACAGAAAATGTTCACCAACCAGTGTTAGTCCCACATTATTATGTCTCAATGTAGTAATTTATAATCATTTCAATCAACAGATTACTTCATGATACATATCACATAAAAAGAATAAAGGATGATTAGGTCCACCTCAAATCCAAAATACATCTCCCTTTTCCAGGAATGAGGAGCATGTTGAACTGAGGAGTTATTTATTTATTTATTTATTTATTTTACTATATTTTCCCAAGGCCACGAATCGACAAAGTATACACAAAACTTAATTTTGGTCATGTTTTGTTTTCTGGTAAATGGGAGGACCTGTGCTGTGACTTTGTTTTGCTCACAGCTTAGATTTGAGACTCTACAGTGGTAAAGCTTATAGTTGGGTAGACTGTTCTACAAAACAGAGTCATCTCCAGTCATTAAACCTTTGGTTTGAGATGAGACCAGTACGGTTTCCTCACCACAGGCTTGGCTGAGGTATCTGCTAAGTGCATTGCACCCTATTCTTTTCACTTCCCATCTTTGCAAATATTTCACATTTTAGACTTGACAATGTTCAGCAGATCAAAAGATGGCCCCAGGGAGGCCCAAAGATGGTCTGGTACTCTAATCACCACCTGGTTAGTTCTAGGAAATGTGACTTTCCCCTATGTCCATTTTTACTTTCTTTCATGAATTCTTGGGGGGAATTCTTCATATACTTTGGCTAGAACTCCTTTTCCAAATTATGTATTACCAGTCTTTAACCTTTCTAAATCCTCTTGATAAAATTTTGAAAACATAAATTTATAATCTAAGTGTAGACTGTCAGCTTTATCCATCTTTTTCTTAATTCTCTGTGAGATTGTGGGGATTCACAGTTTGGAATCTGCCTACTGATTCTGTTAGAACCTCAGTTTGGTACCTTCGGGCATTTGTTTGGAGTTTGATATTAATCCAATATGCAGCTTCTTCCAAGGGCCCTTATCCCTGGACTGTAGTCACTGTAGATTCATGTGGGAATATTTCATTTTTGACATGAAATCTTTCTGTGGACTCTTTTCTATCTTTTAAATACAATTTTGTGAATTTATTCCTAAAAATTGCACACATTTTTACATTGGTTTCCATGAAAGTAATATTTTAACTAGCATATCATAAAGCACACTTTTATAAAATTGCCTCTAAAATCTTATTTTAAAATAAAATAGGTGGTAGGCATACTGTAGCCAGCCCTTTTCCTCAACTGTCTTATTATGTCATCTATATATTCTTTATTTAGGGGTTTCTGTGTAAAAAATAATACTATCTGTAATTAAAGACAAGTTTTATTTTCTTCCTTCAAATTTTATCTACTTATTCTACTCACCTGCATACAGCACAATTATTTATTTTGTATGAACTTTGTAAGTCTAGTTCTTTTTCTGAGAATATCATTATCCAACCTTTCTTACAAAGAAAATTTAATATTTCTCTGCAGGAAAGGCTGTGGCCCTGACTGAGGTTACTGGGAAGTTGGCTGTCCAGCTCCTCTGCAGCCAGACTTACTCAGACAGCCTTGATTGTCTTCACAGTGAGCAACTACAGATTGTAGCTCAGACCCTGTCCACATCCTCTCTACTCCCTGTCTCCACTTTCTAATGTTTTCTGCTTTGGTTTCATAGTGGGGGACTTGAAACAGTAAGGAAACAGCTGTGACCATTAATCTTAATTCGGGAAGCAAGAGAAAATGTAGAAGTCTGTGGATCAGACACCTGGGGTCAGACACACAAGGACACCTCCTGTGCTCCCTTCCCATAGGTGTGGACCTAATGCACTGGTCCCTAAATAGCAGTATGCCCAGATTTTTTCCTTTGGATTATTTTCTGAAAAGAAAAGTTAAAAGATGGTAAAAGTTTAATCAAACACAGTATACTTTTTCTCACAAACTGAATGTAAATCAAAATAAGCTTTCTACTAGTCTGTGGACTCCTCGAACTCTGAAGAGGTCTGCCTAGGCAGAAGTCAAACTTGTCACTGAGTCTCAGAGAAAGGATAGGTTTGTTGTCTAGGTCAGGGAGGTCAGGCTTCAGCAGATAGGCCCGACTGTCTCACCCAAGATTATGAGAGGAAAAGCGCTTCTTAAGAGTCTAAGAATGACTGAAGTAGACTAAGGGCTTCAGTTTTAGAAGGTGGACAGGCAGCTCTGAGTGGGCAAAGGTGTCAGTGACACCACTGTATAGGTAATTGCATTTGACCTTCAAGGGTTTAGGGGCAGCACAGACACAGTGATGTACCTGTTCTTTCAGATGATCATTTTTGGAATTTAGACACCATGTTGCGACAGGGAGATATGCTCCTGGTCCAGCTCTCCCTTATGATGGTCAGTGCTAAACTGGGAATGAGCAGTGGAAAGCCTGTATTCCCTGCTGTCATCAGCTTTGGAGTATTGAAAAAAGGCAAACTGTTGACAAAACTACAAGTTCAGAAATGCTTAGAGAATATCATTCACACCCACCGAGGCTGGCCTTGTGTGTTGCACAGTAGTGGTACAGAAGTTGATCTCAGATGGGAGCATGTGCTGTCCTCACCAGCCTCAGACAAGGAACATAGGAGTTTTCCAGAGATCTGAAAGGGCCAGTTGCAGGAGAATCAACAAAAAAAACCCAACACAGACGAGAAAGATCCATTAACTTAGAGACCTCCTTTCAAAGAAATTACCATTAATACTCAAGACTGTTGCTGCTCCTGAACTTTCACACAACTCAAGGAGAATACATTCTCTTGAACTTGCAATCTGATTTACATACAAGCTCTGACTTCTGTCATCATTTTTTAGTATAGTTATGGTTGCTAAAACCACAGAGGCAATTCTTACTTTATTTATATTTATCTGAAGATGAATCTTGAGGAAAATCCAAATCATACATATTTTCCATTTAGTTTTGGTCATTAACCTGCCACTGCAATGAAGCCTGAATGTCTTTGACATGTGGAACCCCAGGGGAGACTCAGACAACAAACCTGTTTCTCTCATTTTCTGGCTTTCACTTCCTTGTGCTGTGTTGTTCTCCAGAGCTCCTAGCAGTTTCCACTAAATCATGTTAGCTCAAACTTGCACCATACTTTAAAGCAATACCATAGCTGACACTTAGCAACTCCCAGGTGCATCCTGCTCTCTGAAGCACACAAGACTGGGCTTCAAGTCTACAGAGATGAGACTCCATTTATCATTTGCATTCAGTTTTGGTTCACATCAGAAAATCAGGGGACTAAGGGAAAAATGACATCTCCAGAAAGTGAGCCATACTTTGAAGTATAAACTTAAACATTAGCCTTAGAGGTTAATAAAGAATCCATTGTGCCATACCAAGTTTAGAAGAAATGCTGTGTGAACCAGTCTTCCCTTCAGATGCCTGGTGGTCACCTACAGCGAGCAACCTTATACTAGACTCCACTCTATGCCCTTCTTTGCTTATCCCACCCCCCTTCCCTTTTAGCTACAATCACCTATTTTTGTTATTTTATACTATTTCCTCTGTAGTCCTTAAGCTTTCCTGGAAGGAAGAAGAATTCCATACCTGTCCATTCTATACCTCTACAGCTTCCCAGCATCTGCCTTGCTAGTACAACTGATTCTCGACTGTTCTGTTCAGACCAAAGTTGAGGTTCAACTGACTCTGGAGAAATGACTTTGACTCTCAGAAGGCAGGAAGGTGTGGACTGGGTCCACATTGGCAGGAGACGCTGGAGATAGAGGAATACAGTGCTGCTCTGGGCTGCTGAAATTGAAGAAGAGAGAAGGCCTGGCTGTGGCTCAGTGGGGAGACCTCAGTTTTACCACAGGCACCAAAGTAACAGAGGCACTGAACAAGGTAACTCTGACCCAGACAAGGCTAGCAGGGTCTGTGCAGAGTTCTGGAGATACAGACCCATAGGCTCTCTCTCCCAGAATGGCGGGGTTGAGCATGGAAACCGTTTCTCTTTCTGGGCTTCTTCTTTCTTCCCTCCTTCTTTCCTTTCTTTTTAACATTACAGATAATCAGGGTACCTATTCTGTAGAAGTATTGTGAAAAGTTAGAGTATATAGATTGTGCTGATTGAGCTGATGTTCTCTGTTGACCACCAACTGCATTTCTGCTTCTATCTTTCTTTGCCTCTTCTGGTCCTGCTCTCTTCTTCTGGTGTCATCTCCCACTGCATCTCCATGGTCGCAGTATTTGCTTCCAAGAGTGTGCCTCTCAGTGAGGCTTTCCCTTTACTACAGCCCAAGTGTTTTGCTCCCCAAGCCAAATCACTTCCAGGAATTGACCCAACCCTAAAGTCTAGGAATGGTAGGTCTAAGGATGACCTATACCTGGTTCTCTCTGAAGCTGTTTAAATGTGACTGTGGAGAAAGAATGCTGAACAGCGCTGTACACTGGAGGCCCGATGTGTAGGAAATATAGGATACAAAGAGCAAATCCTGAGGCAGGTTCCCAAGTCTTCAATGCCTTCTTTTATTGATGGGTCAGGAATGTTCCCAGTAGCCTGAATATCTGAGCCTGGAGCTGAAGCTTCCAGGAATTTTACTTCCTTCAGCATCCAAATTATATTCTTTGCTCGAAATTCCTGAGGAAGAAGCTCTTTCATGCAAGGTGTCACCTTTCTCCTGTATAATGCCAGCACCTCAATGTCAAGCACATAGCAGGCAAGCAACCACTGCCACTCATTTCAATGTCATATGAGATCATGTAATATTTAAGAAATGGCTTCATCATCTTTCATGTTTATTCTTTTTCCTTTGATAAAACTATTTTAAATATCACTGTTTGATAATGCAATAGAAAAGTCAATTCAGTGTTATTTTCTCTAGGTACTTTATGTGTTTTGTATGTGTGCTGTGTACACATGTAGGAATGTTTTAGTGTGGTTCTGACAAATGTCTGCTATATGTGCTTGTTAATACAGTTCAAATGTAAATAAAAACAAATCATTTCTCTGTCCAGTTTCATTATCTCTGGAACTATATTCTTCCAAAAGTATTAGATCATTCGTTCTGAATGACATTTTCTTCAGCAACTAGAACCGGGCTGCCTAGTGCTGATGGTAGGTGACATGGAGCTTTGGTGCCCTCTGGAGGTTGGCTCAGTAATCGCACAGTACCAGAGGCCTTTAATCAGTACCAGGCATCTTTTAACAGCCTAAGAAATAGGCTCCAGCCAAGGCCATATGTCTGAGGTATTGCTTAATAAAGGACTCCCAGCCCCTTCATCTGAGCAGCATCATCTCTTACCTGAACACCTTTTCTCCTGCTCGTCTCCAATAGCCTCACTGGTTCCTGCCACCAACCTACACTCCTCCACATCTGCTTCATGCTTTTGTTGTCCAGTAAGAAACACCTGATCTCTTTCTCCAGAACACATGGTACCCACTAACCCATCCATGTACCAGAATCAATCCCAAATCTGTGGTTTTAAGTCCCTGCCAATTACCTTATGCCTCTTCTCTTTTTAAGCCTGTTAAGGCAGAGCAGCCTGAACACAAGCTATAACACAGGCCCTGCTTCTGTCCTAAACAGCCCTGTCATAGGCATCCATATCACTCAGGATTGCCAGTCTTTCCAGGTTTCAGGAACTTAAGAGTCCCTCTGGCTGGACACTGGTGTTCCATAGGTTGCCTGTACTTTGTCCCCACCCTACAGGGTCCCATCATTCTCTTCCTTCAGGAATTGCTTAAAATGCAACACTGTACCACTTGCTCTCTCCAGAGCACTTGAGTTCCATGTGCTTGGATTCCAGCAACTCTGGACAGAAAATGTTCAAGGGAAAACTACATCAAAGTAGCATGACTGGCTACTTTGGGTATGTGTGTGGGTTCTGTGCAGATGTTATACCAATTTAGATTAAGACTTGGGCACTTAAGGATTTTGCTCTCTGGACTCTATTCTCTGTGGATACCAAACAATGACTTAATCTTAACTATATGAATTCACCCTGTTTCCAACCACTTGTTCACAATATCTACTTTCACAGTCTCTGGCACACAGATGTCCATTTCTTATCAGCCATATGAATGAATGGATGTGGAGCACACATTCCTTGACCACAGATGACCCCAGTAAACATTCATAGAGGGTAGGATGGTTGGCAGAACATCACATCACCCAACACTCCACTTAAGGCACCCAGGAGTCTCCCCTTGAGTCTTTACCCAATGGGAGTCATCAGTTTTTGTCCTCAGAAATGAAGCCAGTTGTGTGCTAGACTCCAGTATCTCCTGAAGAAGGTTGAAGCTTTGTTTTAATCTTGGCAGGCCAATAAACACTTCACTTCCACAGGGATATGCTGTGGAGAAGATGATCACAGTCCCTTGCCACTGCATTTCCCATAGCATGTTAATAACAGACCCACATATGGCTTTCTTATTTCTACATATCCATATTGACTTTCTTCTACTGATGCTGACATCATTGCATTTCTAGCAGTATGAGAATCACAAGCAGACAAGCAGAGACCAAGAAACCAGCACTATACAGGAAACCCTGCAGCTCAAGGTTAGATTACACACATACAGGGAAAGCACACTGTATATTATCAAGCATATATTATTGTGTAATAATGCACAGTAATCACCAAAGTTTCATGTGCTGAAGTGTATAAAGTGGTTGCTATAAGCCTTTCCTCTGCATTCTGTAACTACTTAGTGAAGAATGTTTACTAATGCCTATACTGCCTGTGAACATTACATTACAAATGTGTGAAACACAACACTGGTCACATCTGTAAAAACCTCAGAGCCACACTGATGAACCCAATTGCTTGTTCATAATTCTGGTTTTCAGGATTTCCCTTAGTATAAGGACAAAATATTAAGACAATTGCTCAAAGTATAATTTTAGTCACTCAATGTGAGTTTCACAAATCACAAAACATTTGTGTATGTGTTGTGTGTACCAGTGTGCACACATGGATGTGTGAAAGCAGGAGGACAACCTCAGGTGTTGTTCCTAGGGAATGCCTACTGTGTTCTTTTGTTTTTTTAAAAAATATACTTACTTTGTATATATATGTATTTGTGTGTGTGTGTGTGTGTGTGTGTGTGTGTGTGTGTGTGTGTGTGTAAAGGACAACTTGTAGTAGGAGTTAGCTCTTTCCTTCCACCGAGTGGGTTTTCCAGAACTGAACTTGGGTTGTAATCCTTGGCAGTAACCACCCTCACTCACTGGGCCGTCTCTCTGCCTGTAGGGTTAGCCAAGCAGGCTAGGCTAGCTGGTCAGGGAGCTCCAGACATCTGTCTGTCTCCACATTTCCAGTACTGGGACTATGTCTTTATGCTTAAAGCAAAGTACCACTGAGCCAAACCCAAATATTTAAAAAGACAAACTTTAATTTTAGTCTCAAAAACTAAGCACACCTCCATCTACAACCATATATGGAGAAACAAGGCACAAAAGCCTGAAAGTCAAGGACATGGTTATATCAAGTCTGGGGTATGGTATTAATACCAACATATGATGGTAAGCAATACTAACTTATCAGAGAAAAACTGGGTTAAGTAGGATGGTTTCGAATGCAGGGAGTCCACACAATGTGCAAATGCTAAGAGTGTTGTCTTAAAATGCACAGAATCCACAAACACCTAGTTCCTCTTTTTCTAGTCTCTTTATAAAGCTGCTCTGGACAACGACAGAATTCAGGTACCACTAGCCTTAGACACAAAGGCCAAGGGAAGCAGATCTGGTTGGTGCGTTCTAGACCTACCTGACACTCTCCTGCTTTCAATTTATCTAACTAAATATAACTGACAAATTTGTTTTTATTTCCTGTGAAACTAATCAGTTATAGTGAGTGCCTTTGTAAACCATAAAACCAATGAACACCCTGAGCCGGTAATTTTCAGAACCGCACAATTAGATATTCCCTTAGATTCATGTCCATGACTCAACAGTATGATTTTTAAAATTAAAATTTTACTTACTATACTATGGTATTTTCTTTGGTGCATTTTTTTTTCAATGTAAAAATGGAACAAACAAAGAAACTAAGAACATAATTCAGGTTAAGTGCTGTAGCGGCTTCTCAAAGGAGCCACAAACTCACACCTTAGGCTTACTGTCACAATTCAGATACTAGGCTTTCTAACAATAAGAGCCTGAAGTAGATAAACGTTTAAAACTGCATATCTGAGTATCAGAACATTAACTGAAATCTATCAAACTGTCTACTTTTAACCTTTTAAATATTTTTAACTGGATTTTATTTTATTTTAGAACTTTGAAAAATGTTCCCTTTAGGAAGAAAAAAAAATCCTACTAAGTAAAAAAAAAAAAAAAAAAAAAAAAATACACAAGTTATTTTCTTAAAACTAAAGTTAAAAGTTTATAGAATTTCCAATACTGTTTCTAACTCTGAGTTTCCAGTTATCTGTAATTTCTGGAGATCTATTGTTTAAGATTCATAGAAACTAAGGATATCGGGAAAAACAGAAGCAGTATGCCCTTCTCTGTGTTCACTAACCCCCAACTACACGAGGCAGGACACTCAGGAGGAACTGGTCTGCACTTGTCACAGTCTATGTAGAAACAATTAAGTCATTCACTGAGTATGCAAGTATTTATAATTTTGTACCCAGAAAAAACAAAACCAAATGGTTCATTTGGCATACTATTTTCCATGGAGTCTTGACTTTACAGCTTCCATTCTAGCTTAATATTTTTAAACAAAACATTTTCAGTGGCATAGCCCCAACTCAATTCTTTAGAGGCTTAGCTTCATGGGAACTGATATACTACATTCTTTTCCAGATCTGCCCCACAGATCGCTCAGCCTAGGTACAGCTGACGTTATATACAGAACAATACCTCATGGTGGGACTGTCCTATGCCCTGTGGTGAATGCTATCAAAGTTTCTGGGGGTTTGTCCCCTTAACTGAGAGAGACCACTGCCTACAACATCAGGATGAAGTTGTTTATTTCTCAGCTTCCACACTCAAAATTGAGTGAAATCTAGTTACAGAATAAGGTCTACCAGCAAACTGTAAAAGCCATGTAGGACTCTTCCTATGACTGAGCTTCCAGAAAGCTCCCACAAAGCAAATGCGACTCCACATTCAACAGCATCCAGGTGACATCGTGAGTTATTTTAAGAAACAGCTTCAGCAAGGGTTCCATCTTTGTGGGCATAAACAATAACTATTTCCAAACCAAGAGTCAGCTGACAGAACATCTGGGCACGTGCAGCTTACAGCTGGAAACAACCAAGTCCGAGGAAAAACAAAGTCCACAGCAACAGCTGTGCATTATTCTTCTTTTCTTCTTCTTTTCCTCTCCTTTCTTTTTTCTTGCAAGTTCTTTAGATCAGACATCACATTCAAAGTCTTCTGGACCCACATAATCTAAAATCATTTGGAGTCATGATTAAAACTGTAAAGATGTGACTGAAGACACCCAGGACATTGGTCTGTGCCATATGTACCACAATGACCATGATTAAAACTGTAAAGATGTGACTGAAGACACCCAGGACACAGGTCTGTGCCGTACATACCACAATGACCATGATTAAAACTGTAAAGCATATGACTGAAGACACCCAGGACACAGGTCTGTGCCGTACATACCACAATGACCATGATTAAAACTGTAAAGCATATGACTGAAGACACCCAGGACATAGGTCTGTACCGTATGTACCACAATGACCATGATTAAAACTGTAAAGATATGACTAAAGACACCCAGGACATAGGTCTGTGCCGTACATACCACAATGACCATGATTAAAACTGTGAAGATGTGACTGAAGACACCCAGGACATAGGTCTGTGCCTTACATATCACAATGGCCATGATTAGACTGTAAAGATATGACTAAAGACACCCAGGACATAGGTCTGTGCTGTATGTACCACAATGACCATGATTAAAACTGTAAAGATATGATTAAAGACACCCAGGACATAGGTCTGTGCTGCACGTATCACAATGGTCATGATTAGACTGTAAAGATGTGACTAAAGACACCCAGGACATCGGTCTGTGTTGTACGTACCACAATGACCATGGCATTGAACAGCAATGGTGCTGAGAAGACGATAGAAATGAACATCCCCCGGGAATCAAAATACTGATATTTTGTAAAAAATCTGTTTTAGAAAAACAAACAAACAAACAAACAAATAATAGTTATTGAATTTCAGTCCTGGGAGGAGACAGAAGAACAGCAGTTAAGAGTCTGGGTTCACTGAAGAGTCTGCATCAATTCTAACACAATGACTTAAAACTGCACAGAAACAGACCTAATGCTTCTCATAAATTATAGAGTAAATGCTATATTCCTGCTACAGCTGCTTAAGAAAGCCCTGTTGTCTAGTGCCTCCTGCTCCTAAGCACCTTAGTGCAAGATCTTAAAGGCTGTATGACTCCGATTTGCCCAAGGGTAAAGAGCCAGGCTGAAGAAGGCAGGAGCTGTTTGGGAAAGATTTCTCTCTTGGTAATATGAAAATATGAGAGATAGCAGCTTCCACTGACTCAGTAATAGTGGCTGTGAACCTGCTACATGAGCTATGGGTTACAGAAAGGCACCGTAAGAACAGATTCACTTTTAAAGCAAGCCTACCTTCTGGAGAGAAGGAGGAGCTCAGGTAGAGTGCTAGTCTGGCTTATCGAAACAAAGCAGGGAACACATCAAGACTAGCCTCTAACCTGGAGAAGGGATCAACACAAATTTTAGGTGGCTGGGTATGGGGCCAGCAGAAGGGGCGGCAGCAGAGGCCCTGGGTATCAATACAGTTTTGTGCCTTTCTCTGAGTGATTAGGGACACACTGGAATGGTTGGAGTAGTCTGCAGAGACAGGAGAAGTGCCAGGGATGCTCTGGCACTGTCCAGGTATAGAGAGGGCATTTCTAAGAGGAGAGGAGAGGACAGAAGCAAGATCTCCAAGTACCACTTACTCCCTAATAAATCCCTCTAAAACTCCTCCCTTTTGGATGCTGAAACTCAAATTACTATAATACTCCCTAATACTTTCTCACAGATTGTAACCGTAAGAACTCATGCTGCAGTCAACATGGTTACGCCATTCTTAAAATACCTCATTTTATACGTCTCTAAGGCCTCCCTGACTATAAGCAGTTATCCCCAAAGTGACACATAGCTTCAATAAGAACTTTTGACTATTATTTTCACTTTTTTATTAATAAAATTATTAGTCCAGTTAATAACAACAGAAATATTTAACTGCTTATTTCTTAAGGCCTAAACATATTTCACCTATATGTACAAGGTGGTCAATATTTATGTGGCCACAATTCCTGACATTCTCAATTTCCCTATAAGTTTTATGTTTTTTTTTTTTTAATACAAAGTTCCACATGACAATAACACTGCTGAGCGAAAGTCCTAAGACACAGTCAAGAGCACAAAAAGCAGACATTACCTCCAATTCATTGCAGCCACTTCATTGATGTACTCAGCACAATAGACTAACAGTACTAAGAAAAGAGAGAAATCGTATTAGAATTTCATGACCAATCACAATCATTATAAAACAAGATAATCAGGATAATACATTTGTACATATAGTAACAGAATACCAAAAAATGTTTGGAGAAATGCAATTTTCATTTTAGCTTTGGCATAGTAAGAATTATCAAATCATAAAATTATAGAACATGCCTATTTAATAGGAATAATAAAAGATCAACACATGTGTAAGATGCCAGGGTCCTTAGTGAAACGCCCATGAAGCTGTTCTGCACTAGCAGAACCACCATAATCCAGATAGAAAGCTCAGTGTCAAAGCCTCAGGTTTTGTGAAAATGAAGGAGGTAACTCCAATGCTTTTATGTTGTTTGAAATTTTAATGAGGAAAAGCATATAAAGCATTTAGAACAGTGTCTATAACCTAAGAATGCTCTTCAAAACTGCAAGCACATACATTGTTCTTAAATTTAGAAAACTGTGCCTTTCAAGGCGTTCCCTCAAGACCTCTGTACAAAGTTCTCGTCTGTGGTAGAATTCAGGTGTTACTGTGGCAGAATACAGGTGTTAGCTGGAAAGGCTTGGAGGCGTGTCTAGAGTTCTGGGAGGTTGATCAGGGTGTAGCCAGACCTGATGAAGAAGCCTCCAAGACACTAAGCTCACACTATTCCTGCATTCTCTGGGAGCAGATCGAACCATCCATATAAAACATTTCCACTCTCCAAAAAAAGTTCAATTTATATCAGTGTTTATATACCCCTTAATAAATATTAACCCTTTATATATTACAAGTAAATATTTCTGAAATAGTTGGCACCCAACTGTCTCTTCATACCTATGCACCTCTACTACATTGTCTGCAGAAACTCATACCAGGGCCCTCAGCATATTTCACTGCACCCCTCAGTTCAGTTCTCATCAAAATGATCATTACAGCTGGTAATAGCACAATTATAACACATCTGCAGCTATCTACTGAATGTGAGTGTCCCCAAGGAAGTTACATTAAATGCAGAAGCCTATTTTGCTTACCAATGTAACTTCACTATTTCTCAGGAAAAGAATTTCAAATGAAGAATGGACACCACTTCTGTAATATGAATGCTCATCCCTTCACTAATTTTTCCAAGACAGCTTGATCATATTACTACCTCTCACAGTCAACTGATTAAATTTGTCTAAAATCAGCTTTTCCAATTACCAAGCAAAATCTCTTCCCCCTTCCAGTGTCCACAAAAGTCAAATATTTACACATGTAATTACTCAGCCTTGGAACACTTAGCTCCTGTATACGGTGGAACCTAACCTATGATCCAGCTTCCTACCCACCCTCTACCCTGTATTTTAGGGGCTTTGCCCACTTGTTTGTATTTGGGGCAGACCTCATGCCTGGGCTAGCCAGCTATTACCGATATTTTCTTACTGTCATTTTACTTTAAATATCTTTTTGACCTGAGTAAGGGGCCTAATATATTAATTGTCCTCATTTGGCTAAGTACCATAATTTGTATTGTTTGTCTGCTCCTGTGTAATCTTTCTCAATTTTATATACCTAATCCCTTCCTACAATTTCTAAAGCCATTATTTTAAAAACTGGTCTGAAATAGTATTTTATGTGAAGAATGTCTCTTAGTTTGCAGTCTAATTTTCCAGAGCATGCAGTATGGGCCTAAGCCTAACAAGAAAACATCTGCATGAAAGACATGCCATCCAGGACTGAACTAAAGCAGGAAATTATCTGTGTAGAAGTCAGTATAAGAGAGTAAAAATCTTAGTACATCTGATGTTCCACATCCTTTCTGGCCAGCCTGAAGCAAAGGGAATACTCCTCTCAATTTTAATGTCCAAAGATTACTTCATGATTTCCATATAAAATGAAAGGCTTGGGAAGCCCTTGTAAAAACATAATACAAATAAAGCTAGGGCAAACAGGATTCAGTGTTATCCTACTCACTTAGGCACAGGAAATGTCCAATCTGTAGTTTATACCTCTGTGATGAGAAGCACGTGAGAAGTAGGCACAGCAGGTGGAAGACGACAAGCCCCAGGAGCCATGGCTCTGTCCAGTCTGTCTCCTGTGAGGATACACTGTTAGAAATTTAGAGACGGAGTGCAGGTGGTATGCCTGCAAAACTGCTTCCCTGTAAGTAACAGGAATTACTGGTCCCTGCCCCTAAGTTTGAGATTACACAGCTAAGCCTCCCAGACAAGTGGAAGCAAGAAGAAAAGGAGAAAACAACGCTTCAACTGCAAGCACATCCACAGACTTTATATAAAGATTTTAAAGTCTGAGTACACAAAATAGAAACCATCACTCACTTGCCTCTTTTGATTGGTGAATATAATCCTTTTCATGGTGGGTGAAATCTAAAGGGTTATTGTCATCTAAATTAACAACGTGAGTAAAGTCAAAATGACCTATTCAAGGAGATGCACTTGGAGCATGTAAAGCTGCTTAAGGGAGGAAGCTCTTCATATTATGGCCTGGAAACGAGAGACTGAGTAACCTGTAGGACTGACTGTCTGCAATGCACCCAGCTCGTTTGTGCTTCATCAGTTCTTTGGGGCCTTAGAGATTATCAGTGTCCAGCCTGACTGTCCCCACCTGATACTCAGTTCCTAGTCCATACTTCTTAACAACTCCCTCCTTTTTCCAAGGGCATTGCCCCACAATGCTAGACTAGTTCCGGAGTGTGGAGCCCCAAAGCTGGAAGGACAGCGCATTGAGAATCTGTTCAGAGCCTGGAACGGAACGCAAAGTCCACTGCCGCTGCCAAGATCCCACCACGGTGGGCACTCTGGCCTGCGCACCCGCAGCCATCCAGCCGCGAACAACCTGCCCGCGCCTGCGCAGTCCACAAAACCCCAGCGACTCCCCACCAAGTGCCAGCGCCTGCGACTTACCATGATCACCGCGGGGATGCTGACCGGGAAGGCTCTGACCGAGAATGGGGAAGGCATCACGCTGGGAATACGAACCACCCGGAGACGTCCTCGACTTCCGACAGCCTGCAAAGCCGCCTAGTCTTCTCGCGAGATCTACAAGCACGAACCTGGCATATAGTTCTTCTCGCGAGAAGTTTTTTTTTTTTTTTTTTTTTTTTTTTTTTTTTTTTTTTTTTTTTCTTGTTAAGAGGTGCAACTTTCATTATTACATTAATTAGTTTCTGGAACTGTAAAAGTGCTTGCGTAGATGTTTCTCCCAAACTCCTAGAAAAGCTGAGGTTCCACAGACGCAGCGAGCGGCGGGGGCCAGTTTGTTAGGTCGGACAGCACTCTTGGATCAGCATCTTCATCATGGACCCGGGACAGATCCAACATCCTGCTTACAGACCCAGATGAATAAGATGCCCTGTCTCTCCCACAGACCCAGGCTGCGCACTGCCGAAATGCACTGGATGACTTATTCTACAGTCATGGTGGATGACATGGCATGGACACCCTAAAGACCAGGATGAATATGGTATCAGGTCCTACAAACCCTGGATAAACATGGCATCTAGGTTTTATAATATACACAGCCCTCCCTCAGAGAAATAGGATGCCAGTGGTGTCTGCCACAGAGACAAGGTATGACTTCTGCGTCACAGGCCAGGAATGAACATAGTGTCCATGCCTTACAAACTTAGGATGAATAAGGTATCTTCTTCAGAGACCTGGGATGTGCACAGCATTTCAACCCTACAGACTTGGGGTGAACGGTTATTTCTACCTCACAGATATAGAATTTATCTAGCTCCACACACCTGAATGGGCATAGAATTCTTATCCTGAATGCCTAGAAAGGACAATGACCTTACCATGGTGGACATGGTAAACATTATGACTCACCCCATAGATCCTGGATGGACACAGATACCCGATACATCTAGACTGAACACAGGAACTGAGCCACAGACCCAACATGGGCGCTGACTAAAGTCACCCCACAGACACCCATCTCCTAACTAGAGGTGGACATTGTGTCCATATGGCATAGTGAAGCATCTCTACCCAGTAGGCTTGGGTGCATACGGTATCTGCCCTACTAACCAGTGATGAATATACAGACAGTATGCACAGATGTAGGATGGACATAATATTCATCCTGTTGACCCAAGATTGCAGTGGTTCCCCTGCAAGCTTTAGACAGGGAAAAAAAATGCTCAGTGTGAGGTAAGAATCAAACTCAGCTCAGCACAATTTTACTGTAAACAGTGCTGGACCAGAACTTCCAGAGTCTGGTCTAGATCATTTTATTTTAACCATATATTTAGCACAGCACAATTTTGGGGGGAAAAATAAGATAACAATCAACTCAGTCCCAAGTGCACAACAATTTAAGATATGTTTACACTGAGATTCGTTACAAAGTATATCTGGCTTTTTTCACAAGAATGGGACTGTTGACTCAAGAGATAGTGCCCAAGATTTAGGGTCTAGGGAACTTGACTGAGATAAACATAACACCTGTGGGTTTCAGGATTGGGTTCATCCTCACATAATGTTGTAAAGCACAAGTGACATAACTCATAAGAATGGGTTTTATGACCTAAAATCAATGCTCAAGATTTAGGAGGAAAGGATCTGGAATAAGTAAATACAAAAATTTGGAAGATATGGGCGGAGTCTGCCTTATCAGACAGCGAAGAATTACCAGGTTATAAAACTACATTATTTCCGTCATTCCAGGAAGTGTAACAGTGAGTTTTTCTGGACCATGGCCAGAGCTCCATACCTACAGACCTGCAGTCCCAGGTGCCTAGTGGCCCGCTGCTGCTTAGCACCCCTCCCCCAAATGACTCAGACACTTATATTAATTTCATACTGTTTGGCCTATGGCTCAGGCACATTGCTTGCTAGCTCTCTCATCTTAATCTGTTTCCATTCACCTGTCCTACCATGTGGCCATGGCTCACCTGTGTTCCTTTACATGATGCTTTCTTGGGTGCCTTTTTTCCCCCTTACTTTATTAGTTTTTCCTTACTTTATTAAACCATTCTTTCAAAGACAAATATACAGCCAAGGATTCTAGAGTATAAGGTAGATGATAGAATGTTTTCTTTAGTTTGGCTAAATACAAATAGACTAGATATTGCAACTGTAATTCTTGCTTGATAGATATTTTGAATATGTAATTTTGCTACGTTGAAATTGACACCTTCCTTTCTGATTAGACAGAAAAGGGGAAGTGATGTGGGAATGTCTTTCTGTATGCTGTGAATAAAGGACTGTTTTGGTCATGGCAGACGCTATAGAAAAAGTAGGCTGGGAAATGGGAGCATAGGTAGGAGAAGGGTGAAGTAAAAGAGATGGAGCCAGGTGTTCAAGGAAGCAATTAAAGGAACACAGGTGAGCCACGGGTCACGTGGCAAAACAGATTAGTGGAAATAGGTTAAGATGAGAGAGCTAGCTAGCAGTGTGCCTGAGCCATAGACGAAACAGTATGAATTTAATTAAGCCTCTGAGACATTTTTTGGGGGAAAAGCAGCTGCGGGCAGATCTGAACTGTGGGGCTAGTCCAGGTCGGAAACCTCACTGCTACAAGGGAGAGCAGCTAATTGAAGAGGTAAGCTCTGTATTTCTTCACAGCTTATCTGTAGGAAAAAGCCTTTCTTTTTTCTCTAAAGACAGTAGTCATTCACTTCCTATTTAATTGATCTAGAAGGGACAAAATATTGGTGTTCTTCAGATCTATGCAATAAACAAAGCCCTAGTGACCTTGTGTTGCTTGGGATGCTGTCTTAACTCGGGGGTAGTAAATTACTTAGGAGTAATTGGGTAGTTTTGGAGTGCCCATGCTCATGGAGACTGAGTTATCATCCTATTACAACACCTGTTATTGGAGAGGGGCAGGGCATTGAACATGGACTGGCAATGGATTGTTTAATGGTTTTAAGCACATTTAGCTCATGTGTGAAGTTCTAACTGCCTTTGTAAACAATGAGGATCAGAAGTGTCTTTCCTATAACATAAGTCTTTATGTTATAACATGCAATGCACAAATCCATGCACCTTGTTATACAATCTGTGCTTGCTTTCCATTTAATGGCTTGAAGTAAAGAATGATGTCATAGCCCTCTTCTCCTAGTCTGAACACCGTGACAGTCATAGCCTACCTCCTTCACTTGACTGTGGAATGGGTTTTGATGTAGTGGTCCAGTATCCTTTAGCATTTAGCACTGCTCACCCAAAGACTTCTTCCTCTTTCTTGAAGGCATACCCAGGCTGTTGTCGCCTTGCCTGACCTTTTCAGACTTGGGCTACTCTCTGTTTTTCAGCCAGATGTCCTCCACCTTCTTCACCAAAGGGATAAAAGAAAGGGGGGGAGGGAGTCTCAAGGCCATCTGAGTGTGACCTAAAGTTCTGCTTTAAGGAACACAGGATGTTTCACCCTGCCAGGATAAGGGCTCTCTACCCATTTAGCTTTACTGTCATTTCCTTAAAGTTAATGTGTGGGCTAGAGTTTTCCTGTGAGTCTCAGGGTCCTGATTTTTTTGTATTGACTTTAGTGACATGGACACGATATTTTTTTAAGTGCTTTGCTGGCACATTTCACAGGTATCTCGTGGCCTCTTGACTGTTCTGTGGTCTAGTCCTGCAGAGTCTTGAACCACCAAGTCTCCTTTATTTTCTCAGCACCATTCAGTTTTGTTCCCTAGCCCTGTGTCTCAGGTGTCATGTGTCCTTGCAGTCATCCGCAACGTTGTGGACTTTCCCGGCTGCTCACCTGTACTTTTTCAGCCTCTTCATTTGTTTTCTTGGTTCCATGGGCTGCTCTTATGAGGTACCAGCAAATCTTGTGGAAATTTGGAGGGAGAGAAGCGTCCCTTGTTTGTGGAGGTCAGTGTTCCACACTAATGAATGTATCCAGCTCCTGAAGGCCCGGGTACACTCCACTGACTTCTCAATCCTAGGGTTGCAGCACTCCAAGACATGTTTAGCCTAAAGAAACCTTCTTTCTTCTGAGTTTCCTTTTTGGGTTTGTGCCCAGCCTAAACTCCCACAATGTTATCTAAATATAATCACATCTGTAAGATCTTAGTTAAGCTGCATTTCATGCTTAGATGAATAGATCCTAGCTAGCACTTCCCCATACCTTTCTGGTAGTTTAATGTCACCAGTGATTTTACCCATATTGTTTATTTTCTTACTATTTGCTGTATCCTTATTTTATTGTTGATTAAATTATATAGTGTTGTGGAATGTTTAACTAGGCAAAGGTGTGTTACTTTTGTTTATGCTGCATTTGGTTAACAGTGTAAGGTTGTGTGTTTAATTCTGTAAAGATATGTTGCTGTCTGTTTTGCTTTTCCACCTAAGGCACCTGATTGGTCTAATAAAGAGCTGAATGGCCAATAGCTGAGCAGAAGAAAACTGGGAGGGCAGAGAAAACAAAAAGGAGGAGAAATCTAGATTTGAAAGAGAAGGAAAAATGAGGGCCATGCCTCGGACAAGGAGCTAGGCAGAGGGAAAGTAAGATGTACAGAAAAAAGAAAGGTAATTAGCCCCGAGGCTATAAACAGGTTAATTTCAATTAAAAGAGCTAACCAGAAACTTGCCTAAGCTAGGCTCAGCATTCAAAATTAATAATAAGTCTCTTTGTCATGAATTGGGAGCTGGTTAGTGGCCTAAAAAAGAAAATTTTTTTCTGGTACAAAACACTTTTATTTTCTTTCTCTCATTCATTCTTTCTTTTTACTTTTTATTATTTGTTTGTTTGTATATTTGTTTATTTGCTGTGAAGGCCTAGGAGTAAAACCTATCTCTGTCTCCAGTACTCCTTTGGTTCGAGGTACACAGTAAACCCTTATACATTCATCAAATAATCGAATGGAATGAATGAATTCATATGTGGATTAACATGATTTCAAAACTTTGGGAGAAGATACCACTAAATATTTACTCCTCTGTTCTTTATGTTTTAGATATGAACTATTAAGTTCTTTCAATATTTTTCCTGTTAATATATTCAAGCTCTTGCTACTTTATTAATTTTTATAGCCAATATTTTCCTGGAAATGTGTGTTTGTCTCATGGTTTCAGGTTTCTTGGATGAAACTTTCCAATGTCCTCTATTTATATTGTTAGAAGAGTTTTCAGGCAAAGCTGTAGCTCAGGGAGTTCTAGTAGGCTAGGCTCAGCCACTATTTTGATATACCAAGTAAAGAGATACATAATGATGAAAAAATGATAAGAATTTCATCATTTTAGTCACATTGGGCAGAGGAACAGATAGAGGAGTTCAGTTACCTAAGTCTTCAGGACAATGACATGAGATTTAGGTTTAAATAAATAATCACGGTAGAATGGCAAGAGATATTCATAATTAAGGAGATTTTTGCCAAGGACTGGAAGGGTTGATCATTATCTCAGTTCCACCAGGAGGTTAGAAAGTAGCAATGATAACTCATGATAGAAAGGGGGAAATTAAGGAGACACCAGAAGGGAAAGAAGCCATCTCACCCCAAAGTCTGAAGTGTCTCATCCGTTGAGATCATGGAGGATGTCTATGACTCCAGGTTTGTGTCTGCACTGTTCAGGAAACATGCAGATCATCATGGTCATCCATGTTATGGTTATGCATGCCATAGTCAAATCCCACTTGTCACAGGAGAGCTATCACTACACTCCTTTTCAGGGTCCATTACTCAAAACCACACTTAAAAGCTTCCCAAGCTTCTTGCTACTTACCCCAGGTAGTGTGGACTATTCTTGTATCAGAAGTTACTCCAACTGGTTTCTTACCAGTGCCCACTCCCCCGGCTAAATCTGCTGTCATCTACATAGTTCCCATATAAATTGTGTTGTTAATGTTTCCTTTACCAGTTGTTCTTTGAAAACAACAGTGATCTTGAGCATCATCCTTCAGGCCAGTACTACAGATGGCCTTGCCTTACAAGCTCTTACTATTGAGCCTTACTATCTTGTGTGCCAAGTGGCATCCCCAGGACTTGTTAAAAGTCAGATGAAGACCCTGGGATGTAGGTGAGAGTGTATTGGAAAGACTAAGAACACTTCTTAGTGTTCCAATGACTTAGTTGTGAGGATATAGGAAGATACCATGAGTCTCTACTACAGTCTCTAGATCTTGTCTTCTACTTACTAGCTTAGGACTCTCTCAGTCTTGCCATTCAAGTGGGGCCTTGGCATGCTGTCTAGAGTCTTTATCTCAGGGGAAGTTGTGTCCAGAACATTCCTCAGGGCTAGGCACCTACTGCCTCTCCGTGCCTCACTTGGATGACAACCAGATCCATAAAAGTGCTTCTGACCTATCAATGCCAAAGTATGGTACTTCATTTCCACAGAAGAAGGGCCCAGTTACAGGCCAGATACCAGTCATCTGCTGGAAACCTGATTTGGGGCAGATCCTAGTTCAATTCTTTGTACTGATTCACAGTATTTTTGCCCTGACCTACAATTTTAATTTTTCCTTTAGTTTCTGCTACAAAATGTTAACAGTGAAGTATTTGATAACTCTGCTCTTTTTATTAAACTTTTCAAAAGAGAAATAAAAGGTTGTAATTTCAGTGAACACATGACAATACTGCTCATGGAAGAGCTCTCAGAAAACCTAGCACTCTGTTCTTGTCACCATGTTGTTTTTAGGAGACCTGTATCTCCAGCAGGCCTGACTTTTTTGGTCACCAACTCACCGTGAGCTTGGTATCGATCCCTGGCTCTAGGCCTCATCCTTTGCTGCCTCCTGGCTGCTGCTGCTGCTTCTCCTCCTCCTCTTCCTCCTTCTGAAGCACCCCAAAACAGCACTTTCCTTCTGTCTGTTGTTCAGTTGCACACTTTTCTACAACACAGTGGAAGGTGGACTGGCCTGTGTCCTAGGACCTTTATACAAGAGGAACACAAAGAAAATCATCTTTCACCTGAGAGGAAACCATGAGTCCAAGAGAGAGACACAGACCTCTCAGCCTTCCCCTGTGACTCTCCTGTGCTCTTAGCACCATTGTTCTTTTGTTTCAGGACTCACCCACTCTTAGTTGGAGCTTTTCAGTTTTGCTTAGACTCACACACACACACACACCACTGTCGTCTAAACATTCAGAAGTTCAAATTATTGTTCTGTTTCTGTATTTACAATCGTTTGCTTACAATAACAACTGATGTTATTCCTGCAAGGGGACTAGACTATTTGATTGCTGTTCCCCCAGTAGAGAACACTCTGGCCTTGCATGCATGGCTGCCACATACCCTAACTGGTCACTAGGTGGCAGCACATACCTTCCAACAGGCACACAAGCTGTCACATCTCTTCAATTAAGAAAAGTAAACGTCAATATGTTTAATTATTGAAGTGAAAATTTTTCATTTGCACCATCAAATACGTTTATTGAGGATCATAAAATAAATACAACTTTATTTTACTCTTCTGTTATACATTGGCTTTATAAAACTAGTCACTTAAAACTACTTTTGAGAAAAATTGGTAATTACAGATATAAAGTTTATTGAAAAAAATCTAGAATGCTGTCATCTCATATTTACAGTATTTTATTATGATCCTAACTGAGTGCTCATGTAGGAGTTCACGTAAGCACCAAATAGGACATATTTCACTGTCTTGGTTAAATTTATTTATCTGTCTTTCTTAATACGTATGAAATTTTCATATGATTTCACCAATCTTTGTTGTTATTTTAACAAACTCCGTAACCCCGACAGTATGGATATGATTGAACAAATAAGATATGATAATTCATTTAGTAATCAGCCCATCGAGGAGCTTCCATTAATTTTTTGGGGGGAGGGGACTATACTAACCAGGCACACTTCTGTAAAACTGCCTCATATTAACAGGCAGGCTCTTCCTAGGGAAGAAGGAAAATTAAAAAGAGTAGAAAAAACCACACAATAACTGCATTTTCTTGGGACAGTGAGTCAATATTGACACGAGGAGGACATCCTCTTCCTAAAGATCTCATTCTTTAATATAAGTGGTAATAGAGCACAATTTGTAGGCTGTATTTGGGAAGCCAGTGCTAGCCATTGTATCAGTTATTTTGATCATAACCCTCTGTATTTGAATATTTTTCTTTTGTTTTTACTTTGACCCCCAAATAGAAAAAAAAAATGCATGAATCTATGATTGGAAGCTAGGATGCAACAGTATGCTATTGGGCATTTGGTACATTTCAAGTCAGAAAATTTGGGTAAAACCAGTACATGGTGACCAACTCTATCACAGTTTGTGTCTAAACTCCAGGCAAGGTGATGCCCTGGCCAGCCTCAGCCTCCTGCTCTGGACTGCTGAATGGTTCGTTCTTCACCACAGGCAATGTCATGTAGGTGGGGGCTTTGGGGGAGCAAACGAAATGATAGTTACAGGTGAAACCATGATAGTTCTTCTTAGTTTATTTTCTTTGTGTGTAAATCTACTGCTTGAGCCAAAACAATATTTCTCTAGTTTGTGCCTCTGCCTGTTCCAGAAAAACTTAGTCAAGGACATTTGAGTACCCACTGAAGTTAGGCAAAGAAGCAAGGGTGACTTGGATGGAGAAGTAGAGTCATAATCATAAAGATCAGTGGGAGCTAGACTTTGGGTTAGTTTTTACTGAGTTAAGATTTCACTGAGGGACCAGGATGTTTTCAGAATCAGGGTGGGAGGGGTTTAGCACAGAGAATGCTTGCCTGGTCCCAGAGAATGTAGAAAGGTAAGTGGAAGACAATACTGTAAACATAAAAGGTCTTCTCCATAGAATCAACCCTGTCATAAAAACTCATGCTCCAACAGAGTGGTCCAGATAGGCTGGAAGTTGCTGGTCAACTGACTTCAGAGAAAGAGGTCATCTAAGTTTCTTGGTGGCCCAAGTTTTCAGGAGGATCCTTTGGGGTGATGGTGGTGGTGACCTGTGTCTATTGCAAATTTTAGGAGACAGAGGCTGCACCCAAGTGTGTAGGACCCTGGCAGTTGCAGAGAAAGAAATTCTACTTGCCTCCAGGAGCCAGATTTACCTGCCTAGGTTTCAGTAGTCAAGAGGCTTATCTGATTTATTTTGCCAGCAACAGGAAATTGGTCAAGGTAGGGGCTCTGTTGGTTACCTGGTTTATCCTGGTTTATGTGTTAGCTTTTACCGGCAAAAAAAAAAAAAAAAAAAAAAAAAAAAAAAATTAGAAACTCAACTTATTAGGGAGAATTATGGAGAAAGGTTAATATTGGCTCATGATTACAAAGATTTAGTTTATGATTGACTAGTTCCATTGCTTTAGGCCTTTATTAGGCAATGCATTGTGGTGGGAATACATGGTAGAACAATGCTGTTCATATTAAGAACAACAGAAAGCAAAAAGATAAAAAGGAAAAGACATGCTCCTGGTAATTTAACTTCCTTCTAACAAACTCTATTTCCTAAAAGTCACAATATTCTCATTTGTTCTAGAGGCTGAATGTCAATCCTTCAATATTTACTGATGGACTTGGATGAGCATTGAAGATCCCAAACACCACAGAAAACCTCTGCTCTTTGTAAAATTCCATGTTTGTAAGCCTAAAGATTTATGGTCATGGTGGTACAGGTCTCCAGCTACTTGATTTCCATCTACATCTCAAAGTATATTGATTTTTTTTGTACATGTTGTGGAATCAGCTTGGGCTGCTATCATATATTGCCACAGGCATGCATTTTTCCCAGCTCTGGAGGTCGTAAACTAATGGTTAAGGTAGTGGTAGATTTGCTTCTGTTTCACAGACAGAGAACATTCTGACTGTGAGGCCACTTTGTTCCAGGGCAAAGTTAGGGCAAGAGTTGTTTTGTGTCTCTTCTCTTTCTGGAAATGCTCATACATTTTAGTAAGCTCATAGATGGAATTTTACTTGCATGAACAAGTTGTTTATCAATTTGTGCCTTATGGTTGGGGCTAGAAAGGTGTTAATCTCTCTGTGCACAAACAAAATGTAGAGTCACTCTGATTTAGCATTTCACTTTAAAATGAAGCTAACTTTTGGTTTGTAGTATGCAGTTACATACTACATGCAGTTTGGCAAGGCACACTCCAAAAACCACAGTTTTATATACTATGAAATCACTAAGAGCAGGGTACAGTCTCATCTCTCCATCTGCTTATACTATTTTGGAAGAAACACGCAGTAAGTTCACTGAAGTAAATTTTTTTACCTATACATTTATATGCAAATAAAAATTTCAACTTGTAATGCCCTGGATATTTGGCTTTTTCCTCTCTATTAGGTCAAACACAGTTTTCCCATGGGCTAAAATCACTAACAGAGGGATCTAAAGCATGTTCTCAGATACTACTTCCTATGGCAGCCTGTATTATATTCCTCCCAATAAATTATGTAGGGAGAGCACAGTCAACACAGCAGAGGGCAGGATTGTTCTCTCTGTCACTACAAAATCCCCTGCTCCCTCTGACCTTCAGGGTTTTGGCTGCCTCACACAAACCATTTGTTATTTTCCAGCATTTAAGGGGTGGCTTGAGATAACTTGACAGTTTCAGGAACTTTGTTAGTGATTAGTTTGTCATCTCACTTATTTTTAAGATATGCTGTATAACTGGAATACAGTTTCAGAAACATTTGTTAAGTTGCAACAAAATTTCCTCCTCACGTTAAGCAATCAGGACTCATTCTTACTAGATTAATGGCCCTAGAATGTCTTCTTGTATCATGTTCACTAAGAGGTAACTGCAATCTTCATGGGGAACAAAAGAGACAAACTCCAGAATGGATGGTGCAGGTTATCTAAGTTACTAAATTGTGAGAAAATCAGCAGATGATTGTTCCTGAGATGCGTATTTGTGTTTGCAATTCACTAAATGATGGGGCAGTTTTTCTGACAAAAATTGGTTTTCAGAAATCTGTGTGAATATAGAAAACTAATTGGTAGAATTGAACCTACGGGTAGTACAATTCTCATTGGTGCATTTATTAGCTCTTGGTGTCATTAAGCTTACATGCATGGAGATTTTTATAGTCAGTCTCTGGCCGGCCCAAGAGTTTTCTTTGATGTTCTGGATACCCTTCTGCATGATTGTGGTACTTTCATAAAAAGGCGCCACAAGCTCAGATGAAACAACAGAAATTTACTTTGTCACAGTTCTGGAATTTGGAACTTCTCAGCTAAGGAGTTTCAAGGGTTCCATCTGAGGTTTAGCTCCTTATTTTGCAAATGCTGAATAAATTCTTAAAGAAAATGTCAGCAGCAATAGGAAGATGCAGCCAAATGCTGTTCACACGCAGCAGGGGTTGAGGTTTCTCATCTCTTAGAGAGATATACTCAGGCAAGGCAGGATCCTTGACTGTGTCAGAGAAAGTTTCAAGCCACTCAAGAGTGAAGCAAGCATAGTGAGTTTAAGTACTTAGGAAAAGGGCAGTATACAATTCCAAGAAATGGAGACAAACCTAGGTGTCTTTATAATAGCTACATTTATGATTTTGTAGTTCCCTAAATTGCTCAGATGATGTAATTTAGAACAAGATTTAGAAATTGGGAAAGAATTAAAATTTAAATGAAATCTAAAAGTTAAATATAAATAAATGTTTTTTATTTGTTTTACTTATTTCTCCTATCTTAAAGCATTTCCTTTGTAAATGAAACTATAAGGTGGATTTATGAGCTAATGTTAAAGTGTATGGGGAAGACAGGATTGCAATAGTTAAGACTCAAAACTTACTGGATGTAAGTAGGCACAGTTCATTTGTTGTTTCTACCGTTCTTATTTGAGATGTGTTTAGGACACTCATCTTTGTTGGCAATTTTGGCCTTGTTTATAATGAATTATTTTTGACTTTCAATTGAAACACAAATTCTAGTGTTTGGGGAAAATCTGGGATATCAGAGAGAGGAACGGACCACAGTCAGTTCTCACCCAGCCAACTTCTCAGGGTAAAAGCTACCTTCAAGAGTCCTCACACTGGCTTGTCACTTCTACAGAATACCTCATTGACTGCCTATGCCTACTTCGTCTGCCTTAAATATCTTCTTTTCCCAGATGGTTCACTTCAGGTTCAACCTGCATCATAATCCTAGAGTTAGGATTAAAAGTGTGAACTACTACTGTTTGGTAGTTAGGCCTTGAACTCACAGAAATATAGAAAGATCTCTGTCTCTGGAGTTATAGGATTAAAAGCATAAATCACCACTTGGTCTGTGCTGGGTTTAAAGGTGTAAATTACCAACTGTCATTCCTGTGCTGGGATTAAAGTCATGCATCACTACTCTCTGACTCTCCTGGATTCACTGTGGGTGAATCTGTTCTCTGATATTCCAAGCTTATTTTATTAAATATAAAATATATCACCGCATTCAATCTGTAGGAAAGGCAAACTGCATTCCAGGGACCTCTTTTCTTTCTCATTTTCTTTCATTTTCTCTGTCTTTCTATCTTTTTTCTTGATGATAGCTGGAGTCATACTATTGTCATGCTATGTATCCTTTTTTGGAGTGTGAGGATGTTCATTAATAAAATGTGTTCAATAAGCTTTTGATACCCCCTTTTTTTGATTTGTGTTTAATATGCCCATATGCCCATATATTTCCAATGGAATTTGATAATTTTCTTATGGTGGACTTTTTACTTTAAAGGGTAAGTTATCACCCTATACCTCGTGGCTGGTGCTGGACAAGTGGTAGCATCTATGTTCACATGAGATTTAGAGTCATCTTGCTTCTGCACTTACTCTTAATATGAAGACAAATAATGCTTGTAAAATGCAGTTATTCAGGGCAAGGTACAGTGTTCAGGGCAAGATGCAGTGTAAAAGCCAGTGATTTGTATAGTATTGAGTCATTTAGAACAAGGTATATCCTGATCTTCATACAGCATCTTGGTCTAATTCTACCTACGCTGCATTGATAGGCTTTCTGGAAGATTGCTTGAATGATTCAATAAAAGGTCTTTAAAGTCTTCCATTGCTCTACAGATTCATAGCCTTTGCTTAACAACAGCAACTTTTCTATATTTTCAACACTAAAATATTTTTTCTTAACTATTCCAGGATACATTTATCTCTTTTCAACTTATAAGACCTGTACTCTATATTCTAGCTCTTTTTGCATATGGTAGATACATAACAACATACAAGGCAACATAAGAAAACATTGTTTCTTTTGTTTGAGAGTAGCATTTTTTGAACTACAATATAGTGGTTCAACTGTTTCTCTGAACATCACAGCACATTGTATATTGTACTTGGATGAGATTTAAAAGGCTAGAACATTACTTTAGAACATCAGATTCCCATTTTATCCATGTGACTGTGGTCCGGACTGTGTTTTACAATCTTATAGTCTTTTTTTTTTAATTCCCTAGTGATTTACAGAGATCTTCCATCCTTGGATGGATCCATGGGTTACCTAGTAAGTAAACCTTTTAATGAAGATATAACCTTGTTGTCTTCATTTGTTTACCAATATACCTGCTTCCAGTTTCTCTTTTACATCCTGTGAAGGAGACATATGAGGAAGATGTAAATCTACCTTAAATAATTTCCAGTATGTTAGAGAATATAGGTGACTAATTAACTTGTCAGAAAGAGTTTAATAAAGAAACTGGATATTTGTGCCATGGCGGGAAAACAGAGCTGGGTCAGGTTCTTTTCTCTTTCTCTTCTTACTCCATTCAGGTTCCTGTAGTCACAGGAAAACTCAAATTGAAGAGGCAGAAAGCCATCCATGAAGTCATTTGGGTTTCATGTGATGAGACAGGTTTTTTTTATTTATGGTTGCTAAGATTAATCTATGAGCAATCTTTTCTTGTTCAAGCTTAGATGAACTGTTAAGAATATTAATACTAAGTTACATTTATTGACATTATCTTTCAAGAAGGGTTCTAGAAAGTCATCAGACACCTCTGCAATGAGGTTTCGTACCACACTGTTCTAGCTACAAGAGGAACATCTTTTAGGAAGCCCCCTTTTCCACCTTCTATCAAATCCAAATGTCACCTTTAGAAGGCAAAGTATCTTCCATAGGTTGCCATCCCTCCTAATCACAACACTCATGGAAATCTGGGAAGGAACTTGGCACAACGGTCCTTCTTTTTCTTGTCATATCCTTTCCTTTTCTAACAAAGGCCAAATCTCCCCAGACTGTGAACTATTTTGAAATGAAGTTTCTCTTTTGTTGTAAATTCTTTCCTTCTGAATTTTTATTGACACACATATTCACCACTTGACACTCACAGGACTGAATAGTGTTATTCTGTCAGTGGGCTGTAAGAAAGGGCTGGTTAAAAAGCTCAGAAGGTAAAGGCACTGACAACTTTAGTTTTATCTTTGGGACTGACATAAAGATGTAAGGAGAGAACTAATTCCACAGTTGTGTCCTCTGATCTCACATTCATGCCTTGGCATATGTACCCTCAGCACACGATAATAATAAATGTAATGTTTTGGAGAGGTCTTGTCAGGAATAATAAAAGATAGTCAGAAAGATAGGACAGGAAAGAAGGGAAGAATATGGACCAAGCAATTTGGAGGACACTAAGAACACCACAGGGTGTAGATAATGAGCAAAAAGCAGCTGAGGATTGTTCTAGTTTGGTTTCTCTTGCTGTGATAAACACTGTGATCAAAAGCCACTTGCTAGAAAAGGTTTATTTCATGTTACATTTTATAGTTCATCACTGATGAAAGCCAAGGTAGAAACTTACAGCAAGAACTTGAGGCAAAATCTAAAAGAGATTCTCCCCACTGGCTTGCTTCCCACGGGCTTCTCTGTTTGATTTTTTTTTTTTTTCCTTATAGCATCCGGTGACACAACCAGAAGTGGGCTGGGCCCTCCCATGTAAATCCTTAATCAAGAAAATGTCCCACAGACATGCCTACAGACCAATGTGATGGAGATTCTCTCTTCCAAAGTGACTCCACTTTGTGTCAAGTTCGTGAAATCTGACCAGCACAAAGATAAAATATGTTTTCTACATGTCATACCTGAGTTACATACAGGAAATCCAACTGTAAGCATGGAGAAAACTTGAAGAATAGTGAGCCTATATATTTGCTCTAGTGCTTGTAAGTGTAGAGATAATTGGTGTGGTGGATCAGATGAAGAAATTCTAGGTCAAAGATGGGAAAAGGTGATTTATCATGCTAAATATGTGAGGTGATAAAAATTAGTTCTATCTATTGGTACCTACTTCCCTACAAAGTATAAAAGTTTGAAACGATACCAGTTACAGAACAGATCACAAGAACAATACATCAACATCCTGGACATTTACAAATTGCCAAAGATACAAATTATCATTGATTAGTGACATTCAGAAGAAGGAGACCAGGACTTTGATGTGGGTCCCTGTTTACAGATAGGAGCAGGCTTTACTCAGTGACTTCTAAGTAAAGTGTGAGTTTAAAAATAGTTGAAAAATATCCCAAGTTCAATACACTGTGTTTCTTTTCCTTTCTCACTTTTCTTGTTACTTGAATTTTTGGAAGAGAGTCCTGTTCTGTGACTCAGGATGGTCTTTAACTCACAATATATCTAGACTGTCATACAGCCTGACCACTGTCCTGGGTTTGGATAAGTTATGCACTTCCTCTGATGTTATGGGTACATGGTCAGATTATCATGAGTAAGAACCCCACATAGAAAGGGTTCCACAGCAGCTGAGCAGGCTGTGGTATGCATACACAGTGCCATCTGCTTGGTATCTGTGGTATGCACACATGATGCTATCTGCCCCTGGTAAACTCTTTCCATCAGTAATTGGACTGGCCACATGGCTGACTAGCATCCAGCTGCCACTACTGGTGCTCTTGGATTTCTCTGGTTGGCCTCTTCACTGCGTCTACTCCAATTGGTAGATTAGTTTTTCTAGGAACTTTCCAAAAAATGTACCTAAATGGCAAATTTCAGGGTGGTGCAGAGCTTGAAACGATTTTATGTAATTCTCATATCTGATTTACATTTTAAATGCCAGGATATTTAAACATGACAAAATAGCCCCCACAAACTAAATCCCTGCCTTACTAGAAAGGGAACCTTTTGTGCATGATAAGGAAAGTAAGATACAAGCAATTACAACTTCATTGGATTATAGAATTGTGGTACAATGGGACTCGAGTAGAGGTAACAAATCAGTAGTTGATGGGATGGTAGTATTTAATTCTCAGGACCACTTTTGGTCCTGCAGTCTTTGAACAAGAACCCATTTGGCTTCAGGAAAAGCAGAAGTTCAAGGACTTGGAACTATCAGAAATAATTATCTTAGTGTGTCATATACCCATCTGTTTATATCAGCAGAGCACTAAGAACTCTGAGAGACAAAAGCACATGTACTGCTTCTTAGAATTAGCCCTTTGAGACACAAGTATTATATATTCCTACTCATATGATGTTATTAGGGAAACTGGATATTCATGGATGCAGGATACAGAGAGTTTAAAGTTTCTTCTTTATTGGAAGTTCAAAGCTGTCTCACATTTTCTCATGAAATACTGTGATTTTATTTTTTATTCATGAACTCTTTACATACAATAATCCTTAACACCTACTTGTAAACATTGGATAGTCCTTCATGTGTGCAGACGATTGGGTATGGGTATGAGGGAGGGAGTGTGTATGTGTGTGTGTGTGTGTGTGTGTGTGTGTGTGTGTGTCTATGTGTGTGTATGAGAAAGAGAGAGAGAGAGAGAGAGAGAGAGAGAGAGAGAGAGAGAGAGAGAGAGAGAGAGAGAGAGAAGGGGGAGAGAGGGGGGGAGAGAGAGAGAGTGTGAGTGTGTATGAGAGAGAGAGAGAGTAGGGGGAGAGAGAGAGTGTGTGTGAGTGTGTGTGTGTGTTGAGGTGAGGAGTACCACAGAGAACATGCCAAAAGACAGCCTTTGGGTATTGATCTTCACCTTTCCACCATGTTTGAGACAGGATCTCTTTGCTACATGTAAACTAGGCTAGCTGTCCCCAAGATTCTGAAGATTCTCTGATTCAGATCTCTCATTTTCAATAGCATAACTTCAATGAGATGATACATGTCTGATAATATTTTAAATAGTTTCTTGTCCCGCGCCTATCTCTCGCCCGCAAGGAAAGACGCAGCACACATTAAGGATCCTTCTGCAGTACAGCTTTAATGTATCTTGGGGGAGAGCATTTAGCTTATGGAAAATGGAGAGGGAGGAGAGAGAGCTGGCAGAGGGCCGGCAGGGAAAGAGAGAGGGTGAGGGAGAGGGAGCTAGGCTAGGCCCCGGCGTGGTCCGGGCCGGGCCATCCGCCACGTGGCCTAGAGCCCGCACCCAGGAGCCGGGCCGGCGTCCGTGCGCACGGCGGGGCGGAGAGAGAGAGAGAGAGCAAGGGGGATGGGGGCCGAGCGGACAGGGTCCGGCGGGGAAAGGGAAAGCCAAAAGGACCAGGCCCCGGCATAGCCCGGGCCGTGCGGCCTAAAGCCCGCACCCGGGAGCCGGGCTGGCGTCTGTGTGTATGGCGGGGCGGAGCAAGAGAGAAAGAGACCACGAGGTAGGAAGCACCCGGTTTTAAGTCGACCAAACGGCCCTCGCTTTAGACGTAACATCTTCCTATAGGTTGCAGTTCAGTACCCCACATGACGCCACGGAAGAGGCTGAGAAACCAGTCTCGCGACTATAGACTCAGGCGGGTTGGCCAGCACCAGATAATAGCGCCACCTTGAGGAGCTGGAGCCAGCGGCCTCCAACAGTTTCTTAATAACTTAACACAGGCCATTAGGTTTATGTGGCAAGTTCTAATGTACATGGAGCCGTATCTCAGCCCTCAGAATAGTTTAAGGATTCTAACAAAACAAAAGCCCTTAGGAAACCACAGTCATCATTATGGTCATCCAGTTTATACCCCTCTTAACAAATCAAATCAAAATTTACAAAACAGAAGGAACTTTTTATTTATTTAATTTGGCAACTTCTAAATATTACACAAATGAGAATCAGCATCTCAAATCAGAAGCTCTGAGAATACACTCCTAGCATTTTGTTACCCATCTCATAACAGCTAGAATACCATGAATTTGTTAGTACTAGAAAAAAATGTAACATATATTTATATGCATCTACAATGTATTTTGCCATTTTGAGAGATCACTTCATCAGTAAATAGAAAGGAAGTAATTTGTGATGGCTACTCTTGGTTGTCAGCTTGATTACATTTGGAATTAACTAAAACCCCAAATATGGAGGAACACTTTTAGTTAAAAGATCACTTCTAATCCCGCTGTTTGAGGTGGGAAGATGCACCTTTAATCTGGGCCATGCCTTCTTCTGGAACCCTACATAAAGAAATGGAAGAAGAAAGCCTTTGCTGTCTGCCTTCATATTCTTCCCTCACTAGCAAGTCCATTCCTTCCCCGATATTAGAGCCCAGTTCTTCTAGATTCTGGAACATACTGAAGACCAGCTGGGACATATAGCCTTGTGGACTGAACAACTACTGGATTCTTCCATCTTCCATTCATAGGCAGCCATTGTTGGATTAAGTAAACCATAGCCTATACATTATTCTAATAAATCCCCTTTCTTTATATAGAGGGGTTAATTCTGTAAGTTCTGTTCCTCTAGAGAACCCTGACTAATACAGTATCTAAGAGTTTCTTCATTTTCTTTAATGTTATTCTTGTGTTGAGCCTTACTATCTCTAGGGCTGGGCTGGGCTGGGCTCTGGATAGAAGTACAGTTCAAAAAGTGTATATGTTATTATTGTTTTAATCAGTCAGTATTCTCTCCATTCTTGAATTAACAATATATTAGTGTGAACAAAAACATAGAAAAGACACTAATTCTAGGATTGTTTTAGACCTTAACAAGCATCATCTCTCCAGGAGTTATGACAACTTTTGGATGGAGCTCAGATTGAGAACATATGCTTAGCATGGTAGAAGCGCTTGACTTTAATACCCATCAGCAACAACAAAATAAAGTTTAAAAAGTAGGGTCTGTAGAGATAGGCTCATGGCTAAGAGTGCTTACTACTCTTACAAAGGTCACAGATTCAATTTCCAGAACTCATATGGCAACATATAACCTATAATTCCAGTTCTAGGGGATCCAATGCCCCCATTCAGTCTACTTGGGCTCCTGCACTCATATGGTGTATATAAACTCAAACCAGCTCATAAATATACATACATATACATTTTAAATTAAAACAAAACTTTCCACAGAGATGCAATAGACACCATATATATTTACACGCATACGCATGCACAATAATTTAAAACTGCATTGTTTTTACTCCTGAGACAGCATTTGGCTTATGTGTGCTTTCCATATGTATCATAAGTGTGTCTATGAAAACCTTCAGTTGAAGAGTAGTATGTGGGAGAATTTCCCCTCCCTTTGATTTTGAAATTTCTATCATATTACTTAAATTTCTTTCCCCTTTTCTCTATGAATTTCCAGGAAGCTCAATTTCATCATTTTCTAACTTTAACCCATCTTTATAAGATCTGCACACGAGCATGGAGAGTGTTTATGAAAAGAGTGCATTATATGCTTCATGGAAGCTTTACCTGTGACAATAGCCTTAAATCACAGGCTTCTGTTTCCTTCCTGAGGGTATGATTTCCTTTCTATTTCATGAAGGATTGCATTCTCTGAAACAACCTCCATTATTTTTATGGGAGCTTCCACATTTCTTTTCTTTATATAATCCATTGTCTTATTTCACGATAGTATTCAAATTATTTATATAAATTTCTTACTTATACATTTACTTTTCATTATGGAGTATGAATAGAATTCTGAAATAAAATATTCAATCTAGAATATAAAGAGAAAGTTAATGCAGAATATTGGTAGGTCCTTGGTATCAAATATTTCCTCCTTCCAGGCTCAAGTTTTAAAAATAATTTCCACTTTTCCTTCTTAGAAATCTCTCGTGAATATTTTCACCTAGTAGAGGCTGAGGTCCTTCTGTCTGGTTGCCTTTGAGAGTAGGACTCCATGAATCATTGTCCCTGCATATTCTAGGGGCTAAAGTGTAGAGCTGTTAGAGGAATTTGGCTTCCTAAATTCAGATGTGAGCAGGACTCATGTCCATTGTCCTGCTGCTGGTATTGTTGTTCTGGCTTAAGGATTCAATTATTGAATAACTTTATAAAACTGCAGATCTGGTAAAGGTGGTCCTAGGGAAACATAGTGGCCATATATTGAGTTCTGAGGGCAATGGAAGAAGAAAAAAAAGCCATCTCTTTCTTTAAAAATACTTTTGAGCCATATCCTCTTAAATGGAATTCTCAAAATGAGAATGTGAGTCCTCTAGTTAATTTGAAGATGGATGTGTACGTGGTGTACAGGAACAAAGTGAAGGTCTCACCTACTTTTGTGTCCCCTGTAATAATAGAGTCAAAGATTCCAGACATATTTTTCCCAGGTTCTGAGGTCTGTGTTCAATCATGGTCTTTGTCCTCTTTGTAAAGAAGACAAATGAGAAGAAACTAGTGTTTTGGGGTAGGCAAGGAATTTGGGAATTAGACGAAGTACTGGATTCTCCAAAACACAGCTTAAGTTTTTAAGCTCTCACATTTCAGCAGTCCTCAATCTGCTTCTTACTGTGTAGTTAAGATGAACTATGAAAGCAGCTGGAAGCTGTAGCTGGGGGCTGAAGAAAAACAGTCAATGGAGGCTTTAAACTGTTTATCACAGCAAAGAATAAACTAATGATAGCAAATAAAAGTATTCTGGCCTAGAGCTAAAAAAAATCTAAAAGATAAACTCTGTAAAAAATCTGAATAACTATCTTTAATTTCAAACCCCCTCCATGATTTTCCTGTTATTGTAGTAAGAGGTTTCTGTTCAGGCCTAGCCTCAAGGTTTAGACCCACAGACCCACAGACCCGCAGAGACACACAGATGCTTACAATAGTTTAGGCTTATTGGCGTAAGGCCCAGGCATATAACTTGCTAACTCTGTACCCTTAATCTAACCCATGACTCTTACCCAGTTCAGCCGTGTAGCTCGGTACCTTTTCTTAGAGCAGCATAGTTGTCCTCTGCTTCTTCCAGCTTCTCTCTGGCATTCTGCTCTGTGCTTCCTGTTCTCAGAGTTTTCTTAGTCTGATAGCCCCACAATGTTAAGAACAACAATAATGAATTTAATTAATTAGTTCTTCCTCAGTTGACCCAGCAAGGCATAAGAAAACTTTACACCCAAGGCTCAAATTATCCTGGGCAGAATCCAATTTTCATGCTGACAACAAGAGGTATAAGCATCCCAAAATGCAAGGAAATGTTTCTCAGTTACTTTCCCAGTTCCATACTTTGTTCCTTCTTCCAGGTTATTCTTTTTCTGTTACCTGGACTTAAGCACCCCTAGCTTTTCCTTTTATCTCCATTTTTAGGAGTCTGGAAGGTACACAGGGGAGACAACCCACACCTTAGGTAACCTTATTTAAGGGCCAAGCTCTTTTCTATGTCCTTGATAGCAAGTGAATAGTCTGGAGGGATGTCAAGTTCAACAGATTCTGTCTCTCTCAAATGGGGAGCTCTTTCCAAGTGTCACACCTGGAAGTGCTCTGAATCCTGTCATTATTGAGTATGAAGCTGACAAAATGATTGGCCATAGTGACTGGTTTTGATTTTAGGACTTCTTTCTGTTCAGGAGCAGGGATGAGGCTAAAAAGTCCAACTTTGATTTACATGGTGTTTCTCCTGACAATCAGCCCACCCTGAGGTGCTCAGGGGCCATATAATTAGCATAAACAGGAATAAGTAAAAGGTGATTATCTTGTGATAAGAATAAATATCAAAAATCTTCCTACCATCACCACCTAGACAGCTGTGAGAGTTCTAGGCACTCTGCGTTAGGAATGAGGGAGGAAAAGAGACCAAATATATAGTTTTGTTTTGTCTCAATATCACAGTAAGACAATATGATAAGCAATGTAAAATCCTGATGTGCTTGTGGGAAGACCAAAATAAACTTTCAAGGTTAAGGTCCAGTGTTGCAAACCTAAAAAATGATAACTAATGTTGATTCATTGTAAAATGGATACCCATCTCCCCTCAAAAAAACTCAAAATGGAAACATAAGATAAAAAACAGAGATGCACTATTATCAGAAGGATAAAAAACTAATGACTCTAATAATAGAGGCCAAATGATAGCTCTAAAGTCCTGAAGGTGGCTACCAACCATAGATTTCACACACAAAAACGTCCCATTTAGACAAAATGGAAAGATGACCAATTTACAGGTAAACAATATATGTAAGAACATTAGAGTCAGAGTTTAATGAAAAGAAATATAGTGTGATGTTTTTCATGTGGAAGAAAAGTGACCCACATATGATGTACTGGGTAAGGATCAGTATGAAGCATTAGATATTATGAAATAACTTCATTTTGCAAAATAATGGCCAATGTTATTAAATATTTGAGTATCCAAAATGATATTATTGAAATAAGGGCATAGGAGAAATAGAGTTAGATTTTTGTGATTTATGAATTATCTGAGAATTAGTTAAGGTACTAATTTTGCTTTCTATAATTTATTTTTATGCTTTGTTTCTAGCCAGGTATTGCTTAACAATAAGCCTTACTAATGTCTACTGCTCTTGCTTTCCTAATTTGTGATGGCATCTTGCTAATTCTCAGATAGGCACTCCGATTTCTCTTATTATTTAAATTGTATCCTTACCAATTATCTGCTTTTTATATCTGTCAGTTACTAAAGTGATGATGTTACTAAACATAGTAATAGACTATAGACAGATCTACATTCTCTTTTTTTTCTTCCTCCAATAACTTGATTTTTATTGTTTGATATCTCACTTGTAATAATACTGTGTTTTCTTTGAAAAGTGATTATATATCACAGAGCAGTCTTTTGGTATTGAGTCCAAGGGATTGTACATGCTTCTTAACTATTCTACCATTGAACTAGAACCACAGCCTAAGTGTAATACTTCATTTTCTACCACAGTTTCTTGTTCTGAGATCTATTTCATCAATTTTAGTACTCATCATTGGCAGCACGATGATCTTTCTCCTTTGTTTATGTATGTGTCCTATACATTTATGTGTGTGTATGCAGAATACTGGGCATCAAACCTTAAGACTTTGCACATGAGACAGGTGTTAGATTATTGAACTTTATTAACAAGACCCTCATACCTTCAAATGTACCATAAGTGATATTATTATAGATCTTAGATTATTATTGGTTTTGTTTTATTATTTTATTTTCTCATTTATACTATTTACTTTTTTTAAACATAGTCACTTCCTTATCCTTATCTGAGATTCATTTCATCTCTACCTGCCTAGCTTTGTGTCCTTTTTTCTTTTTAAAGAAACCAATTTCGTATTATTTGTGCTACCCATATACTCTTAAATGTGTGAACTTCCACTGGAACTTGGTTGATTGTTGTGGGATTCAGGTGTCAGCTGACAAGGTCAAGGGACATTTATACAGAGCACCGGGTCCCCCGACCTGAAAGGGGCGGGGGAAAATCCCCATTGAAAAGGGTCTGCGAGATACGAGACGCTCTCTTCCTGGTTCCGGGCTGCGAGAGGGGATTCCATCGTCCGTCCGTCTGCAGACTCCAGTTCCTGTTCAGGTGCTATTGTAATCTGTTGCTGGTACCGTGAGTTCTAGATTATATTTTAATAAATATTTTTCTAGTATTGGTGTTCTTGTGGGTAAACTCCGCCTACATCTGGCGCCCTAATGAGCTAACTGCAAAAAGACAATGGATTGCAAAGGCTACTAAGTTAAACAAGAATATATATTTTAAAGGTATTTTGATTTTGAAATTTGTGTCTAAGGATTTATTGCTTTGGAAGAGTTCTGTTTCTGTTTCCACAGATGAGAACCTGTGGATTGCTTCCAGGCAAATGTGGTTTCATCAACCAAGACCCCCTGAAAAAACCTCTGATGAGAAGAGATGGCCAGAACAGCTTCAGAGCTGCAGACTGATTCAGCCTCAACAACCGTGAGACTTTCAACGCCCCTTAATCAGCAGGAAGTAGTAATAGAAAAACAACGCCCAAATTCCCCAAATATTATTTCTAGATGTTTGTTTTCATTATAAATGGTTAATGTCATAGTTAATCTCTTTCTAAGAAGAAAAAGGGGATATGGTATATAAATGATTTTTTAAAAATTAGATTATTAAATTTACTTAGATCAGGAAATCAGCTGTTAATCTCAAAATGCTTTACATTGGTATAGATTTTGGTTTATTGATACAAATTTAAGGTCAATTTTGTTATGCTGTATATGTTTTTCTACTCTTGTTTAAGGTATGATGTTCATGTAACTGTTTTAAAATTGTAGTGTATAATTAAGAAATAAAGGTTAATAGTCACTTTTGATAATCAAACTTATAGTTAGGTTAGTTAAGATTTTTAAGTATACAAAGATATATTTCAATTAAATAGATAATCTTCAAATACTTCTAAGACCTACAGAATATGGCATTTAAAATATTTTAAGAGCTTAGACTTTTCTGGACAGTGAGACAGGTCTATACCTGGCAGCACTAATTTACTTCAACAGGAAAATGGGCATTGAAGAAACTCCATATAGAGTCTCATCTATTTGTGGTAATGGTAAGCCACTGGAGAAGAAACTGTTTTTATATTGACTGCTTGACAGTATGCTGTTTAAACTGGACATGCAGGTTCCATAAGAAGATGACCTCTGGACTTTGGCAGAGCAAGCCAAGATCATCATTCGGGTTCCTGCTTTACAGAGAAAACTGTCAGACATTCTTCAAGACTCAAGGAAAAACAACGGATGAACTGTGCCAAAATGGGCAGAGCGGATTTCCTACTTCACTGAAATGAAAAGAGACTTTGGGCCTGTAGGCTGAAGATGAATGCCCCAACTTTATAAAAGAACTTTGGGTGACTGTCCAGGCAGATAGGTGTCATCTCTGTCCTTTCTAGATTTTAGAAGTCGTTTGCACTTCTGGTTTACTTGGGTAAATATTATATCCTTCTGTGGTCTTTGATATAGTTGAAGATTAGATAGTTATATGTACAGTTTTTCTTAGTCATTTGAAAAATATATTAGATATAAAACTTTAGATTCATAAAGATAAGATAGATAATAGAGTATTTTCTTTAATTTTACTAAATACAAATAGACTAGATATTGTAACTATAATTCTTGCTTGATAGCTATTTTGTTATATGTAATTTTGCTATGTTAAAATTGAAACCTTCCTTTTTGATTAGAGAAAAAGGGGGAAATGTGGGAATACATTTGTGCGTACTGTATCTTTAAATAAAGGAGCTGGTTTGGGCCATGGCAGGTACTGTAAAATAGGTGGGAGGAGAATCAGAGCTTAGATAGAGAAACAGGGTGGAGTCAGGCAGACCGCGCGGAAGCCGCCCAAGAGACGACATGTAAGGAACACCGGTGAGCTACGGGCCGGGGCCACGTGGCCCGCGGATTAATAGAAATGGGTTGATTTAAAATGTAAGAGCTAGCTAGCAATGTGCCTGAGCCATAGGCCAAACAGCATGGACTTAATATAAGCCTCTGAGTTATTTATGGGGACCCGGGCGGCGGCGGGCGGATAAGCAGTTCTGGCGGCAGGTCTGTGGGTCTGAGACCTCTGCCTGCACCGGACCGGCGAACTCGAGAAACCTTACTACAACAGTTGATCAGCCAGGAGTCTCACCATTAAAGAAAATGGACTCCCCTCAGGTTGATAATCCCTGTCCACCTCCCCTCTACATGCTGGGATTTTGTCTATATTGAGTATGTGCAGGTCTGCAGATTGGTAAAACTATTACAAGTTTCTGTGTGTAACTATCCTGGTTTGTTCAGAAAACATTATGTCTTTGTAATCATCCACCACCTAGGCTCTTATAGTCTTTGCTTCCTCTTCCACAATGATCCCCAAGCCTTAGGAGGACATAGGTATCATGTAGATGTCCCATTTTGGCAGGAGAATACTGAAGTATCTTTTTCTCTACACATTAACTCATTGTGGATCTCTTTGTTAATTGCCACCTATTGTCAAAACAAAATAAAGTAAAACAAAACAAACAACAAAAAAACGCAAAGACTTCTCTGATGAGGGTTGAGAGATGCACTAATCTGTGCCTATCATGGTAAGCCATTAGAACTTAGTTTAACACTATGAACAGTTAGCAGAATAGTAGTAGAGGTTTTCCCCTAGGCTCATGACTGCCTAGCCACATTTTTTTATTAAACAGCGATGCCAGATATGGACTTCAACTTATGTAGAAGGCTATAAATCTCATCAGAAGTAGATGATTACTTCCGTGACATATGTGTCATTAATGCACAAGTGGGCATGTATTGCAATATTGGTCATTATTGTAACTCACAGTGTTCACAGATGGATAATACTGACTATTGCTTCTCTGGTAGCATGCAGGCACATAGCACCTTACAGTACTATGAAAGCCAGCCAATAGGAATGAAGTTTCAGCTTCTGAAGTACCAGCTTCTCCATGTTATATTACTCATCCAATATCTTTTAATGATAAAAGCTTTTGAGAAACTAAAAATACAGGTAACATATCTCAGCATAATAAAGACAATATATATAGTAAGTCTACAGCTCACAACTTGCTAAATGGAGAAAAACTCCAAGAATTTTCACTAAAATCAAGAACAAGGCAAGGATGTCTGCTCTTCCACTTCCTGTTCAGCTAGTACTTGAAATCTTAGATGAGCAATGAGGGAAGTAAAGGAGATAAAAGTATATATATAAGTATCCTTATTTGATGATAAGATTCTATATACCAAAGACCCTAATGACTATACCAGAAATATCCTACAGCTGATAAACAGATCCAACAAAGTAGCAGTGACCAGTTAGAGTTTCTTTGGCTGGGATAAAACACCATGGCCAAAAGCAACTTGGAGAGGAAAGGATTTATTTAATCTTACATCTTGTAGTCCATCATATAGGGAAATCAGACAGAAACCTGGAAATAGAAACTGATTCAGAAGCCATGGAGAAGCGCTGCTTACTGGCTTACCTTCCTGGGTTGCTTTGTCTCCTTTTTCATAAAACTTTCCAGGGTCGGCACCCTCCATACCCACGGGTTGGGCCCACTCACATTAACCGTTAATCAAGAAATTACTCTATAAACTTGCCTGTAGGATCTGAATGGAGACATTTTCTCAGTTGAGATTCCTCTTCCAGATCATTCTAGCCTGTGTCAAGTTGACCAAAAAAAACAACAACAACAACAAAAAAAACCAAACAAACAAACAAAAACAAACCTCTAGTCTTATAAGAAAGATCTAAAAAAATATATCTTGGTATAAATCTAACCAAGAAAGTGACATACTTGTACAATAAAAATTTTAAGACAATAAAAATAAAGGTATCTAAAGATCACAGGCCTCTCATTGCTCATGGATTGGAAGGATTAATATTGTAAAAAAAAAAATGGCCTTTCTACCAAACATAATTCATAGTTTCTTGTTACTAGAAAGGTCCATGCCTTTTATATGTTTGCATTATAGCTTGTAAGATAACATTAACCTACCTTGGAACTCCAAGTTATTCTCTTGGCTAGACTCATTCTGCTGATTTTCCCCTGCCCCCCAAAAGCCTTGCCAATAATACTGGAATATTTTGATTTCTAGCACCTACATTGATTCTTTCATAGAGATCCCATATCTATAACTTTTCTATGTTTCTGAGTATTGCTTCCTTTCCCTACAAGGACACTAAGATATTATTCTAAATACCATGTCTAATGTTTATAAGATTCTGTTCCATGCCTACGTCTTTGCTGATCTTAGTATTGCTATTTAAGACATATTTTTCTTAATCTTAGCATGTCTCATTTTGAGGTAAAAGGTCAGACAAGCATTTTGAGTAATGTGAACTCAGGACAGTAAGTCTATAGTGTTAGGATTTTGTGCATATATTGGCATAATTCACATATACCTGGTTATCTGGTGGCAAGTTTCTATGGATGCAGGTGAGAATGCACAATCATGGCAGAGGGCCAGTAGCAAATAGCAGGAGACTCATAATGGCAGTTTCTATGTAAAAAAGAACTCTGTTGTCAGATGAATGTGGTTATGATTAACAGAGATATTATGGTTATGATGTCAGAAAAAGCAAGAAAAAAGAGGAGAGGAAGAAAAGGAGAAAGAGTAAACCCAAGGTAAGACAAAGAAAAATTCACATGGGAACCTTGCTTAAAAGTGGGTCTGACATCAGAGCCAGGGGAGAGCGTGGCTTGATGTAAGAGTTCAGAGGGTATGACTCTTAGAGACTAACATATGTGAGGTTTTATGTTGAGTTGGCTAGGAGATAATCTTTTTTCCTGTTCTTCTGGATATATATGACATGATCTTCATGTATGATATTGTACAAGTTTACTCAGCCTCTTCTTATCCTTAGAATGTTCTAGATGCTTCCTAAGAAATAAGAAGATGCTCACTTATTTAAGAACATCTTCACTTACCAAATTAGAAACATAAAGATGTCACTCTGATAATTAATCCGTGTTTATGGATGTATCTGTAAGGACATTTCCACAGATGGTTAATTAAGAGGGAGACTGGTGGGGATGTAAGAAGCGTCAGCTCATAAATTGGTGCCCAGTAATATAAAAGTGAAAGGAGAGAGTCGGGATGCAAGCATTCTCTCATTCTCTGTCTTCCCGTCTCTCTGTCTCTCTCCCTCTCTCTGCTCTGAGTTGAGTATTCTGCTTGTCAAACTCTCTGCACTGAAGCCCTGCTTCACCACCATCCAGAACAAAGCCAGCCAACCATGAACTGAAACTTCTGAGACTATAACCATAAGAAACTTCCCACCCTTTATTCTGCTTTCTCCAGTACTTGTTACAGTGGAGAAAATCTGAGTAGCTCAAAATAATAAACTATTAGGAATAATGATAAGCAAACTTTTGCCAATATGTTTGAGAATTTAAATGTAATGAAGAAATTCTTATATATACCCATATATTAAAAGAATCTAGGAAAAAATAAAAAAACTTGAATAGGTCTATTTTTTTTAGTATACTGAAACTGTTATTAAAGTTTTGGGGTAGTCAAAATCCTGGGCCAAATTGTCTCATGTTATGTTGTTTTAAATTTTTACTAAACTAGCAACCAGTTCTAAACCAACTTCTCAGGGAAAACTGTGAAGAAAGTCCTCAAAATGGAAGGATATAGTATTTTTCCAGATTAAAAAGGTAATATAATAAGGATGAAGTTTTCCTTAAATAGTAGGTGATATTGTTGGCCAATTTGATGATAAGAGGCACACTAAATTAAAGTTTGGGGAGATAAAGACAAAAAATAGGACATTTCTCAATGGAGGGCAAGCACAATGGTACCCACACCAATATCAGGACTTGCTGGAAAATTGGGTGTGGCCATGAGGCACAGTTCAGGTTGTTGAACCAAGCAGAATCCAGCAAGAAAAAACAAAGTAATCTAATACTAAAGTTCAGTTATACCAAACATGGTCAGTGGGGTATTATAGGTACAGCTGCTGAATCAGAAGGCACATAAACATGAAGATGGTCTTACATCTGTGACTGGGACAGAGTGTATTCTTCATTCTTCAGGAAGCTTGGCTCTCCAAGGCCTCGGTGGCAATAAGAAATCCTTTCTGTTGCCCTCAATAACACTGCAGGAACACATCTACGTCTGCTTCTGAGTGTGTTTCCAGAGGCTACTCCACAGATGACTGCTTCTATCCATTGACTTCTCATTTATGGATAGATCATACCCATCCTGTCTTCCCAAGCTCACCTCCATCCATTAAAAGTAGTTATTTTGTTTTTTTAAACACAAGAAAGTAGAAGAGAGCGGGGGGGGGGGGGGTGCTAATTGGGAAACTGGATGTAGAAGGGAAACAAGAGTCACAGGGGTTGGATATGACCTAACATATTATATACATACACGAAAATCTCATAATGAAACCCATTAGATAATTAATATATAAAAATGAAAATTAGAGAATCATGTTTTTATGCATGCAGGTCCTTTCTCTCACCTTCCCTAGCACATTAAGACAATTAAGTTCAAGAGACAAGCACTACCTGAGCCCCATTATACCCGAGAGTTTTCCTCTTCACTAAAGAGTAAAGGATCATTTAACTTTTCTGATTATTTCAGTGGGCTAGCTGAGAGATTTATAAACTGACAGTGGGATTTCTTATAGATATTCTAGATAACGAGGTGAATAACATTGTGTTTAGTGTGGGAGGGACCCAGCCCCTGAAATGTTGTTTACCAAATCGCCAGTTGGATCTTATCACAGTAAAACAGATTTGCTTTTCACACACATTATTTTTCAGAGGCATCTGAAATTCAATGTGTGTGCTGAACCTTCAAATATGTTTGACGAAGTTTGTCTGCCGGAAAACTAAATAGCATTGAACTTGAAATGTATTTTCCCCTGACTATCTAAATCAGACTGTCAGCAGGACACAGCTAGGATGAAGTGGATTCTTGTCCTTCCCTTTTCTGTCACAGAGTGAGACAGAGGAAGCCTCCCTGACCTTGCTGCAGCCTCTAGCTGTTCTGCAACCGGCCTCTTTGTAATGGTGAATAGCTACATATCCAATGTCGCTGAAGTAGCTGGAAGAATTGTAATGTGTAATTTTACAAGACTCTTAAAATGTCTGATTTCTACCTCTTAAAACTATATAAAATTTCTAAAATGCTGGACAAAACACGCAATCAAAAGGCTATTTTCTAGCTGATAGTTGAGGTGGTCTCCTTTCTTCCCTCCTCCCTCCATGTCTCCCCCTTCTCTTTCTCCTTTCTTTCCCTCTGTTTTTCTCCTTTTTGTTTAGAATTTAACAGCTGTAAAGTTTCTTTAGAATATCTCTTCCATATGAACTGTGAGTTTTGGTAAGCCTTGACTTTCTTTATCTCATGCTATTTTCTAATTTTCTTTGTGATTTTTTTTTTTCATTTACACACACTGGTTGCTTAGGAGTGTGTTGTCTAATTTCTGTTCATGAATTCTTGATTTCATTTATTTTATAGATTCCCCCATTCCTTTTAGGTCAGAAAAGATACTCCATAAGATTTAAGCTTTCTAATACTGACTTGGACTTGTTTTGGAGTCTGGAGTGTGTGCTACCCCAGCACTGTTCTGTGTTCCTGGGAACAAATGTCTATTCTAATTCTAATGTCATTGGTGGTTTTTTGTAATTTTGTTCAAGTCCTTCACTCCTTATTAATCTGAAATACTGAGAATGTTTATTGCCAACAACTCTTGTAATACTGACTTTTTGCATTTGAATGACTTTCCACTGCACTACCTTGATATCCATATGGAAATTATTTGTCTAGAATTGGAAACAATTTTCTGTCTTCACTAGTAATAAATCAGGACATTTCTCTCATTTTATCCCACCTCAAGGCACAGTGTTCCTTGTTCTGTGTAGCAGACATGAACCTGGTAGTGTGCTTTCCATATCAGACTACCTAAAAATACCCATTTAAGGATGAATTGTCCTCTAAGTAACTGTTTTGCTTTCTCACCTTTGTGCATGTGTCACCTGCCCAAAGCTTTTGTATGTCGTCTTCAGTGGTGCACTCACTGAGCATGGTCTGTTGTGGGATTGTGCTCCTGTACGCTGTAAATATCTGTCACTGTAGATACTGGTTTAATAAACTGACGACTGGCCAGAAGCTAGATAGGAAGCAGAGGTAGGGCAACCAGACTAGGAGAATTCTGAGAAGCATAAGAGCAGAGGGACAGATGCCAGTGAGACTCAGAGGAAGCAGAATGAGAAGGGTACACTGAGAAAAAGGCACCGAGCCACGTGGCTAAACATGGATAAGAATCATGAGTTAGTTTAAGAGTTAACAAGAAATATACCTGAGCCATAGGCCAGTTTGTTAGTGCAAAACTCTAGTTAGAACATAATGAAAACCCAGAATGAGATATTGGGGAAAAGTTGCAATGTCAGAGAGATAAATAAACCACAGCCACTTCTCACCCAGCCAACTCCTCAGGCCTGTCTCCAGGAATCCTCCAACTGAATGCCCAAGTCCTCAGCCTACAAGGAAGAAAAGTGTCTGGGAAAGTTGGGAAACCCTTTTCTCTTGCTCTGCCCAGCTCTTCTAACTTCCCTTTTCTATATTCCTAAAGCCAGAATTAAAGGTGTGTCACCACACCCTGACCTGGCTTGGCTCTGTGGTTGACTCTCATATTCCAGATTAATTTTATTAAATATATATTATCACAGTTTATAATTAATATAAGTCTCTCTGTGTTTATTTGGGACCGAGAAGCTTTGGCACACAGGAACAATTTTGACTACAGTGCTCTTTTGCCGGCTCCTCACTTCTCTTGTATGGTATATGGTGTGATTTCAGTAGTGCAGCCTGTCCTGTCTTCCTACATGGGTGCTAGGCCAGCAAACACAAACATTTTGTTTACTTTAAGAAGTTTTCCTCTGTTGAGAGAAGCCTGGAAGTGCTTTAATTCTACCAAAAGTAGAAATAAAACTTTTCTGAGTCTTTTAATGAATCACATATAACAAGCAATACATATACAAGAACAGATCTATGCCTTCTAGAGAAATTTTAAGTAGACAAAGTTCACATAAGGCAGCCTTGTTTGTTCAAATTTAAAAGACTTCAGACAATCTGTACATGAAGACATCTAGGAAATCTATGAATTTCTTGAATAATTTATATATTATGGCACACATGAACAACAACACTGAATTCTCATGTGCTCTGACATCATTAGAGCACTTTAGGAGCTGAAGTAGAATCTCATATTCAATTTGAACATCAAATTCTAATCCAAATTTCAGAGCTCAGACATTCCTGGGGATAAACAGGTCAATATAGAGAGGGTTTTTATTTTATTTTGTTTTGGCTTTTGGTTTTGTGCTTAGAATGGAACCCAGGACCTGGACCATGCTAGGAAAGTGCCCACTACAGCACTATAGCCCTACTTCCTTGATGTGGAAATGTCTTTCTGTATGCTGTGAATATCATTCTTTAAATAAAGAGACTGTGTTAGCCATGGCAGAGGAATCAGAGCAAAGGTAGGAGGAGGGCAGAGTAAAGAAAGACACAATCCAGCTGCCCCAAAGAAACATGTAAGGTAACATAGGTGAGCCACAAGCCACGTGGCAGGACAGTGTAATGGGATTATGTTACATTGTAAATAATTGTCCTGCCTACTTGATTAATTAAAATGTGGACTGGCTGAAGACAGACAGGAAGTATGGGCTACCAGACAAAGAAAATTCTGGGAACAGGCAAAACAGAGCAGAGATACCAGAGATACCAGAGATACAGAGGGCAACTATGCTGCTCTGAGAAAAGGTACTGAGCCGCATCGCTGAACAGGATAAAAATCATGGGTTAGTTTAAGGGCAAAGAGTTAGCAAGTTAAATGTCTGGGCCCTAGGCTGATCAACATAAAATTAATGTATCTGTGTGTCTTTGTGGGACTGCGGGTCTGTGGGTTTGAACCTTGAGGCTAGGCCAGAAAGTCTGGGCCAGAAACTTAATACAACAGGACAGATCAATGGAAATGGGTTGAATTAAGATGAAAGAGCTATCTAGCAATATGCCAAAGCCGTAGGCCAAAGAGCATGAAATTAATATTAAGTGTTTGTGTGTTTCTTGGGAATTTGGGATTGCTGGTCTAGTTAAGCAGTAGCAGGCAGATCTGAACCGTGAGATTAGGCTAGCCAGAAACCCCCTTCTACACTTCCTCAAAAAAAGAACATAGTTGTGTTAGGATTCAAAGTGTCTTTATGTTAAGTTATTTTAATTAGTCAGTAGTGGCCTTTATTACCTGAAATTATGAAAACTATAGTTAGAGGCTTTTTTTTTCCTTGTGGGAAAGGGAAACTACCAAGCTAGGGAAAGGCAAGGCCTTCCTTATTTCTGAATAGTAGAAGGACACAATGGATTCAGGTCTGTGGAGAAGGGCAGCTGTCATCAGAAAACCCATTTGAATACCTGGGTTCTTTATTTTGGGAGGAAATCTTTCCTTTTTGAGAATACGTCTGATGTTTAGTAGAATTGTCAGGTAAATGGATTATACTGTTTTTTCTTTTCCTCATACTTCCTTATTTAGACTAAGCTATCTGTTTGGGCAGATGCTGGAAGACTACATCTTTAGAAATACCCTGTTCTGTCTTGATCTCATCAGCTCACATCTTCTCTCTTTCTTTCCTCAGACAGTATGTGCTGGAAAAGAGCCCTTGGGTGAGTTAGAATAGTCCAAGTCCTCAGCCATCCCCCACTCACACCCCAAGAAGTGTGACTTTGGGCTGCTTAATTATTTATTTCAAATGTCTATCTCACCCACCCTAAGAATTTCTGTACCGCCAATTCCAGATGTGTTTACAATACTCTGTCCTGGCATTTCTTTACTACCTGCTTCCGACATGTCTATACCACCTGTTTCAATTGTTTTTTTACATCACTCTTTCCAGGCAACTTTATACCACCTGCTACAGGTATGTGTTACCACCTGCTCCTGAGGTATTTATACTACCCTCTCCTGGCATGTCTACACCATCTGCTCCAGAAGTATCTATTCTACCAGGGCTTTTCTCTATTACCATTTCAGGTTTGTCTATACTACATGCCCTAAATGTTTCTACCCCACCCTCTACAGCTTTGTCTAATTACCTGCTCTGCCTCAAAAGCAAGAGATACAAAAAGCAACAAGTCCATTAAAGGCAAAACAAGCCTTTTCTTTTTAAAGTAAATACTATAATTCCTTCCCAATTTGATAAATGATGTGAATTTTACAACACAGCATGTGTGCCCTCTGGGATCTATTTAGCTAGATCCGGATGACTCTCTTCCACACTCTGTATACATGCTGTGGCTCAGTGGAACAATGATGTCCTGGTATGAGATGATTGAATCTTCTGTGTCTCCTTCCTGGGTATTAGATCTAACTGGCTGACTCTACTAGGTTACTTTTGATACAATTTCTTTACATAGATTGCTCAATCTATTAATTTCATGTCTGTAATGTAGAGTTACCTGTGTGCTGGCTAGTTTTTAATCTTAACTTGACATAAGCCAGAGTCATCTGAGAGTAGGCAACCTCAGTTAAAAAATGTCTCTATCAGATCAGGCAGTAGGTAAGCCTGTTGGACATTTTCTGATTGATGTGAAAGGGCCTTTTACTTATTGTAAATGGTGCTGTCCCTGGGCTTCTGGCCCTGGGAACTGTAAGAAAGCAGGCTGATGAACCTGAGAGTAACAAATCAGTAAGCAGCACTTGTCCATGGTCTCTGCATCAGTTCTTGTATCTAGGTTCCTGTCTTGAGTTCCTCCCTGACTCCCCTGGAAGATGGACAAGAAGTAAACTGAAATAAGCTTTTTCCTCTTCATGTTGCTTATGGTGATTGTGAGTGTCACAGAAATAAAAACCTTACTGCCTTACTGACACATTCTCCATATAGCTTACAGAAAGATTCAGCGGTGAATGTTTAAGACCAAGTCATAATGAAAGTAACTTCTATTCTACAGCTGCTTAGAACCAACACCTTTGCCGATGTTCTGTTGATGCTGGTGCCCAGACAGAGGCAAAGAGACTGACTTTCCATCCTGCTATAGCAACACCCTTCACAGCAGAGCTTATCCAGTTCTTGGGCTTCATCATGAATGCTCCAAGGGCCACAATACAACTACTGTCATCTTGTCTCTTATCATAGCAACCCCATAGGATAAAGCAGTGGGTTCTCAGCTTTGTCCCTTGCACCTTTTTCCTAGAAATATTATTCAAATACTTCATGCTACAGTTTTACCTACAAAATGGGATGGGTAATTTCAATATGACAGCATAGACAAGAACCCCCTCAAAAATTAAAAGTCTATTCCAATTTAACGTAATTTAATTTATGAAATTATTTAGAACAACAATATTCAGGTACCCTACTCTGTGAGATTTCCCAAGTTTTTGTGTCTTAAAGATGACTGTTGTTCCTAATGGCAAATGACTCTATGATTCTGGACCTAGGCCAGTGGGTTAGACCTTTTCATGTGTACTGAGAACTGCTGAATCCTGGCTAAGTCATCTCCAAGCTTGCAATAAATTGAATAAAAAATTAATGGTATCATTCATACAGGCAACTATCAGACTGTAATTTATTCTGGTTTACAAATTTCAAAATAGCTTTTAAAAACCCACACAGTTTTTTAAAACATCTTTATTTTTTAACATACCCGTTTTATTTCCCTAGATATTAGCTTTCTAATATTTATTATATTAATCAACAATAAAAATAATCAGGTTACAATAGCTTTCTCTCAAGGTATCTGTCAAGATCTATCTTTCTTACCATGGCCAGCCCCTTGCTGGGCTATGGCCATTCACTCTTAGGATATCTTCAGTTTTAAAATGTCCTGTCTAGGTTATGGTCCCTGTTCGCCCCTCTGTTCCTTGAGTAGTATATGTATTTTACTGTTCTTCAACAATTCCTGTGAAATTCTATGCTTTCATCTGACCCCAAGGTCAGATTGTTATTCCAATTGACTCATCAAAAAAGTGGTTATCTGATGTCTATCATGTATGAACAGCTCGAAACTGAAAGCAGGGAAGCTGTCATTTACTGTGATGGTACCTAGAGTAAAGCAGCAGGAGAGGCACACCTGCAGCTCATCTGTGCTTGTGGAAGAAAGAAGAGTGTGCATACCAAGGAGCTGGTGAGTGGGAGCCAACCATAGATTCCCATTGGCTCCTTTCACCCCTTCAAACAAAATCCTCAACCCAGGAAGGAATTTAAATCTCATCAGTTCTAAACTCCTCCCAAGCAGAGGTCACACAGTCACTTGAACATGGTTGCATTGTTTTTTAGAGGCCACAAAAACCAATTTCAGACATGATTCCTCTTCTGTTCTGACAAAAAGGATGATCTGATTGCTGAGCAGTAGCTCTGCTCAAGTTGAAGGGCACAGTCTTTGCCTTCAGTCTAGGGTGAGGATGAGGCGGATAGTAGGCCTGGGAGCTCTTGTCACCTAGCAAGCACTGCTGTATGCAGAAATGATCCTATGTTTGAGAAAGAGGACCTTCAGGGATGCCTTTCTCCAGGATGAGCAGGGTTTCCTCAAGGTAGGCATAGTTTCTTCAAGGTACTCTTTCTTCACACTGGACAGAATTTCCTTGAAGCAAAGTTTCCTCAAAGTGAACAGCATTTTCTCAGCATGAACAGTTTTCTCAGAGTGGGGAGTTTCGTCAGTGCACAATGTTTCATGATAAACTGCTTCCTCAACTTGAATAGCATTTCCTTAGAGTAAAAAGAGTTTCCTTAGGATAAACACATTTCTTCACAGTGAACATTTTCTCCCCTCAGAGTAAAGAGAGTTTTCTTAGAGTAGATGGTGTTTCTCCCAGACTAACAGCAATTCCTCAGGACAGGCAATGTTACTGAAGGAGTACAGAATTCCTGGGGTTTTGTGCATGATAGGCATATGCTAAGTAATATCTCTACCTCTTTTTTACTTTTTATTTGAAACAGGATCTCAGTAAGTTTACAAGACTGTCATTGAACTTATTACGTATCCTAAGCAGGACTTGTACTAATGAATTTTTTTTTTGAGCCACCTGAGTAGCTGGATTGCCTGTGCCATTAGGTCCATCTAGAGAATGATCACAGTATAGCTATGTTTATGTAATCTGGCTCCTGGGCTTATTAAAGTTTCTTGAAGATGCTTAGTTGATGACTAAATTTACACATCTATACATTTTATTGTAAGATTATTGTTGTGAAATATTATTTTAACTAAGCAAAGATGTGTTATATTTGTTTATGCTTCAGAAATCTAGGCTCAGGAGAAAAAGGAGAAATGAAGAAAACATAAGGAGAGGAGAAAACAAGGACATACCCAGGGCAAGCGACAGGCACATGCCAGCCAGACATAGAGAAGCAGGGAACGTAAGATGCACAGAAGAAAGTTAGTAAGCCCCAAGGCAAAAATGCAGATTAAAAGTTAACAGATTAGTTAAAAGAGCTAACCAGAAATGTGTCTAAGCTAGCCTGAGCATTCAAAACTAATAATAAATCTACGTGTCATGATTTGGGAGCTTGTTGGTGGCCCAAAAGAAAAATCCTACTTGTTTCTTAGGTTGCATAAAGAAAAGGGTATTGATACAACACCTCTTCGTGGATCACGGACTTATTAGTTTATTAACTGCATCCCTGGGAAATAAATACCTTTTCCATTCCCTCATCTAAAAAACTGGAATAAATAGTGTTTCTCTTGAGCTCCTGGGCAAAGGGATGAGTGTATCTATGTTAAGATTCCACTACAGAAGGTGACAGTGATGTTAAGAGCATAGTAATTAGTGAGAGGTCTCTGGGTTTACACTTGCAGATATGCACACAGGTAAGACTTGGGCTTTTGATGAACTGAGCCCTGATAGGCTATGAGGCCTTGGCAACTAACAGTCTTTGGATTTCAGTTTCTTCATTTTGGCAACCCACAAAGAGGAAGGTGCTCTGTGCTAAATGTTTAATTGCTGGATGTTCCATCTTTAGTGACTCGGTTTCTTCAAAACAATACAATGTACCTTGTGTATCCATATCTATTAGATGCTCACAATTCATGTTTAATATAATAGCTACAAACATGTATGGAAACAGGAGTGGGTGTTAGACATTAGGCATTCCATGTCAGGCCCTGCCAAGGGTGGGCTACTGGTCCTGGGTCCTGTAAGAAAGCAGGCTGAGGTGCAAGCCATGAGGAACAAGTCAGTAAACAGCACTGAATTCATGGTCTCTTGATCAGCTCCTGCCTCCAGGATCCTGCCCTGTTTGAGTTCCTGTCCTTGCCTTCTTTGGTGATGAACAGCAATGTGGAAGGAAGTATAAGCCAAATAACCCTTTCTTTCCCAACTTACTTTTTGGTTATTGTGTGTCATTGCAGCAATAGAAACTCTAAGACAGACAAATAAAAACTATACTGCTAAGCAGGTAGGAGGAAGGGACTTCATAATCAGCATGAAACAGCTCTACTGGGCTGGCTCAATGGGAAATAGTGGCCAAGCTGCCTTCCACAGCAGGACATTCTTATCTCTCCTCTTGCAGTGGTTCATGGAGTCAGACCTAGTCTTTTAGGAAGGTGGTTGGAATCAACTGGCAAGATGGTGAAGGAGAGTTTTGGCAAAATGTCAGAGCAAGTCTCTGGACTGTAAGAATCCAAAGGCAACACAGGAGAGGTTCAGTCAAAGAGGCTGTGCCACATTCTTTCAACCCATGCTTTACTATGGCCATTTTAAATGTTTTTAGAACTATTTGGGTTTGAGCTGTTAGTGGCATATCCTTACCACATACTCACAAGGCCAAGCACCAGGAATAGCGCTTATTTGAATATGCTCTTCCTCTCTTCTGGTCAGGCACGGCAGAATATGCATTCAGGGTACAGGAAGGGCAGTGATGCAAAGCAATATAGCCTATCTGGATTCCAGGTCTCCTTGTCCTCAAACTAGGCTGGTGTCTCTCAGTCATCCCCAGCATCACAGCAGATGAGGAGCTTCAGGGTTTCTCCTCACCTGATTCTCCCTCCATGTCTGTCCTAAAGCCTCTTGGTTACAATAATATTTACAGTGGCTCAAAATAGCTTGACAAAGGCTAATTCCAGAGAGGTGGTCCTAGTGATAAGCAGAATTCTGGCAACTTAACAATCTTAATAACCTATTTTATTTAATTCTTTTAGGTTTTCAAGAGTAGGTAATACATTTACTTATTAAAAATAAAAATGGAAAAATGTCTCCCACTTTTTAATCCTTAAACTTTATTTGATGTATTTGGTTATATTTCAACATAGAAGTGAATATTTAAAGTAAACTGAAGACATAATTTGTAGCATACTTTTTTTTAAAAAGAAGTTAAACATTTTCATGTTATACTAAAATATTTAAAAATTAGGTCACATATACAATTGGCTATAGATTACAAGAAGACATTACAAGAATATAACCTTTTTGATTGTTTAATTTACTCAGATAAATTTTTCAGCTAAAATATTTATGCATGTATGAATTAATATTCTCATACTTTGTACGTGAACTTTAATATGAAGAAACACCTATCCATTTTCACACCACTTATTGTCTCTTCTTTTAATATGTAGTCGTCTAATCTCCTGCTCCGTTTTCTGCATTAATTCAAGGAAAATTGAAAAACAATCAAATAGAGAAGCTCTGTGTGTTCATGTGGTTCAGCTTTTGAATCAAGATTTGCACAGTCCCTGTAAAACAGTTGTGGGAATGATGAGAGTAAAATACCACAGATTGTTGTGTTACCGTTAGTGTTTTACTTTTATTACCAGGTATTAATGCTGTGAAATGAATTTCCTGATCACATTGTTGTACTTGAATGGAAGGTATTTTCTATCATATTTCTCTGCTGTTTTTGTCTCTCTCACTTCCACTGATCTTCTTTCCAACCAGCCACCCTTCTACTGTTGTGCTTTTCTTTGTGGTTTTGCTTCATTGGGGCTGCTTACAGAGGCATGAGTAACTTAACTAGTGACTACACCATTGTGTAAAATGGTTTTCTCTTGCCGTCCCAGAAGCCACTCATTGCCTATAAATCCATTTCAGTTATAATCTCTGTTACTTTAGCCTGTGAGCCTCTTGCCTGTTTTCAGAGACCTTGGTAGAGGCAGGAGGGCTGGGTAGGTTTTCCTGTGCTCTGTCCTCTTCCTTACATCAGTATTTTATACTTGCCTATAGGCATTGATATTCCTAGAACATCCACAGTGATGATGAGTGATGACATATGTACATTTAATTAAATGATGGATTTTCTTGTGCTTCTGCTTTTCTAAGAGAGGGGGCAGATATTGAATTTCTTTACCACCATTTTTTTTTCAGGTCTTACTGACTTTGTTGCTTTTTTTTGCTATATACTCCACCCTAACTAGATCCCCAAATATCTAGCAAGGTCATGATGTGTTGTAGTTTTTTTTTTTTTTTTTTTTTCAGTATCTTTTTTTTTTTTTTTTTGAGAGGAGACCTGTTATTGAATTCTACACAAAGATTTTAAGGAAAAATTGGACTTTTCTGTTCTGTCTTACATGATATTTCCAGGATTTCAGTTCTAGTGAATTAGGTTTTCAAAATTTTGCTCGTTCATTCTTATTATTTGTACCATGGGAAAGACTGCTTAAGTGTGGCTTTGTTTCTTTACCCATGTGGGGCAATTTTTTAGAAGAGAAGTCCAGATTGGGTTTTCCTTGAGGTTGATTTCTGATATTCTCTTAATTTTCTGAGCACAGAAAGTAAAACATATATAAGATAAACGTAACAAAAAGGAACACATTTTCTAGTGATTCTTTAAAACAAAATCTCTTCAAAGTGCATTTGATTAATATACATTTGTAGAAAAGCATCCTGTGTTCATACATAGTCACTAGACATGTGCTATGAGACTGAGGTCGTCTCTGTGGGGTGATGATGTGAAAGGCTCTTGAACAGGGAAGATAGTCTCTAATTTCCAGACTTCTTGTGAATCTCCAATAATCCTTGGCATTTTCTCAGGGTGTTCTTCCATCCAGAATTGTCAGGCCTGCAAATCCTCCAGCCATGATTGTGACTTAAGCAGCAACCTGGACATATTGAATAGGACTGAAAAGACAAACATCGTTCTCTTATTCCCTAGTTTAGAAAACCCCATTTAGTGTTGTTTCCAAAAAAGAGAAGAGTGAGGTTGGTGCTCTGGATACATTTTAAAAAATTATGCCCTTTAGTTTCTGTCATATTTGGGAATCCACTGGTGACTTAGGAAAGGGATTTTCTAGAGCAGCTAAATATCTGAGGGCTGAAAGTAATTAATGATTAAAATAACCTACAGCTCATATGCTTGAATAAAAAAGTCAATTTCACAGTAATACAACTGGATCTGAAACCTAGTTAACAGAAGGTACTTTCATTAAAATAGCAAGAGAATTATTTAACTAGGCAAGAATTATTCCAAAATGTACCACAGAACACACAACTAATAAGCACCTGTAAGTGGGTGGGGGCAAATCACTACTCTATATTGTCTGATATTGTGAATGAAAACTACTGGTACAGCGACTGACTGAGCAGCAGTTCAGCACCATGGAGAGGCTGGTAGTGCAGATCCAGGGACTAATGACTTTATCTTGGGCTGGTTCTGGCATCCAGAGCAGCCATTCCTTGCCTACAACCCTGTGTCTGAACTAAGATCTTGTGAATAATAGATCAAAATTCTTTTTGCATTCTACTAACTTAGCAGACCACTAGCTTCCATCACAAAACCCACGAATACCATCAAATCTAGGGCCTGCCTTTAACAGTAACTGCTTTCATCTTGCTATATCTGCATTTCTGATAAACCCAAAAATGTGTCTTGATTTATGACTTTCTTTGCTATGTAAAATATAAACCTTTATAAACTACTTCCACATTGGAACATAGAATTTGGGGTAACTTAAATCTGTGTTTTTGGATCATGGTTATTCAAAGTGGCTCCTGAGTAAACTAAATTCCCTTTAAGATAAAAACCTGTGGTTTTTGCATTAACAACATTAAATAATGTTAATTTCACAATTCTTAAAATAGTATAACTAATATACAGAATGAATTGACATTATACCACACTTCTACCCACTTTATGAGAAAAATATGGTTTTAAAGTAGAGAAAAGAATGTTTCTTTCCACAGACATTACTTTTAATTTAATTCCATTTCTGTCATGTATTAGACATGGTGTACTTGTTAATTAATGGATACATATATATCTCACATATATTAAATAATTAGTGTTTAAAAAGTAGAGAATAGAGAAAACAGTAGGCACCAAGTAAACACTGAATCCAGAGGTGTAGTTTAGTGTCAGCCACTGGCTGCAGGTGGCACTCTTAGGGAAGGACAGTTGTTAAGTTTGACAGCTGAGCTGGTCACTCTTTGACAAATGCTGTCTCTGTCTTACTCTAGACAATTGGTGCTCCTTTGTAGGGTTTTAATTTTGACCTTGTGATAAAGAGCCAGTGTGTTCTACTCTGTGCTAAGTATCAGTATGTGTGAATATGTATGCTGGGTGACTTGTGCATGCGTGACTTCAAAATAAACATTTACAAAAGTCTTGAGATATTTAAGTTAACTTAATTAGAACCATGGAATTACATGTAAAATATATAATAGCTGTTTATAGATTTATTTTGTATAAATATTTCAGAATAAAGCATGGAGTATTCAGCATCTAGAATTATGTGATAAATTTTAAGACTAGACATCAAAACCAAATTCTACCAAAATGAGAACTATTTGCTCTGTGAAATACTTCAATAAAAGATGTGTAAGATGTAAACATTCACAGTATAGCAAGAGGAGCAAAGAAATGGAAAAATGAACAAAGACTGACAAATAGGTACATGGTGTTCCTTCTATTAGCAACTGGAGAAGTAAATTAAAGCTATAAGAAAAACCACTGTTTACCTGCTAAAATAGTTTATATCAGAAAGACATGCTGAGTGTGAGAGGTAATCAGATGGGGGGAAGACAAAATAACTCAAATATTATGAGGAAATACCTGATAGAAAATAGCTGTTTAATGATATGAGTTAAAACTTGAGACAGATAAAAATGCCATTAGAGATAAAAGTGTTAATACATGCTGTTAAAATATTAAAGTCACTGGGAATGGTAAATAACTAAACATTTCAATAAAATATTAAATTCACTAGAAATGGTAAATAACTAAACATTTTTACATCTAATGAAATTACCTTGGTGTACATTTATTTTAACTCACAGATATTCATTATTTTTGTAGATTTGAATATTTAAGCAGCCTCTGATAAATTCTATAGCTCAGATGATGCAGACAAGTTCCAGAAATAGAAATCAAGTAGTTTATCACAAGACCAGAAACAGAATTGTTAATTAAAAGGATCCAAGGGTCAGAAAGTCTCACTGACAAATGATACCAAACTTTAATGTTATTATCAGTAGTTAGTGAAATTTTCTAAAATAGAAGAATGCTTCCAAGTTTATCCTATTACCTTAGTATCAAAGCTGTATACTGGTACCATCAGAATGCAGTCTAATGTGTCCTGTGACTACAGAATCACAAGCGCTCAATACAATGCTGCCAAGCAAACAGAGGCAGAAAGAACATGATGCCACAAGCAAGTCATATTGATGTCAGATATGAGGTTGATATGGCACCAGAACATCTGTCAGTGTAATGCACCATGTTACTAGCACACAGAGCAAAGCCATTGTTTCAGATTCAGAAAAAAGTCAAAATCCAACACTTCTTTCTGATTAAGAACCTAAGAAAGTAAGAGGACTTTTATATCATGTTATACTCTTAGCATCTAGGAATGTGTGGGGAGACTTTGAAGTCTCAATCAGGACAAAGAGATCCACACTCCACAGACCAGTGGAAGGTAGTAAGTTATTGATCATGTCTGACTTTCCCACTTATACTTTCATTGCCCTTTAATGCTATCATCAGAATGAATAGAAAGGCTGGGATTTCAGTGACTAAAAGGTGGCTTTTCAGTAGTGTGGTCACCTAGGACACTCCTATGCAGTAACAGAACCAAAACAGGGTAAGAAGGTGGGAGCAATGTTTTTGACACTGATATAGGTATTTCATGAATGTTAATAAGATTTACACATGCACATTGATTAGAGGGAAAGTGCACAATAGTGGGGAAATTAAATTACTAGGCAATGTCAGATTCTGTGAGGATAGTAATTATGAAGAAACATGAAGTAGAGATAAGTTTTTACAAGAAAACAAAAAATATTTTTGTTTTGAACTATTAGCTAATAGGCCATTGCATGAATTAAAAGGAAGAATTTTGTCTCTGAGTCAAAGCTCTTATCATTTCTCTGCAAGTCATTCAAATTTTTTGTCCCAGAAAAAAGTTCTCTGGACCTCTTTTCCACTCATAAAATCAGAACTGAGACATCTGCTTAGTGGCTCTGCTTCATACTTGCCTTCTCATCATCAGACCATGGTTGATATCAGCTACACAATCTCTGCAAAGTCCTCAGGGCAAAGTAGCAACTACAATAATACTGGGTACAGAGACAAAATGAAAAGAGTGACTTGTCCCCGACCAGGAACTGTCATCAGACCCGTATTTGCACTAAAAGCACTGAAGTAGCAAGAAGATGAATCCCTGAGGTATGGGATATAGTTCCAAGAACAGCAATCCTAAACAGCAGAGGAGTCAGATTTCACAGAAAGAGGCCCTTGCTTTCAAAGGCATCCTCCAGATTACTATTCAAGGATACATTTCATGTTAAGAAACAGCCAGTTTTAAGTTGGATTTGCTTCAGATTCAATAAAGATGGTAACATGATAGACAATGTCAAAATAAAACTATGGATCAGTGAGTAAAGGTACTTGTTGTGCAAGCCTGGTAACCAGAGTCTAATTCCCAGAACCCACATACATAAAGGTGAAAGAAAAAACATGACTCCACAACACTTTGACACACACACACATTCTCTCTCTCTCTCTCTCTCTCTCTCTCTCTCTCTCTCTCTCTCTCTCTCTCTCTCTCTCTCTCTCTCTCTTACCCTTTCCCTCTCCCTCTAATAACAATTTGTTAAAAGATTAGTTAGAATTACTGAACAATATAGGAATTACATTCCTAGGAGAAAAGAAGAATTGGTATATAGATATTAAGAATAAATTTATTAGGAATAAGAATATATGAAATATTTTAAAATTCTTAAAAGACTCAGAGTGAATCTGACATAAATTCTGGTTTGTGCTCTACAGTATGGGATACAGCATCCAGGTGGGGATATTCCCATTTATATGAATTAAGTAAAACTAACCAGACTTCTGAAAACTACACCACCCTATGATGCTTTTGGAGTTGCAGGCCTAGACCCACCTACAAAACCACAGAGCCAACTTCCGAATGCAAAAACAAAGGTTTCTTTATTTGAGCCCAGGCAAGAGCCCTGTACCCCATCACCATGGAAGTCTGTTCTCAGGATGGTATTGTGGTGTTGGTTCAGCTCTTTCAATAGTTCCTAAGAAGGTTCCTGCTCATGGGACAGCATTCTGTTCTCATCCTTAGTTCTTTTGTGCTTTTATCAGAGTGTGGTGTGCAGGATCAAGGTCACTATCTAGGCAGGTGTTTCTGCTGTCCATCATCAGAGGTCTTGGTGGGTCTGTACTCTACACACATAAACTGAGGTCAAACACAAAGTAACGTAAGAAGAATTAATTATGGAGTATATCTTTTAATACACATTTTCAGTTAATGGGTCCTATCTCAGATACATAAATTGATGTTACAGCTGTCAGTAACTCATAAAACATGTCAAATATTACCTGATTCCTAGCCATACTGACAGGCCTCTAGAAGTGTACTGTTTTAAACAATTTAGTCATCATAAAATATTTGGCTTTCAGCTATGAAATTCTGAACTGTTTTCTGATATCAAAGCATCGCCCTCCACTCACTTCACCTCATTTTATGCCTGTGTGTGAGAGTCTCAAATAAAAGCAGTACCCAGTGGTCCCAGGCTGTCATGGCAGGGAACCTTTCTAAAGTCAGGATTTTTACTCATACTTCATCTTATAGACACAGCCATGGGGCTCCAAAGAATTCTTATTAGCCAGCTTTGAAAGAATGGCTTCCCTCGTATCTCTGGCAGACTGTGGGGACATTGACAATGAGCCCAACAGCTGGAGATCCTTCCAGAAGCAACTGTTTCTAGCAAAGGATGAAAATGAGTTTTGCCTTCAACTATAGAGATACAGATTAATCTTTCATGTTTTCTTATATGATTAAGCATATACTTTAAACTATGATCCTAACATAGCATGAAAATAGCTAAGACAAGCATATCATTGACAGTGATCATTAGCAGCATCTAGCTTAACACACACACACACACACACACACACACACACACACACACACACACACACACACACCACATATAAATTTCTGCTGAGGAGTGGTAGAGTTAACAGTCAAAAAGCACACAAATAGCCTGTCCTCAGGAATGCTGCTTGGGAACATGAAAACTGGTTCCAAGAGAAGTAACTGGTGCTTTTCATGTCCACACTGGTGAACTTGTTATAGCAATCATATCAGAGGTTTCTGTGGTTCGTAGACATCCTGACTATGTGATTTAAAATCCACATTTATGTGTACTTAAGCTCGCTGGCATCATTAATTATGTGTACAGATATTTTTCCAATATGAAGTTAGGAATACCTTTTCCATGTACACATATATGACTTTGTTTAACTATCCTCTCTTCTTTGGTTCTCTTTGACCAACACGTCAGAGGTTTATCATCTTATCTTCTCTTTGATCTTCAATTCTACAAACCAAAATCAACCTCATTTGTGGATTAGTAAAAACACTGGGCCTGAAACAGGACAGCTTTGAATATAAATTAATAACTAGGTCATGCAGTAAAGTAAATTATCTTTTTTTTTCAATGCTGAGAATGAATGAAATGAGGGGCCTCATATCTTCCAGGCAGGTGCTTTAACCCTTAGACACATCCCAGAAAGGTTCTTGGCTTATGAAGCTGAGTACAATATATTTGGTATTCCTTGTGGAGTGGGCTTTGTAATAATAACGGACTACATAATAATAATACAGCTACATAACAACAATGAGCTACAGCTAAGTTCAGCTATCTTTTCCTCAGAGAAGTGACTCTATTTGAACCTGTTACCATCCAAGGATGCAGCATGGCTAACAGAGACACACTCAATGTTTTTTGCAGTGGCTATATCAGGCTTATTTCTAGCCAATGTTCCTCACTATATAAGTTGTAGATTTCTCTGTGGGAAAGCATACCCACAAAGGTAAAGGCACACCAGAGCATGGCACCTGCTGATGTTTTATAACTAATACTTTCTATGACACCACAGAATGGGTGACTTCAGTAAGCTACCCAGAATCCTACCCCGTGCATCTTTGGTGACACTGCAGTCTTTCATTTGCATAGTATGGTCCCATGGACATGATGTCTGGGCCATGGCCTTCACCTAGGGATGTTAGATGGTTGTAAGTCAGATAAGACATTATAAAAGTATCACATGAATTGTTACAATAGAAACAGCAAAACAACAGGTTTCTGCACTCACCTAAAAGCCTTACACAGTGCCTCATGGTCATCCTTGAAGAACTAATAGACACATACAAGCCAGGAGTTAGGAATATACACTAAAATGTCATGGAGTCCCTGCACATGAGTATAGAGATCATGCAAAAGGATGGCACCAACAATATGGGGCAGCCGAAACTAAGCCTTAAATCCCAAAGAATGACTACAGGATTTATTTAGTAGCCTTTTCCATGATCACAGCTTATTTTACTTCAAGGAGATGAAGTAAAGTTAGTTTTTCTTTCTCTTTTACCTCTAATATAACAGTTCCTACTGTCAAATGAACAATTATAGCCTGTAACAGTGGAGTCACTGGGAGAAAATTGCATTTTTATTATTGAGGTAAAACTATGAATTATAAGTATATCATCTACAGAGTAAACTTTTGTTGTTTCTGTGTTAAAAATAGACTTTTTCAAAATTGGAATTTTCAGATATAATTTTAATGATAAAAATTTTAGTTTCAAATATATGAATACATATTTTAGAAATGTCACCCTTGAGTACCCTAGTTCTAGTGATAGCTTCAGAGAGTGGGCCTCCTCCCTGTCTGGTGCTCTGCCAACATGTTCAGAGGCTTCATTTGCTAAGAGCTTTGTCTGTCATCATGCATTCTTCTCAACCATTCACTTTTTTTTATATATGTGATAGTGTCCTGGCTGGGGGTTATGAATAAAAAGGTAGATAAAACCATGATTTTTAAGTCTCTAAATCTTGAAATAATGGCAGGTAAGCAAAGTGTGAATTTAGTTTTAAAGATGTCCCAAATTGCCCAGTGGCAGAACAGGATACATTTAAGCAAAGACTTTGTAGAAAGAGCCATGGAAAGTTCCTGGGTTGTGTTTGGGTTTGCTTATATACACAGAAGAGAAGAAGGGAAAGTTGACTTTGGGGGGTTAAATCATCAGCAGGAAGGAATCTGGCTTGAAAGGAACTCCCACCTTCTACAACTTGCTATATAGAGAATCAATGGTCTCTTGGTGAGAAGCAGTTGCTGCTCAAAGGGATATACAGAATGTCTTTTTTCTTATTCTCATCATCATCCCCATTTTATCATCCAGCTCCCTTCTCTCTAGAATTTGTTCTTGCTGGATCCTGAATGCAAAGAACTCTATGGGGAGCTGTAAGCCATGCATCTAGCTTCCACTAGGTTCTACAGTGAACATTTGCTTATAGACAAGAAAGGTATCATGATCCAGTTGGAACCTTCTTACTTGGGAATGATTTCAGAAGCCTCACATGAACAGGTTACATTGCCCACTGTCCAGTGAAGGCATTTTAGAACTAGGTCCTTCAGTTCCCATTGTCCTACCTACTGCTACACTGCCCATGGGCTGTTCGATGTTCTTGGAAGTTGTCATGAAATACTTTATTGGATGGTGTTTCATGACATTCACAGTTTTACTTAACATATTTTCTATCACATAACATAACTAAAATAGTTTGTGGTGGATTGTATTAATTAGTGTACTAGGTAATATTTATTTTTATCTCAATTGAATTACTAAATTTTAAAAAATGATTATTTTATTATTATTTAATCGTGTGAATGTTAATGGTTATGTGCACATGAATACAGATGCCCTCAAAGGCTAGAGGTATCAGATATCTCTGAAAATGGAGTTAAAGACTGTTGTGAACCTCAGGACATGGGAGCTTGGAATCACATTTCTTCTCTACAAGAGCTATGCATACTTTTAAGGCCTGAGAAACCTACCCAGACTAAAGTATTATATCTCTTATTATTCCCTTGTTCTGGAGGAAACTGATGCATTTCTTAGCAGACAACAGTCACTAAGAACTAAAATGAAATTTCAGTTTAATGTGTAGATTCTATGCCACCTCAGTGCTTATTTTGAGGTCACATAGTTGAACGTTTCCATTTACAAAATACATGACTAAAACTTATTAAAGTGTTACTTTTAATTTTTATTAGTTTATTTGTGTACTTGCAAGCACATGCACATAGGCATGTCACAGTGTATACATAAGATCACAGGACAACTTACAGGATTCTATTCTCTCCTTTCCCTATATGTTTGAACTCAGGTTTCCAGGGTTAGCAGCAAATTCTTTATACTCACTGAGCCATCTTGTCAGTCTAAATGTTACTTTTTAATTCTCAATTAAAGTTTAGTTGCCAATTTAACTAGAGTTACTTGAGAAAGACCTTCAATGACAGACTATGTATACTAAGAAGCATGTAGACCTTTCTGTTGAAGACTATCTTGATTGTATTAATTTATGACAATTTACTGTGGGTCACACCATTCTTCAGTCAGGGGATCCTGAAGTGTATAAGTGGAGGAAGTGAGCTGAGCACAAGCAATGCATATATTAATTCATTATTCTCTGCTCTTGACTGTGGATATAATGTAATTAGCTTCTTCAAGTACTTACTGGCTTGACTCTTCTGCAATTATGGGCTGAAAACACTTTCTCCATTATGTGTAGTGGGATTATGTCAGATTGTAAATAATTTTCCTGCCTACTGGTTTAATAAAAATGTTTATTGGCCAAAGAAAGACAGGAAGCTTTGGCAGAGCTACCAGACTAAGAAAACTATAGGAACAGGAAGAACAGAGCAGAGATGCCACAGACATGCCAGAGAAGCAGATGCAGAGGACACCTATGCTTCTCTGAGAAAAGGTACCGAGCCACATGGCTGAACAGGATAATAATCGTGGGCTAATTTAAAAATAAAGAATTATCAAGTTATATGCCTGGGCCACAGGTCAATCAGCGTACAATTAATATAAGCATCTGTGTGTTTCAGTGGGACTATGATACTGTGGGTCTGCAGGTCAAGGCCATGAGGGTAGGCCAGAAAGTCTGGGCCAGAAACAACATACAACAATTATGTTGTTTATGTCAGGGTATTTTATTAGAGCAACAGAATATGAAACTAAGACAATTTTGATAAGTCCTATATAAAGTGATATAGGACTAAGTGCTTCTATTTTTCAAAATAGTAATTAAAGTACTGCATAATAATGCACCTTTTAGGCCTTACAATTAGTGTTTATTTTAATCACCAGAGAGCAACATTGTCCTTCAGCAGTCTAAATCTAAATTTAAACATGTGGTTCTGCAACTGAAAACTGTTGTATTATAGTTTGAATTGAAATGTCCCCAAGACTTGCATGTTTACCCTGGCCATTCCAAAACCATTCCTGTTAGACTAGAGTCAATAGCTGTAGACTTTTCTGAGAATCTGTACACTGTTCACAAAGTTCTTTAGATTGAGTACAGAGAGTCAGTGGTCTAGATGACAGCGATGACTTGGGAATCCAGATACATGCGGAACTGTGACATTCCACTCTCATTTGTGTGTTTCTCTGAATCAACTACTAACATAAAAAATGCCTGAGTATCTCCTGCACATGGGTGATATGCTTTCATCAATGAACCTTAGTATCTGTCTTAACTGGCAATTTTAGGACTGAAAAATGGAATATATATTCACAATCTGTGATAAACTTATAACATTCATTAAAATTCTGCTTAAACTATTGTTTTTAGTAATATTTGGGACTTGATAATTGTTTATTGAGATAACTATTCAAATAATACTGGGTGTACCATAATCACTGTGTAGACGTCAACTATAATAAGGGCTGGATCCTTTCATATTTTGTAGCAGGATTACACCACATGGCAAAACTCATCTTTTAAACTCCATTGTCAAAGAGCATCACTCACATTGTAACTGTCTAAATGATGAACAAAAAATACAGCTCACTTAAAGTGCTAATCTTGGATTCTGGGATGTGGTTTCCTTGTTCCTTTACCTCCTTTTCAAGATTATTATACATTCTTTGAAGGGTGCTGGTATTAAGGTTTTTTTCCTAAATAAGCTCTTTCTAGAGGACATGGAGGCAATAGTAGAAGGAGATATCAGCTCTCATGAACCAGCAATTATTTACAGAGATATGTAGAGACCAGGACCTGCCGTATTTATGAAATAATGAAGAGTCTTTTTCAAATCACAGAGATGAGGCAATGGGTTGACAGTGACAGGCAGAGTGATGAATTCTGCCAGGGTTTTCCTAAAGAAGAAAACTATTAAGTGAAACTCTCATCTCTGAGAGAGAAGTCTCCCTAAAACACAAAAGAAAAAGAAAATGCCAGAGAGATCACTCTATATGTCTAACTTCTTTTAGAACTCTATCTTTCTTTCATATAAAAAATAAAAGTAACCAGGGTCTTGGGGATGTAGCCCAGTAGTAAAATGCTTACCTGATAAGCATGGGTCTTTGGGTTCTGTAGTATAAGATTTCTGGCTTGGATTAGCCCCTAGATCCAGACCAGCTGTCCCCAATAGGCCACCCACAACTGCTTGGTCCCAAATAATGACACAAAGTCTTATATTAATTTCATGCTGTTTGACCTGTGTTAACTCTTAACTCTTAAACTAACCTGTGATTAGCCAAGTGGCTTAGTACCTTTTCTCAGGCAGCATTTTTTTTTTTTTTTGTGTGTGTCTGTATCTGCCTGGCATCTTTGCTCTGTTCTTCTTCCCAGAGTGTTTTTAGTCTGGTAGCCCCACCCATACTTCCTGTCTGCCTTCTGGCCAATCAGTGTTTTATTCAGCCAGTAGGAGGGACAAATATCTACAGTGTACAAGATTATAATCCCACAGCAGGGTTCCATTCCCTGGACTATAGAAAGAAATAGTAATAAATATAAGAAAACCAAGTTTAACAAGAACATCATTTAAAAACTCATTAAAAACATTTAACTCTCAGTCCCAAATGAGAGTTAAAATGTGGTGCTTATAATAAAAAATAGTTAATAACTACCAAATTATAATAAGCAAAAAACAAACAAAAAAGCCTGAGCTACTATTATCATCCCACTGTAATTCTCCAGCTACAAAGTACATGATAGAACAAGCTAGAAATCTGAAGACGTGTCTCTAAATCAAGTGTATATAGAAATGTTCCTCAGACTCAAAACAATCCTTTATAATTAATTCCCAGAAATTAAACAGGAAATGGTATTATAATGGGAAACAAAAGAAAAGATATAGGTCAAATCCAGTGGGGATTATCAATATCTAGTTGCTCCATGTTCCCAGCTACAATGGAGAGGAGCCCAAAGAGGATGTCCAAGAATCAGTGCTGAAACAGGGAACAGTGTCTCACTGATAATATGGGATATTACAAATAAACTGGCAGCTGACTTCCAAAGTGTGCCTCACAACCATGCCTGGCTGTTCAGAAGTATATGTTCATGAGACAAGAATCCATACAGAATGTTCTGTGGAATCCAGAACAGCAGCCATATATTGTAACTTTGGTGACAGACCCTGGAGCCCACTGAGCAAGATAAGCTGCACGAGCTGAAAACAACCTGAATCCAGTAGTCTAGGGAGAATTGTGCAAAGCAGCCAGCCTGCCTTCTGTATTCTGTTTATAGAGTCCTATGACATATTAAAACCCTTTTCTCACCTAATTCACAGGCAGGCAACATGTCAACAAGGTGAGTAAGACCTTGGCTTCAGGTGGTGATTCTGATGCCCTGGACTGATGAGGTCCTGGGGACTATACTGTCATAGAAGTAAAACTTCTGAGATCTGCCATACCAAAACTCTTTCCAGAGCCATGTGTTCTTGTATCTCACAAGTCCACAGAGACATTGGAATCATTAACAGAATAAAGAAGGGACAATGTATTATGCCCACGTGACAGGAAGCATGAGACTGTCTTTCTGTTTTTAGACTAGTTTTCCTGTTTAGGAAATCTTGAAAGATTTTGGTAATGGCATAGGTTAAATAAGTTTCCTCACTTGCATAATAAGTAACACGGGCAGAAGAACCACAAGTGTTTACTTTGAGGGGGAAGGTCAGCCATGGTAAAGAAACAGACGTGCATCAGAGGGAGCATCTCACATCTCTGATTGCACATTTTTATAGCTCTGATTTTTCGTAATACTAGCAATTCTAAGGTCAGGGAGCATAGTATCTCACCTCCTAATTGTACCTTGCTGCACCTTTTTTAGTGAAGTTTCACAGACTTTAACTAAATGAGCATGGGAAAAGTATATGCATGTAATTGAGGGACTACATTGGATGGATCCTGTCCAGAGAGTCATTCATGGGTGACTGGGTAGGATTAACGGAAGATTGACACATTAATTAGCAGTACTGTTTCAATGTCAATCATCTGCCTCTTGTAAGACTGTGATTCTGCTAACGTTGTAGAAAATGTAGCACTGGGGGATGGGTAGAAGTATGAAAAAAATCTACAAACTAATTTTTACAATCTTCAGTGATTTAATGGAAAATACTTTCAATTTTAAGAAGAAAAGCATGTAGGAAACAGCTTCCATTTCCCTAGAAACTCCTCATAATGCTGAAACCTGTAAAGATCTCAGCTGACCTCAAATGCTATGAGCTGAGCCCTCATCATGGGGCATAATCTTCTTAAACCAGATACCACAAGTGAAAGTATATTACTTTTATTCTCACACATCTCCATAATGATCACTTGATTTATTGAGTACAACTACTATATAAAAATAAGCAAATTTCAACATCTGCCATAAACCACTATTTATGCAGTAAGAGCTTCAATGGCACCATGGATTTAAAGGGTCCTCATGAGGTTGGGGACAAGATGGTCTCATCAAGATACTGATAGCAGCACATGATATAGGAAGTTGGAGGTAAGCTAAAGCTGTCTGGATATACATAAAATCCCTACTTAGGCCAGTCCTGTGTTCCAAACTTATACAGGAAAAATCTCTTGATGTTTCTCATCATTTCTTTAGGCTTTTGTTAAATCAAGGTTAAGATGGGTTTATTTTGTAAGGAATGGGTGTCATTTTCCCTGGCTCCTAGTATCTGTAAGAGTATCTTGTTATGGAATGAATGAGACCTACCCTGAGTCTTTCTTTCTTACTGTCTAATCACGTGATCACTGCCACTAATATGGGCTCCCACCATAATACCATCCTCTGTGAGTCCATCCATAATCTGTCATCTGTCTTGAATTCATCTACCATGAATATAGCATGATGACATCTCCATCCACCATGACACCTTCCATCATGTGTCAGTGTTCCATTATTCTATCTGAAGCCATCCACTGTAAGGCTGAGTATAAGAGGATGCCTAGTCTTAGACTTTTAACTTCTAAAACTGTAGGTAAATTAACATTTATTCCTCAAAATATCCCACCTCACCTGTTTTATTGTAGCTATACAGCAAAGTCTTGGATGTCATAGAAAATGAACAACCAGTCTTGACTGATGGTCTGTGAGCATACTTCATTTGACTCACAAATCTAGAGGAGACATCCTTTTGAGACGAAATTTTCTTCATTTTTATTTCAAGAGGCTTTATTGTTAAACCGTTTTTTTTTTTAATTTCAAGCCAAACACTAACAAACTCTAACAAGAAGATGGCACACAATAGCCACTTTGAAAGGCTAATATGATAATAAACTTATAGCTAATAGCTACAGATTATGAAATTATAATGATTGCCTTGTCAGACCCTGTGTCTATGGTGCTAAAATGCCTTATCAGTTCTCAGCATAGTGGATCCTCAAAATTCACATTTATCAAAACTGTGGTCTGAATGAAGAAAGAGGAAACATACCAATTAGTTTTTAAGATAGTACCTATTTTATTAAAAAACAGAAATTGAAGGTTAATACAGTTTAGTGATTTCTTAATGAAGAAGACTGATGCAGAGCCAGTTGTGGTAGATCAAAGCTGCGAAATTATGCAGAGAGGTAAAGAAAGAAGGTCTGGAGTTCCAAGGCAGTCTGAGATACCTATTATGATCCTATCATGAAAATGATAGCCTTTCAAAAACTGGAATATGAATAGCTTGCTTGGTGTGAATACAGAGCTCTGCCCTATGTGCTGCCTGTGATGATTGAGAGATGGGAATTTGTTCTGGATTATCAGGGTGGGTCCAATCCAATTACATAGGTATCCTTCTTTGATTATAATAGGAAGTACAATGGATGAACAGAACAAAACCTAAGAGAAGGAAACCCATCCTGTTTTTCAGGGAAGCTTCCCCGAGCCCAAGAACACAGGAAATCTGCAAGGAATTAAAGACCTCAGGTCTCCAACCTAAAGGATTATATTCTGCCAGTGCCTGAGGAGACATTGGTCTTCCCCAGGGCTGATGGTAAGACTCAGCCAGGCTGACTATTGGTTGACTAAGATAACATTGCTTTGCCAGCCATCCCCAGTTACAGTAGTTAGTTATGGTGACAATGGGAAACTAACTTTGGTACCTGTAACCTCAGCATTGTGTAGGATGGAGACAGGGTGATTACTGAAGCTTGCTGACTCCTAGCCTAGCTCCAGGTTCAATGAGAAACCTGTCTCAATGGAATAAGCTGGGTAATGACAGTAAGTAAATTCTCTTCTGTTCTCCACACATGAGTTTGTACCCATGCACGGATACCCCACTCACACATTCACACACACCATTTTTAAATACATAATAGAAAATGTGATAGTACATAGGAGAAATTAAGATAAGTCTATAGCATGAAATCTATAGTTCTATCAATGGTCTGTAATCCCCTAAGACAGTAACGAGAGAGACTGTTTTTTCCACAGTGGGTAATTCTAACTAAGAGTGGAGGCACTCACAGACTCAGACCTGGTTTGTGGTATAAATGTGAAGAATACAATTCTGCCTAGCAGAGTATTTATAGCATTATATCCATATAAATATTCAAAGCTTTTTTAAATGCCATTATTAATAGCAACTTTTAAGAAGAAAATTATCAGAACTGGTAATCAGCAGGATACATTATACAACATCATACAATTAAAAGGGGGTGCTACTCAGTATATGTCAGGGTATACTAAGATGACCTTTTATGACTAACCCTAACCCTAAAAAAACAAACAAACAAACAAATAAACAACCTGGGAACAGTACACCCCCTGAGATGTATAATTCTCAAAATGTACAGTATAACATGAGGTTTCTGACCTGACTAGCCCTACGGTCTGGATCTTCTTATGGTTGCTCCCCCCCCCCAAATGACTCAGACATTTATATTAAGTTCATGCTGTTCAGCCTATGGCTTAGGCACATTTCTAGCTAGCTCTATCATCTTAACTCAACCCATTTCCATTATTCTGTCTTGCCACATGGCCCTTGGCTTACCTATTTCATTACATCTTGCATCATGAGTGGCTGCATCATATCTCTGTCTGACTCCACCTCCTTATCTTACCTGTGTCCCATTCCTCCACCTACTCCTACGGTGTCTGTCATGGACCAAGATAGTCCTTTATTTAAAGAATGATATCCACAGAAAGATATTCTCACATTAGTATAGGACATATAATTCCACTTTAAGAGATGTGGTTTATATATGTGTGGCTTTGGCTTGAGGGATGGAACAGGAACTGTCATAGCTGAAAGGGCTTTCATGGGAATATATGCCTCTGGAACTATTGGGTTTGTAGCTCAGGGATGTCACTCCCTCTAAGCTGTTGATTTTACCATGGGGTATCATTATTCAGCAGGAAAGGAGTGTTACACTGCAAAGCAGAAACCTGACAGAATAGAATTTCCATCTTTATAAAATGGTTGCTTCTGCTATAGGAGAATATGGACATTAAAAGTATAGATATATATTTTGCTTTCAAAAATAAGCTAAATTAAGTCCATAGTATCTTTTTTTGGGAAATGTTCTATAATATAAAGTACACTTAGATACATTATTTAGTCATGAGTTACAAAATAGGTGACAATAGTGTTATTAATGGGATTTTCAACCAGGTCAAGGAAAAAGAACTCTCTCTCTCTCTCTCTCTCTCTCTCTCTCTCTCTCTCTCTCTCTCTCTCTCTCTCTGTGTGTGTGTGTGTGTGTGTGTGTGTGTGTGTGTGTGTGTGTGTGTGTGTGTGTGTTGAAACAAGTTTTCTCTATGTAGTCCTGGCTGTGTTGTAAATCAGCCTGATCTACAGAGTAAGTTTCAACTCAGAGATCTGCCTGCCTCTGCCTTACAAGTACTGGAATTAAAGATGTGTGCCACCACCCTGGTGAAAATGCTACCTTTTATTTTTATAGTGAGCTTTTAAAAAAGTACTGGCATAAAAACAAACTTGTGGATTAACGGAATCGAATCAAAGACCCCAACATTAATCCACACATGATTTTTGACAAAGGGGTCAAAAATATACACTGGAAAAGAGATAGTATCTTCAACAAATGGTGGTGGCATAACTAGATGGTAGTCTGTAGAAGAATGCAAATGAATCCATATCTATCTCCCTGCACAAAACTCAAATCCAAGTGGATCAAAGACCTTAACATAAACCCAGTTTCATTGAGCCTAATAGGAAAGAAATTTGGAAAAAGCCTTGAGTATCGGCACAGGAGACCTCTTCCTAAATATAACATCAAAAGCACAGACACTAAGAAGACAACAATTAGTAAATGGTACCTCCTGAAACTGAGAAGCTTGTATAAGGCAAAGTACAAATAAGACAAAGGACAGCCTACAGAAAGGGAAAAGATCTTCACCAACCCTGCATCTGACAAAGGACTGATCTATAAAATATATAGAGAACACAAGGAACCAGAGACCAAAACACAAAATAATACAATTTTAAAATGGGGTTCAGTGCTAAATAGAAAATTCTCAACAGAAAAATTTCAAATGGCTGAAAGGCACTTAAAGAATTGCTCAAAATCCTTCGCCATCAGAGAAATGCAAATCAAAACAACTCTGAGATACCACCTTACACCTGTCAGAATGGCTAAGATCAAAAACACAGATAACAGCCTATGTTGAAGGGGATGTGGAGTAAAGGGAACACCCCTCCATTGCTGGTAAGGATATAAACTTGTATAGTCACTTTGAAAATCAGTATGGGATTTTCCTAAGAGAACTGGGACTTCATCTACCCAGTGATCCAGCAATACCAGTATTGGGCATATGTCCAAAGGATGCACGTTCTTACCTCAAGGGCATTAGCTCAATTATGTTCATAGCAGCATTACTCATAATAGCTAGAACCTGAAAACAAATTTCACAGACAGAAGTGGTTTTTATGGCTGCCCATCCTTAGACTGACAGAAACTAAGATAAGTAGTTCCAAAAGCAATGTTTCAAAAATGAGCAAAATAATATAGTTTGGCCATACTTCATAAAGCATAAAGTAATATCAGAAGAACAGCTATGTGCAAGCCTGAAAATGAAGCTCAGGGACATTTTCAGGGTAAAACATATTCAAGATGCAACCAAAATAACATTTAATGGCTGACACGCAATAAAAACATTACCAAGCATGCAAAGAAACAGAAACATATTAATGCAAAATGACAGTGAAAATCAATGAATGAAAATAGATATAATGTATAACCTGTAATGGAGGTCATGAGTTATGGCAATAAAATCAGTTATGCAAACAGCATTAAGTTTCCTTACAAAGGTTAAAGAGAAGAATGGACAAGTTGGAGAGAGACAAACTTTATTTTAAAACCCAAATTAACTGTAAAACAAAAAAGACACCTGGTGTGGAAAATCTCCTAGATATGACTTTACAGGATTGAACTCTGCAAAAGTATTTCTAAATATAAAGACAAAGCAAATAAATCAGTCAAAATTTTGGAAAAAATTTAAAATCTGAAGAAATAATAAATACAACACTAGTAATGTCTGAACAACACTGACTAGTGACATTTGTCCCTAAAGGGGAGGACAGACAGGCTGCAAAGATGTTTAGACAAATAAGTGAGCAATATTTATAAACAAAGAGACAAAAGACACATGTTTAAATTTAAACAGCATAGATATCATCCTTAAGAAATAGACCACACATAAAGTCATCCACTGTAAAGTTACTTGGAGTCAGAATATCCTGAGAGCTTCCAGGCAGAGGAGGACAGGGCCATGATGGATGCTTGGGAAACAATTGTTAAAAAAAAATAATAATAAATAAAAATAAAAACCCCAAACCCTATAGTTCTGACCTATAGAATCCTTCTTGTAACAAAGAGGTTTGGAGAGTTCTCACAGAAAATTGGAATGAATGATGAATGTGCCATCTTTGACATAAGCGCCTGAATCCTATGGCTGGACTCATTCAAGAGCCTCATCATGTAGGCTTGTCCTGAAGACTAAGGTCTCTCAGAATCTGTACTGTGCCTGATAAAACTCCCAAGTGATTGGCTTTTCCTCTTTGTGATTAACCTTGGCATCTCCCTGTCAAATACTATCTCAAGTCTGTCTTCCCAAGGTAACTTTGGATCCAAATCAGTGAGTATGAGGGGCTTGAATTTCATGTCAGCCTTACTCAGGAGGCGTGAGAGATGAGGGTGGTCTCTGTTGCAATAGTTCCTCAGGACTCTCCTTCCCAGGCAGCTTGCTTTCCTAAATGAAAGTACAGATGGGAGATTTCAGGTTTCCCAGCTCACATTTTTATGCATGTTAACACTGCTGCTCTGTGATGTTACAGGGAATACTGTAACTGGAAATGCATTCTATTGATGAAGTCAGAACACTGACAGGGAGAGGTAATGGTGTTCTTTTGAACTGACACCTTGCTATTTTTAGGTGGCATATCAACAAATATTAAATGCCTTCCTTGCTTAATGCAATTTCAATGCAATACTTATGGGTCCAGGGGTTTGAGAAGTGTGTTTACTGAAAGTGACAGATCATTAATCCATGACTCTCTCCAAGCATGACCTCGTTATGGATCTGTTGACAATTATTTCTTAGGATGTCTGGTTCCTCATTTGCTCACACCTAATAAACTGCACAGTAACAAACCACCTGGGCCAGCTTTAGTCAAGGATGGAATCTATGATCAGCTATAAATGACACATTTTCATGCACAAGTTTATAAATTAGTCCTCCAGTATAGCTTATTTTGTGAATAATGTTTATTTAATATTAGTCTTGTACTTAAGTTTTAGAAAGATTGTGGTGATCTATATACAAGGGGCTGGAATACTTAAGTCACTCCACCTTTGGTTGCATGGACATGTAGGCCACACTGTCCATGTCAGCAAGGACACACTATCACATGGCCCACAGAAATGGGGACATATGGGCCATTTCTTTGTACTCACTGAGGGCAGACAATTTCACATGATATCTAAACATACAAATGTTGTAATGTCACTAATAAAAATTCCAAGAAAAGAGGTTAATATTCTAAATTTAATATCTACATAAATCTGGCTTATTAAGGAAAATATTAGAATAACATTAGACTTTATATTAGAAATTGGGAATGAGTAGTAGATAAATGAAATATTTTCTAACAAAAGCACTGGAGGAAAGTTATGCCTTTGTTCCTCAGAACGATATACAATGTCTAAGATATGATGTATTTAAGGTTACTGAGTTGAATAGGAATTAAAGAGTTTAAGATGCACAGTATGTTGATTAAATAAAACACAATTCTAATGTATATATCTCTTTTATGGCTCTGTAGTCAGAAGTTTCTGGTTTGTCCAGCCCAGCCCAGTCCTGCTTCCACTTATAAAATAATTATACAAAGTCTTGTATTAATTACATGTGGCTCGGCCTGACTCGGGCTTCTTGCTAGCTAACTTTTGCATCTTAACCCATCTCTATTAATCTGTCTTGCTACATGACTTATGGCTTACCGGAACTTTTACAGTTTGTTGTCTCGATCACAGCTAGCAGAGTCTTTCCTGACTCCACCCTCCTTCCCCTTTCTATGCTTGGATTTCCTACCTGCTTCTAAGCTGCTCGGCCATAGGCCAAAAACAATTCCTTTATTATTCAATGACATTTACAGCATACATGAAGACATCCTACAGCACTTCTGTGGTCTTTGATGTAGTTGAAGATTAGATAGTTATGATTATAGCTTTCCTTAGTTATAATAAAAGGTAAATTAGATGTGAAACTTTGGACTCAAGTGGATAGTTAAATGAGTAGAATATTTTATTTAATTTTGCTAAATACAAGTAGACTAGAAATTGTACCTGTAATTCTCACTTGATAGCTGTTTTGTTACATGTTATTTTGCTATGTTAAAAATGAAACCCTCCTTTATGATTAGACAGAAAAGGGAGAAGTGATGTGAGATGTCTTTGTGTATACTGTGAATACCATTAGGTAATAAAGGAATTTTTTGGCCTACAACAGATCAGCTTACAAGTAAGTGGGAAATACAAGCATGGATACAGGGGAAGGAGGGCAGAGTCATGAGAGACAAGGTCCAACTGTCCAAGAAGCAGTATGTAATGGAGTACAGGTAAGCTATGAGCCACCCACATGACAAGACATAGGCTACTAGAGGTGGGTTGAGTTAAGATCAAGAGCTAACCAGCAGTAATCTTGAGCCATAAGCCAAACAGCAGCATATTAATTAATATAAGACTTTGTGTGATTATTTGGGACCAAGAGGGGCTGCAGGTCCGAACTTTGGGATAGACTAGGCCTTGAGCAGGAGAGATTGATTTGGTTTCATTTCATACAACATGACTCCAAATACTGAATTCTGCTTTTAAAAAGTATATGTAGTGTCTTTTTAAAATACAAAACAGACACAAACAATTAGAGTAAAGAAAGCCATGAAAACCATCTTGCAGAACTCATCGGAAGAACTGGCTATTGTGCTTTCAACACATATTTAATAGATTAGCAAACTAACAGGTTAACAGATAGGAGCTCAGCTTATCTAACCTGTAACTCACTGACTTGGTGGCTCATCTGCTCATTGGACAACCCCTCATTCAGAACCTACAATATGCCAAAGGTCTTTTGTGTGCTAGATATGAAACTTGCCATAGAAAAATTGTGGCCGCTATTTCACCTACTTCAACACTGGAGAGATGAGGAGCAGGGTAGAGGCAGACACAGCCCATATAGTATACTGGGAAAATGTACAGCTGGGCTAAGAGATAGGAAATCCTTGCAGTACAGATGCTGAGGCTGTGAGTAAAGGGTCAAAAGGGCCCCACTGAAGAAACAGTGACTGATTCAGAACTCTCGTGAGGTACTGAGGGGAAAATCATATTTGGCAAAGTATAAACAATGACTTCACAAAATTCTGGGAGGGACATAATCAGGGCCTGAGGAAAGGTAGCTATCAGGGTTTGGGTGTTTGGGAGGAGTGAATATCAGAGTCATCAAACAGTATAGAAACCAGCCCAAGGAAGAGAGAGTACATAATGCTTTCTGTGTCTAACTTCAAGTCATATTTACTTTCTCATGGCTTGGATAATAGAGTGAAATGGCTTTCCCTTAAGTTATCATGGGGCAAAAATTCTGTGACATTTCAGTATAAGAGCAGTGAATAGAACATCTGAGTTACAGAAAGCAGCTTCATGTTGTGATCCACTCTACCCTAGGAACAATGCTCTCTGTCACTGCTCACATTATTGATGTAGAGACAGGAAAGTCCTTCCTGTGCTGGTCCTGTGTGCAAGGTTGGTTGCCATGGCATCATAGATGCAGTCTCTGTACCTCCACACAATTGTGCTGGGAGCTTAACAACATTCTATAAAAACAATATTTATTTTAAGTAAAAAGTAAGACTCAATATATTCATAAAATGTATTAGGAAAAATAATTTTATAAACAAGAAATGGACAAAAACTCTTGCTTGATAGATGATGCTAATCACAACTTTATAAATGACATCTTTCAAATTAGTTAACATTCTGTTCATTATGAAGACTAGACTATTTTCACCATCTATAATTTTATTAAATATATACTGAAGTTGACCCCCTAGATAAAGAACTACAATCAATTAAGGAAGCTGAGAGCTACAAAAATAGTTTTCCTCAGGGAAGAACACATCAATTGGTTATCCAATACCAGATACTCATCTCTGACTCACACACACACACACACACACACACACACACATGTATTATGTGCATGTAACATTATATGATTATATGGACTGGTAATGTGTTTATATATTTGGGAACATACATACATGTAACAACAATTGGAGTATGATATTGAGAGAGAACAAGTGGGGTGGGTACATGAGAGGAGCTGGAGAGAGGAAAGGCAAAGGGGAAAATTATAATCTTGTAAAAAATATTTGAGACTATATACTGGAAACTTTAGCAATGAAATGTGATATCTACAAGGAAAGAAAATTGTTATCGTTAATAAAAGATTAGTGTTTAGATAGAAACTATCAGCATTAAATAAATGTGTACAGATAGAGACCTATATACAAAAATAAGTTGTGGACTAGGTTAGCAATGCATAATGGTGAAATATAGCAAAGATTCTGCCAACCTAAAAACCAATATAAAGATGGTAAATAGCATATGCATGAAAAAGAAGAAATACCCATATTCATAAATTATCTTGAAGTTAATCTACAAATATCATATGTGTTCCAAATTTATAAATAGGGACTTCTAAAGGAACTTATAGATCCTGTATCTAACTAATATCTATGGAAGCTCCGAATGCTTGCCCAGGCTGAAAGGAGACTAGTTTGCTAAGAACTGGGGTAAGGAATTACCATGACCACATTGCTCTTGGATACAAGTTTAGATAAGGTGCCCTGGAAGTGTGTGCCCCTCCATCCTGTGGGGTCTTCTTTCCCTCACAGAGTGTGGACCATCAGACCAATGGGGCAAAGAGGCAGAAGGAATGACAGAAAGCTTTGAAATGAGCCTATGAACATGAATGGAGACAGCACTCAGGGAGACAGATTTCTGTGAATGAGCTCAACTTTATTCCATAGTATAAGGAATATATAAGATTAGGGACCCTAAGAAAAACCCCAATTTTCATTAAATGGCACACTCCTATCACAAGGCTTAGTGTGTGACAGTAGGGTCATGGAGTGAACTCCTAGCATAGATCTTCTTAGCAGGGATCTGTGCCAAGAGCCAAGCTGACGATGAATCAGGCATAGAGACAGCTCTAGATAAGGTCAGTTCTCCAGACCTAGGAACATTCTTCAGATAAGGGCAGGTAGATAGTAGGAAGCCTTTCTGGGGAGGGAGGGAACTTCCACAGACTAAGGCAGACTGTGACCTCTAACCCTGTCTCCTCTACCTCCTGTGGTTTCCCTGGAAGATAGTGATTATGTGGGCCTGTGACTGTGCCATCAGGTTATTATCCTAGTGTGAATGGAATTTTTAATCCAAAATATATGAATAAATATATTGAAATATATCATTATTAAACATTCTTAGTAAAATATCAATAAAATATTAAAAAAGTAAACCTACAGACCCAAATAGAAAACAAAATAATGTAAGAAATGTACTATAGCATATCACTAAGCCAAAATACAGAGAATTTAAAATGAGATATCTAATGTAGACAAATAGAATAGATAATAAAGATGTTAATGATAAAAGTACAATTTTTTTCTGGATACTTATCTTAAAGTTTATAAAGCTGTCCATAAAAAAATGTTATCATGTGTAAGTGAACTGACAAGGAACGGTCCAAAGGAGGCTCCGTGTTCTTGTCTAGTCCTCCAGCTGCTTATTAAGAACATGTTTAGTTAATGCAGACAACAACTGTCCGGCCGGATGTCTCTCAAGGGAAAAAGAAGTTGTATTTTTATAAGCATAGCCATTTTAGCTAGTAAACAAATTTAATATCACAAAAGGATGAAAGAGAAAATCGTAGAGAAATGAGGTAGGAATGGAAAAGTTAATAAGGGAATTGTACCATACTCTTCACTGTGAGCTTTGATTATGAGTTTCAAGTGGTAATCACCTAAATTCCCCAATTTACTTTTTCCATCATGGAATCTCACGTTCACAACAATGTTATACAAGCTACTGTTGTATGACACTGAAGCTGGGCAGGCGCTCATGATAAAACTGGGTCCATGATAATGATGTTTCTTGCCCAGTTCAGATAATGACTACACCTACTTTTTAAGATCTCAAACATTTTATTTTTATTTATTTACTTATTAAGTGTGTGCATGGGTGTAGGCTCTCAAGTGCCATGGTATGTGTGTGTGAGGCGGGGTGGGGGGGGGGAGAGGACAGTTGGCACAAGTCAAGGAATCAAACAAACTTGGGATACCAGGTTTAGCATCACCTGGCTTTATCTGCTGAGCCATCTCACTACCTCTCATATATTTTTTACATTCACATTTAGAAGAGACAGTTCAATATTTTTAAGAAAAAGTATTGCTCCAGGGGCTGTAGTGATAGATCAGCTAATAAAGTGTTTGCCATGCAAACTTGAGGACCTGAGTCTGAGCCTTAGTACCCATGTAAGAAACCAGGCATGGTGACACATTTATAATTCCAGCACTGGGGAAAAAGGGGAGGATCCTTGGGACTTCTTGTCTAGCTAGTCTAACCAGCTTGTAGATCTCCAGGTTTTGTAAAAACACCATTTTAAAGATACCAAGCAGTGAACTCTATCCTACACACACACAAGCATATATTGTTCATGCAGTGTAAATATCTGTACACTGTACATGTAAGACATGTAAGATGCTTTGGCACTGTGGTATTTTTAGATTTATATTATGACACTGGGATCTTTCTAAGATTTACTCATGAAAACAGAAGTTTACCAAGCTGAAGTGGCAACTTGAGTGATGTCACAAAGTGAGTTCCACCAAGGAAGCAGATGTAGGTACCACACCCAGCTCCTCTCCTTTCTGATCATTTTTCCCTCCCACCACCAGCCAAATCATGCAGGCTCCCAAGTCGTAAGTTCCTTTTGCCTTTATAAGAAATGCACTGTTTTATTCTGCTGTGTCTGACCTCTCCCTTTCCATATAGTGCCATGGAGATTCATCCATATTTTGAACTTATCCATTTTTTTTTTGTTGGTTTTGTATCCTTAAGACAAGTGTATGCCTAGACTTCTTTCCATGGTTTACATTATTTATTTTTTTCTCTTTAACATCTGCCAACATCAGGAGCTTACTTACTACTTTTAATCTCAATATTAGAAAATTCACCATCAAAATATAAATTGTTTGTTATTAATTACTAGGTGAGAAAATGCAACCAAAGCATAACAAATCTGCACATCAGGATTACAACTGTTTATTTAGTTAAAGGTACATTAAAACAAAACAAATAAAAAGTAATCAGTCTTCCAGAATATGTTAATAAAAATCTATTCTCTCTTCAGTCAAGGTTTATAAATAAGAAGTCTTTGCTGTTGTTCAGTAGTGTTTACTAGTATTTGGAAGACAACAGTTATTATAAGCAAAACAACAAAATAGAATAAGTCGTTAGGTTTCCTGCTAACAATGTACTTCTAAATAACTCACAGACAAAAATAAATTCAAAATGTGAGTGCAATATATATTTAGAATTAAACAGTAACATATATTAAATTTTTGAGAAAGCTTTAAATAATACAGAAGGAAGTTTAGATCAATAAATTAGAAATGAGCCAAAATATTCTGATAAAATGGCTTTTAAAACAAAACAAATAATAGAGTAGAAGCAGGAAACCAATATAGAAACAGAATGTAGAAAACCAGGATTTCTTGCAGAGGACTTTCACATACCTACCTGCAATTTTACTGGAGCAATAAAAAGCAAACCTGTGCAGCTGTTCTTGAAGAGAAAGCAGCAGTAGATGGTCAGTTAACAAAGCTGGCCTGGAAAGGAGACCTACAGAAACATTTGTCTGTTTGGGATTTGGGATTTTTTAGACAAGAGCTGTGGTGCTGCCCGTCCTGGAACTTGCTCTGTAGATAGGTTGGTCTTGTACTCATGGAGATCCTGCTGTGTCTATGCCTCTTGAGGACTGGGATTAGAGCTGTGTGTCACCATGCCAAACTGCATATATTCTTACAGTGGGAACATTAGACAAAGATAATTGTATGTTAAATGATCAAGAATTTTATTCTTCCTGGCTCACAATAATAAAGTAAAATTCATTTTATCTGCTTTGATGAACTTTAGACAAAATGGAGAAAATAAAACAAAAATATAAACGAAGATAAAATTTACATGCCCTAAAATGTAAAATGTTTGTCTTTACTTTAAAATAAATCTAAGGATAAAAACGCATGTCTAATCTTAGCCGCAGTGTTGTGGAATGAGGAAACCTTGTCCGTGATGAGGGTGTGGGCAGTTTAGTCATCGGGAAAGCCAACTGTATTAGTTAGTTTTCTCATTAAAGTGATGGAATACCTGACAAGAAGCTATTTATGGAAGGAAGGGCTTGTTTTGGTTTACAATTTAAAGTGAGGCACAGCCCTGATGTCAGGGAGGAGCATGGCAGTGGAGCCCAAGGCAGCATGACAGCCACAGCCAGGAAGCAGAAAATACTGGATGCTGCTGCTCAGGACACTTCCTCCTTTTACTCTGTCCAGAACCCCAGCCCACCTGTTGGTGCTGCCCACTTTTTGGGTGAATCTTACACCCTTAACTAAAAATTTTTTAAAACACTCTCATAGACATATTCAAAGGTGTGGTTCCATGGTGGTTCTAAATGGTAAGCTGATGATCAAGATCAATCATTATACCAACACAATGAAATACCATGAGTATAATTAAATGTACAACTACATTGTTAGAAGTAACAGCAGAACATAATCATAAAACTTGATATCAAATTGATATCTTGATACACACTTTTATATATCACCAATATGATCTTACATTACAATGCAGCATCCAACAGAAATGAACAAGCTCTGTTCAAAAAAAAGCACAGAATGGAAAGGCATGCATGATGCTTTAATACTTTATCTGACCATTCAAAGGAGGAAAATGGCAAAGGATATTGTGCTATACTGTGAACCAAAGAGAGAGAGAAGATATGTAGAAGGGAAGTTTGCTGGAATGGGTTTCCTGTGAAACCTCAAAAAATTTTCTAAAGTGAATCAAAGCATTGGAGACCCTGGCATTTGGTGTCTTCATTAGTTCTGAATATCTTGACTATTTGTATATTTGCATAACAATTCTATTATCTAGTTAATTGACCATGACTTCTTTTCATAATATGTGTGTGGTGTCAATTTGTAAATGAAATTTGATAGCCTGAACCTCCAATATCATTATTGTCAGATAAGAAGATCAGAAAAATACAAGCACCATGAAACCCTGTACCCTATAACATTTGTACTGGTTTGAAACAACCAGAATTGTAAGCAATGAAATGACTAAAGTGTTGCCCTTTGGTAGCCATTAAATTGGAAACTTAGTTAATCCTCCTTTGTGAACAAAGACAGCTGCTCAGAAGGAACTAATTTCCACTTTCTACCTGTGGTGATCTGTGCTACAGCTGAGCTGACCAAGTGAGTCCGTGGGGACTAGCAGCAATTCCAGGAGCCACCAAGTCAGGGTGACTGGAGTCTTTTAAGATGTTGCTTTATCCAAAAATAGCATTGTTCTAGACTAAAAGAATAAGGATGGGTCTCTCCAGTGAGAACATAAATATTCATCTGACTTGTAGACACTGAACAGGACATGATTGCCAAATAGAATTTTTAAAGTAGCATTTTTTTATAGTGGTTAAAATTCACAATTTCTCGATTTTTTCACTCAATATTTTCTACAAATTTTCTTTGCCTGTGGCCGGTTTTTATTTTATTTTTTTATAGACACAGTTCTGTGTATGGTCCAGATTCCTTCACAACCCATATATTGCTTATTCTGCTCTTGCATTTCCTTTATTTTTCTCTCAAAGTCTCCCAGCATTTATTTGTTTTTTACTGAACTGTTTCTGATTTATTGTTCACGTTCATATGGCTCAAGTCCCCATTGCATATGGCTAAGTCTGCCTTAGAATAAAGGCCTCTTGTGAAAGGAAAAGAAGTCATTAGAAAAAAGGCCCTTAAAGGAACACTACACTACATATTGTCAGACATGAATGTCAAAAAATCTCCAACGTATGTATCCAGCACATGCAGTATTTCAGCTGATAAACGCAGTCTATAAAAGACTGAGTGAGATTTTAGAGCTGAAAAGTTCCATTTCTAAACATGAGTGTGGGTTTCATGGTTCTTAGAAGGGGTCCATCTCACCTAGATGCTATCAAATGTGAGAAGTTGAACATTTCAGCCACACCATCCCTGTTTCATTTGAACCCCCTTATTGTTGATATTTTTTCCCTTTGCCATGCCTTCCACAAAGCTATTTGAATTGTCTTCAAATGTTTCAGCATTTGAACTAATTCATCAAAAAAATCTCTTTTCTGAGGGGAGTTGTTTATCATTCACCTTTTGATTTCTCTTTACCTGCTGTTGTCTGTGGATTTCTGTGTCTGTGCTTAACCTCTGTTCTCTCTATGATTACTTTCTCCAATTTAGAAAATCACACTGGTATCATCTTTGGAAGGTTATAGAGGTGTTTGAACCTTCTATGGAAGACACAGAAAACCTCCCAGATTACTCTCTGCATGGACGCTGTGTTTGTAACCTGTGGCTGCTACCATGGCTTTATGGTACTCTGGTCACTTATGGTGAAGCCTCTAGACAGAGAGCAGGCTTTCCACGATAAACTTTTATGGAGTGTCACAAATTTGGTCCTTAATATAATTAATGTGATCTGACTCGTTTCAAATGTCATATACAATATAAGGTGAAATCACTTTACCTAGAATTAACAGAGATGTCTTGAGGAAGAAAACCATACCCTCTATATATAATGTGCTTCGACATATTTGATGAACACACTATGTTCACGCATTTGGGCTTATTAAATTAGTATAAACAGTAGTCTTCCTGGTAGTAGTAGTCTTCCTCCCACAGAGCTTAATACTGAGCAAGAGGACACAATAACATTTTTATCTATCACTTTATAGCCTGCAAAAGATGGTGCAAACACCTGTTCCTAGAAATGGAATTCTTTTCCTTCACAACCGAGGAAGGTCATGCATTCAAAGTTGCTTTTGCTTTGAGTCTATCTTTGCTTGTTAATTTACTTAGTTAAACAGCATTCTGAGCTTGGCTCACACCATCTAACATATACTCTGTTTTTCTAGAAGGCTTTCTTTTTCCTCCAATATGCCAGACAATAAGTCCTTGTATGAAGAACTTTCATTTGGGGGATCTAATTTGTGAATAATCCTCTGGAGGCTGTTATCATGAGCCCATGCTGCTTGCCTTAACACTCTGCATGAAGAGGCAGCAAATATTTATGACACCAGTTGGGCATAAAGGATCCTGACACACTGCTCAGACACTGGAATTAGAAAATCTGAAGCTTCTACCTCTCTTCATTGGGGACCAGTTCATGCTTGAATATCCTTGTGGTATAAACACACACCTGCTACTACCACTACCACCGCCTCCTCCTCCTCTTCCTTCTCCTCCTCTTCTTCCTCCTCTTCATCCTCCTTTCCAGGAAGAATATAACTAGCACTGTTTTAGTAAATATTAAATTGCCCAGCTATGGATAGCTCTGATCTAAGAAATCTACTTTCTTCACTCATTACTACCTATTCTTCCTATGGGATGGAGGCTTTTAAAAATATCTGAGATCGAATGACATCACTTTACATCCTCCTTTTCTGGGCCTTTCCAGTCATGCTTCCTTGCGCCCATTCCTTGATCCTGCATTCTCAAGCTTATAACCTCTTTTCTTTGATTACTGTTGTTGCATACATGAGTATGTGTACAACTTGTCAAGTCCATTTTTTATTGTTTGTATGTGTATGATTTTACTACTCTGCACTGAATAACTAATAAGGGAACTCTCACCTGGGAGAAGCTAACTTTCCTTCTTCCAGAAGTCATTAGTTGCCTGTAGTTATTTGCCTAAAAAATGGCTCTTCATAAAATTTCCCCTTCTGTGTTAACATGGCCATTGACTTTGTCACTGTTCCAGTGTTGTTTATGCAGCCATTTCTAGGACAAATAGTTTCATTGCAGACTTCTTGGTATTCTGGATCTTATAATCTTCTCCTGCCCAATTTGCAAAGTTCCCTATGTTATAGATGCAGGAGGTGTGGTAGAAGTGTATAGGGTTGGGCTCCCCATCATCTGTTGATCTATACATTGTGTTTTCCCACCACCAAAAGACTGAGATTCTCTCTCTCTCCCTCCACCCTTCTCTTTCTCTCATACGATCTCTTTTAATAAGCAAGAATAATTTCATAAATGTGGAATGCATACATACTGAGGAGAAAAATGTTAAAATTTACTTTAAAATACTGGCCTACAATGATGTGGGATATCTTTCTGTATGCTGTGAATATATGTTGGTACCATTGGTTCATAAAAGAGCTGCTTTGGCTTATGGTAAGAGAGCTTACAACCAGGCAGGAAATTCAAGAGAGACAGACAAATAATAAGATAGGGTCAGGACAGACACGATCCAGCTACCCAAGAAGCAAGATGTGAAAGTACTGGTAAGTCACCAGCCACGTGGAAAAACATACATTAATAGAAACAGGTTAATTTAAGATGCAAGAGCTAGCTAGTAATAGTAGCCTGAGCCGTAGAACAAATAATTTGTAGTTAATATAAGCCTCTGTGTGTTTACTTGGGACCAAGTAGCTACAGGACACAGAAAAACATCCAGCTACATTACTACACACACCCAAAGAAACACTCTTGAGAATTCCAGTTTCTTTGTATCTAAGGGAGTCACCCATTACCTTCCCCATGTTTGGTTGTATGTGAATATACACACACATACAGAACCACACATTCTATCCATTTAATAGTCGCCTGGTTTGTGGGTCAAAGTGGTAGCTTTCGGTTTCAACTGTTACTTCCTGTGACAATGCACATGCTCTCTTAAATTATCTGAGGGTCTGGCTGTTTCCTTGTGTCTACTTTGCCACCCAAGAAGGGTCCAATATGTTACAGTGTGCACTCTACTTCACTTTCTTGCTACCTGGGGTCATAGATCACACATTCTTTATAAATTCCTGGAATGATTGATACAATTGTGAAATAATAAGCAGAATCCATTTCAGCACAGGTCTTGACTTCCAGGGTTCTGACAACTTTCTTGGAAAAAATAAATAAGGGCTTCTCACTCTGCTTTCACAAATCCTCCAACTACAACAGGAAGAGTATAGTTATTCTGTCTTAGAGCATTTACTTCTGTTCTCAATACACAAGTATTTCTTGATACAAATTCACCCAGTTAGACTGTTACTGACTGGGTCCTATAGGTGATTCTGTACATGCTCTGATACAAAAACGAACCCAGAGCAATGCAGCCAATAGTGACAATGACGGCAGCCTGTGGTCCCTTTAAAATTCTTAGGACTGAGCCTTTCCATATGCTGCTACATCCTAGAATAGTTGGTCAACATAAACCAGCCAAGCTTAAGCATAGAAACATATAAGTATTACTGGGCATCATCAATTAGCAACTCTGAAACTCATTTCCTTTTTCTTAAGATCCAAAATGTTTTTGTGACCACAGTTTCACTCACTTTGTTCTGGTGCCACAAGATAGAAAAAGTCCCTCTAGCTATTAAGTCTGTTATCAAAATCTCAACTGTGCTATCTTTTCATTGGCAGAGCAACATTACTTCTCTAAAAACAAAGGGACACTAAGTGGCATGTTCAGAAGCTGGAAGATCCTCTACAATTCACTCAACTCTTAATTGCCATGGATATCACACTTTGCACTTCAAACATTTCTGACCCCATCAGATTTGGACACAGATGGCCTCAGTAATTTGATGGTTCAATAGTCTTGTTATATTTTTAGTCAACTAGCTAAGACTTTCTTTCATCTGGAGTTCAGAAAATGAATAAAAACATGATGTCTATTAAATGTCTCAGAACTCATTGCTCAAGCAGTGAATTCCTGTCAATTTCCTACTATTTCTTCTGATGTTTCCCAATAAGAAGTTAAACTAGTAGAAATATGACTAGTAGTTTTGTTCGCTGTACTTTGTCCTAAAAGTAAAGCACGCAATTCCCAAAGTCCTCAACACACATCACTAAAGGTATCAGTGCAAGTGGAGACTTGGGAACTGTTGCAGTGGGGTTTCTTGGTCCTGGGCAGCTAGAGGTCCAGACCCTGCCACGCCAGACCCCTCAGCCACCCAGCCACTCAGGTCCCCAGAAATGACTCAGACGCTTATATTAACTTTATGCTGTTTGGCCTATGGCTCAGGCACATTGCTAGCTTACTCTTACATCTTAAATCAACCCATTTCTTTTAATCTGTCTGCCACGTGGCCCGTGGCTCACCTGTGTTCCTTACATGTTGCTCCTTTGGGCTTCAGCTCGGTCTGCCTCTGACTCCGCCCTTCCTTTCTTACCTAATCTGATTCCTCCTCCTACTTCTTCTATGGTGCCTGTCATGGCCCAAAACAGCTCCTTTATTTAAAGATTGAGATTCACAGCATACAGAAAGGCATTCCCACATCAGGGAACATTGTATCCCATTATCTTCTTTTACATATTTTAAGAAAAACACATTAATGGGATGGAAAAATTCTAAATTTTCTAGACATCAAAGGGGAAACAGAGGTACAAAATTGAACTCAGGTCCTGACTTACCATGTGTCAATTGCATGATGCACTATTCTTTATGTATTTTCAGACAATTTCAGCATAGTGATTTTATAGACAAGGAGCTATGTATTTATATCTTGAATGAGGTTTCACTTTAAACAGTATGCTTGCTTAAGATCAAGATTTTGAGTAATGCTGTTTTACTTTAAATAATAATTAGGGTTTTCTTATAATAGAATTTTAAAAAGAACTGTTTGAAGGGGTTTCAAAGCCTCCTTAATTTCAGCCTGTCTCTGAGATAGAGACAATTTTCATAATTTTGTTTTTTAAAGTATAGAGCCATAATTTTTCTAAGCACCTTAAGGAACAATTTTCTTTCAAAGGTTGTAGAATCTTTTTTCTTTCTATCATATTTATCTTCAAAAGACACTCAGTTTCAGAGAAAAGATAAATATTTCATGTAGGCTTTTTAAAAGTCTTCCATGCTTAATATGAGGAGCAGAGAAGCTTTGTTCTCATTGCTGATGCATTTGCTGGACGACATTTAATATATATATATATGTATATATATATATACATATATACATATATATATACATATGGGCACAGTGGCAAATAAGGGACTTACCATAATGTGTACCAAATGCTGGAAATACGGGATACACACACACCACACCATACGTACACATATACCACACACAAACCACACACACATCACACACACAAACATCACACACCACATACCACACACGTGTCCTCCTACACCACATGCACCACACACACCATACCATACATACACATATACCACATACACACCACACACACACATACACACACATATACCACATACACACCACACACACATACACACACACATACTACACACACTACCCCACACATACACATATACCACACACACACCACACACATCACACACACAAACATCACATACCACATACCACACACATGTGCCCCCACACCACATGCACCACGCACATACACACCACACCATACATACACATATACCACATACACACCACACACACACATACACACTCACATATACTACACACACCACCCCACACATACACATATACCACACACACACACCACATACACATCACACACCACATACCACACACATGTCCCCCCACACCACATGCACCACACACACACACACACACACACACACACACACACACACACACTTTTATTTAAAACTCTGAGAGTTTAAGAACCGACTTCAAAGTAAAGAGGATATGATGGCAATATCTGCTAAATTTCAAGCAGAGAAGTTCAGTACATGGAGGAGAACAGAGAACATTATGTTTGGTCACTTTTCCTTAAAAGCCCATTCTGGGATATGCCACATCACCTTCTAGCAGTGCAGCCAATAAGACTAGAGAGAGGAAAATAAGAAACACAGTAAGAACAATCATGCACATGGTTTTAATTAATCAAAATATTATCAGTGTAGATGGAATCAAGGCAAGGAAATAATGTAACTCATTTGTAAGTAGATGATTTACTTTCAAATGAAAATTTCATCAAAGTCATCAGAAGGTTCCACTTCTCTTGAATCTGCCTTATAAGTAAGACAGCTGACTCTGCAAAAAGACTTGAGAGCTAACAGGAATAACTAAATCATGAAGTTACAGAAAATGTGTGATCCAGGTTAAACAGAAAACCTTTAGCAGGCGCTGTGACTCCTGGTGAAGTCAGGAGCAACAGTGCAGGAAGGGAGAGAAGAGCCTGTCGTCCACTTGCTTTTGTGTTGTACACACTGAGTCAAAACATGAGCCGAAACTCAGACGAGTTTTTCACTTCAGAGGAATTGAAAGAACAAGCCAACGGTGTTTGGAACATAGGGTGGGTCATCATTATCCAATGTACAGGTCTGTTTCATACCACAGTGGCAAATAAAGGATTTACCATAATTTGTACAAAATATTTGAAATATGGAGCACTGTTTTTTTTTCCTTGAATGTATTTAAGAAATGTGCATTTAGGATTGTTTTATGTTTCCAGTGCCTCATTTTCTTTGTTACAAAATATTATAGTTTAGATATTTTCTTGTGCATACAAATTATCTCAAATGTAAAATTTTGCCAAGGAAGTTTATTTGGTTACTTCTGTAGTTGAAAATAGATAAAAAAAAAAAAAAAACTTTTATCCAAATAGTATCCAAAATGGAAAGTCTGTGCCTTCAGACAAAGCAAGATAATGGGGTCAGTTCCCCCCCCCACACTTATTATGTACACTAAATAACTGGTTGGATTTAGATAAACAGCATGATTTGAGCTGGACATAATATAGAACAGGCACAGACTATGTGTCCTGTCATTACAATCATTTAGAGTAAAATTTTCTACATGTTCATAGGCTTTCTTCTATTTCCTGTTCACCCATCAATTTCCCTTTCTTTGAAACAATGAGATGCCACGGCAAACATAATGTGACAGAGGACTAAATTTTGCTACATAGATCCCACCACATGTTTTTGTATTACTATCTGTACCCCACGGGGGGCTGTAGGCACATATAATGTTGGTATAATACTTAGGACATTATTAAGTGCTCACTGTAGTGTAGGGAAAAGCACAGGTACTTGTGCTATGTAATGTATGTTCCTTGGCTTTCTGAGAATGTTATTTTTCCTTCACTTCTTCCTCTCCCCATTTCTTTACCTCCCCTCTTCCCACTCTGTATCCTCCCCTTCTCTCTCTCTCTTCTGTTTTATCTTTTGTTATGGTCCCTTGATTGGCCTTCTGTCCCCAAGTACGGGTGATGTGTACCAGACAGAACTTAGCTTTGAGAATTGGTAGGAGGAGGGCTCAGGGGCACTGTGCTGAGGTGAGCTGCCACCTTGCCCCTGAGTTCCAGTCACATGTGTGTAATAGGGTGATATGTGTGCAAAAGATAGCAAAATAAAAACTAAAACATGGTAACTAAATGTGGTAAATGAATCTCTGGCATTGTAATAAATAGAACATAATACTAAATAAATATAAAATATAAATATGCAGGACAGAGAAAATTCATATTGACTTAAGCTATGTATGACACTCAGCAAATGCTTTCAGGCAGGCAGTTGACACCAAGAACAGTTCTTTACAACTACAGGGATTGATCTTCATACCCTTAATCAAGTAAGAATAACAATGAAGCAGTGATCTCATAGCCCTCTGCACTCTCACTCAAAAGAAATGCCTGAACATCAATGTTTAGAGTGTTAAGTGGCAAATGAGATGGCTTCTAGTTCATTAATTTATCTTCTTTAATATAGAACATCAATTGCACTGACAAGTGATGATGTGTTTCTGGAGGATTCCTGTGCTTTTTTAATGAGTCAGTGATGAAGAACCCAGACACACAGTTATACTGACAATGATGAAAGGGGGAACTGTAAGCAATTTTTGCAAGCTCATGGTATTCCTTTTTAATATTTATTCAAAATGAATGAATAGTGTGACTGTTTCCAAAACTATTTTTAAGCCATTCTTCAGCAGCAAGTTCCTATTTATTTCATAACACTGTAGTTGATTTTAATTTATTTTTCAATAAAATTGATTCTGTATTTTATGCATTTGCAAGAAATATGACAAACTGAGCTTAAAATGCCGTAGGCTGTAGCATGATCCTAAGAGCCATTACCCTCCGTAGCTTACACTAATTTCTAAGTAACACCTACATGACCAGCTTGCTTGGTGAGGAGGTATACGCTATCAACTTTGAATTAAGTCTCTCTCCAGGGCTGTTCCCCTCTCCTTCAGAGTCACTTACCGAGTGACTCTTGGATGTTTCATGTAAACCATTAGGAATAAATAACTAGGCATCCTTTGTAAAGACATGCCATGTTTCTTACAGTATACGAGATAGAAAAATCTGTAATCAGTAGTCACTAGACTTTTGAGGGATCACCTTGGTGACTATTTCTATACATTTGTAAATGGACATTAAGTTGAGTGTTAAAGATAAGCTAAGAAAGCGTCCCAGAAGCCATAGCAGAAGGAGGAAAGAAAAGAGAAAGGGACCAAGGAGAAAGAGGGAGTTACTTTGTTTACATCATACTAAGCAGCAATGTCACCAGCAGAGACTCCTCTGCTCCTGACACCCCTCCATACTGATACCCAGCATTTCCCTCCAACTAAACTATCCATGCCACCAACTCCATTTTAACCGAGTCCTTCCCTAGGCCTCTGCAGTCCTCTAACATGCTTGATCATTCTCACCAATCAGCTGTAACAATCAGACCCTAAGCAGGGACCTGCATTTCTGACTTGCATTGTACAGCTAGTTCAGGGAATTGATCACCAAACTGCGTCCTGAGCTCCAAGACAGTATAGGAATAATTGTGTGGAGTATGGGAGGGGTGTGAGAGGTGTTTGGGTGATGTGGGGGTTAGTTACAAGAAGGAGGAAGAAAGGGCTGTGAACATTGGAGCTGCTGGCACCTCGTGCTCCCCCTAACACACTCCCTTAGGAAATGCATCCAATATATATAAACGCCAGGTGACATGGCACACTGATTGGAAAGGTGGCATCCAGACCCTATTTTGAGCTTGATTCCCTACTAAGTCTAAGTTATCCTATCTTTCCCAGTGGTGAGGTGACATGTTACACCAGTCTATTGTGTAATATGTTAGGACCTTCACATGGCACAAGGCAAGAACAAAACTGAATAATGAATTCTTTTCTTTACATCAGGAGTGCAACATCTCACTCAACTGCAGTGAACAGGTGCTTATCTGTGCAGTCACCCATCATCACTGTATGAAAGTGACCACCAGTCTGTGACCACACATCAAATGCAAATGTAAGCCACCCAAGTCAGCTTCCTGGCAAAATGGATACTGTGCTTGAGTCTCCCAGCTACCCACTGAAGTGACTGACTTTTAAAACAAAAAGAACTTCTTGCCTCAACAGCTTGTAGTAAAACTTAATTGTCTTGTTTTGTGAGCAGGCAGACTGGTTGGTATTGTAAACTTCAAATTTTGGAACTAATTATTCTGTGAATGAAAATCAATATTCCTTAATTCAGAGTAGCAATTTAAGCTAAGTAAAATTGGCAAGAATCAGCTCAAATATAGACGGAAGCACAGGCTGGATGTCAGTTTTAGGTGATGTTTCAAACAACGTTAGCTGAGTTAATTTACGCTGGAGATGCTCTAGTTACTAGTTACACGTCTTTCACTTGTTTTAATGAAATGACAAAGTGGGAAATCCCTGGGTATACACTGCAGTGAAGGTAGCATGGTACTTTGAGATAGTCTGTAAGGAAGGGAAGCTGCTTTTGTGGAGGAAGAGAGTGAGTCCATGGGAGGTTTTCTTCTGTGATCATTTGGGTTGGTTTGTTTGCCACATTCCTGGTCCAGTTTTCTGATCACCTTTGTGGGGACTCCTTCTCCTTCTCGGGTATTCCTGAAACACACAGTGTCAGATCAGCAGAAGACCCTGCTCAAACCTGAGACAATATTATTTTAAGATGTGTTATATTTGTTTACGCTGTGGAACATGTGTTTAATGGTGCAAAGACGTGTTGCATTCTTTTTTGTTACATTTCACTAACTCTGTCAGGCTGTGTTACCTTGCCTGTCTAAAACACCTGGTTGGTCTAATAAAGAGCTGAACTGCCAATAGTGAGGGAGAAGAAAGGATAGGTGAGGTTGATAGGCAGAGAAAATAAATAGAAGAAGAAATCTGGGAAGAGAGATCAAGGAGTCAGAGAAAGAGGGGGATTCAGGGGACCAGCCACTATGCTACCCAGTGAGCCACAGAGTAAGAAACAAAGAAAAATATAGAGGATGAAGACAGAAGCCCATAGGCAAAAGGTTGATGAAATAATTTACATTTAGAAAAGTTGGCAAGAAATAAGTCACATGAAGGCCAAGCATTCATAAGAAGAATAAGAGTGTGTATATTTGTATGGGAGCTGGGTGGTGGGCCTCCCAAAAGAGCCAAAGAGCAAACACAACCAAATACAAGTCACATTCACATTCCTGGCACAGTTATAAATGGCATCTAATATGGGTTTTCAAATTCCAGATAGAGAGCATTTGAATGATAGTTAGGACCATATTTAAGAGTTGTCTTGGTATAACCACTAAAGTAAGATGCCACACTGTCACTATGATGACCTGTGTTTTAAAGTCATCTTAATGCAGAAAGAAAAGGTCCTAGATATCCTTTGTAAGGCTGGATTATATGCCAGATCTGAGAGTCAATCCAGGTCTGAGAGTCAGGGTTCATGTTCTGAGACAATCTGAATAGAAGGTGTTCAGAGGCGACTCATGTGGGACAGCACAGCATGTCTGTTGTCTGTACTCACCACAATAGGGGCACAGACCCAGCCTGAGACACCCTGCTCCTGAAGCTTAGGCATGGACAGAGTCCCACCACAGTAAGTCAGAGGAGAGAATAACGTTGCCAGCTTCATTCATCTAGAGTTCTCTGCCTCCCAGAGTCATTGTGAGTTCAGATTGAATTAATTACTATGAATTTATGTTTGAAATATAGTAAGCTCTAATGATTCAAACTCTATTTGTGAAGTTGAAATTTGATTTTAGAACTAAGTTTCATTTTAGCTTACTTTCAAGTTCAGGGAGACCTAATGGATATCATGATATCTACATCTACTCTGCATAAGAACATTAGTTGCCTAAGGATCCAAAGATGAAATCGACCAAAGGGCACACCAGCCCCAGACAAAGGAAGAAAAGATCCAGAAGCTCTCAGATGTCCTTTCTAGACTGGACACATCTGTTCCTGGTCTGTGACTCTGAGAGTGAGAGCCTTTGCTACTGGTTACCTTGGTATCTTGTGAAGGTTTTTAGCACCTATACACCTTCCCAAGAGTGACTGACTCTTTATAGACCCTAACAAGTTTCTGACACTAGGCAACCAATTGTGAAGATAAGGAGCATTGGGGAGTTTCTGTTCATGGCCAGAGAATGGAGAATTAGGAAGCGTTGATACATTTCTACCTTCGTAAATATATATTGGAACCTTGATGAGAAAAACAAGTGTCTACTCTGTGAAATTACGTCCATTTGCTGTTGATTTATATTGGAGTGGTGTCTGTCTGCAAGTCTTGATTTTTTAAAAAATCTGACTCATACGTACTTCATTTCCTAATAAAAGTGTATTACAAGTTCTTTTGCTGTTAAAGTACTGCTGTGACTATTTGTAGAGTTTTTTTCTTGAGAATCCCTCGTTAGGGATAAAGGATACCACAAGAAAACCCATAAAATCCTCTAACCTGGACTCATACAAACTGAAAGTACAGGCAGGGAACCTGCATGGGTCTGACCTAGGTCCTTAGTATATGTTACAATTATATAGCTTAGTCTTCTTTGGGACTCCTAACAGTAGGAAAGAGTTTTCTCTGACCCTTTTACCTGCTTTTGGGACCCTCATCCAGTCTTGATCCAACAGTTTGTGCCTAGTCTTATTACAACCTGATATGCCATGTTTGGTTGATATCCCTGCGGAGGCCTGCCCTTTCCTGAAGGGAAATGGAGGAAGGGTGAGTCTGGGGGAGAAGGGAGGGGTTGGAAGAAGAGGAGGAAAGGGAAGCTGTGGTCTGGATGTAATATATGAGAGGCAAGAAAGAAAGAAAGAAAGAAAGAAAGAAAGGAAGGAAGGAAGGAAGGAAGGAAGGAAAGAAAGAAAGAAAGAAGAAAGAAAGAAAGAAAAGGAAGAAAGAAAGAAGGAAAGAAAGAAGGAAGGAAGGAAGAAAGAGAGAGAGAAAGAAAGAGAGAGAAAGAAAGAAAGAGAGAGAAAGAGAGAGAGAAAGAGAAAGAAAGAAAGAAAGAAAGAAAGAAAGGAAGAAAGAAAGAAAGAAAGAAAGAAAAAAGAAAGAAAGAAAGAGAAAGAAAGAAAAGAAATCCTCTCATCACTGAATTTTTATAATACTGAGTTTTTCTTAGACAGGTTTGTTCTAGAAAGAAATATGAACTTGGGCCTGGGTGCCAGATTGCAATAGAATGCTTGTATAGTATTGAGGAAGTTCTGGGTACAACCTCAGCTCACCAAATTAGAAGGAAAAGGCAAAGAAGTAATAATAGAGTCAAGGAGTGCATAAAAGGCTGGGGAAGAAGAGGCAAAAAGGACCAAGAGAGAACAAAAAAAAGTAAACATTTGGAAGTTCTCATAACAGTTTTTATGAGAATGTTTAGTAGAAAAGTAATGTCAAACATCATTTAGCAAGCAAGGACAGGAAACTAACCAATGTTTAGAAGTCTGGAACACAGTTGCCTGCACAAGACCTGCATAAGATTAAGCTAATCAACTTTCCAGCATGAAGAGGTTAAGGGCTCAGGAACCTCAGCATTGAGGAATTATTGAAAGTTGATGGTTTCTAAAGGATGGAGATTAGGTTTTCTTTAAAGATATGATCCCTAGTTGGTAGGGAGTGGGGAGGTGTGAATGGGTTCTTCAGGACTTAGGGAGCAGGATTTGGGGGTGAATAAGATCAAAGTACATTGCATGTAATTCTCAAAGAAGTGATAAAAATATTATATTAAAAGTTATTCCAGGTTGACCATAGGTGAATGGAACTGAGAATTAAGAACTTACTAAGGACGTTTGTGTTTGAATGCTTTTTATAACTAGGAAAACAATCTGACACAGCTATTCAGTACCTAACAGAGAGTAGATTAATTTTTCTGAGGGAAGGAACATTATACATATAAGAAAATTAGACATATAAAAAAGAGTGGATGATTGAAAACTATTCCCTTGAAGTGATGCACATTTGGAAAGCTGATACATACTTGTTTTGGCAGACTGCATAACATCGAGAAAATAGGATTATTTTCTAATATTAATTCTGGAACATATTTATAATTATTATATTCAGAAAATGTTCTTCATCAAGACTACAGGTTTATGAGGCATCCATACTCGGGTCTTGTTCTAGACAAAGAACTAGAATCAGAATCCAGATACAGGTATTGCTAAGTCTTTCCCTGAGGATAAAAGGTGCATGGATGGTTGAAAACCTTGCCTCTATAGGTAGCAACCACCTGTGCAGGGAGAGAGTGCAGAATCAAGAGCTATGGTTTTTTTCTTAGTTCAGTCATTGCTCTAAGAGCCAAGGCTTCTGGCCAGCATCTGGTTTATTCATGTGCGTCCATATTAACATACCAGGAAGGTACATGGAAGGTTGCAGCTGAGAGTTCCCTCTTCACAGCAATAACTACCCATTCACTCAAAGTCCTGTAACAGTTACCCCAATAGCACCTTGTTTTTTAGTTCATAGAACACAATCTGGGTAGGCTGACCTGAGTTTTCTATTTAGGATACTGTATGCTGAAATTAAGATGTAGCTCTGGGAGAAGTTCAGTTTCAGGTCATTTGGAATGATGACCAGAGCCAGCTCCTTCCTCACCTTGCTATGTGTTCCATTTTCTGCAGGCCACTCCCAACCATCTCAGTTCTTTCAGGTCACACACACTCCTAGCCAATGGGATGCTGTATCTTTAGCAGCATAGAAGACCTTTGCTGCCATAAAGCTGTGACCTATTCTCCTGTCATGAGGTAGGGACATTTCTCTATCTATGGGGTTGGTCAGGCTTTGAGAGTCAGCTCTGCCAGTAAGAGCTGACATAAGTCAGCATGGTGACTCCTACTTTCCCAGGGTCTACACACATGTAGAGCCTATGAGAATGGGAGAGCCAGGATCAGAGATCTGCCCCATCCCCAAACTGAAGACTTATGGATTTTTATATAGCAAATTCTCTAATCAGTTTTTCATCCCTCCTCAGCCCATATTCAATATGTGCAAACAGTATGTTATACCCCATCCTGACCTTAGGATTAAAACACAAAAGGGCTGGAATGATATTCAGTGGTGATTTCCTGATCTATAACTTACGGGCTTTAGTGTAGAGAGTTATCTATGTAGTAAGCACATCTCATTCTGGAATTTAGGTTGTTGAGTTTTGAACAAAGTTTAATGTTTCCTCCAGGAATATCTAGGACCTTTCTGAGTTAGTGTTCCTTACTTTCTGCATTTTCCTCCTACCAAGCAATCCAGCAAAATGATGATACAGTGTGCCTTTTTCAGAATTTAATGCAATGAAATGGTAAATAATTGGTTTTTTTGTATTAGCTACTTTCAACTATGTAATGCATTATGACATCTTATGTTGGCCCATGCCCTAAGAACTAGTAGCTCTTAGCACAAGGGCTTTCACTGTGTCTCTACCCACCAGTTGAAGGAAACATCAATTGTTTCTACTTTCTGGGTATACTGTATATGGCTAACTGTAGTAGGAGTGTTTATATAGCCATTGTGAGAATGTGCACTTTGTTCTCACAGGTACATGTGTAGGAATGTTAAGGTAGTCTATGTTGACTTGTAATCTGCTGAGGTATTATTCCCCAAAGAGGTTATTCTAACTCACTCTTTCCAGTTTTGTGGATGATACAGTGGCAGCCCAAAAAGTCCGGCCAGAAACCATATACTACAAATGGCAGCCCAAAGTGGGGCAAATATGGCCACATAAACCCATAGAAAGCTTAAAAATGGTCTAGAGCCCAAAGCAGCCTCTGAATTGTGTCTCCCACGGGCTTGAGTTACAATGGCGGGCTTTTAGAGTGCAGTTTAAGGTGTAAAATAGCTGGATCCTGAAGTCTCACAGAGCCCTCAATATAAGCAAAAAGTCGTAAATGATGTATTTAAGGTTTCTGTTGATAAAGACAAAAAGAGAACAGAATCAAAGATGGCTTCTTAGTGTAGATGTTTTCTTGGATCAGGTCTGTTTGCCTGAGGCAAACTGAGGCTTGGCTTTTTTAAGAGAAACTTCCTGATTCTGCCTTAGAAGCAAAACACTTGTGAGGCTTTTTAAGTGGCCCTGCTACCTAACACTTAAATGGAGTTAATGAGTAGCAGATGGCAAAGCTTTACATGGTGATTATATGGACCCTGAAATTCCCAGAGTACCTGGGTTAAAAAGATAAGTTCTATGAAATTAGACTAGGAGCTCCGTGGAGCCATCCACCCATCCTACCAACCTTGAACTTTGGCAGATTAAAGGTGTGTTCAGAAATTGAAAGAAATAGAAGAATTCTTGGCAGATTAAAGGTGTGGTCAGAAACAGAAAGAAATACAAGAATCTGGGTGGAGTCCATCACCCTAGGCAAGCAAAGCTGTGGTCAAAGACAGAAAAAGTTAAGAAATAAATATTCAGTAAAGACAGTGGGTTTTTTTTGTGTTTTTTTTTTTTTTTAAAAAAAAAGCCTAAGTGGTTTAAAGTGTTTTGAAAATATATATTCATAGGTGTAAAGATAGAAAAAAGAGGTAGAGAAAGCCCTTAAAGAAATAGAATAAATAAATAAATAAATAAATAAATAAATAAATAAATAAATAAATAAATAAATAAAGATGTAAAATACAAAGAATGTCTGGATACTGTATATTATTGTCTTTAAGCTTCTTGACTGAAAATGACTTAGTAAAAGCTGCTAAAAGACAGTTGATTATAAATGCTGTTGGATTAATTCAACCTATATATTTTGTAAATGAGTTTACTTTAAAATTGAAATGCAAAGATACACTACTTTGGAGAAGAGGTTTTCCTTTTATTTTCACAGAAAATGAGAAGCTGTGGATTTATTTCTGGATAAAGAACATGAAGTTTGATAGAGGAAGACCCCCTGAAAAATTTCCAATGGAAATGGATAAACCAGATGATTCAGCATTTCAGAGCACCTCTGTTGAAGTTTCCTGAGCTCTGTAGCCAGAACAATTTCAAGGAGACTGGCTGAGATGACCCAGCCTTAGAGACTACTCCACTAAAGACTTGTCCATAATCCTAAATTTTTCTCTGGATTCCCATGAGATTGTCAGCATCCCCATTCAGCAGGAAGTAGCCTAGAGAACGACGCCCACATTCCCAAAACATGGATTATGGATGTTTGTGTTTATTTATAGTGTTGTTTATAAGTTGTTATAGATAAGGGGGGAAAGAATATTAGATTTAGAGTTCTTTTTGTTTTAAAAAGAGAAAAAGGGATATGTAGGGGATTGTGTTGTTTCATGGTAAATAATTGTCCCACCCACTGGTTTAATAAAAAGAGCTGATTGGCCAAAGGCAGGCAGGAAGTGTGGGCGGGACTACCAGACTAAGAAAAACTCTGAGAACAGGAAGCACAGGCAGAATGCCAGAGAGAAGCCAGAGGAAGCTGAGGACAACCATGCTGCGCTAAAGAAAGGTACTGAGTCGCATGGCTGAACAAGAGACATGGATTAGATGAAGGGTACAGAGTTAGCAAGTGATATGCCTGAGCCTTTGGCCGATTCAGCCTAAAACTATTGAAAGCATCTGTGTGTCTCTGTGGGACTGTGGGACTACAGGTCTGCGGGTCTGTGGGCCTAGACCTTGAGGCTAGGTCCAAAAGTCAAGGCCAAAAACCTCATTCTCCAATACAGTGCCTCTATTTCTTGTCCAGTATTTGACATTGCTAACCTCGTTTTTATTCAGTTCTACTGAATTGTAGTAATAGCTTATTGAATCTTTAAAGTGGATAGAAAGATGGTTCAACAGTTAAAGAGTACTGGCTGCTCTTCCAGGGGGCTTGGATTTAATTACCAACACCTACATGGCAACTCACAAAAGTTTGTAATTCCAGTTCTAGAGGATCTGATACTTTCTTCTGTACCCCGTGGGCACCAGGCATGAATTTGGTGCACAGACATACAAGCAACACACACACACACACACACACACACACACACACACACACACAAGTTTTAAAACAACTTATCACAAGTCCTTACTGAAGACACGAGCTGTATGTATTTTTATGTGTTTAGTTGATATTTGCATGTCTTCTTTGGTGATTCATCAGCTCAAAGTTCTATCCCTTTAGAATAGTCTTATCAAGTGGAAAGAATTCATCTACTTTGAAAACATATAAACATCTGTCAGATATTTACTGCTCTAATATTTATCCAATCAGATTTGCATCTTCTCAACATGATATCAAACATTCTTTTTTAAAATTTATTACAGTTGAATGTTTCATTATTTCTTTCTTTTATGGCACATGCTTTGTACACTTGAATCAATCAATGTCAGACCTCAAGGTTGTGAATCTTTCCTCATAAGTTTTCTTTGCAAAGTCATTACCATTTGTTTCCTTATCCTTAGATAACAAGACAGCCCGTTTTCTTCTTAGCTCAGCTACATTTGTGAAAAATCAATTTTATGTATGTATATGAACATACTTTTGGACTCTTCGTTCTGTGCATATAATAGAGTTTTCAATGACTATTGATCCAGATGACTTTTTCTCCTTCTAAGACAATACTGATCCTATTCTTAGAGCTGTCCAGTAAGCTTTGATTGAGTACTACAAATATATTTTCATATATTTTGTGAGATTAATGTTATCCTTCTTGGTGTGTGACATTTCTATGTAAAATTTAAAAGATGTACATTTTCCATAAATAGTTGCCTCAAATACCAGTTAGGATTACATTAGACTTCTGCAGACATACATTTCACATGCTTTATTAATTTTTGTCTAATTTTAATAAAAGGAAATAATTTCTACAGTAAATTATTCTCAGCAAATGAAATATTTATGGAATAATTTTTGGCTTTGTTTATTTAGTAGACAATGTCTGATGCTTAATCAACACTTGGCTTATTATTGCTAAATTTCTTTCACAAAATATCATGAGAATTTGAGAACTCAAACAGAAATAATAGTATAAAACCTACCATTAATGAGTTTTTCTTCTATAGATCTCAATTAGCTATTTTATGTCACAAATATCTGTAAGTTAAATGTAAGAAAAACATGACAATACATACTGATGGATATGTCGTTATAAGCCCATTGTTTTAGATAATAGTAGAAACTATATTTTAATTAATTTACACATTTTTGTAGGAAGACAAGGGTCTAAATCAAAATCTAATCAAATTCAGAGATGTAGATCAACACTGAAAGCAAATTAACTATTGCATGTCAAGATTTAAAGCAGCAGAAAGTAGCTCATGTGCTCATAGGAGAAGAAATGGTTTCTGTAAAGCATGTGCTCATAGGAGAAGAAATGGTTTCTGTAAAGCATTACTGGGGGCCCTGATATACTCCTGCAATGAAAAGTCAGTTTGCAATAGTTCTGGTAATAATTAATATAAAAAACATCAGAAGGATACTAGTGATTCACTCAGTGATATAAATGTAAGTTAAAAGCAAATTTGCTGCTTATAATTGCCACACTCATGTACATGAAGTTGCAAAGATTCATCTTCTACACTGTGGGTCAAGTGGAAACAACCAGGATCTCACTAAGAGTAAAATGATATGTAAACTGTGATGCTGTCATGCCAGGAAATTGTAGGGAACTGTAAACTCCTTACCATATGATAAAATAAGCTACAGTATGTGTGACAAATCAGCGTGGTGGGAACTGGGTAGAAAAACATCAGGGGATTCTTCTTGACCTGAGAATGTTCACATACATGAATGTATGCCCAAGACAACAGGTAGTGGTGATAACCATCAGATGCAAACTGCTACACAAGGTAATGCTGGATGCCCCAGGAAGCTCACACCTAATTGAGGTCTGGTGTTCAACATGACAAACTGAATCCATGTCTCTTCTTGTAATTTCATCAGCTCTTAAAAGAATGCTAACTACACTTCCTATCCACCAGGAAAAAGTAACCCTGTCTGAATGTTTTAAGGATTTGTTAGTTGAACTGCTACCAAAGGTAAGCAGGGACATGAGGCACCTGAAGTGTTAAAAGAGAGTGGAAGGGCCGTTTGCTTCTCAGATTTCTTGCCAAAGGCACAGGGCTGATTTATTCTGTTGTTACCCTGATTTACCCAGTCTGTTGAGTGCCCACTGTGGCATGTCTGTGTTCTGTTTATGGTCGTTGATATGCCACGGGTAAAATATTATTCTATAGTTTTAGTGACCATTGAGAAAAAAAAAAGTTAAATATATAAAACTTGAGGTTACTTTCCAGTTTGTTGTTTATACAGGCCAATATGTGGTGTCCTCTAAGCATGTTTTTTACATCAACATTTACACAAACATTGGACTTTCATAATATTTGTTTGATATACATAAGTTACTTAACAATACTTAGCTTCATTTTCCAATATAAAATGAAAATTTTTTATCTAGGATTGTTTACCTTTCTGTGGGATAATAGTGAACTAACCCTAACCCTAATAGTTAGTGAGATATTAGAGGGTGTAGCCCTAAGGAGAGCTTCTGAAACTCAGGATATTTCTGACTTCCCATCATTGGAAATATAGCATTTTCCACATTGTTATTTTGTTAGTTGAAATGAGCTAGGTACCTGAGCTTGTAAGTGTTCAACAGACTGTTGGGGTCCTGAGTAAAAGGGAATGATTTTGTCAGAGTCTTCAGGCTCTAAAACACCTCTAGCTGTTCCATCCAGCACATGATACGTGGTCTGTAGTGCAGTTACTTAAAACACCTTTGCACAGTAATAGTGGGCTGCAAGAGCATTCTGACTTGAAGGAGCTGGGAATCTGTAGCTTCAAGTCGGAGGAAGAAAACAGTGGGGTAGAAGAACTGCAATGGCTTATGGAGGTACAGTGCTGGCCTAGATAGTACGTATATGATGGGGTATCCTGATCAGAGCACTAGTTGGGGCTATAACAGTGTCTCCAATGAGAAAGGGCACTGGATGGAATGTATTAAGAGGTAGGGTATCAAGAACAACAAATTCCTTCATCTTCAAACATATACAGCAGGAGTCTGAAGAAAAGATGCTGATCACTTATTCCATCTCACTCTGGCAGTTCCCCTATGATCATGAGTCACTGGTGACAGATAAGGGGTCAGTAATCCACACTCTCTCAAACACTGAGACCCAGATTTAAACTTGAAGCTCCATGTCTGTTAGAAAGTTGCTTTCCTATGAAGATGTGTTTTCTGAAACCTACGGGTTAGAATTCTGTCTTTGCTTAGCACAGAGGAACCTGAACATCAAGCCACATGTCTGTCTTCTTATAAAAGAGAAACTCATATTACAGAGTGGCAAAAGCCAGAAGTAATAAACCCGGCAAAATAACATAAGGAGAGCTGCTTGTCATGCCACCAAACCCTGGGGGTCCTGGATAAAGGCACACAGGGCTTTGTCAGAGGCTTTATGCTCTGAAAGACCTTCCTGGCTGTGGTTCTATTCAGTGCATGACACACAGTCTACAGTGTAGTTATTTAAACACTTTTGCACAGTAAAGGCAGTAATTATATAACAATGCCCATAATGTCAATGACAGACTGCTAATTTTCTACAAGTAGAAGTTACTTATTTTGGAAGAGCTTCCTTTTATTCCTCTGAGAGGAAAGAAAAGGGACATTTCCAAGACCCTGGAAAACAAGATGCACCATGTTCTGATTTTCTTAAATAATTTAACATGTGATAATATAAGCATGTTGTTTTCAAAAATATTCTCTTGCACTTATGGTTACAATTTATTGCCAGATCCTGAAGGTTCCTATTTATTCATTTCCACCTCAGGGGTGTGTTTTGAATACAAATTATATTTAAAATAATTTGTGAATATGCTATGCGATTTTTGTTGTTGCTTTTGTTCTTTGTGGATTGGCACCGTTCAAATGCAAAGTTGCTATTTAAGCTTTATGGTGCATTCCATGGGCCAAATTCAAGAACAGCCCACAGTGTGTGTTCTGAATGGGCTCACTGATCCTACTTGGTTCTCTCCAGGGCTTCCAACTCAGGATAATACACATGTTATGCATTTCCACAACTATCTGAATAGCATCATGTTCATCAGTATCTTTTCTTTTCAAATCATTTTAGAGACTGGATTTCCCTACAGTATCAAGATCAGAATCCTTTGCTTGGCTGCAAGAATATTTATAAGCTATCTACCTGATTAGTCACTCCTAGTTTGAGCTTCCTCATGGGTTGTTCTCCATGAGCGGTCCATCAGTGACTTATAAGTCACCATCTGCTTATGTTTCTACCATCTCTTTAAAATTCCATGTTCTTTCACTTTTCCAAGATACATTCTTCCCTCTAAAGAAAGATTCAGTTTCTGAAATATTCAGTATTTTCACTTGTTAAATTTAACCATGATTTATTTCCTCTACTAAATTCCCAGAGTACTCATGGTCCAAAATCTGAGTCTCTAGGATTTGTCACACCCTGGCTCTTGTGGTACATGTGAATTTTTATTACTCTGTTGTGAGAAGGGGCTACTTGGCTACAGATGCCAGACCTGATTTTAAAAGGATAGATCTGGAGAATGAATGCTAGTGGGTTCAGGTTTCAGCAAGGATTTCTACAAAGTCTCTCAAAATGTCTTTGATGTCCAGATTGGGGTATGTACACTGCATGATGACATATGAACAACTTAACTGCTCGGTAGAGACTTTTACAGTGCTATGAGATTCCTCATGGAGTTATGAGCAAAGAGCAATAATTTTCACACTGTCCTCTGTGCTCACAGGGTAGAACACAATGCAGTTATTTAAAATACCTTTGTACAATAAAGGCAGTAATTATATAACAATGCATATAATGTCAGTGTCTAGCACTTCTTTCTCCCACACTTACACCTTGAGCTGTGAGGACCTCCAGATGTGTTATCTGTGCCTCTATTCTACACAGAGAGATCTGGGAGTGAGCCAACCAGAGCAAAACTGTAGGAGCAGCCTCGATCCTTGTGCAGTTAGTATATAGAAATCACCACAGACTTCATATTCTTCCAGTCACTCAGTGCTTCTTAATACAGCACAAATTGTTCAACTGAAATACACATCAATGTAACATTTCCTCTGACCTACTGATAACATTATCTTCATCAAATAGGATGAAAGTTTTGAAACATGCTCAGCAAACATTGAGATCCTGTCCTTTAAATAGGCAGCTGGTATTAGGCTGGAAGGGAAAAATGTTAGAAAAACAGACAGAAAGACTTAAAAACACTTGTGATTAAGCATAGTCTTATTTAAGTATCAGCCAAAACAATAACCACCAAGTAGCCTGGCTCCCTGCCACTCAACCTGTGGTTCTCTTGCCAGGGAATGTTAAGTTTGTGCCCACTGGCCTCAAGAAGGCCTTTAGATTGAGAAGTCCAGGTATGAAAATTAATGAGTGACATAAAGAATGTCTGAAGAAACCAAGAGCAATCTTGTTCTTAAATACTTTTGAGATTAATTTTTAAAATGTTTTATTAATATAAAGCTCTTTTAAGTATGCAGTTGTGTGGGTAGGCTTGGCTTGCATAGGGTTGCTCAAGAGCAGTCCTGTTATATAAGAAAATGGGTATCTTATTAGAAAAACAGAGGATGTGTGTATTGGCTCTGGTAGGGAAGAAAACTCCTTCCTACGCCCTTTTGGTGGAAGTATATACTACTGCAGCCTGGTGGGACACTATGTAGTTCCTGAAAATATGAAAGGCAAAAGTACAACATTAGCCAGAAACTCTGTGTTGGGTATATATCTAGCCAAAATAAAATCTGTATTTTGAGGAGATATGCAAACTTATGTGTTTATGTAAGCTCTAGGCTGAATAATAGACCTCAGATGAGAAATGGTCCGGACCTTAAAGACAGTTATAGGGAACAAATAATCATTTAGGAATCTCACTGATGTCCTAAATTCTTTACTTTATATATGTGGGGGGAAAACCACCTACCCTTAAATGGGAGAAGACTCCACTACTGTGGAAAACTGGAATCTTTCACTAAAAGTATGTCGATAATCCAGATCAGCCCATGAAATCTCAGCTTCTATTTTTAACTCCTGAGGTGTTTGCTTCCAGACTCTAGGGGCCACCCTTTAAGGAAGCATAGAGTGCTGCCCTAGCAAGTAGTAGCCCCCATCAAAGCCTCAGCTAAGCTCTCTATTGGTGACCAGTTACAACAGCTGGCCACAGAACGGTGTTTTTTGGACATGGCTGGATGGACAGCATTGAGATATTTCACTCTGACAGCTTCCTACAGAGCATATTTTCTGTATGTAAAATAAATGATCAAGGGGTATTTAAGCCACTACCTGCTGAGGATATTTACATCACAGCAGTTGGTAGGTGTTACACTAAATATGAGATGATTTTCTTTCATAGAAGTTTCAAGATTATAAACATATTTACTTAAGTATACATATACACTGAATAGCAACCATATTTTAAAAACAAAAATGATAAAATATAGTATTAAGAAAGTTACACAGTATCCCTGACATAATCAATAATTAATAGTAAATATACAAGAAACTAATTTCTAAAGCTGCTTTAACATTTTGTAAATTGAATATTATGCAAATTATATATGTATATATTTTCAAATGAATATTGACCAGTCTAAATATTGTAAAGCTCCCTGTGAGCAGACCAGTGCTCATTGCCAAGGAGTAAAGTATCTTGGGTGCCCAGAAAATGTGTAGATCAGTTTGTAATCTCTGAGGGGACATTTTCACGTGCTAGGCCCTAAGCCATCCAGAGAGACAGAAGCCTGCAGCTGTGGAAAACCTCTCTGTGGCTTTGGAATAAGTAACCATAGCCCTTCCTTTGTAATGGCTTCAAAGCTGGAAGTCTTCTTGGCCAAGGTCATGTCCTAATGCCCTGAAAATATTCTGACCTGATGGTTCAAAGTAGTAAATGAAAGGAAGTAGCAGTTGTGCTGTGGGACTTGGCAACACTTAGCAAGCTGTATGTGCTTCCAGGAGCCAGTGCTCCAGGAAACTAAAGGTCTATCTGGAAACAGGCAGAGACTTCATTAGAAATGGGTTATTAAGAATTTGCCCCATAAAATTCAAGGATGGTAGTTCTATAATACTCTGGACTATGAGAACTCTTGATTGTAATTCATATGTAATAGAAAGAAAAAGAAACCAGAAATAATGCTATTCTCCTCAATGGGGGTATATACAAGGCTCTAACTTGGGCCCTGTGACTAAGGGAGACAACAGTTACTTCCAATTTCATCTGAGGCCATGAAGCATGCGGAGTCTAATAGAAACAATTGGGAGACAGGGAAGAGGAGCCCATAGATACCTGCTTATCAAGAGGCACGATCCATGAGGGTTTGAGGACATTACACTAACATTACAGGTAGTGTCCAAGACTACTCTGACCACCCTATTTTCTACTTCTCTGAACTTTAATGTTTGTAAGTATTTGGGCAAAATAGTAAAATATACAAAATATTATGTATTTGTAGAGAATTATGATGAGAACAAATGCTCTGATACCAGTCTGCAAGACTGCTTGATTTCTTATACATCTTACCTTAGCCCTTGTGAGCTAGAGAAAGTGATGATCCCAGTGACCTCAGATATGTAGGGCACATCTCAGCATTATTTCCTGAGATTGTGTGTGTGTGAATTTGAATAAATGTTCATATGCCTTGCACATATGTGTGCACATGTGTTCTCATCCATACATATGCATGCACATATATATCCCCTGAAGCATTACTGAGGGATGAAAGCAAACAAGTTTATAAGGAAGTAAAACACAAGGACTGATTTTGTTCATCAAAAGTATCACATTAGCTCAACTGGCAAAATGTGATGTGCTCATTAGCCATGGTCTATGTAAACTCCTCCACAAGGAAATAAGCCAAGTTTGAACAAAAACATCCATGGTCAGTCTACCTTTTCAGAGGAGGTAACTGAGGCTCTGAGCTCCACGGGCATTATGGTTCCCTTGTTTTAGAGGTGATACTGAACCAGGGGTTGGGACCATGAAAGCCTCCATTGGTGAGATATCTTTCAGCAACCATAGTGTACACAGGAAGAAAGGCTACAGTAGGAAGCTCAGAAGTCTGTATCAAGTAAGAATCCAATAAAAGTAAAATAAAAGGGGGGCTGCATATCAGAACAAAGGTATTGCATAATGCAACAATGAACCAATACTGCGCTTAAAGGCTAGCTTCAGTTTAAAGTTGAGAGCAGTGGGCACTGGTTAGGATAGCTAGAATACAGCAGGCTCATGAGATAGGGAAGAATTTTGCTTGCAGTTAGACATTTAGTTCTACGGCCTTTCTAAGGGCTGGGTGTGGCAATGGGGAGGTGATCTGTTCAGATATGGTACCCAATTCTTCAGATTATACTTTCTTGGGTATATGGAGACTGGTTTTACAATGCTAACTTACTACGCACTGAGAAATAATAACAGCATAGCTTCTCCTGAAACAGAGCTGAAGGCTCATGTGGACTATTCTCCCTGCTCCCCTCTCCCTTTCTCTGCCCGCCCCCCTCTGTGTGTATGTGTGTGTGTGTTTGCACACATGTGTACTACTCTGTGCATGTTTGTTCTAATAATAGAGAATGCGGAGAGGTTTCCTAAATTGATTCTGAATTTTGAGTAACATCGTTAATTAATCAAATAAAATACCATACACAGGGCTCATGAAGTCAATAAGGTGAGAAGACAAGAGCCAGGCAGGAAGGATAGGGAAAATACATATGATACAGATTATAATCCAGGAGTTCCCAGGAAGCATATTTCAGGAGGAGGGCAGGGACCAAAGCCTCCATGCTTCAGGACACACTTCTACTCTGTGAGTCATCTGCAGATACTTCTTTATCCTGTGTCCTTTAGAGAAAATTTAAAGTCCAGAAAGCAGCTGGGATCCACAGCAATACAGATCACAGGTGACAGAATGGAAACCACCTTTAAGAAACAGCAAGGAAGGCCATGGTGTCCAGGAGAGAGAGTATGCTCCACTAGAAAATAGAGCAATCCTCAGAACATAATAATAGCAGCCACTAACCACAGAAGAATTACAATATTTCAAACCTGAGCTACACCACCCCAGAAGTCCACATCTGTTAAAATATGTATATATTATCCTTGGCCACCTAAAGTTAATCCAAACTTTTTAAACCAGAGACAGCAGAGAAGAAATTGGTTTTATTATAAAGAAGTATATAATAACACATGGTGTAGAGAACCTTGATTAGAGAGGATGACTTGTAGGATAATGGTGTAAATATTTTTCACTTGTATTTGTTGAATAAAAAATGTCAAATGATCAGAAGCTAAGCAGGCAGGAAGTATAGGCAGGACAACCAGACAAGGAGAATTCTGAGAAGAGGAGGAACAGAGCAATTGCCTCCCAGACTCAGAGGAAGGAAGATTAAAATGCTCTGCTGAAGCAAACGTACCAAGCCACATTGCTAAACATGGAAGAATCATGGGTTAGTTTAAGAATATGAATTAGCAAGTAATATGCCTCAGCCACAGGCCAAACATCTTAGAATAAATATAAGACTTTGTGTGATTACTTGGGGCTAAATGGCTATGGGACTGGCCTGGATGGACAGAGAAACATCAGATGAAAGTGGTTAGAATACAGCAGGCATAGGACAACAAAGAATATTAAGTCTTTGCCAAGTTCTGCATCTCTGTTGAGTTTTGCATCATACTGTAGCTGATGATTTAAGTTCAACAGGGTATATGTTAAAATGGTCACTTACAGAGAACCAAACTCATGATGGTTTTCTCATTTTTTTTTTCCCTAGTGATACTTAGGGACTTGTGAATAGCTATTTCAGAGCCATATATTTCCATCAGGATATTTTGAATTCACCAAAGGCTATCACTGTTATTAACCACTTTATAACTGCTTTTTGATTATTCTGGTGTTATGATGATGACTCTGATCATAATATGTCTCACTGTAGGGTTTGTATTTAAATATAATAATAGCTCCATGTCCAGTCAGGTGACTTTCCAGTCAGGGTTCCATAAAATGTGTTAAATGTCAGCATGTGCTAGAAGGGAGGCCCCTGTGTTGGTAAAGGTGGTGGTTCAAACACTGCATGTAGATTGTAAACATCAATACTAATTACTGGAATGAATACCTCTAAGAGTTATAGATGGACATGGGAACCTTATAAATAAATATATAGCAGAACAGATAATGCCTCATACAATATGTCCTATTGCCTGCAGTACCATTAGGATATTCACTCTGTGGGTTACTTGTTTCTTCTGGCTGACTTGGGAAGGAGAAATCTGGCAAGCACACATCAAGGCAAAGGAGACCAACTAGAAGACAGGGAAGCACAATCTGTTGTAGTTTTCTTTTGTCTTTGGATGTACTTTTTAAGGTCATAATCCCACTATTTAGCACACAGCAGCCTTGAACTCCCAGCAACCATCCTACCTCCACTTCCTGAGAAATGTGTTACAAGCATGTCTAGCTGCACACTCATCCACAAGAAACTTCAATAACTTGACATTTAGCTTGTCTTTGAAGGAACTTTTCTCCCCAAAAGGAAATATTTGAAAATAGAGAAAATTAAGGAATGGCTATAACCCATGCTTTTACTTTTAAGTTATCACCAGTAATGCCCATGTTATTGAGAGTGACACCTGTAGCTACAGCTGTACCCAGACTGTAGGCTCCTTCTCTTCATGAGCCAAGCTGATATCATGTCTACTTTTCTCCTCCCAAACTCTGCACTGTAGTTCTTCTTTGGACCTATTCATTTGCTGCTCATTCTTGCTGTTCTTCCCCCTGGCCCCCCATGCACATCCCAGGATCAGTAGCATCTTATGGATAAGGCCATTCTTTCCTAAACCCCCAGCATTCCATGAAGTACTCTACCGAGTTCAGATGGATGGACCTGTAGATCTTCCAACAGATTAAAGGATGACCAAAATATAATATAATCCCCCTGGCTCCCGTTTCTACTGTGGGAATTAAAACTGAGAGTCAATATAGAAGGTGTCTAAGCGTCTAGATAATCTAGTAGTCACAAAATTTCTGCATGTTATATGTAGATGGGTTTTTCTTTGGGCTGCCAGCTCACAAAAATTGACATAGCGACTTATTAATTATGAAAGTTCAGCTTTATCTTAGGCTTATCTCACTAGCTTTTGTAACTTAATTTAATCCGTTTCTTTTCATTTATGCATTGCCAGATAATTTGTGATTTTTACCTCTCCTCCTGCATGTCCCTCTGCACCTGGCTAGTGACTCCTTTCTTCTCTCCAGAGCTCTTTGTCCTCAGAAGTCCCACCTAACCTTTTTCTGTCTAGTTAATGGCCATTCGGCTCATTATTAAACCAATCATAGTGATGCATCTTCACACAGTGTAAAGAAATATTTCACAACAGTGATATCCCTTCTCCAGACTATAAGAACACTTTAATAGCAATGGGCCGTTGCCCATCCCATCTGTCCAGTGCTGAGTGTCTTAGGTACAACCTCACTCTTTCCCCATGATGTGATTCAGAATGTATTCCTACTATATATTTCCCTTAGACATGCTATTTTATAAAACTCACACAGGCAGAACAATCACTTATTTTATCATTCAGAAATGATTTATTCATAGCCCACTGTGAGCCTTGCTGACACTGCCATACATATAAGAAGACAAAAGGAACAGAACCCTTCTGAGAAATGTTAAGGCATGTCTTTAGGCCTAGAGATTAGAGGTCAAATCTCCTAGCCCTGAGCCATGTTTTATGCTCAAGGATTCCCAGCTTCAAGATCCAGAGTCCTTCACCAACATGCGTCACCAATTCCTATGTTTCCAGTATTTGCTTTTGAGTTGAATTAACTTAATGACTAATAATCACATACAAAATTATCCATGAAAAGTGTGGGTCTGCTATTTAAATATCTAATTTAATGGTAAGTCAACATTAATTTCTACTTCTAGACCATTCAGTAAGTCTGGCTAAAACCCTCTAGATTTGAATGGGATTAAAAACCATATGAGAAGGAAGGTGAGACTTTGAAGGTCCAAGTGTCAGGATGTTTGTACACGGTAGATGGACAAGATCAGGGAAGGAATCCCTTGAGAGGAACCAGTTAAAGCTGTAGAATATTTTGAGGACTTGCAAATTTTAACTAAGGCTTGGTAACATGGCATGGCAGAAGAATTGATACAGTTCATTAGTCTGAGGAGTAATAATTATTAACATTCCTAACAGATAACTGTGGCCAAGTAAGAAGTAAAGAAATGGAACAGCAGAGGGGAATTGACTCAGAGAAAGAATAGTGTGTGTTTTGGTCTAGGAACTATTCTCCAGAGCATCACCAGAGCTGTGGGACCTGTATTGCCTTCACATCCCAGAAGAATTAAGTAGCAAATTTTGGAGCATTTATGCATCATTAACCTATGTAGTGATATTTTTTAAAGCATAGTTTATATTTAAAGAGGGATCCTTTAGAATTCCATTCTCTGAGTATCACCTTTATGAAAGAGAATGGGTGGTAAATTAACTCTGCAGAATGACCTAGTTCATTTTCTGAAATTGAAGCCTGCTATTTGCTTTCCATGTACAACAACTGAGAAAAATCATGAGATTGATTTAAAAAAATAAGGTAAAGAGAAGGGGAATATTTGTCAAGGTCAAAATCAAAACTAGGTAGGAGATGGACCAGGTTATACTAAGACAATAAAGTAATATGCACTCTTTCTCTTATTTTTCTTATTTTGAGTTTTTGAGACAGGGTCTCATTATAAACTTCAGGTTGTCCTTAAATTCTTGCTCTTCCTGCCTCAGCCTCCCAAATTCTGGTGATATATTACATACTTACATACATACATACATACATACATACATACATACATACATACATACATATATATATATATATACATATATTCACCAAACACACTATGCTACTTTTAAAGTATCTATAGGAAAAGGGTTAGAGTGTTTTCATTACAGAGCAACAATATATGTCTGTGGAGACAGATCTCCTTTTCCTGACAATAATTTTACATTATTGAACATGACTACATGTATGGAAAACTCACATGGTACTTTGCTCTGTGTGTCAATTAAACACAGGTTAAAATACGCAAAAAACCTGACTCGCTTATTACTTTCCATGATGCTGGGTGTATTTCATCTTCTATCTGCAATTTTAAATATATCATTTTCTGAATAAATTGCATGTTTTCTGAATCTTTGTGATTCTCATTATCAACCTGGCTAAGAACATTCAACAGCAACATTAGTCTAAATGGTATGCCGTGTTTAAATTTCCTCTCCCAAATTTATTAGTCAGGAAGCAGAGTGAGGCAGAAATAATAAGATGTATACAACCTTCCAAGGTTCACTCCTAGTGATTTGCTTCTGTGATCTAAGACCCACCTTCTCAGGACTCCAATAGCCTCCAAAGATACCACCTCAGAGAGCTAGTGTTCAAACATGAACCTGTGAGGGGCATTCCAGATACAAAGCACACAGTGTCCATCAAACTTCAGAGATTTACCCTATTTTGACTAAGAAATGCAACTTAGTTTCATGCCTGAATTTATAGTTCTCCTTCAGCATACCCCTGCCCTGACCCAACATTCTAGTCTGGGACAGTGTGCTTTTCAGCTACATGAAGAAAGTTCCTTTCTTTTGACCACAGAGCTCCAGGGGCAAAGTCCACTCACTGATCAGACGCCTTATTAATTGCACAGTCAGGCAATGTAGCATCCAAAAACTTTCCTGTTAATTTCTTGCCTCTTCAACTTTGGTTCCAATAACAAAGTTTTACAGTTAGTATAACTATAAAATTTCTTCAAATTGAGAGGGGTTGAGTGGAGATAGTAACCAGCAGGCATTATATACAGGTTCGAAACTGTCAGGGTTCTAATTTAATAAAAAGAAATAAAAATATAAACATTAAGAAATAATTTTATTTACATTTGCAAACATTTGTATTAGCTATTAAGTACAATGATGCAAACATTCATAGTGAATTTTAATATGTTTCAATTGGCTCTAAAATTTAAAGCAATACATCAGAAACAATATTTATTTTAAAAGTAAATACGTATACATTGTTATAAAAATATTCCTTAGAAAGTGGAGTGCTGGTGTCTCCAAAGCATCCATCATTGGTAACAACTCTGATATGTCTTCCTGCACTTTCATTCCAAGCCACATTTTAGATCTGTTGTTTATTGATTTTCCATCTGAAATTCACACAGGGAATGAATAGATTAAGACAGTGTCTTAATTTTTCATTTATGCCTGGGGGAAAACAGAATCAAATTTATGAGTTAGTTAAAATCTAAACCTCTCTCAATCTACATTTATATATAATTATATATGTGGAGGAATGCATGGCAGGATTATCAGCCAAATGCCCTGGATCAAGAGAATGTAGATATCATACTTGCTTCCATTTTTGCTGCCCAAGCCAGGTTCCATATATTACAACACCCTGATTGGAAATTGAAACAGAGCTCACAAAAATTTCCAGATAATGCAAGCATACTCCATAGTCACTTCCTTCTCAAAGGAGGGCCTTTTAATCTCAATTAGACATAAATACCTGTGGCTCCCTGTGTCTGAAAAAGTCCAAAGCATTAGATGGATTGAGAAGCCCTCAACTTTGATTTTCCTCCTGGAAATTGTGACAGCAAACGCCCACGATGAAACTGATCGCCAACAAGCACAGGGAGCACAGTGTGTCTCACCTGGGATTAATAGAGGAAGGATAGCTTCTCAGCTGAGCTGAATACCAGGAGCACAACAGCTCATCTGAAGTGACCATGAGAGGGCACAGGGTGGGGACAGCTCAGAAAACAGGGCCTTCACTTTGCAGGAATCTATAAGCAGCCAGCCTTTCTCCTTCAAACTGTGTGTCTGCGTATCTGTATTTGTGAGGATCCTTCAGACCTTCCTTTATTCAATGAATAATCTGACCACCCCTTCACTCTCTGGAGATGTCCCCACACATAAGACCTCCTACTTTTATCAGAAGGAGACAGTATTACAATGGTAACAGGTGTCCCGGGAGCCAAGGAAGTAGACTTTCTAGTCCACACTGTTACCATTTCATTGTGGAGCAACTTCACTGCCTTTTGACAGAGAATGTGAGACTGGAGAGTGGGAACCCAGCCTTCATTCCTTTGCTCTTCCTGCTAATAAAAGTGAGCCTGCATAATGGCTGGGATGGGAAGCTTCCTATTGGTGGTACCTTCCCTTTATCTGTAGCCGCAATTCCTGGGTCTCACCTCCAGTCTGGGAGTTCTGCGGTCCCAGGAAGGCTTCTCAGTAAGACTAGAGCTTCTTGGTTTCCTGGAAGAAGGCTCATTATAACACTACCCCAGGCAGGAATCTTATCCTTTTATCCTCTCCTTACGAGCCACAGCTCCTCTGCTTGTTAAGTTTTAAGGAGAAGACTAAAATCTCATGATACTATTTTTACTGTCAATAGGAATTTCAAAGAAAAATAAGAATGATATACCTATTGTATTAAAACTTTTTCTGATCTTATTGTAGATACCCAGTGGTAATAAAGAATACAGTACTGCTGTACAGGAAAATGAAATAATGTAGTTCTCTTATTCCATGAAATGTTAAAGAGATCCAGGCAACTCTAGATTAATATGATTTATAAAATAGTGCCTGTATCTGTCTAATGGGCAAGCTCATTGCAGGATGTACAACATGCTCAGGGAACTTGATACAACTGCTCTCCTTGTTCTATGTGGTACCTTACAGAAAAAAAGGTGTAAGTGGGCTGTTGGAAGTATCAGTGGATGACACTTGGTTTCGCAGCCACCTGGAGTACCCTTAATGTCCACAAGAATTCAAAGGACACTATAAAAGAAGATCATACATATCACCATGAACGGAAATCCACGTAAGTCAGTCATAATATACGCTGTAAACATCTGGCATTCAATTTCTTAAATAATGCTGCAGTGAAAAATATTAAGTCATTTGACGGGGTTACAACATTTTTCCTGAACATAAAAGCTGTGTGTTCTAAGTATTGAACTGGTTATCACTTTACCATTTAGCTTTAGTAAAGTACAGTCAAATATGTATATACACACTTTTAGTGCATATGTGTAAGATACAAAATTAATCTAATGTGCATATGTGTAAGATACAAAATTAAATATGTGTCACATCACTGTGCAGAGGCTAAGGATCTATGTATCATCACAACCTTCACTGTACATGTCTCCATGTCCGAAAGGCTGCACAGAAGAGCAAGTTTGGGCAGTGTAACAAAGCTGCTCTAGGTCTTGCATACTATCCACCTCAGGTCTAGCCCTGCTATAGAAGAACTCTGTCCCAGGAGGACTCTCTCTCCAAGTACCTTGGACTCCCAGAGTATCCAGTTTATCTCAAATCCGCAAACATTTTCTATGAAAATAAATGAAGGGTTATAGATATGTTAGCCAGCATATGTTATCTCACTCATAGCAAACCCTGGACAGTTCTGGGGCCTGTGAAATACAAATGTCTAAGATAAACAGACAGCACGATGTACCGCTTCAAAGTTCATTTTGAGATGAAGTTCCTATCTTACGAGAGGGTACAAGAAGAGTGACTGGTCTCCACATGCCAACACAGAGGCCTTCTGATATCAAATCTGCCTGTGTCTTGATTATGTACAATATGGTATAAATATTTCTCTGTATCTTTTTAATTACCCAGGTTAAAGCATTTTCTTAAAGTGAAAAAAGGACTAAGAAAGGCAATGGTCACATCCATTTTCTGATTACCAGTGGGTATCTTCACCTAATCACCTGACTAGTCCTCAGTACAGCCATTCTGAATCATCTGCATATTTCATTTCTACACAACATTACCTGGAAGGAGGGTTCTACTGATAAGAATTATATCATATCATGAAGTGACCATTTAAGTCAAGACGAAAAGTCACAGTATCAGATCTGAAAGATAAGTTAATTTCTTTTATTAATTTTTTCATACCCACTACTGCTCCCACTCTCCCCTTCTTCTAGTCCTCCCCCAGCCTCTATCCACCCCAAACCCCCATCAATTCCCCAGAGAAGGCAAGGAATCCCAAGGTGAGTCACTCCAGTCTGGCATATCCAGTTGAGGTAGGACCCAGTCCCTCCCCCCAATATCAAGGCTGAGTAAGGTGTTCCCCTGCAGAGTATGGGCTCCTAGAAGCCAGTTCATGCACCAGGAATAAACTCTGGTCTGAGCGCAAGAGGCTCTACAAACTGCCCTGCTATTCGACTCTCATCTTTAGTTCCTATCCATGAAGGTTCCTCAGCTGTCACTTCAGAGTCTGTGACCTCCCAACAGCACAGGACGGCCCACTCTGAGGGTCTCCCCATCATGATCCTGATCCCTTTGCCCATGTGCTCGACTGTGTTTATCTGTGGATCTCTACATCTGCCTCCATCAGCTGATGGATCAAAGTTCTATAATGGCAATTAGGGTGGTTATTCATTTTATAATAAGGAAAGACCAGTTTTGATACCTCTCCACTATTGCTTGGAGTCCTAGCTAGGTTCATCTTGTGGGTTCTTGGGTGTTTCCCTAGCACCGGCTTTCTCTCTAACACCACAATGGCTCCCTAAATCAAGATGTCCACTTGTTTGCTCTCCTCACTCCACCATCCCATTCTCTCAGGTTCTCTTCTCACCTGCCCTTGCTCCCTCCCCTGTATAGTCTCGATTTACTCAGGAGAGCTTCTCTATTCCCCTTCCCAGGGGATTTATGGGTATCTCTATTAAAAGAAGTTAATTTATTTTTAAAAACTTTTTTATTTAAAAATTTTCCCATATCTACCACTGCTCCCCCTCCCTTCCCTCCTCCTAGTCCCTCCCAGTCCTCCCCCAGCCTCTCCCCAACCCCATCCCCCTATCCTTTCCCCAAGGAGAGCAAGGAATCCCAAGGTGGGTCAGTTCAGTCTGGCTAGGTCCGAACCCTCATCCCAGTATCAAGGCTGGGTTAGGTGTTTCTGTATAGGGAATAGGCTCTGAGATGTCAGTTCATGCACCAGGAACATACTCTGATCCTATTGCAAGAGGTTCAACAAACTGCCCACACCATATGATAGTCCTCTGCCTTTGGAGGGTTTAGTTCCTTTCCCTGATAGTTCCTCGGTGATTGTTTTCTGATTCAGTGAGCTCCCAATAGCTCTGGTCAACTGTCTCTGTGGATCTCCTCCTCGTGATCTGATCCCTTTACTCATATACTCTCTCCTCTCTCTCTTGTCAGCTGGACTGGGAGCTCAACCTGGTGCTTACCTATGGATCTCTGCTTCTGCCTCTATCCATTGTTGAATGAGGGTTCTTTAATGACAGTTAGGGTGGTCATTCGTTTGATTATAGAGGAAGTCCTGTTTAGACTCCCTCCTACTATTAGTTGGAATCCTAGACAGGCACATCTTGTAGGTTCTTGGAGATTTCCTTGGCATCAGGTTTCTTTCTAAGCCCACAGTGGGTCCCCTATGAAGATATCCATTAAAAGAAGTTAATTTCGTAATTACCACCATAGCCTTGACTTTCCTAAATGAGATAGATACTGAAATGTCACCATCTGCAGGTGGTCCAAAACCAATCTGGGAAGTCTCATCAACATGGGAACTGGAAATCATTCCAGGTAAAGACAAAACAACTTTGTGTAACCCTGATTTTACTACCAACACTAACAAAGACTGGACATCTGACATCATATTGCTTTAATTCTATCTGCTATCTTAATCTTAGTGCAAGATTCTACAAGATCTTTCTGGAAGTAGACATGTTGATAATTTGAAAATGTCTTGTCAAAAAACTATATCATCAGATAAATTTGACCTACTAACTGTAGGGGGATTATGTTATTCCATTGTAAATAATTGTTCCCACCTATGAGTTTAATAAAAAGCACTGATTGGCCAAAGGCAGACAGGAAGTGTGGACGGGGCTACCAGACTAAGACTCTAGGAACAGGTGGAACAGAGCAGAGTGCCCGAGAGAAGCCAGAAGATGCAGAGGACAACTATGCTGCTCTGAGAAAAGATACCAAGCCCCATGACTGAACAGGATAAGAGTCATGGGTTAGATTAGGGATAAAGAGTTAGCAAATTATATGCCTGGGCCTTAGGCTGATCAGCCTAAAACTACTGTAAGCATCTGTGTGTCTCTGCAGGTCTGTGGGTCTGTGGGCCTAAACCTAGAGGCTAGACCCAAAAGTCTGGGCCAGAAACCTCTTACTACAACTAACAGAGTAAATATGTGTTTCTTCTACCCACCCTGTCTTCTGAGCAGCTCAAGCACTTACAGTTCTTCAACTGTATAAACTACAATAAACCACAACATGGGACAGTCGCAAAAGATAGTGAGAGACTCTGTAGTTTCAGAAGATAAGCCTGTTAGTCCAGCAATCACCAAATAATGATGCTTACACACAAGAAATGAAGCCCTGAAGCTATGCCCATGGCCAATGAACAACTTATCTTACTCTAGAGAGTCAGCCAAAAGACATCTGATCCCATTGCCAAGATAATCTGATCACCCTTTGATAAGTTTTATAGCTTTATTCTGCCCAAAAGCTTCCAATAAAGGGGCTCTGCTGCCTGTCCTGTTCCAAATGTGTGAACTGTTATCATGACCATGTGGAATGGAGGGGATGGAAGTAGCCTGTCACAGCAGGAGCCCATTCTGCAGGAGGGATACTACTCAGAACAGAGAAGATCAGGAAACTGTCCTGGGAAAAATGAATATGAACATGATTCTACCAGTACTAACAGAGGTAGCTTGGATAGCCCTGCTAAGAACCAGAATGTGAGAAGGGGCATTAAACATGCCCATCACTGTCCAAAGATCCAGTTTGCCAGGACTGCATTCCTAACTCAAAGAATTATCCCCTACAAAGTCTGGGTCAGTCTTGTCAATCTTGGGATATCTTGCCCAATAAGAAGGTATATGGAACAGGGGCTCACTACTGGTTATTTCATTTTTCTGAACAAACATTTGCTTTTGTCCTTAGATCCATTAAGGGCCTTTCACAGATAAAGTTCTGTTAGATTTCTTTGTTAACTCTGTGCCATGTAAAGAGATAGCCCCTTTTTCTGGAATCCTGGATGGCCCTGCAGATAGTCATCTTTCCACCTCAGGAAGACTGAAGCTCTTCATATATCCTGGCACTAGCCACCTATCTTTCGTCTCCCTCAACCATAGTGGGTCCATGATGGGTCTCAGGAAACTGAGGGTGTAAGTCAGATGTGGAAGATGCTGCCAAATTAACATCCTGGGGCAGAAACATCAAGCTGTGTAGTAGGCTGTCTTGTACAGAATGCAGCCAAATGGCTCTTTTGCAGGTGTGCTTTTCATTTAAGAAAGAGGACCCAGATAAAATTATTATCCTGATTTAAAGGAAACTAGGGGGCATACAACCTCCTAAAAGCAATGTGTGTCCCAAACTATTACCTATAGCCATGGCGATGTTGGCTAATGTATCTGTCTGGAGTTGGTTTATTCTGTGGGTTGTTAGAAGTGTTCAAAATAAGGTCTGGAAAATTACGTCTGGATCCTATCTGTCCACTTATATTTTACATAGCTCCTGGGCACTGTGTCCTGGTAGTTGAGTCAAATATTCTAACAGGCATTGTAACCATATAGGAACTCCTGGCAGATTTCTCCAGTGAGTTGGTTCTTGCAGTAGGTAATTAAATATGAGAAGCAGAAACCATGACTCCTTATATAAATCAATCATGCAACCATTCTCAAAGCAGGACCACTGAAATTTATAAATATATTTAAATGTTTAATGGGTACAAAACTAAATGTATTGCAGAAGTTTAATGGTTAGGGATGTCGCTCAGTGAATTAGAGGGCCTGATGAGCAAATATTAAGACCTAAGTTCAGATGCCTCGCTAGATATAGTCATGTGCCAGCAGCCTCAATTTTGTAAGGAGATGAGAGAGGGATCTATTACTGGGGTTTTCTGGCCTACCAATTTAGCTGAAATGATGACCCCTAGCCTCACTCAAGAAAGTAAGGTAGAAGGTATCAGGCCACCTAGTGTCCTCCTCTAGCCTCCATGTACATACATATAGGAATACACCCCCACAAACACACACACATACACAGATGCATATGCATTTAGGTACATTCCATATCTTCCCAACTTGCTGACATCTGAAGGTAACATTCTTTTCCATGACCTCTAAGTCATTACTGAACCACCCTAGACACACGATAAATGATATGAATATATTTACTTTATGTGGTAGTTTGAAAAAAAAATATCCCTAAAGGAAATGGATTAGGAGGTTTGGCCTTGTTGGAGGAAGTGTGTCTCTGTTGGGACAGATTTTGACATCTCTTTGCTGAAGCTTCCCTCAATGTGGCAGCCAATTGACTTCCTGTTGTCTGCAAGATGTAACATTTAAGTCTAGCACCATGTCTCCCTGCATGCTGACATGTTTCCTTTCATGATTATAATAAACTGTGAACATCTGAAACTATAAGCAAGCCAGTAAGCAGCACCCCTCCATAGCTTCTGCATCAGCTCTAACTTCCAAGATCCTTCTCTGTTTGAGTTCCTGTCCTGACTTCCTTTAGTGATGAACAACAATGATAGTGTGAGAAGTGTGAGCCCAATAAACTATTTCCTTCCTAACTTGCTCTTTGGTCATGGTGTTTCATCACAGCCATAGAAACTCTTAACTATGATAGTGGGCAGGGAGTGTCATGTGCCATGCACAGCATGCCTTTCTTATATCTTGGAATTCACTGTGAATTCAACATTATGCATAGACCAGGCTAGGTCATGTTCAATGCAGAACTTATTTGCATGGTGTATGTAACATTATCTATAGACATTCATTTTCTGTTTTCAAATTTCCAGTTGGTATAAGTGGAATAAGCTTCCTTGTATTTTTCTATAAGTATATCTTAAAAGAGTCCTCAGTATCACACAAATCCTCAGTTTTAGAGAGGGAGATATTCTGTTCAGTGGTATTACTTACTTCATCAGCACCTCACTGAAGTATACATAGAGACTGGTTTTTAAGAAACCTCACTTATGCTCTTTGAATATGAAGAATTGCATTATGCAATAAACTTCAAGACACTGAGTTATCGCATCAAACAATGAGTACTTCTTAGTATATATTTTTGCTTATTTTCACAAAGGCCAAATATTCTGCCTACAGCATGTGGGGGAATTGATATTTAGAATCTGTAACTGAATTCTAATTATCTAGTCACACCTAATCTTAAAATCAATGTTAGAATTCATTATTTCAGCCTCTGTCTTGTTCTTACTTAGGAGAAGGATTCTTATACAGCTTGGGTCTAGAGGTTGGGTCAAATCTAGTTGTTAAGCTTTTGGTGCCCAGCATGTGATGTTACAGTAAGGAGGTGGGTCCTGGTTATTAGGGGCGCATTCTTAAAGAAGATATTGGGAGCTCTCTCTCCCCCCTCCCCACAGGCCTGAAGTGGTGAGAGTCAAGTACCCATGACTGACTCTGAAACTGTGATATTCTTGTACATTTTGCCAGAGAGACAGAACCTGACTAACACAGCTCATGCAGCTCTCCAATTATTTTGTTTTCCCACTGAACTGGCTCTGTTTCTATTTGGATCATGTGTAGTTATATTATTGTAGAGTCTTTGTGTGTTTCAGAAAACTGAGTGTTATGATAGCAATATCTCTGATGGTTTGCGCACTTTCTGGGAACCATGTACATTTAAAAATAATTAAATTATGGATGTTAGTTTTTCAAAATCTATTTATACTTGGAAGTGTTCCCTATTTCTAATACTATAAGATGGTTTCAAGATTGTTGAAGCTTAAAAGGTTTTAATTTTTAGATTTAAATATTTATTTTAAAAGTTAATAAAATATAAATTGTAAGTATTCAATGTTTTTAGTAGAAACACAGACATATGTGTTGCTGCTACATGGAATTTTTAATATTGTGCTTGAAATTAGAGGTCATTTCTGATCCTCTTAATACAGGAACTTTTTTTCTTTCTTTTATGTCCATAATATACTTGCTAAAAGTGTAAGAAAGAAAACAGGTTGAAAGGCAAAGAAACACATTTTGCCTTTTTTTTCTGAATTATTGTGAATAATTTCATTGGGTGGAATTGCTTCTAAGTTTCAGCTAAATATAAAAATAGAGTATTGGGGTGTGTAGTTCGCATTTCCTGCAGAAAATATCTATGCTCCTTGGAGAAATGGCTGATCTATTTTGGGGAGATATGCCAGTAGCCCAAAACATAGGACATCTCTCAAGGAGACTCTGTTGTAAGGCACAGAGGACATGTCCCAGAATAGTCACAGTAGAAAAAAACTACAAGTCTTTAGGGAGTGCAGTGACAATGCCATCCTCTATTGTCACCATGGGATAGTGCAAAGGAGCAGGAGCAACCTTGTTTAACTACATGACCTTATGCAGGTGAACTTCAGAAGCAGAACACTGGCCACAGAAGCTGTACGTGAGGGCCAGTGTATTATCTGATCCTGTTTACAGAAACAGCACCAACAAATATAACTCGATTGCTCTTGATGTGCTGGTCTGAGGTCATAGAACTAACAAAGTGCTGGCCATGATCTTCTCTCTTTAGTCTTACTGCTCCAAGACTGAGCTTACTCCATAAAAATCCATTGTCCTGGACACCTGTGCTGTATACCTTGCTGTGCAATTCTTTTACTTAATAGAACTTTCTGGAAAAATGCACATGGTACCACATGATTTTGCATCCCAGGCAAAGGAGTGAATGATTTAGCATCAAGAATGACAAAACTTTAAGAGACTCCAAGAACTCTATTACATAAAACACCATGAATTATTAATGATCTTAGCAACATGCAGATCAAAGGAATTTGTGATCACTTTGGGGACATGCTAGAGAAACAACAAATAATTTTGAATATAGAACCAGAAAGAGTATTTATACCGTCTTTTGTTTAAAAAAAAATTGTACCTCAGGGTAGCTAGACAGTAAGAAGTTTTCTTTTTGTAGAAATATTTTAGCCAACAAGAAAGGAAAAGGTTTGGATATTCAAACACCAGCGGAAGGGGTTGCTATGTGTATAGAACTAACAGAACTCTGTGGAGAATCTAGGCATTGTATCACCAGTGCCGTTATCCTGCCAGAAACAGCCTGTGCAAATGGAAACAAACATTTTGACCTCCTGACTTACTAGAAATACAAGAAACAGACTGAGCACTCTTAAAAATCAAGCCTGAGAAATGTGAATTCAAGGGACTGTGCATGGGATGCTAAGTTACCAGTGCTAGCTGCTTGTCTTGTGAAGAAGGCGTGTCAGAAGAATCTTAAGGGATCTGTCAGTCAAAATAATTCATGTGTCTTTTCTGATTCTATTCCAAATGCACAATGTATTTTTAAATGCATTTTGAATCTGTTATAATAAGTTTAGAAATAGAAGGAATGGCTCTGCATCTTACAGTATTAAAAGGCTACGGGTAACATCATTTGATCACATATTATTAGTAAGTTTTAAAATGTTGGCATGTCTCTGGGGGTATGTGGGACTATTTAGGGATATGAGTGGAAATGTAGCTTGGAAATATTAGCAGAATTCCATAAGGAAATATATTCAAGGCATTATTGATACCAAGAAAGGGTGGACTAAAAATAAATATCTAGATAATAAAAAATGGACAAAGCAGTGATATAGTTACAGGATTACAGCCGGCTCTAGGGTAAGGTCACCTGTGATGTGAGCAACAAGGACAGGGCAGTCACAGAGACATGTGGGCAGACGATCTGTATGTACGCTGGCACTAAATTAAAACAGTCCCTTCTCCCAGGTAGAGATATGAAATATTCCATAATAAATTTTGAAAGTGTAACAATGGAAAAATACTTTCTTTAGATGAAAGTATTATTATTTTTAAGTTTCCATCTAAAACATTGAAATCAAAATAAATTAAAAATCTGAATGACTATCTCAGCCAATAAAAGAAACTTGACCTCAGGAAAAGGGTCAGCTCTCTTGGGCAATGTACATTCAGGAAAGCATGTGATTGCTTCTGACATTGTGCCTACAGAACAGTCAGAAAGCTCTTCAGGTCTCCATCAGATATTATTTTCTGGTTATACCTGTAATGGCTTGCCACAGGCCTTAGAGTGTTTTCCTTCTTTCTTTCTTTCTTTCTTTCTTTCTTTCTTTCTTTCTTTCTTTCTTTCTTTCTTTCTTTCTTTCTTTCTTTCTCTCTCTCTCTCTCTCTCTCTCTCTCTCTCTCTCTCTCTCTCTCTCTCTCTCTCTCTCTCTCTCTCTCCTTCCTTCCTTCCTTCCTTCCTTCCTTCCTTCCTTCTTTCTTTCTTTCCTTCTTTCTTTCTTTCTTTCTCTCTTTCTTTCTTTTTTCTTTCTTTATTCTTCATTTTATTATTTTTAAATAAAAAATGTATTTGTATCCATGTATTCCCTGCTCCCCCTCCCTTCCTTCCTCCCAACCCTCATAGTCAGCCTTCAGCCTCGCCCATCCCCAGATCTCCCTCCCCTCCCCCAAAAGGGCAAGAAGCTTCAAGGTGGGTCAGTTCAGTGTGCACATCCACTTCAGGCAAGTCCAATTTCCTTAAATTCTCCACTCCATCAGGAAGCCCTTCTACCTAGCCCCATTGTCCTCCCAGACTCCTCTGGGTCTATTCTCAATTTTAATTTTTTTTCTGGTACTTAACAAATTTGAAGAGTTTGTCTCCCTAAAACAAACAGAATGGACAAAACTTTACCAAGGCTAAAATGAGAAAGGAAAGACTCAAACACAGAACTAAAAAAGGAAATATATTAAAATTGTGACAGAAACATGAAAAGAGACAGTCATGAGCAGCTTGGTGACCTCGGAGTGGAGAGGTTTCTGGAAGCATACAACCTTCCAAAAAGAGAATCGCAACAGAAGAAGAACCCAAAACAAACTAGAGAAATGTAACTGAGTCAGTGACAAGTCCTCATCAAGGAAAATTAGGCAGCCGCATAGCTGGATTTCCAAACATTCAAAGAAGTGATCCTCCTCACTTTTCCAAAACCCTGAAGGGGATGGAGGCTTCTAAACTCATTTTAAGGGGCCACCATCACTTTCACACCAGGCAGGTCAAAAGCACAATAAGATGAAAAGACTTTGGCCTGTGAACTTCTTAGTCAGCCATGACTGTAATGTTCTTCTCATCCCTCGTGTCATCCAGGGATAACTGGATCCTTGCTTGCTTATTTTTGATATCCACTCACATGTTTCAGAAGAGCACCCGGCAATAAAGTCTGGCCTGGATGTCAACTATCATATTGGTTGGCTTAAAAAAAAAATCTTGATGTCGCTCATGGTGTGCTTCTGAGACCAGCAACCTAGCTCCATCCCCAGCACTCAGGCTGGGTGCAGGTAGGTGTTTAGTGAATGAAGCCTGAGTGAATATATAAATGGTCCATAGCTAGTCCTCACATATGGAAGGTGCAGAACAAGGCTTTTAATGCTTGTTCCAGCCTCTGATTCTGGATATCCTTTAGATTATTGGAGACATGGATGTTGAATACTGTGGATACAGATGCTCAGGCTCCCAAAGGAGGTCAGCTTGCATGCTCTGGAGTGCACAGTTGGTTCCTCGTATACATTGCTGTTAGGATCCGTGCCCTTACCTCCATGCTCTTTGCTGAAAGTCTTATTAACTTCAAACTCTTTGAAACTGTTGCCTCTGGCAACAAACTTCTTAAAGTTGAATTCATCCTTTGAACAAAACTATAATCACAGAAAAGCAAAGCTCCCACAGCTTCACAGCCTCCCCAGAAATTCTACAGAAACAGATCTAGGGATGGAGAACTGGAGGTGAGTTTTCAAATAAACTTGACCCTCATGAGTAGAAAGAATAGCTCATGAGATTGTTCAAGGCTATGGAAACTAGTTTCTGCTCTTTGTCTGAGAATGAAGTAGAGGACTGACGAGTCCACCAACTGAGAAGGGGGAAAACAGTGTTCCAGTCTTTTGAGCCCTGGATAGGTGTGAACCATGACTGAGCCAGGTGAGAGCCGCTAAGCTTCAGAAGCCTATTCTGACTTGACACCAGTCAGCCTCCTATCAGTATTCTGACCAAGACCAGCCATTATTGTTGTTCAGAATAGTCCTGATGCTATTTCCTTGAATTTGGTCTCTAATGCCGTGTTTGATATTCTCAGTGAAGTAATATGGAATACTCTGCTTTATCTTTCATTCAGAAGCATCCCTGTGTTCAGGCTTATAGACTTCTTACACTCTGAGCAGCAGGGTCACTATTACAGACATGGGAATGCTGAGACTCAATGAGGCTGCTACTACTTTTCAGTCAGGGACTGTGAAGACCAGCTTGAGCTTGAACTAAATGAATCCTAAATCCACATTCTCTACCTAGAGTCAGGCTGTAGCTAGGTAAAGAAATAAAACTCTGAACACCACTTTGTCCTGGAAAAGTTTCCTCATTCGTGTGGACAAGCCAGCACACTTGCTACAAAGAGAAGCTTAAGGAGTGGCACATCTGCTAGCTGGTATACAGTCACAGAACCAAGACAATAAAGCCAGCATCCATCAGGAGAGGAAGGGCAGCCTCATGAAGAGATGGGCCCTACAAGAGATGCTGAGGGGATCTATTCAGGGTATGGTGAGTCAGGCCAGAGGATTCTGTCTCCTTGCTCAGTGACCTCTGGTTCTGCCTGCTCATATTGTTTCTGAATGTCCTTCTTCATGAACTGTGCATCTAGGTGGTTCCACCTGTGTGAATAGACAGAAGAGGTGTTAAGGGCATCTGGAGACAAGCAGGAGCCAATGGTGATGCGAGCAAGTTTACTCTCAGGCCAACCGTGACACCAGACTTCATCTTCAGGTCTGAGGCTCAGGGATCTCCACTCCCTTCCTGGCCTTTCTGACTTTCTATTGATCGAATCAAGGAATCTCTTTGCTGCACCTGGTGGTGTGCACTTGCCATAGAAGCCCTGATCCCAGTGCTGCTGAGAAGTGGAGAGACTTTGATTTCAAGTTCAAAGCAAGTCTGTGGCTCATAGCAAGACTTTGTTTTATAGCAGTGGGGTTTCTCAGTCCCGGGCGGCCAGAGGCCCAGACCCACAGACCTACCGCCCGAGACCCCTTAGTAGCCGCTGCCGCCGCTCAGGCCCCCAGAAATGACTCAGATGCTTATATTAACTTTATGCTGTTTGGCCTATGGCTCAAGCACATTGCTAGCTAGCTATTTAATCTTAAATCAACCCATTTCTATTAATCTGTCTGCTACATGGCCTGTGGCTCACCTGTGTTCCTTACATGTTGTTCCTTTGGTGGCTTGCTCGATCTGCCTCTGACTTCGCCCTTCCTTTCCTACCTATTCTGATTCCTCCTCCTACTTCTTCTATGGTGCCTGTCATGGCCCAAAACAGCTCTTTTATTTAAAGATTGAGATTCACAGCATACAGAAAGGCATTCCCACATCATTGGGGTTTTTTGTTGTTGTTGTTGTTGTTGTTTTAAGTGAAACAAGGCAAAACAGAAAACTCAACACTTTTCTCAGATGCTTCTTCAACACTGACCTTTGGAAATCTATTTCTAAACAAGAACTGGTTGTACAGATTGTGTTACCTGGGTCCTTATTTAATTGAGAGTTTCACTTAATGCACAAAAGTAGTCTTTGGCATCTTCTAGCCAACCACATCATCTACAAGTCATCTTGGCACTTTCAGTAAAGTCGTCATCATTACTCAGGATTGTAACCTGGTTGCTGACCTCAGAGCTGTCTTCCTTGTCTGATTTTTAGAATGTGGTTGTCTGGCTCCCAGGACTCTCCCATTCTCCTTCACCTGCACAAAGAAATTGTTCAGTCTTTTAGATATTAGTCGTTTAGAAAGTTAATTTTCCATGAAACTATCATTATATTTTTATCAACACAAGCTCATAAAAATTATTCTGATTATACTATCACAGTCACAAAATAGTTGTTATTATTAATGGAATCTTAAATGACTTTTCCTTTTCGTAAGAATGAAAATCTACATAAGCTTCCACAGGATCTTGGAGTCAGAAAGGAAACTTACATTGTTCTCCTTCAACCCAGGACTTGAGGGACCCTGCTGTAGAGGCTTTGTGAACTGTTTCCCAGGGAACAGATAACTTTTATCACTGCACTGGAAACCCTACCATCTATGTATGCCTCTGGTAATTCATTTCTTGGAGTTATATGTGGGAGGTCAGAGCACTGTGTAGTGAATGAAAAAGGAAGTTTCTTGAAGAACACAAACAGATCTTGGTTGTCTGTATGGAGCAACAACAGATTTTAAAGTAATATGTTTGAATTTCAGTAATGAGAAATGGAAGCAGCATCATTTTTATAGTGAGGTACACTTGTGACACTTGACTTTCAGGGCAGATTAATAAAGTGAGTGAACAGACATGCATCATACTGTCACCATGACTAAGGTTTCCATCACCAGAGTCAGCCTTGCTGACCGGGTATTTTCATATAAATTAATTGTATAGAAATGCCCTAAGTACATGTGAATCTTCCACATCTGGTTAATCTCTTTAATGGCATTTTAACAACGTGCAGTTCTGTTCACCAATTTACAATTACCCATCAATCTGTTCTGGTAGGGCTGCCAGAACTCTCCTCAACATGGCTTAAGTCCAGGAGCATGCAGGAATACTTCCTATGTCAGCATCCAGCCAGTATAAGGTGAACTGATTATTGAACAATATGCTGGTGTGGATCCATCTAACCATTCTCTTCTAGCTATGAATGTTCCTTCAAATGACCCTAGTGTTAACATTCTTTCCAATCTGAGATTAACATGAACTCTCTCCTCATACTTACAGAGATTGCTTTTTCTTATGACACCTACCATGCTGCTCCACCAGAGGATCCAGGTCAGACAGGATATCTGTCTGCTTGTCCTTTATCAGGACTGTCCTTCCTGCAAAATGTATCCATATCTGTGAATAAATAACTGCATTTCCCAAGTGAATTTATGAATTCACAAATTTATCATCTGCTTTGCAGCTACTTTGACAAGTCTGGGAGCATAAGGAAGAATGAGATGTAGTGGTGCTTAAGCTGAGGACCTAACAAATTATTTGTGAAGATAACATGCATATGAACATGAATTATATATGCCAAACATTTGTAGACTCTCAGTGGGAAAGCAATTGATAGCAATAGGGTCAGCTCAGTGACTGGTAGACATGTGTGATGTGGAAATGTCTTTCTGTATGCTGTGCATATCAATCTTTAAATAAAGGAGCTGTTTTGACCCATGACAGGCACCATAGAAGAAGTAGGTGGGGAATCAGAATAGGTAGGAAAAGAAGGGCAAAGTCAGAGACAGATTGAGCCAGACACCAAAGAAGAAACATGTAAGGAACACAGGTGAGTCACAGGCTACGTGGCAGGACAGATTAATGAAAATGGGTTAAGATTAAATAGCTAGCTAGCAATGTGCCTGAGCCATAGGCCAAACAGCATGAACTTAATATAATTGTCTGAATCATTTTGGGGGGAGCCTAAGCAGCAGTGGGCAGCTAAGGGGTCTGGGGCTGCATGTCTGTAGGTCTGGACTTCTGGCCAAACAGGCCCAGAAACATCATTGTAACACATGTGGTGTATTTAAATTGCATGATGGGATTTTAATAAAAGCTAACAAATACAAGTAGCATTTGCTTTCTAAGCAACCCAGGCAAATAATACATAAAACTTAAGCATTTGTGAATGAATGTGGAGAATTTTTTTTTCTAGTAAAGGTAAGTTCCTAGGTCATTTTTCTGCTCAAGATTCCAAAGAAGTAAGGAGGAGGAGGATATGGTAATGTTTGCCTTCCCCAAGTTCTTTCACTAGGAAGAAAAAAGTCATCCAAGAGGCTGAGTGACTCAGGCTCACTTAGTGTTAGGACTAAAGTTATCATCTAGAAAACTTCAGGGCATAATCTCAGGATATAAGAAGTATTAGTTAAAAGGAATTCAATCCAGAACAAAGCAGGGAATAAAGACAAATTAAAGAAATGATTAATGATAAAGATGTATGCTATCCCCAGTGATTCATATGTAGCTTATATGCCTATATGTACAGATACAAATATGTTGAAAGCATATATTGCTTTGACTGGCTTCAGTCACAGAGAGCTCAGGAGAAAGAAGCTTTGACCTAAGGGACCTTTGTCATTGTGACTCAGGGACGGAGGAACCAGGAGTCAGACTGACAGGAGCCTCCTTTCTCCTCCTTGGCAATCTAATTAACTGTCCCAGATAAAAGCTGCTGCCTGTAAAGTGAGCTGATCTCATACATTTTGCAGAACGGGCTGGAGGGATGATGTGATAACCAAATGAAAACTGGTAAGTGAGGAGTATTTCCAGTCTGCATTAAGCATAGTCAGAATCTGAAATGTTCGATGTGTAATTTCCTCATAATGAAGCAATAATTGTTGCTTTGATGTTTGTGGTGGTTTGTGGGAAAACAGCCCTCATAGACTCATAGGGAGTGAAACTATTGGAAAGCATAGCCTTGTGAGAATAGATGTGGCCTTGTTGGAGGAAGTGTGTTGCTGGAGATGGGCTTTGGGCTTTCAGAATCCCAAGCCAGACCCCGAGTGTACTCTTTCTCTTCCTGCCACCTGTCAATCTGTACATAGAACTCTCAATTTCCTCTCCAACACCATGTCTTCCTGTGTGCTGCCATGCTTTCCACCATAAAGATAATGGACTAAATCTCTGAACTGTAAGCCAGTCCCATTAAATGGTTTTCTTTATAGGAGTTTCTGTGGTTATGCTGCCTTTTCATACCATCAGTAACCTAACTAAGACATCGTTCTCAAGGCCCCACATTAAACTTCGGTGATTGTCTTAGTTTCTTTCCACTTGTTATGGTAAAACATCATGAAAAAAGCAACTTAAAAATGAAAGAGGGGTTTTTTTGTGGGGGAGGTGCTTAAAGCTTCGGAGAGTTAGCATTCATGTCTATCATGGTGGGGAGCATGAAAGCAGGCAGGCACAGTTCTGTAGCACTAGCTGATCATTTATACCCTTATCCTAAATCACTTAGCAGAGAGAGATAACCTGGAGTGGTGTAGGCATTTTAAACCTCAAAATGCACCCCCATAACACATCCCCTTCGACAAGACTATTATGTCTTCTAATCTTTCCCAGTTATGTTGGCATACATTTCTGTACTGTCTGCTATTTTTCAAATAACCTACACAGAGGCTTAATACTAATTGTAAATGTTTAGCCAACAGCTCAGGCTTGTTACTACCTAACTCTTATATCTAAATTAACCCATATTTTTTATCTGCATTTTGCCACATAGCTTATGGCTTGTTACCTCATTTTCTACATGTCCTGCTTCCTTGGTGGCTGACTGGCTTCTCTTCAGACTCCATCCTCACTTCTCTTAGCATTCTCAGTTTGGCTGCCCCACCTGTACTTTTTGCCTAGCTACCAGCCAATCAGCATTTTATTAAATCAATTCAAGTGCCAATTTTTTTATAGTGTACAAAGATAATATTCCACAGCACAATAGAATATTATATCAACCTGAACCCTACTATTCAAACATATGAGCCTATGAGGGTTATTCTCATTCAAACTAACACAGTGATGGAATATCCATAAGTAATTTGGTAATTTTGAGTCTCCAAGTTGCCATCACAATGGTCTGTGAGCAAACAATATGTGAAATCATCTCCCATTGAAGGTCCTAATATTTGTAGACTGACATGTCTGTGCATCTCTCTAGACACTCTTTCCTTGTCTTCCTTCATTTCACACATGCACCCCCTGTTGACCTGAATAATCAATAATATGTACTGATGACCTCTGGGTTGGGGCCAGCTCCTCATGAGCGGTCCTCACATCCTGGTTCCAGGCGCTGATCACACTCTGTATGGTCTACTGTCATACAGTATTCTTCCTATTACATGGAATACAAGAACCCTGACCAAAAGCTTTGTGTAATAGGAACTTATAACAGACAAACAAAACTGAATATAGTCAAGACAATTAAACAATACAGTGGGTAGAGAAGGGGGTGGATCTGGAAGGAGTTGGGGGAGGAGGGGTGAATATCATCAAGATGCATTGTATGACATTCCCAAAGAGCTAGTACAAATTTAGAAAGAAAGAAACTTTAAAAGTTAAAAAGTAAGGAAGAAAGTCAAAGAGAGACTAAGACTCATCTGCTGGTAGAAAAGTAAACAGTGTGTTTAATTCAGCACCAACCATGGCACCAAGGTGTTGTACCAATTAAATTCCCATCCTCAATTTTTGAACCTCAGCAATACTGCTCTGCAAACCTGCTTCTGATTTGGTCAACGTCCTTAACACTCTTGTCTGGTAAATCATCAGATGAGTCAAGAAAGCCTTTATCTTTATTCCTGCTGACTTCACATCAACAAAGTTAAAGATTTCCATCCCCAGACTCAGACTTAAAATTGGATCATTACCAGGAAGGATTTTTAACACATTTTCCCCTACTGGGAGCTGAATGTAATGGTATATGTTATGGTTTTGATTTAAAATGTCCCTGACAGGCTCATGCTTTGAACTCTTCATCTCAAATTGGTTGTTTCTGTCAGATGCTTTGGTCATAGCAATGTAAAAGTAACTAACACAGTAATCCACACTGCCTGTCTTCAGGCTAAGAAAGTGCTCGGTTGCCTCTGTCCATCCTCCAAGTCTGTAAGGTGTCATCAGAGCTGAAATTCACTACCACTCTTGATTTAAATCCCAGTGAAAACAATAACTACACAAGTAAGATATATGTCCATATGGCTAGAGAGATGGCCAAATCAGCATAGTGTCTGCTGTGCACAAGGTCCTGGATCCAGATCCCCTAGTATGACATTAAACCCAGGCATGACAGCACATATCTGTAACCCAACGCTGGCTTAGTAGAGACAAGTGGATCTCTAGATCTCATTAGCTAACAAGTATACCAGGATCCATATTACCCACTTCCTATCTTTAAGGGCTCCATCCATTAGGGACTCCATTGTTTTAGTCTTACTCACCCCGAGTTTTCCTGCACAGAGACTAGGAGTTCTTCTGACCCAAATTTTTCCTATTCACAACTGAACAGGTATAATCCTTGCTGCCAATGAGAAGCTTTCTGGGATCTCTTAAATGTTTGGCGCTCTCTTGTGTTTCATGGTTGCATTTACCCTCTTCACTGAACTATAGACACATGGCTATAGCCTTTTTTTCTAGCCTGGAAACAATTTTATAAACAGTTCTATTCAGTGATAGAGAGTAGACATACTATCTGAAAGGAACAGTAATCTCAAAGGGAAAAAAGGTCCTTCTTTAGAAGGAAGGAAAAGGAGTATACAAATCCAGCCATTTAAGTTGAATGCATTCCTTTTAGAGAAGACAGTACCATTGTCACTAGTGCGCACAAATAGATGTGTGCAGAAGTTTAAGACCATCCATCTCAGCTTCTATGGATTAATTCTTGAAGGAAGAATGAAACTCCAATGTCAAAACTTGCCATGGGTGGATAGATGGGAGGCTGTATCATTTCAGGGATTAAGTATTCTGGGCTCAGCTGAGCATTTCCAGGCTGTTTTATCTCTGTCTAGAAAAAACATATTATGAAATCCACTGAAGTGAATTATGAGATAAGCTTTGTTCAGGTATTTCTAATGTGCTGTGAATCCTGTGAACACCATGTCCACAAATCTTTCCTTGGGTGCAGGTGGCTTTCTTTCTAAACTTGGGGTGGGGGGAGCAGTGGCAGCGGGCGGGGGTTAATACCTCCCATTTCTGACTACTGTGAGGGGTCAGATGACAGATTGGTGGGACTTGCTGTTGGAGTGTTAGGTGTTCACTTCTTTATGAGGTCTATGTGAAGAAGTTTCATCCTTTTCTGAGACTAGTGGTCTTGTATATTCAAGAAGTTGTTAGGCCTGCCTGGCTTCTCTGATATGATTTAAATAAATTCATGTGTCCCCACAAGCTTAACAGTCTGATAAATTTATGGGTGGTACCTTTATACTCAAAGGGTTGTCATTGTTCCATCTGTGTAGCATGAATGGTACCAGGTAGATGGTAGCATTTGTATGTTCAGTTAGGCAGCCCCTCTATTTTCAAAATCATCTGAATCATCTGGACTAATATAAATAACTTTAACTAGTATAAGTTTGTCAATGTGCCATGGTAGTTTTTTCCATTCTATATAAAGAATCATGGAAATCTGCCTCCCACCAACATCCCTCACTACCCTACTAGCAAAGCAATTTCAGCAATTACATTTGTAATGTAGGGATTTGCATACAATCTTATTGCTTATAAAGTTGCATCAAAATTTTAATTTCATACTTAAAATAAATCATTAAAAACTAATTTACAAAGAAATTTATGTATGTTTATGCAGAAGTATGACAACATAGAGGTAATTTGAAATCATATTTCTCAATACTAGACTTCCTATAATTAAATGCTAAACACCTTTGTTAAACTGGGTGTAAATAATTTTTATTTTAGACAAAAATATTAAATATGCCTAGCTGCACTAAATATACCATTGGCAATTTTATGAGCTTCCAATATAAAAACAGAGAGATTCATATCCATTGCAACTTCATTAGTTCTTAGAAACTAAATTTGACGTGACTGTTCCTTAGTTGTAAGGCTATAATGGTGGTGATAGTTGTAAAAGAGGAAAAGTCAATGGATGCCATAGTTTTAATTTTAAAATGCATTTCAAATCTCAGTAATAATTTCTAGTAAAATTATTATTGTTTGTAATTTGTAAAAATAATTTAGGCAACCTACTGTTTTTTATTTTCACTAAGAGTACACAAAAATTAATTTTAAATAAACTACTTTTAAGAGCTAAATGCACTAGATGAAGTTCAGTGTTCATCACGTTTCCTATCATCACAGTACAGGCCATCTGCTTCAATAAACTATATACTCTGCTCTTGAGATTATACACTGTTTTTGGTAGGAAGTGCAGAGAGTTTGTCAAGGTAGCCTGGCCTACAGGGCAGGGCCACATCTTAGTGGTGTCAATGTCAAAAAAAAAAAAAAAAAAACTGTCCCACAAAAGGGCTGGTACAGAACATGGGATAATGTGTTGGGAGGCAGGGACTCAGTACAATGGAGCCTGAAGAGTCTCGACTTGTGTTCTGCCTGGTTTCTGGTCACCTGACTCCGGCTCCACAACAGCTCTACTGTAATTCTAAATGTTATGACAGGGACCAGCCCCACAAGCATAGCAACAGTGTACTAGAGGGAAGGGTGAAAGAGGACCCTGTAGTCACTGGTGAGACTACAGAACAGTATCGGAACCAGCTGAATCTACCTTTTGTCCTCTCTTTCAAGTCTTGCCTTTGTTAACCTGGAAGCCATGCAGACCCCTGGTGGCAGGTCTATACACATGCAGGAGCTTTCATTTCAAAACAACCTTTGAGGGAAGCAGTCTTCTTCTCAAGTAGAGTTTGATTCTTGACTAGCCACAGTGTTTCAATCCTCTAAACTCTGATTTGTACCCAATGTATATATTTTCTAATCTCTTAACATTCAAATTACAAAGCAGTTTGCATATCTTTACACATTAGTATTTCTATTTTTATCAAACATAGTAATTCTTGGTAAAAGGACTAGATTTGAAGGTGTAAATATTTTAGACTCTTGAAATATGATTTTTCTTTTTTAATTGTCTAAATGTGTCTTTACCAAAATGTGTAAAAGGCGTATGGATAATATTTTACTACATCAATGTATTTGATTTTAAAATACTTTCTATGATAAGTTTTGTCTTATAGTTTTAAATGTTTGTTTTCAGTCCTTCTGTTTGTTAAATCAACCATGGGCATGAAGCACCTTAGAGCTAGGAAAAGCACAGAATTTCTTTGTATGCAATGTCCAGAGAAACAATACAATAGAGAACTTGAGATCACTGTGAACTTCAAAGCAGGGGACCTTACAGAGGGGTAGTAGGGAACCAAGAAAAAGGTGCACTTTTCCTGGGTTGTGTAAGTTCACATTGTTCATCATAAAGGGTTTTTTAATCTCCTGAGGTAGGTAGAGCCTGTTATAATGGAAATCTATTCCAAGTGACTTTTCAAAGGCTAAAGACCACATAGTCTGAGAATTGTGGGTATTTGACTTATTAAGAGACCCTTAACAATGTTCATAGCTATGACTGATCTGCATTTCCCCATTTAGTCCTTTATGGGTTGTCATTTCAAGATCTTTAGATTTTATTTTGTATTTTTCCATCAGTTTTGGCAATTTGTGTTTTTTCATAGATTTATACATCATTCAGATTATCTATGCATGAATATGGTCTATTAATCTGTCTTGCATCACGTGGCTACTGTCTTGCTTTGTGTCCTGTGGCCACTCAGTCCACCTACAAAGCTCATCACTGTTCTAGCAACCACTCCATACTTCTTTATAGTCTAGACCTTTGAAATTTCATACTTCATCATCAATGTTGTACTGTGTTCTTTGTACAATATACATTTGTCACTATCCAATGACAAAAATAAAGGAAGACACATGCATCTGGCTTATAGTAGCAGCTAAGCATTAGGGAAGTAAACTCTCAACCATAACACTAATACCTGATTTTAACTATTGAGATTCTGGCAGAGAAAGAAGGCAGAGTAATCCCGTGGAAATTGGAGTTTCTAAACATATGTCCTATTGATGCAGGGGAAAATTGAAGTAGTAAAATTAATGCTATATTGGACTTAATAAACTTGCTTAGGAAATATTATTATACAAAGTAGAATTTAGTTAAAGGAGCACTGCCTCCCATTTGACAGAAAGATAAGTAGTATAATAATGAGGCTTGTTAGAAACTGAGGGGGGAAATATACCATAATTGATGTTTAGGGTTGCTGAGCAATCGTTTGTGTTAATGTTTGTATACCAAAATTGACTTCCACTTAAGCCCCATTCCCATAACAAAAAGAAGCAAGTCATTAGGTTCATCCTCATATGAAAGAACATGGGGAGCTCAAGGAGCCAGCACAGTGCCACAGATGGCATGAAGTTATGGTCTGCTGTTAAGTCCCCTATGCTTTTATCAGGAAAAAACATGCTTCTGCCAGGTGGAAAAGATGACTCTAGGTAACAACTATTAAAAAAGAAACCCACTGGTGTGCTTAAAAAATAATTCTTGCTATATCTTTCCCCTATAAATCTCCCATCTGCCCAAATGTCCAGACTTGTAGTTTCCTGTCTCTGTTTAAATGGTTCAAAGTGTAACTTGGTGCTGGGACATGAAGGAGATTTATGTATGACAGAGGAGTATATGACATGGGAAGTATATAAGCTTAAGGCCTACATAAACTGGTAAAATTTTCTATTTGAGGCCGGTTCCATTTTGTGTATTAACCAGAACCAGTAACATGCTATTATTTAAATGGTTGTTTTTCTTTATTAATATCTAAATCAGCAGATTGATTTTTCACTGGGAAGATATGTTAATTCTGTAACAGTGTCAGCTCTTTAGCACTAACAAATGAGCACACTGCTTCCTTCAAGAAGCCCATTCTGACTCTAACACCACCATGCACAAAATCCTCCCAGTTTGTGTGTGCTTTATTGAGAAATGCTTGAGAATAAAATCCCTGTCAGACACTACAGCAAATCTCCAAGACTTGTTGATAATTTGTGAGGTAATCAGAAGAATCACATTCTTTTGGCAGAAACAACACAGACACAACTATTGACTTGTGTCGAGGTGGAAACAATGCCTAGTCACAGCTAAGGAGAACTGTGTGTGGTTCTATCAGAGGACCTGTCCATTCCACCAGCAATACCACCTCTCACATGTTACAATTGATGTTCACTGGATTGATGGTCATTGTCAACTAGATTTAGACATGGCCTGGGAGTTACTCTTCTAAGTGAGGGTGCTTTTACCCTCAGAGAGGTTTAACCAAGGAGGGAATTAACACTGAAGTGAATAAGCCTCAAACTAAATAAAAATGGAAAGAGGAAAAAGAAAGCTGAGCACCACGATCCCTTCTCTTGTTTCTGATCCATCTAGATGTGAGCAAGTTCCTACCCCCTCAGCTGGGAGCTGCTTCTGGGCCGTGCTTCCCCGACCAGTGCAGACCTTTTCCCTAAACCATAAACTCAAATAAACTTTTCTCAATGAAGTTACCCTTTGACTATTTGGTCACAAAGATGAGAGAAATAACACATTGGACCTTAGACATTGTCAAGAAATTTTTCTCTTGCTTTGGATTGTACTGTATATTTTGCCATAGGAGCTGGTGTCCTGTGCTTAGCTCAGCAGATGGAGAGTATTCCCAGAGGTCTTTGCAAAATTCCCATTCCCATTCTGGCTGTGGTGTTAAGGTGGACCATAGCAACTCAACAGCAAATGTTTACTGAGCAAAAGGCAAAATATCCCATGCAGACACAGTGGCCAGTGTATGCTGAGAAAGATCAATCTGCAAAAAAGTTCTGTGAGAAAGTTTTTCACCTCAGGAAACTGCTGAAGAAATCTAAACTCTTCTGAAAATACAAATGGAAGGAACTAAATATATACACTGACAGTTTAAAGTGAACTACAGTGTTTTCTATGATCTCATGACCACACATTCAAGACTCATCTTAATTTACATGTCTACCCTGTGTTTTGGTTTGCTAACAGGACACCTCTGTCAGTGGTCAGCGCTTTGTTGTCTACAAATCAGGAATCTCTTTTCCTTGCTTCCTAGTTTTTGATCAACGGAAACACTGTTGGCCACTAAATTGGGAGATATCAGAAGATTTGTTCATTCCACAGAGGATTCTTCTGCAGTATGGAAACAATGGGTGCAGATGGCATTTTCTAAGGCAGGGCAGGGAGCCCATGTGTTGAAAGAACTGAATCCTATAGTTGCCCTCTGATATCCATATGTGTGCCATAGCATCGTACCCCCCACACACACCAACAAGAAAGAAAGAAAAAGGAAGGGAGGGAGAGAGAGGGAGGAAGAAAGGAAGGAAGGAAGGAAGGAAGTGAGGGAGGGAGGGAGGGAGGAAGGAAGGAAAACAAGACACACATAAATAAAAAAGTTTTAAACCACCTTTTAAAATTACATGTTTTTAGAAAAAAACATCTAATTGGAAAATAACTAAAGTATTTTTGATGGAAAAGGTAAATTAAATTTTATTATTTTTAATTAATGTATTTCATGTCACATTTTACTTAATTGCATCCAAAAGCATTATCATTTACAAAAATTCTTATTTTATTTGAAGTTATGTTAAAATATTACTTTTTGTACAAATTTGTTGTCTCTTTTTCATATCTCCATTTAGTAATTAGCCTACTTTATATTCTTTCTCATTAAATGAGGTTAGAGAAAAGTTGCATAAAGGCAGAAATTAATAAATTAAGAATCAGATCCTAAAACATTACCACAAATCTAGCAACTCAGATTTTGGAAAGTCGCGTGTAGCAGGAACCGACACGGAGATGCTCAGTGCCCCGGGTGGGCTCCACACTTCTGAGAGAGCCAGGAGTCACAGATGTGTATTGCTTGTATTCTCAAGTACAAATTTCCATAAGAAATAAATCTTGCCTTTTTTGGGTTTTCTAGACAATTCTATATTGAATAATACTTTATTTCTAAGCAAGTCTGAGAAAACAGTAACAAAGACAGCGTTTAATGAGCCTTTGCTGTGTTAGGACCACCCACGAGAGGCTCTGTGAGAATGAAACCTATGGGATGCAGGAAGTTCGGTTCTATTTGGCCTGCAAAGATTCCTGTCTGCTCTGTCTCCCCTGTGCCCTTCCCCACTCAGGGAAATTTACCTTGAGGTTTTCTTGATGTCCACTCTTTGAATCCGGCTTGCCAACCCCTCGGTGTTTACTTTTTAATTACATATTTTCTATCAAATGCCTCACAGCATGTTGATCAAATTCTGTACCGCACTGCATGTGTCTCCTAGGGGAACCACAAAGCACAGACTGTGAGTGTCAACAAGCTTTACACACACACAGCTAGATGGATTGGGAAATTCCTAAGGAGACACTGTTTAAATACGGTTGTTTGCTTGTTAAACTCCGAGTGTGCAGATTCTTTAAAATCCCTACACACCTTCCCCAACAGGACTTACAGAGCTGTTGATCACAGATCCCTTCTTTGGGAAGGAAGTCTTGGGAGCTGCAGTGAGGTAAGCTTCAGGGAAAGTGAACAGTTAACCTGCCGTGGCTGTGTTCATGTAGTGAATATTTCATTCCCCAACATGATTGCTAGCCATTTCTATTTCCCCCTTTCTCTCCAGTATCACTCATTCTTGTGCCCTGACCAGTACTGGCTTGTACTGGTGTCCCTCAGAAGAATCTCTTCCTTCCTCACTGGCCTCTTCATGCTCAGAACCCCAGGGAATCTCAAATGCCAAATCCAGGGCCAGTACATTTTCAGCCTCATTGCCTAGCCCTGCCATCTCATTCAATATGGGCCTCTTCATTTTTTATAAGCATTCAAATTTTATTTTGAAGTAAAAGCTTAAATGTGAATTACAATTACGCTTGAATTTTTTTATATTAAAAGCTACAATAAGTGAATGTTGAACACATGCTCAGCCCATTCCCAACCTTGAGCAGCTTCATTTTTGTAATTGGAATTATTGTATGGAGAAGTGTTCAAGGTTGCATGGGTGGCTGTGTGTGTGTGTGTGTGTGTGTGTGTGTGTGTGTAATGCATGTATACCATACCATGTAAGTCAATGTAAAATAGAGCCTGAGCTAGAAGAATTCCATGAAGAGTGTAGATTGCGCTTCCCGCAGATGGCACTGCATGCAGGTAATCTCTGCTCTTATTGCACACAAACACACAAAACTTATTTGTGTTCTAGTTTCCAAAATCTAAGGTTAAATGTAGCACCTGGTGATGGCTTTTTGCTGGAAGAGCCATAAGAATATGAGAGCACTACTTGATAAGGAATTGGAAGCATATGCAAGCATATGTGGTCTCTATCTTCATAAAGATGCAGTCATGGGGTTTTCTTCATGACCCTGTATAATCATATAATCCTGATCACCCCCGTTGACCCCACCCCTAAACTCCAGAGTCAGATTATGTTGCAAACATTTTCATTCTTCAAACCAGGGATGCAATTTCAGCCCGATACATGGGGAAAGAGCACACTTTTATTTAAACCAAAGCAGCACTGACTGAAAAGAAGAGGAATCTGAGAGGAGAGTAGATCTAATTGTCCTCTGATGCTCTGTGTAGGGTGTAAGGTGTTGGAAAACAAACGCACACTAGATAGAACAGGAGTAAACAGTTATCTCAATGTTAATTCACTAATTGAGTGTTGTGTATGCCATATCAACACTATTAGTAATGTTAGAAACTGGGCATGAGGTCTGCATGAACTTACTACTCTCTCTGTAGCTATTCTACAAAGCTGAAGCTATTTTAAAACATTAGAAAATGTTTATTCTTAAAGATGTCTCATGACACGAAAGATTTTACAGATATAAATTGCTGTAGGGCCCACTGGAAATTATAAATCTCCCTTGTTTGTTTTGTTGTAAGGTTATAAACTAGGTAGTTGCCTTTCTAACGCTTGTCATTCTAATGTGCCAGGAGAATTTGGTTTTACTGTTATTTTTTCTGTCCCAGGAGGCTGACAAGGGGAAAAAATAAATTAAAACTCTCAGCGATCTGAAAATTTCCATATATCATAGTGCAATAAAAACATCAGCAAAAAATTAAGGATTGTAATTTAGTCTAGCTTTATTACTAATGCATGAGAAATGCATTTAAGCAATTTAAATTAATAGCACACATGGTGCAGCAATGAAGCTGTTGCTTTTTTCTAAGTCAAATGTTCATGCTATAATGGAACTGTTTTTTTTCTTTAAAAAAATCTCTGTAGAACTACAGATAGACTGGCTACATCTTTGCTTAGCCAATGAACTCATCCTGTGGCCCATGGTTCTCTCTTTCCCACACCCAGAGCTTCCTCTGGCCATGATATTTTATGAAATTTTGCTCTTATACTTTATCCTTGGGTTGAAATGTCATAAATTTTCTTATATATAAAAAAGCATTTCCTCTGTGGGTATATAGGTCAAAAAAGAAAAGTCATTTTCCAGAAATTTTACATTGAGTACATATGCATGTGTTTGTATCCTTGCACATGTGCTCACATATTTTTTTCTTTGGCACGCCCTTCAGTCCTCACCCTGTCAATCCCACCTCAAATCTACTTGTGCACGGTCAGCCAAAGACTCCTGCAAAGGATAGTCTTGCCACAGGTAGTTTCAAAGGTGTCCTTGGCTTTTGGTTGTGACTCAGGCATCAGAGCATCTATGCATCAGGACATATCTGTAAGGAAACTTGAGACAGCAAATAGAGCATAGTAAGCAGGTAAAATGTGCAATGCCTTAGCTTCTACACACTGCCATACAACACACTATAGACTGGTCACTCTGTAAGGAACAGAAACACATTTCTCCGAGGCTGGAAACACCAAGGCCAAGTTGGCAACAGGTATAATGTTAAGTGAGGTCCTCTCTCTGATTCCAAGATGGTGTCTTGGTGATTTGTCCTCATGTGACTAAAAGGCATAAAGGTGCTAATGGCTAGCCTCATCTCTTCTGTAAGAAGCTGTGCCATTGTGATCTAATTAGGCCCTACCTTCTATATTAGTCTTTTTTTTTTTTTTTTTGCTATGACAAAGTACTTGAGAAAATCAGAAATCAAGAGGAAAGACTTGTCTCACAGATCACAGTTGGAGTATATAGGTCTGTGGTAAGGGTGGGTGGCATACCACCGAACAGATATGCTCGCATCATGGTGAACAGGAAGTAGAAATATAGAAAGGAAGGGACCAGGCATAAAATGTCATCTTCTAAAACTTCCCCTGGTAACCTACTTGCTCCAACTAGGTCCTACTTTCCCAAAGTTTTCTCTACCCACTGATGCCTTAAGCACAGGAGCATTTGTGGTTACCCTGATCCAGCCCATAATAACATAACTGCATTATGATCAAACATCTAATGAATAAGTTGGGAGGGGAAACACATTCAGATTCTAACCAGTAAATTCAGATTCTTTCCCAGCCTTTCTCTTATATGGGGCAATGTAAGGGGATTTTCTTATTCTGCCTTCTTATGAGAGCTGGCTCTTGGTGAGCTGCTATCAATTTTTCTTCTGAATTTTCCTACAACCTATATATTGGGTTCTAACAGTCAATGGGCTCTGGTGAGGAACTCTAAACATTGGGGAATGATTGATCCATGTGTACTCCATCTTCAGAAATGGAATAAGGTTGAATATATAAAACTTTGAAGGGTGAACCTCTTTACTTTCCCCAAACTAACAAGAACAGACTTAAATGTAATTATACTTATACTACTGGAGTTTCAGAAACACTTCCATGGTGTCAAGGCCATGGTAATCTGCTTCTCCCCTCCTTTGTGCACATAATGCTCTGGCTTCATTGGGCCTCTTCTTGTCTCTGCTTGCTCTCATCTCTGCCTAAAATGCCCTTTTCCTTGGATTCCTGTGATTTTTCAGAGAGACTGAAATATAGATATGTTTTTACAAACAAACGCTGGCAGCAGTCTGTCTCACCTGCACACAGCCTGAGCAGCCAGCAGAGGAAGTCAGTTGATATAGCAGCAAGCATGATGCTGATGCAGAAGCTCAGCAAGTTTAATCAGAGTGGAACCTCTGTTGTGCTCTGAGGCTTATGGCTCTTGACACATAGATAAGCAGATGAAAACAATCACAAACTTTTACTTGTTCCTGTCACTACTATCCTTCAGTTCTTTCAAGAGACACTTCCTACAGAGAATGTATCATGTCCTTTCTTCTAGAATTTAATTTCAATACAGCTCTCCGCCCAAGCAGAGTAGATGGTTTTCTGGTAATATGGTAAGTAAGGGTATCATGAAAAGAAATGTCTGAGTCAGAAACAGGTAGCACTTTAAAGGTTGCCAACCCTCCATCCTGTGAGCAAGAGGACTTGAGCTCAGTGCTTCACTGTGGAAGAAAAATTTAATAGCTACTCTGCTCTCTGTGTGTGCAGTAAATGTTTCCCGCATCAAAATATTTGCCGCAAAATCAGTATCCCAGAACATCAACTGCCCATATCCTATTTATTCACAAAGTCTTCAGGAAATGAAAGCCCCAGAAGCCTCCCTTACCCTCTGGTCCACGCTCTCAGTGGAAAGGGGTTTCCATTTAGACATTTCACAACACTGAGGATGAGGTTCCATGGAGAGTAACTTGTTTGGAAGTGGTAACAAATGTTTGTATCCTGATGTCTCTTTAAATAATCGGTGAACTATACAGAATACAGAAGTGTATAATGCCTGTCCCTGGTAAACTACAGCATAGCATGTTCCCAGAGTTTCTCCCTTTTTCTTCCTTCATATGTGTTCTTGGTTCCCTTTCTTTCCTATGTACAGTGGATCAAATGCTTGTCTAGCAGGAGGGAATATTAAGAACATGGTGCACAAACTCAAATGCAATGGTCTGATTTGTCCTCCACAGCATGAGCCCATTCTGTCCAGGTGTGTCAGCATTTGGACACCCACGCTCCCCTACAGAAACAAGTCTCTAGAAGGGAACTGAGGTCTACTGTGGCACTTCAGGCTCAGACCAGTCCTCTGCGTTCTCACTTTAGAAGTAGCACTCTTCCTGCAGACTGCCTTGGGTACTAGTTCACTCTAATTTGACCTCTGTATATGCATCTTCTTCACCTAATGTGGTCTTTGTTCTGCCTTAGTTTGGGGAAGAGGAAATGAGCCAGTTAGTCAGTGGGGGAGCACTCAACTCTGGCACAGGTGAGAGGTGATCCACAAAAAGGTGAGGCTTCTCCCCATGCTGTTCTCTGGAGCCCTGTTAATCTGATTAGATGATCTGGAACATCCTAATGAGAGAAACCTTGTCACTGTGTCATGAGGTGAATAACCATGAATAACATGAATAAGCAGATACCTCTCTAATAGTTTAGCTGTTTCCTGGGGTTAGGACAATCATCTCTATCTTGAATGCTCCCCTGTGAGAACCTACAGGAGCCAACATGTGGGAATCTCATGTTTCTCCAGAGATCCTTGTAAGATCTTTAACAGGCCCCACTCCTTCTGTGGGTTAAATAGAAGCAAACAATTGTTTCATAGTTTTACCAGCTGCTATAGAAACCTGAGAATTGTCTATACTCATATGAGTAACTCCATAAGAATTCACTGGCTCACCAAGCTGGGCTTGGATAGACATCTTACTCTTGTCTCTCTGGTCTCTATCTGGGATGATAAGACATTTCTTTGGTTCATTATAGGAAAGATCATCAAAGAACCATCCATCCATCATGGCATGTGTCACCACCATGCCTATAAACGTGTTTCTTCTGAATACAGCGCATTTTTAGATGACTGTACAAAATTGCTTTTGTTGGAATGTTTTAGAAGAAGGAAAGTTGACATAATGCCTCTGTGTGTTGAACAGTTGCAGTCTTCTAGTGCAGCTTCCCTGTTCTGGCTCTTCTGTTCCTTTGATCTTGTCACATCTGCGTGTTCTACGTCCTCCTCTATCACCTATGCTGACACCTCAGCAGATAACTTAGCATGTCCCTATTTGTCTTCCTACTCCAACACATGTTGAGCTTTAAGTGTTCATTGTGCTGGTTGACTTCTGAAACAGTTTTCTGTATTATTTTCCAGTGAACTCCAAGGGTTATTAAAGGGAACAGATACCCTGGAAGTGAGGAAGCAAATAGAATTCTGGGGGCACAGTAGGGTGGGGCTTCCCATGCTGCCAAAACACCAGGGGCTGGCAGTTCAAGGGGTCCTAAGACAGCCTGAGGACAGGGAAGGTACCCATAAGAATCACACTGAGGTCTGTTTACTAAACTGGAACTGGATTCTCCAAGACATTTTCCAGTTTTCAGTGAGTAGGAGAGTAGCTACCTTTAAATTGAAGGTTGAATGCATCTTTACTGAGGTTTTCATTAAACTCCTAACATAGCATGTGGTGTCTACAAGTTACAATTACACAAAACCAATTTCCTCAGATGCTGGTGTAATCTGAAAAGAAAAAAGAAAAGAAAAGAAAAAGAGTTTATCTTACTTCATTTTCTTCAAAGAAAAATGTTGGTATCAGTTAAGCTGTCAACATTAACAGCAATGATCCTCAGACAGCTGCTCTGAATCAAATAGTGACAAGTTGAACTCGATTCCTAAGTGAAGATGAAGAAAATTTACATGTGACATTTTTTGCACCTTGTATTCTTACGTTAGAGGTAGACAAATTATATATTCAGTCAATCTGAAAAGTATCTGAAGAGCCTGTATAACTGGACAGATCACAGGATTACCACTGTGGATTTAAAGTCACAGCTACCAACCTGTTCCCATCTGAACCCCAAGCAAGACTTGAGTATCATAAACAAGACTGCTCCTCCACTCCAGATTTTGTGTAAAGAAATTGAGATGGTAACATGTGTGATCTGTTCATTGAGAGGTTCAGACAGTGTTATGAGAATGGTGTTGACCATATTAGATACCCCAGAATAATAGTGAGAGTCAGGGCTAGTCTGTTCACAATCTTCTTTCTCTCTCTCTCTCCTTTGACTCCATATATAATTAAATAATATCCTGTTCCCACAAAGACAGATAGGTGTTGGGCAACTTATAAGCCAAAATAAAGTCTGTCTCTCTAAATTATAGCTAAGCAACCCATGAATCAGAAATAATAAATTGAGACCTATCTGTAGAAGGCCAGTGATGCTAACAGGAGACTTGAATAATATCTAGGCTGCTTTGCAAGAAAATCATATCTTCAACGTGGAGGAAAAAAAATTGAGAATCTATACATTTTCTATGGGTATGGAAAGAGGAAACCGTATGTTTTAGTTAGGGTTATCATTATTGTGATAAAACACCATGGCCAAAGTAACTTGGGGAGAAAAGGGTTTATGTAACTTATACTTATATATCATTGTCTGTCTTTGAAGGAAGTCAGGACAGGAACTCAAACAAGGAAGGAATCTGAAGTCAAGAAGCTGATACATAGGCCATAGAGAAATGATGCTTACTTGTTCAGTCCACTTTTTTTTTTTTTTATAGAGCCCAGAATCACCAGCCCTGGAGTGGCCCTACCTACAGTGGACTGGGCCCTCACACATCAATCACTAATTTTAAAATTTCCCTATAAGCTTGCAGTAGCTAGATTATCAAGAGGCATTTTCTCAATTGAGGCACCCTCCTTTCCATCACTCTAGCATGTATGAAATCAATATAGAACTAACCAGTATACTAAACCCTCTTTAGTATACCTTGGGGTAAAGAAGCCACACTTTCTGTGTGGATAGGGTACAGGTGGTTGGAAACCATGCTCTCATTGGAGTAGACGTAGGTAATGGAAGCCATATTCTCCTTTTAGATTGGAACAGGACAGAAAGATAAAAGTGGGAGCCACATTTCTTGTGGGTAAGGCAGGGACCAGGATACAGAAGCCCCTATTCTGTATCCTGAGGCCTCATGAAGACCAGATTTTCTTGGTTTTGTTGGAGAACTTTTAAAAAAAATTCTTCTTTTATGTGACATTTGCATCTTAAAAAAATTCTTAGTTACCTATAAAAAATGTAAGACAGACAGAATGCAAATTCAAAGAAGCAGAGTGTCATTGGCCCTCAGCTGGCAGGCTTTACTTTAAAGTCCTCAGCCACTGAAGGGTATTGATAACAAGCACACAAAGACAGACACTTTTTTGGTGGTCTCTTTGCTCCTTCTCTCAAATCAGCAGCATCAAGTAGAGCTCCATGTGAGTCATTTGTATCCAAATTCAGATTTTCGCACAGGACTGGGCAGAGGCCATGTCCAGTGTATGACCTGCTGTCACTGACCCTGATGCTGATCATGGTCTTGAGACACTAGCATCTGGCATTTGGAATGTATTCTACTTCAAAGGATTGCACTTAACACTGGCAGGGAAGTTTGCAAACTTAACCTTAGAAAGGCTAGATGCACACAAACTAACCACCGATGAATTGTGTCTCATTAAATAATTTGTGCTCCAGGCTAGAATCCTGTTTTAGGTAATAAAGTAAGAGACACTATTCTTCTATGCCCATGTTAGAACCACACAGAGACAGAAATCTATTTCCTTTGTTATGTGGTGAGTCTTTCTTCTCCTGCTCAAAAATATGACCAGCTGTTCACTGGCATTCTCAGAAGACACTAAGCAAAAATGTTTTCTCAAAGAGAAAATGATTGTAAGCAAGGCTCCAATCCGTTTTTAAGGCTACTACTTCATAACCTGTTAAATGGCTTACAGACTTACTTCTTTGTAAATGAACAATGACAATTTTTCCAATTGCATTCTAAAACTGGCATTTTTAAAGCAGTGGGTATTTGTGTGTAAAGTGGTTCAGGTTGCTAGTACACATAATGGGTCTTCTGCAGCCTTCTAACTGAAAAGTGCATTGTAGTTTAGTTTGAGCACGTATATAGGAGGTTGTCAAGGAAGATAAAATTACTATTGCTTTAACAGCCCCCATTTTTAGCTGTCATTGTAGAGAGATTTCTGTTTCTCCCTCAGGGCTAAGGTAAGTAGCATGGTTTATCATGAGGACTGTGGGCTAACTAGCAGGCACCTTGGGGTTCTTCTGCTTTGCCTCGCTCCTTAGTATCCTTCACACAAATAAGTGATACTGGGGTATGTGAAGTTCCAGGCTTCACTCATGGCTTCCTGAAAAACTCCAGCAGCTAAGGTAGCCAAACAACGTGTTAGCTAGGAAATAAAAGGCAAAATACTATTTGCTTCCATGGCTGCAGTTCTAGAAAACATCTAGTTTCAGAAGTTTAGTGTGAGCTGTCAGAATCAGCCATATGTGTCTGTTGGCTGTATAGCAAAGTTTTCAGTTTGCCCTGCTTATCCAGTACCTTGACCAGGTGCTGATTCATGTTACCCATTTTGTATGCCTTTTCTAAAGACCAGAGGTGGCTTAGAGAGCACACTACTAGGCAGCATTGTCTGTTAGCAAGGCACTGTGGTGTTACCCGGGGAACCCTTTCTGGTGCACATGCACCGGATTCACTTCAGCTCTGTATCTCAGTGCAGCATGTGCAGGAGATCAGAATTCTATCCTGCAACTGAGTGCTGTTCTCATAATCCCATATCTCTTCTTCATACTTTTTAGAAATAGCACTTGTTTACTTCAGGTTCAATACTCTCCAAGCGATAGCCCTATACCCTCAGAGAACTATACTTGTCCAGGAGGACCAAAGGAGACCTGTATATGTCAAGATGGGCTAGCACTCTCAGTGACCAATGATAGTAGTTTTTACATAAATAACCTATTAATTAACCACAAATATCTAGAAATTAAGCTCCCAACATGATTCACATCCAAAATTGAAGACACAGGTATTTGAGAGAAGTGATCATTTGGGTGAGGTCACCACAGGCCTAGCATACTGCAATACTACAATTCACATATTCTGATGTTTTAAAGTCTAGGTATAACCATGATACCTTTGCCTTCTTCCGAATTAAAAAAGACAGGTGTGGAGTGAACCTCTGGCCAGCTCTGAGGTACCTCATCTCTCCAAGGTTCACCCTCCTCACCAAAAATGTTCTTGTGAGACAACCAAGTGAGGTTGAATATAAATTTTACTAAGAGCCTGGCAGCCTTTGGAGCTCTACAGTAGTGTGGTTACATTACAATTCTAATTCTGAGGTGCATAGGTCTCCATTTCCACAGTGCTTGTCCTCTGAACCTGTTGCCCATCGTGAAGGCTGGGCTTCCTGGAGATGAAAAGAAAATAAAGAGACCTCTATCCAGTATTTCTGTGTTCCCATCACCATTACAGAAAAGGCTCAGAGAGGAGGCATAGTAAGGAACTGGGAGGAAATGTGTTACAGCATGAAAGCCAAGCTCAAGAAGGAAGTATGGGTTCTAAAGAGCACTATAATTTAGCAGCTTCTCTTGGGACTTTATACAAAATTGGAAGCGTGGTACAAGGTTGTACATGTGAATTTTGACTCGAAGTAGTTGACAACTAATATGTAATATTTTGTCAAGACAGAGTTCAACTTAAATATCAGACACAATATATACAGTTGGTAGTGTTTTTCCTTATTTTTTAGCTAGTATACCAAGTCATAGGTTTCATTATGACATTTACAAACATGTCTGGCTTATAGTTTAATTTTTTATCCAGTTTCATCCACGTAGTCTTTTATATTCTTACAAATATTATGGGGTTTTTTAAACATATGAAACTTTTTTCTTCCAAGGCAAAGCTCAGCTTGACAGTGTTTATCCTACTTTCAGACACTATATGGTTGATAGATAATAAATCTCTGCTGTTTACAGTAGTTTGTTGGCATATTTATTTCTCTTAAATTCTGCTTGGTCAAATACTCTTTAATGAAAAGGAGTAAGTTAAAAGTCCATGGCATTACAGAAGAAGAGGTGCTTGATAACCAGTGACCACAACTAGGACCCGGGGCAGGATGGAAATGCCTCATGCTCTAGGGCTAGATTATAAGGAGTGAGACAAGGGGTGTGAGATCTCGCAGGGTGGATCAGTCTGGAGATTTAATGGGTAGAATTAATAACGCTGCATTGTGATTGAAAATATGCTAAGAGAGTAGATTTTGGCTGTTCTTACCATATACCAAAAGGTGGTGGCTATACTAACTTGCTTATATGTAGTCATTTCACTGGTGTGTGTGTGTGTGTGTGTGTGTGTGTGTGTGTGTGTGTGTGTGTGTGTGTGTGAATGATGTGTATGTACAAATCAAAGCCTTAAGTACATATGAAAAATGAAAGAGATTAAAGAAAAACATAGATAGAAAGATATAGAGACAAGCTAGAGCCATTGACTGGGAGAAGGAGGATGCAGGGGAGGAGGAAGAGAAAACACTCCAAGCATGGTGTTTAATTTACAGATTAGAATTGAATTTAACTCATTATTCCACCAAATTATAATACATGCTACAACAGTCCTTTTAAATTTCCTGTCCTCTAATAGAAAGCTAGAATCATCATCACAACATTTGTATAGCAATGCATTACCAAATTTTATAAGGATCAGTAAATATTAACTGCCTACAGAAGTCTCACTGGAGAGGGCTCACCAGGACTCATGAAAAGACAGAAATGCTTCTGGGCAGAGGATCTAGAACCATAAACATGCTTCTTTGCCAGCAACAGGGAAGGAAAAAACAAGTTTCAATGGGTAGAGAGGAGAAGACCAGGAGTCCATTCAGAAGGATTAGCTCACAAGCAGAACACCAGGTGGAGAGAGTGGGAATATGGCCCAAACTGATCAAGGACTGCACAACACGGATAAATATTTCATAATACTCTTCACCTTCTATTCGGTGTCTCCCTACATAGGAGGGTCAGAACACTGAGATCCTCCCATCAAGCCTGCAACTGGTCAGGAACTGCCTCCAGGAACCTTATGCCATCCGACCCTCACAGGATCTTGGCTGGAGAGAGACAGCTAGATCTTGATGCTCCCTGTGGCGTTGTAGTCTCTCCTCAGTGGGCAGTTAGTAGACAGGACCAAGACAGGATAAAAGGTGAAGCCTAAAATCTGGCCGGGAGGCATCATTTGCTTTCTCCTGAAATCCTCTTACAGAGGTACATTATCCCCTCTTAGTCTCATAACTTAGCTACACACCTGTGAATACAGTGGGGATTTTGCTTTACTAAATACATCTGGAATTAGCCGAGTTAAAATGACGCTGTTAAGTTGCAAACGCTGATGTGTTACCTTTCTAGCTTTTAAGTCCTACTTTATTTGCTTATTTATAAGACAATTTAATTTCAGCTATAATTGCTTTATGGATTAATTATCACAATGATTATATGAATATTTAATACAAGTTTATGTGTTTACAGAGAATATTTTGAAAATTAGCTGCCATGTATCAGTTGGCTAATCTTAATAATTTATATTCATAAATGCAGTTCACTTTCATTAGCAACAACCACTGGAAAATAATGTGAACATATTACTGAAAGTACCTACCACTGGGAGTTACTGAAAGTAATTATTTATGCAAATATTCAAACAGTTTAAATGTCTGAGAATTACTTTGATAAAATCTCATTTCTTGTAAAGTTGGTATTCTAGAGTTTTAGAAATATTTAAAAACCATCATTGATACCTGTAGTATGAAATTTCTGGCCCAGACTTTCCAGCCTAGCCCCAATGTTTTGACCAGCTCACAGCTTCGCCGCCGCTTGGACCCAATAATCACATAAAGCTTATATTAATTTCATACTAATTGGCCTATGGCTCAATCATATAACTTGCTAATTATTAACTCAAACTAACCCATGATTAGCCAAGTGGCTTAGTACCTTTTCTCAGAGCAGCAGTCTGCTCTCCTTTCCTCTGGGTCTACTGGAGTCTCTCTCCTCTCTCTCTCATTCTTCCTTTCCCAGAGTTTTCTTAGTCTGGTATCCCCACCCACACTTCCTGTCTGCCTTTTGGGCCAATCAGTATTTTATTAAACTAGTAGGTGGGACAAATATATACAATGTATCAGAACATAACCCTTTAGTAGAAAGTTTCTGGCCTGTCCTGCCCGTGTCCAGACCCACAGACCCACAGTCCACAGAAACACACAGATGCTTATAATAATTTTATGCTGATCAGCCTAAGGCCCAGGCATATAACTTGCTCACTCTTTACTCTTAAACTAACCCATGATTCTTATCCTGTTCAGAATGTGGCTTAGTACCTTTTCTCTGCAGCATTTCAGCTTCCTTCCTCTGCATCTGCTGGTGGCGTCTCATTGCATCTCACCGGTGTCTCTCTGGCATCTCTGCTCTGCTCTTCCTGTTCTCAGAGTTTTATTAGTCTGGTATCCCTGCTCACACTTCCAGTCTGCCTTCAGCCAATCAGCATTTTTATTAAACTAGTAGGTGGGACATTTATTTACAATAGAACAGAATACAATCCCACTACATTTCCTCTTTTTTTCTTTTTAAAACTTGAACTCCAAATCTAATTTCCTTTGTATAGTTCTTTTTCCCCATTACCTATGACAGCTTTTAACCAACACTGTAAAAAATAAAGACAAACATCCATAATCCATTTTGGGGATATGTGGGTGTTGTTGCCTAGGCTGCTTCCTGCTGAATGGGGGCACTGGCAATACCATGGGGACCCAAAGAAAAATCAAGATGATAGACAAATCCTTAGTGAAAGTCTGTAAGGCTGGATCAGTTCAGCCAGTCTCCTTGAAGTTGTTTTAGATGCAGAGCTCAGAGGAAACAGCAACAGAGGTGCTCTGAAATGCTGAATCATCTGGGCCATTTGTTTTCATTGAAGACTTTTCAAAGGGTCTTCCTCTATCAAACTTTATGTTCTTTATCCAGGAATAAATCCATAGCCTCTCATTTTCTGTGGAAATAAAAAGAAAACCTCTTTTCCAAAGTAACATATCTTTTGATTTCAATTTTAAAGTCAACTCATTTACACAATATATAGGTTGGGTTAATCCAGCAGCATTTATAATCAAATGGCTTTGGGGAGCTTTTACTATTTCATTTTCAGTCAAAAAACTTAAGATCAAAAAACTTAAGACAAGACAATAACATACAGTATACAGTATCCAGATATTCTTTGTAATTTCCATTTTTACATGGCTCATTACTATTTTTTACTCTATTTTTTAAGGACTTTCTCTATTCTTTTTCTGAAACTATTATATTTTTTTAACACACTCTAAACCATCTAGAGTTTTTTTAAATCTGTCTTTGCTATATATCTCTTATCAGGTGTCTGACTCCACCCAGTTCCCTCTATTTCTTTCTGTTTCTGACCACACCTTTAATCTGCCAAGGTGTGCCTAAGGATTAAAGGCCTGGCTAGGATAACTGGCTGGCTCCACCCAGCTCCTAGTCTAAATTCATAAAGTTTAGGGTTTTTTTTTTAGCAGAGCTGCTGGTAGGACCCACAATTACCACGCCTAAATTTAGGGTCCATATAACCACCAAGTAAAGCACTGCCTTCTGCTGCTCATGAACTCAATTTAAGTATTTGGCAGCAGGGCCTCTTACAAATACTCAAAGTGTTTTGCTTCTAAGCCTGAATCAGGAAGCCTCACTTAATAAAGCCATGACTCTGCTTGCCTCCAGCAAACAGAGCTCACCCAAGAAAATGTCGCTGCTACTAAGAAAGTCTTTGACTCTGTTTCCTTTTTGTCTACATAAACAGAAAACTTAAATACATCATTTATAGCTTGTTGCTTACATCTAGGCTCCTGTGAAACTTCAGAAACTGGCCATTTTGCATCTTAAACTGCACTCCAAAAGCCCGCCATCTCTGAACCATGGCTCATGTGAGAGATACAACTCAGAAGCTGCTTTTGGCTCCAATTCTGTGCTCTAGAACCCCTTTAAATCTTTCTTTGGTATCACCCACATTGAGCTGCCATTTGTTGTATTAAGTTTCTGGTCTAGGTTTTCAGCTTGCTCCCATGGCCCAGACCTGCAGTCCTGCAGTCCCACAGTCTCACAAAGCACACAGACATTGTATTAATTTTATGCTGGTCAGTCTAAGGCTCTGGCATATTGCTAGCTAGCTCTTGTTCTTAAACTAACCCATGATTCCTATCTTTTTCAGCCATGCTGCTCGGTACCTTCCTTTTCTCAGCAGCATTTCAGCCTCTTTCCTCTGTGTCTCATCCCATCTCATGTCATCCCATCCAGTCCCATCCTGTCCCGTCCCGTCCCGTCCCGTCCCATCCCATCTCATCTCCTCTCATCTCACTGGTGTTTCTCTGGCATCTTTGCTCTGCTCTTCCTGTTCCCAGATATTTCTTAGGCTGGTAGCCCCGCCTATACTTCCTGTCTGCCTTCAGTCAGTCAGCAGTTTTATCAAACCAGTAGGAGAGCCAATTATTTACAATGGTACAGAACACAATACCACTACATAATCTCACTACAGTTACCACTCAATCCCAGACTTTAGTGTAACTTGACACCACTATGCTCTGGAACCCAAATAATTTTGGTCTCAATGACTTTCTAATTTTTACTTGCTTCAACTTAGCATCCTGATAATTTCCCCAGGAATCCAAGAAGCCTGGATATATATAATTCATTTCAGTGATGATTCTCTCAGAGTGACAATTCCAAAGTCCTGGCTTCTTTAGTCCTTATGACAAGTATCTAAAATAAGTGATGTTACTTAGAACTCTAGATGGTCCATCTGCCAGAAAAGTATGTGTTGGGTTACTTAGATCACAGCTGCATTTGGTCCACGTCACAGCTTCTGTGTCTTCCAAGCTGGTTTGTGCAGCCCTGAGTTCTCTGAGAACTGTCCTTAACTGTGTCAGCAAAGAGTCATGATGCAAGTTTCCTGAGGCTAAACTCCTCTTACCTTACTTGTTGGAGGGCCTAGTCTACTGGGAGAAAAGCCACCAATGGAAAAGTTATGCTAAAAATGAGGGCTGAGAAGGTCAAGGACGGCAAGCTAGTAAAGTAGATCATCGCTCCTTCATGGCCTCATCAGTTCCTATCTCCATTCCCCTTCCTTGAGTTCTGACCTGACTTCCCTAGACGATGGGCTATAAGTTATAAACTTCCATAAACCTTTTCCTCCCCGGCTTGCTTTTGGTCAGGGTCTTAATCATGGCAATATAAAAATCTAACTAAGACACAGAATTAGAATTAGAAAAACAGTATCTTTATATCTTTTCATGACTTGTGTTCCTTAGCTATATTCAGTACTCCCTCATCCCTAAATATTTATTCTTCCCTGCTCATTTTTTCAAATTACACTGCACCCATATGTACATTTGCTTACACACCCCCATACACAATTATCTATGTTCCACATATGAGAAACCCAGACATATGTATTTTTTATCTGTGATTATGTGACCTTGCTTATTATTATAATACATTCTAATCTCATCCTTTTTGGAAATTTTTTCTTCTGAGTCGAATAGTACACACACACACACACACACATTTTCATTATTCATTCATCTATTTTTTGACAACTAGGTTGATTCCAATGCTTTCCTATTGAGAATAAACCATCGATAAACATTAAGCATGCAAACATTTTATAATATGGTATGAATTATCTAGGTATATTCCCAGGAGTGAAATAGTAGGATTGAAACAAATGTCTATATTGTTCACTACTATATATGCAATGTATACTTTAGGACCTAGACTCCAGTAAATGTGCAATTCAGACCAATTGCTGTCTGTTTACACCCTGGCCAGCCTATACCTCACTCTCTCAAGTGGATGTCACTAAAGGGAGAAGGACAATGCCCACATTGGCAGGAGAAAGCTAAAGACTGAAATGAGGGCAAAGTGATGCTAGTTTTGTGAAAGCTTTATTTCCTCAGAGGTGCTTGGTGACATATAATGTCTGATTGCTCTTTGTCCTACCCAGGGAAGTATCCCAGATACTTCCTTCTCATGCAGATCATTATTATGGATTCTGAAGCAGTCAGCATACTCCAAGGGCTCTACACGTCTTATGTCATTGAACTTAACAGTTGACACATGCACCAGATTATCCCTTTCTGAATTCGAGGCCCAGCTATATAGTCAAGCTGCAACTTAACACATATATCTTTAGAGTTTTCTGAAGGAAAATGGGTGAGTCATTTAGGTGATTTACCTGAAGTACCTGATCCTATGCTCAATAAAGTTTACGACTTTCAGATCACTCTAGATTTTATTAGTAAGTAGATACAATGTGATGTCTTATTCTAACACCAACACAGACCTTCCAGGGAAGAGACATATTTAACAAGAAGTCAAGGGGAAGGTCTTTTTTTTACTTTCCCCTTGAATGGAGGATAATGGAAACACCTCAGCCACAATTTGACTATATTGCAGCTCCTTTCCAGCACCAGGGATTCATCAGACATGAAAAGTGCTTTGCATCAACCTTTCTGAGTATAAGCAGCCACGATTCTTTCACTTCCCTGTAGCTGTTTCTTTATTGGTTTCATTTTGTTTGAGTGATGAAATACATTTACATTATCTCAAAGGAACCCTAAGGAATTTAGAAACCTTTTTATGTGTAGGAGAAATGCAATAAAAATAAATAAATAAATAAGGATTTAGAAAATTTAACAATTCTACTTCTACCATGGGAGAATCTGAGAACAATAGGGTGGCATTTGGCTGCTTTGAAAGTGGCTGCTAATGTTTCCATTTTCATCAGGCAGATAATACAGTTTACTAAACCCACAGGGAGAGTCTGTTTATCTTTAGCTGAAAACCTGCTTTCTTGTGCATGTGAAGAGAGCCCTGGAACCCCACATGTAGGAAAACCTCATCATTGTTCAGGTAAATTTAGCCCCACAATCCTCCCTCTGACTCACCAAAAGCCCAAGTAGGTGCCCATCCTCTGAGAGGCAATAAAATATTATCTTCAGCCAGGCCCAGGGAAGTGCTTGGGAATGTGGATTTCATACCAACCACACTTCTGAATAAGTTCTCTTTCCCTTCTTGTCTCCCTTTCTCCTCAGTTTGTGCTTTGGGCTCCTGGTCCATGCTAGAACTGACTTGCAGATCTGGTCTCCCTCATATATTCTTTCTTTCTCTGTGCCATCTTTCAGGCTCTAATTTGTATTCACAGGACCCTTGAAGCCCAGACTTGTCACAGGCTAGTGGATGTGCTGTTATGAACAGGATACTGCTATTGGATAACTTCAAACTAGCCACAGCTGTTTAAGAATTGTGCTCTGGTGGATGGAGACATGATCTCAGGCTAGGATGCTTTGCTCCACTTTGACTTGGGTGTCTCTCTATTAATCTCTGCTTCCTCCTAAAGAAGGCAAGAAATAACTAGATTTTTTGATATATGCATCAAATTGTGTTTTCCAAGGGCTGAAGAAATGGTTCAGTGGTTAAGTTTTCTTGTCAATCAGATTTTAGCACCCACGTATCAAGCCAGTTGTCCCTACAGATGTCTGTAACCCCAACTGTAGTTGATCATACACATATACAAACACACAAAGAAAAAACATAAAAGCAAGTAAGTAAACAAAATAATAAGCAAAAAACAGGAAAGAGAAATAAAAAAACACCTTAATACTTTTTTGAGTCTAAAGAAATATTTTGGTGATTAAAAGTGCTCACTGCTCTTTCAGGGGACCTGAGTTCAATTTCCAGAACACACATTGTGTAGCTCCAGGAATTCAGCATTCTCTCCAGCATCTATGGACACCTTCACACATATTATATTCATTCACACAAACATAGACACATTACAAAAATAAATTCTGAAAAATGCTGTCTATCTAGATTAGAAGCTAAAACAAAACAAACATAACTAAATAACAAACAATTCAGTGTGTGTGTGTGTGTGTGTGTGTGTGTGTGTGTGTGTGTGTGTGTGTGTGTAAAAGTTCATGTGTGTAGTAGCACCTAAGGGACAACCTCAAGTGATGTTCCTCAGATATCACTCAACTATAGTTTAAAGACAGGATTTCTCACTGACCTGTAATTCACCAAGTAGGCTATCTGGGCAGATCAGAGATTCTCATGATTGACTTACAGCTGCCTCTTCAGTGCTGGTAAGATGTGTACCACTATCTTCATCTTTTCCTTCATTGGGTTTCAGGGATTGAACATAGGTCCATGTGCTTTCACAAAGAGTATTCCACCAACCAAGATGTTTCCCCATTTTCATCCAAGCTAGGCACAGAGTTTTCTACTTTTAGGAGCAGAATAGAAGCAGAATCTTTATACACATAAGCCACATTATCCTCATTGGCTGGGATAGGTCAAGGACCCAGAAGAGGAGGGCTGTCTAGCTCTTCCTGCTTTTACTCTGGAGTCAAAAGGAGGCAGTTCCAGGGTTTACCTGCAATCTGCTCTGTAGGGCAGGAGCAGGCACACCCTTGACCTCTTCAGTTAGCGTAGGACATCTTAAATGATCTGGAACATGATGGACAGGACAAACAGCAGAGTCGAGTTCACATACACACACACCTACTACACCTGCACCAGCACAATGGGAATGAGCAGGTGCTCACTTGCTATCTTTGAACTTGAGGATGCTGATTTTGTGTTGAGTCTCGAATAGAGGATTTAAGTGGGAGCAAGACAAAAATCATACAATAATGGTCGTATAACTCTTACTGGGCCACTGGGGAGCAAATATGACAAGGAAATGTCTTGAAAAAATAGCTACAGTTGAAGACACAGAAAACTTGGCACATTAAACTCAAAAGCAGAAAGAAGACACCCTTGATCAAAGAAGAATAAACGAACTCAGGAATGTATGTAGTATAAAACATATGCAATATGGAAATGAACAAGGGAAAAGTAGACTGAGAGACAAAGAACTCTCCTCAAGTCCCTTGGAATTGCAGCTTCATTTGTTAGATAGCTAGCTTTTCAGGAAGGACTGATGCTAAGGACCCTGAAAAAACTGTATTTGAAACTCCAAATTATGTAGAATACATGAACCTATAGATTCAAAGACCTGAGCTCAGAATGAAAAACCAAGAAATTTATTGTAATACATCTGGATCAACATTTTTTAAGACAAATATGGAAGAAAAATCTAACAACATTCAGAGAAACCCAACATGTTTTCTGCTTTCTGGGTGGCTTCCAGGACAGCAGGATTGACTTGGAGCACAAAGTTTGTCAACTGTCAAAGCAAATAACCATAAGCTCAAAATCTGTATGCAGAGACTACTGGACTTGCCTGACCTAGCTTATGCTGAAGTGTCAAGCCAGTGCCTTCCACTTACTACACACACCAGCATTTATTGTTACATTCATATGTTTTTAACTATTCATTAAGTATTCTATACATTAATATTATATGTCATAACGCTGTACCCAAAAATTCCCAGAATAATCCCAAGTCCATGAAGTTTATTTCTATTGTGTTTCTATTTCTGTGCTGTTAAGAAATACTTTTATAACATATATAAACATGTTTATGTCTTTCCACAATGTCAGAATGTATTGAATAACAATAAATTCACAAAATGCTTGGTTGTTTCACTATCAGCAATTTATCATCTAATCCCACATGCTATGGTAACCTGGCCAAAACAAATATAGGTTCTTTTATTTCTATTGTAATTGGTAATATTAATTCTCATCTTATGTCACACACCATATAATGGGTAAATGTATGTATCTCTATGCACATATATGTAATATAAAATATATACAATATAAAAATGAACAACAAGGTAGACTAGAACAAGAAGGTAGACTGGGTGATAAAGTGAATATAATTTAAAGAGAATACAGTACAGTTCAAGAATTTTCAGAAATGTGCTGAGAAAGTCTGAATTGATAAGATGATTAACTAGGAAGGAGATGCAGGGAGTCAGGTTCTAAGATCAAAGATGTTACAGTTCTAAAGTGAAATGTCAAACTTAGTTCTGAGTGCAGGAAATAGAGGGTTTTCCATTTAGGTCCTGATGGGTGTCAGGTGGTCAGACAGGCAGTCAAGTGAGATATGTCAACAGTAGGTGACTCCTGTTTATCAGTCCTTGAAGCACACACTGGGTATTAAATGATAAGTAGGTGTAGAGCCAACACACTGTTAAATGTTCATCTCGTTATGGAGTATTGATGGGAAAGTTACACTCTTTCCTTGATCTAGTGTATCCAATGAGTTCTTGGACATGTTTTCACTGATACTACTTTAATATACCATGTGCTCTGATAGTCTCAGTTCACCCTGATAAACTTATAGAGTAGCTCTCTTTAGACTCACGGGGATAAGTTGTTCACTCTGTTCTCAATGAGTTGTGTCTTATAGATGTTTTTGAGCCCACCCAGGGCCTTCAGTTGATATCTTCCCCAAAATGAAGTAAAAAGCTGCTTGAAAAATGGAGTCTTCCAGTGTAAAGTGGATCCTGAAAAATCATCATTTTACATAATATGGAGTAACTTAGAATAGGTCATAGCCTGCTCTCAACATTCCTACTCTTATCTACCCATATCAAAGGTATTACATTGTGCCTTGGCTAAGCCAGTGTCTATCTTACGTAAGCCAACAGTGGAGTGCATGCTATTTAGCCAGGAGAGTGACCTGTTGGCAGTAACAGACTTGATATATGTATATACTTCATCACTACAACCACGAAGCCCTTAGCTGCTGCTTTCCTTTTCATATCGACTTGGTGTTCTTCTATCAAGCAGAACTAGCAGGGCCCAAAGAAGTGTGAACCTAGAATTCTATGAAGAACATGTAACCTAGAAGCCACTTGGCCATCCACATGTCCCCTGTCCCCACCACTGTTATCCTCATTGGCTCCCAGGGCACAGAAAACAGAAAAAGTGTTAGACCAAATCTTGATCATTCTTGCCAGATTTCAAAGTTTCACCTGTCTATTGTCTATTGATCATGAAAGACCACAAGAGACTGAAGGTGGCTGGTTCATTCAGAACAAGTAGGGAAGCTTCTGAATTAGGAAAGCAATAATAATAATAACAATAATATTATTATTAAAATAAACCTTAGACTTAATTTAAGCACACCGTTCATGGCTTTAATGTTTTGTAAAAAAACTCTCAAGGCTTAGCTTCCTTCATAGACAGGAGAGGAGTCCCTAACCATTTTACTACCCAAAGCATCAGTACTTAGGGCTTGTGGCCACAATCCAGTCACTGTATGCACCTAAGCAATACAGAGTTAGGATTGCTTAATGTCTAACTCTTGCAAATACAGCCAATACATCTGGCAAGAGCCAGTTAAGACCTGGGCTTGCATAAATCTTCTTAGTTCTGTGAGTCATGTGATGAAAGGTCAAAGTGCATGTTTGAAATATGGAAATTAAAGTGTAAGTGACAGACTAGCAGTTTCACAGAGTTATTTTCAGGTAGTTTGGAGGGGCAGACAGCATAGTAAACAGTGGTGAGCTGAGACCCAGCATCCTGCACTTCCAACACCTCTGCTTTGTGATGTGATTTTATAAAAGCACTCCTGAGTCTTTCAGGCCTGGCTTGTATGAGGGCCCCTTTGTGCTTGAAACAATGCCTTCTCTTCATCTCCAGAGCAAAGCGCTCATGTGAAGAGTGAGAGTGTCTTGATTTGAAGACACCTTAAAAGCAAGGTCATTTCCAGAGACTTGAATCTGAAATGCCTCAGGTGTCTTTAGATGGAAAACTCACCCTTTATATGCTAATTATGCTGTTGAAAGAATAACTCAGCTGTTTAAAGGGGAAGAATATTTTAGAATATTTGTATGCAGAAACTTTATGGTTTGAAACAAGCAAGAACCTCTGTAAACTCAAAATCTTGAGTCTCAAGACTATCCTGGTCCTGCTCATGAGAACAGTTGGTAGGAGGTAAAGGAACCCTTTCTGATCCCTTACAATACTCATATCCTACAGACTGATGTGTGAGAGTCAATTTCTAGTATCTACAATGGAAACAGCCCTGAAATGACCACCTTTGTAATCACTCTTTGCCTGTTTTTTTTTTTTTTTGTTTTTTTTTCCTCTTGATATGATGAAATACCTAGGGGAGAAAAAGTTTAGTGTGTGGTTCACAGTCCATCATGGTAGAGAACTCACAATGGTGGGAGCTTCAGTAGCTGGCCACATTGCATCCACAATCAAGAAGTAGTGAGCGAGCTATAAACAAATACATGTTGCTCAGTTCCCTTTCTCATTTTATTTAGTCTAGGATTCTAAGCCCAGGAAATGGTCCCACCTGCAATTAGAGTGGATCATCCAGAATCAATTAATGTAATCAAAGTAATCCCCACAGATGTATGTAGAGAGCTGTCTCCTAAATGATTCTACTTCATGCTCAATGGGATCTAAACTATTTTATAAGTAGGCTAATTTAATCATGTTGTCAACTCTATGAGGTATATTGTCTCCATTTTATCACCAAGATGTTTGATGAGAAAACAGACACAGACCCAGGGTAACTTTGAGGCTCCAGGCCATATGATGGTAACATTGAGTCATGAAACAAAATTGGTCTCTCTGTGACCAGTACAGGGCAGAGAAAAAGAGGAATCCTGTGATTTCCTTGAGGGCACCCTCCCAGTGATTAACAGCTCTCAGTATGCTTCACCTCTGAAAGGCTTCTCTGTCTTCCAATGGAACCATGCTGAGGACCAAGGCACCAAGTTTCTGATCGCATGGCAGTCTGTAATAAACCAAGCTAAAAGACAGAGAAATAATAAGTGGAAATAGAGTGTGGAATACTTTACCTACAGAGAATCAATTGGAGTGACTGTGAGTGAGTTGGGACCTTTTGAACCTTGACTGTGCTGGGTCACTGTAGCAGAAAGTTTCTTGCCTGACCTAGCCCCACAGTCTGGGATCACAGTCCATGAGCCACTTAGTCCCATATAGTCATACAAAGGCTTATATTAATTACGAACTGTTTGGCCTTTGGCTCAGTCTCATTACCAACTAGCTCTTGCAACTTAACCTATTTCTTTGAATCTGTTGTATCATTGCATGGCTCTGTGGCTTTGTGTTCCATTACATCTTGCTTTCTGGGCAGCTTCCTGCAGTATCTCTGACTCCACCCCACTTCATCTTTTATTTATGCTTAGATTTTCTGCCTGCCTCTAAGCTGTGCTGCCACAGGCCAAAATAATTTCTTTATTAACCAATGGTAGTAAAGAATATTCATGGCATACAGAAAGACTTCTCACATCAGGTCACCCTTGCTATATTATCAGCCTATAAAACTAAACTAAAGACATAAATTTGACTTCATATAAACAGTTTTAAAGAAGAAACCATTGAATGTGGGTGACATAAGAAATAGTAAAACAAGGGGGCATCAGGGATCAGGAAGGAGTACTTCAACATCTATCCATGAAAGGACATGTTGGAAAAGGTATATCTTTCCTGAGATAATCTTTGAATAATAATCATGGTGAGTAAATGTCAGGAAAAAACAAGCAAACAAACAAAACAACAATAAAATAGCTTTTACTATATATCAAAGCTGTGAGAGATAAGATTAGACAAATATTTACAACCAGGGGGAGTGTAGATGACAAATGCAGGATGAGGCCCTGAAGCAACACTGTGTGAAGAAACGTGGACACCAATAGCATATGGCTCCTGGTTAGCGTAGCTATTAGAATATGGGTGTCTGGGTCTGGGATAAGCACCCGTGCTCACTTATGAGGCTAATAGGATGGACAAGTAGGGTGAAGATCATAAAGGCAGTTCTAAGGCAGTGTCACAAATTTTCAAAGCTGTTTTAAGTATTTCAAAACAAAAGGTTAAAAGCAAAGTAATGTTAGGCATTTAAGCTCTGTTATAGCAGTTTTAAACACTCACATCAGTGAAAATAAAAGTGCAAGAATTTATTTTCTGTTAAAGGTCCAGTCAGAGGTTATAAAAAGATCAAAACAAAGTGCAAAAGAAACAGAAGAAAAATATGTTTTAGTAATTAACTGAATAAAATGTATATGGCATCAGACAGCTAAACCTCAGTCCTTTGAAATACAAAAACAGACAAAGGAGAAGTGAAACTAGCCAAGCAAAACAAGAAATATTACAGGATAAAAAAAAAATCCCTCCTTTTTACATGTGATTTTTTTTTAAATGGTGAAGACCTAAATGTTTATATGAGAAAAAGGATAGTGAAGGAATTAGAGGTGTGGTTCTCAAGTATAAAGCTGAATATTTATAGGTGAAATGAGGCTGGTGATGTGCTACACAGTAAGCACATATATCACCATGCTGTGCTAAAATGTCTAAGAGAGCTGAGTACAGCTCTTACCTCAAGGAAAAGGAGGAGGTAGGAAGAATAAGCAATGCACTGTGCATGGACTTTATTGTTACCGTATAGGGTGACAGAGTGTCTGATACAAACAAAGGGGAGAGGGTTGCTTTGCAATATTTCATGGAGAGGAAAGCAAGTAGAGTGTCTTGGTCTCTGGTGACAGAACCCTGTTGTAGCTGTTTATCTTGTAACTGATCGAAACATAGACTAAACAGAGACCATACAACCTTCAAAGTCTAGCCCCCAGAGAGCTTCCTATGCCAGCCATGCCTAAGGTCCTAAAGGTAACACAACTCCCAAAGAGAGCCACCATCTAGGAACCAAGTTTCCAAACACAGAAGTCCCTGGAGGACACTCCAGCCTCAAAGGTGGCACACACATGTATTAAGATATAATATACATGTTAAACATATATAGAAATCAGAAGAGAATACATTCAGGAAGGTTTTTAAGCCATACGGTGCTATACTTTATCTGGTGCAAATCTATTTGAACTCTGGATGAAATGAAGAAAATACAGCTTATACAAAGTCAGCTCTCAATTTAACAGAAAATGTAAAATGTCCAGAAAAGAGATAAATGACTAATGCACCAAAAATATAACTTCTCTGGAGAATTCATAAAAGGATCCAAAACATTCTTAATATTATAGAAATCATCTAAAGTCAGGTGAAAGAACCCCTCCAAATTTTTGTAGATAGACAAGCATATATGTATATTTAAATATGTATATTGTACCAAAAAGGACACAAGCCTTTGTCAGTTGAAGATATTGTTGTGGAGATGTTAACTGAATGTCAGAAGAGGTCAGCCTCATGTTATAGAGCCATGTCCCTCAGCCAGGAGTATCCCTTCCACTGAATTGAGGTCACATCACTATGGAGAAATACAGCAATATGACACCGAGAATTAACAGCCCTGAGAACAGTAAGGTAAAGTCAACCAAACACAGGCAGTTGATAGAAACAGGTTAGTTAACAACCTGGAAATGGAAAACTAATCTTCTGAAAAGATATAGTGTTACTTGAACTCAACTACAAGTCAAAGAGTATAATATATACCATGGCCAATGAGATGGCAAAGTCAGCAGTTCTGTGCAAATCAGCCTAATAGATAACAATATACCTGTGATCTATGTGGGAAGAGAATATGAACAAGCACTGAGCCTGTGAGTCCCAGAGACAACTGAGTGCACACATGTTCTGTGAGGTATAAAGGCAATTTCTCATTGTATTGCTATTTGTAATAGATATATATATTAGAATATACACAAATACCCGCAATAGAAAACAAAAAGATAAAACATTACCAGGCACATGTGTAGCTGTCCTTTACTGATCTGACTGAGTACAGCAGCCAATGAGGACCAACTCCCACACACTCTAATAGGTATAATAATTCAGAAATTAGGTGCACTGATCCTTCTGGTTGCTGAGGAGAGAATGGTAGCCTTGTCATACTCAGCAAACTGTAAGCCAGCCACCAAGCTTAATGGCCATACATTTCTCATGCTCTACTTTGCACTTAGTCTAGTTCTTTGACACAGAGCAGTGCATTATCAGCTTAGAGTTAACCAAGAGATGGTTACTAGGACTGGAGACATGCCAGCTACTTCTGGTGTTCTATGTGCTGACTAGTGTAAAGGAAGAAGGGAACTGGTCATTGTCAGCACCAGAGCTTCAAGCTGAAATGATCTGTGGATTTCAATGAAACACCATGAGAGCAAAGGTCTATTTCTCAATGAACAATTCAAAAGAACAGTGGGAATAATTTCAGTGCTAAAAGGGATCATTCAAAAGATCCTGAGGATTTAAAATAAAATTTCTGGTGAATGCCAAAAGTGCACTTCAAATTCTTTGATACGGTAAAATGTTTTTGGAAGGCAATTGAAAACATAATATAGTTAACATAATAGCTATAATTGTTTTATATTAATTTTTATTTTTACTGTATACATTTGTCTAAAATTACCATTCTGTGAAAGCTGTCACTATTAGCATCTTCAGATACAAGTTTAAAAGAATCATGATAAATACTTCTTATTCAAATCTAAACTGAAAATTTATGACTGGGATATTGTTATATTGCTTTCCCAAAGAACCTATATTTAGAAACATATCTATCATTTATAATGCAATAATTGTTTATTTAGCTCAGAGGAAAAACTTGTAGTAAGAAATTTCTGGCTCAGACTAGCCCCAAAATCCAGACCAGCTGTCCCAAATAAACTGCCCTCAGCTGCTTGCTCCCAAATAATCACACAAAGTCTTATACTAATTACATCCCCTTTGACCTATGGTTCTGGCATATTCCTTGATAACTCTTACAATTTAACACATTTCTATTAATCTATGTCTTGCCATGTGACCTCTGACTTACCTGAATTCCTTGGTAGCAACTCACAGTGTCTCTGTCTGACTCCACCCTTCTTCCTCTATAATTATGTTCTGGTTTTCCATAGGCAAAAATAGTTCCTTTATTATCTAATGGTAATTAACAGAGCGCAGAAAGACATCCCACATCAAAAGCTCTTTTGCAATTCATAGTTTTTGAAAAATATGGACATCTAAATGGAAGAATATGTATCTATGTAAATATACATAATGATGGTGCTTTACATCATAGTATTGCTTCTTGATATTTAAGTATGCATATTAATAATCCTGTATATGAAGAACTTGTGGAATAACATGAGATAAACAATGAGGAGTGAAAAACCCTATTTGACTTCAATATTATGCTGAAACTTGGTGAAAATCCCACAAAAGAACCTGGAGGATTCACATGTCCCTTGTTACTTTGATCCCTGTGTTCTCAACTAGTCTGGCTTCCTATAGAAAACAGTTATCTCCATAACCTCTCTGCAACTCTGACTCCGTAAAGCAACTCCCACATCCTATTGCTTTGATTTTTAGTGACTCTATTTAACCCTCTGTTTAACCCTCTGGTTGCAGGAAATTCTATATGCTTCATAGGTTGTAATCTCTAAGGGGGATAAAGACAATTACAGAGCCTACCAACTTGGGGGTCTCTACCCTGTGACAAATTCTAAACTGTTGTCTTAATTAGGGATTCTATGCTGTGAAGAAACACTATGACCAAGGCAGCTCTTACATAGGAAAATATTTCATTGGGATTAGCTTACAGCTTCTGAGGTTTTGTCCATTTTCATCATGGTGAGAAACATGGCAGCATGCAGACAGAAATGATGTGGGGGAAGGGTTAAGAGTTCTACATGTCGATCAGCAGACAGCAGAAGCAACTGCCCCACACCGAGAGCACAGACTGACATATAAAGCTTCAAAGCTCGCCCCGCAGGGGCACACTTGTACTTCAACAAAGCCACACTTCCTAATAGTGCCACTTTCTATGAGCCAAACATTCAAACACAGGGCCTATACCTATTCAAATTACCCCAGTTGTCCTGATTTGTTTGTTATTTAGATGATAAAACACTGGCCCAAAATAGCTTGGGGAGGAAGGTATTTAGTTGGCTTCCATGTTGCAGCTCATCATGAAGTTCTAGTAATGTATATGGCAGCATTTTACAATTTTACTGATTTATTTTTCTTTTACTCATTTGATGGTTAATCACTTGGCTTAGCTACAAAATACCCAGGTTTTTGGTCAGACATTTTATTTATTAACATTTGTATCATTAGGTTTAGAATTAAGTGTGTTTCTCTCAGTTGAAGGTCTTGGGGGAGCAGAGACTGGCCTAAGAGGAAAGGATTCAAAGGTGGTGGATGAGAAACTTTGGGACATTCAGTGACAACTGGGTGTTGTTTTTCTTGCAGGCCTAGGACATTCCAGAAGCTAAGATGATATCCATGACTCAGAAGATCCCTTACTATACTATCATTAACTTTAATTTGGGGGGGAGGGTTGTCTTATCTTTTGACAACGGCTACTGTTTTGTTTAATTTGGTCATTTCCCCTCTTGGCTGCCTTTGTAGTTTTTATTGAAACTTGAAAATGTACTGTAGGAAGTATTCCTTGGCCTTGTGGGATTACACTCAGCCATTACCTTCTATTCATTGGCAGTACAACTTCTGGACAGAGGAGCAGAGCTGACTCTCACCAGCTGGCTCTGGGGACTCTGAGAAGTCCCCAGAACTGGCTTTGAAGGTGCGTCCTTATATCTATGACCTAGTCACCTGTGAGTAGTAACAGGAATAGCCGAGAAGCACAGCTACCAGGGTAGAGCAAACTCTCTAGTCAGTCACAGGAGTAGGATTTTCTTCTAGACAGGAGGCTCCTGCTGACCACCATGAGAATATTAGTGATTTCTGTGCCAGAGGTTCTTGAAGACTTCACCACCAGGACAGATCTAGGCAAAGAAGCATAGATGCAGCCAAAGTGTTGTCACAGCTCACTAGCTGCTGCCCAATATATCTTGAATGTCTTTTTTTTGTCTCACACCTTTGTGAATATATAGATTTGATTTATAATTAGATAGTTATTAGTTGAAATAATCTACTTAGTTTTCTTTTTACATTTTTTTATTTAAAAGTTTTTTTAATATACCAACCACTATTGCCCCTCCCTTGTCTCTTCCCAGTCACCCCCCAGCTTCCTACCCTGATCCATTCCTCAGAGAAGATAAGGACTCTCAAGGGATGTTAGTACAGTCTAGCATATCCAGCTGAGGCAGGAACAAAACCCTCTCCCAAGTATCAAGGCTGTGCAAGGTATCATCCCTCTATAGAGGATTGGCTCCAAAAAAGCCCATTTATGTACTAGGAATAAATTCTGGTTCCAGTGCTAGAGACCCAGAAGCTGCCCACACCATACCTGTTGTCCATATTCAGAGGCCTATTTCAGTCCTATTGTATGCAGGTTCCCTCAGTCCAGAGTCAGTGAGTGCTATGGAATTATGCTCTTGTACACTGTCAATATTTGTTACTGTGAATACTGCTTTAATAAATGCTGATTGGCTAAGTAACTAGACAAGAAGTAGATGTGAGACAACTAGGCTAGAAGAATTCTGGGAAGTAGAAGAGCAGGAAAGAGATGAGAGCAGACATAGAGTGATCAAGATGAGATTTGCTGCAATAAGAAAAGGTGCCAAGTCAGATGGCTAAACATAAATAAGAAAAATGGGTTAACTTAAAGTATAAGAGTGAGATAGTAATACATCTGAGCTATAAAAGCTTATAATTAATATAAGCTTTTGTGTGACTATTTGGGGCAAAATGGCTGTGGGATCAGCCTGGCAGGACAGAGAGACTTCTAACTACAAGTAAGTTCCCAATAGCTTGGGTCAGATGTCCCTGTGAATTTCCACATCATGATTTTGACCTCTTTGCTCATATAATCTTTCCTCCTCTCTTTGACCAGACTGGGAATATCCTTTAAATCTCCATTCCTATGTTGCAGTAGACTCTACCCTCTGCCAGTAGAAGGTAGGGTCTGCATGATGAGAACCTTACTCCTTGACTCCTAAAGCTTCTCTCTTCTCATACACATTCTCCTCTGTCTGTCATCTAGTATAGGGTCATGTCTATAGGGACTTGTCTGTAGGGAGTTAACACATAAGAGCAATTGATGTCTGAAAATAACAAGAAAGAAAAGAGGAGAAAGTCAGTGCATCACAGTTTCTAATTAAGCCCATTTGCACCTAGAACAGACTAATGACAATGTTGCTCTTGACATGTCCCCTGCAGTCTCTTCCCACAAAGACATACCATGTATTCCCACCTGCAGAGGCTTATCCTGTTTCTGCCTTGCAGGAAAAGTGACAGACTTTTCCTGTGATTCTGAGTCACATCCAGTCTTTCCCCTAAAACATTTAATTGCATTAAAACCATATGATAATTTTGTGCACATTCCCATGAGCTTCTCAAGGGTTTTCTCCACTATTTTTAAGTTCACTATCTTCAGGACAATTCCTAGGTCATGTCAGTGCCACATGTTCTTCAGGACCTTAGACCAAAGAACTGCCTGTAGTTCGTGCAAAGTAAATATTTGTCTATTTTATCCGGTTATTCATTCATTAGCACACTTTAAACAAATAGATTTATTTATTTTTTTAATCTTTATAACATAAGTTGCAAGTATTTTAATATTCAGTGCTTTCTCTTCCATAAGCATTTTACCCACAGGATAAACACAGTGTTTTTTTTTTTTTCCCACAATTTCATTTGCATAATAGATTTAGTGACTAATAAATAAATGGAACTGTGAACAAACATTTCTTCCCTTCAGGGACAGAATTATGTGATTCTATTCTGGCAGTAATTCACCTGATTTTTAAATCAGGTTGGCATTGATTCAGAGCCCTTATCAACATGCAGTAGACCTGAGTGAAGAAAGGGTGTCTCCTTGAGTTGTGCCCTCATTTGTCATTGGTGCTGAGTTATGGGGATTTACTGACCCATACTCACTTGTTATTTTGTTTCAGCTTTCCAACACTCGAGAAAGTGTACTAATCAGAGAATATCGTATGGATTTAGAAACTCAAGAAACCCTTTAGTTAAGTCTGTCATCACAAAAAAAAAAAAAAAAAAAAAAAGAGTTCTCATTTCAAAAGGAAAAAGAGGTAGTTTACTCTTGAGCACAGCTTTAGGTTATGCAGATTTGATGTTCTAATGTGGAAGCAGTTTCATAAAGTTGTATAGTTTTACAGAATGAAAAAAGACATAAATCAATGCAATTTAAAATACATTTTTGAGTACATCATAGTAGAAGGTACAGTGATATGGAGAAAGTTGACATTCTTAGCTTTTGGTTTGGTGGAAGCTAGCAGTCTGCTAAATTAACAGATCTTAAAGAATTTTATTTACTAGTCCCAGGATAGTAGTTCCAAACACAGAAGCAGACAAGAAATGGATATTCCATGGTCTAAAGCTGATTCTGGATCTGTAACATTCCAACTCTATATCATTGCATTTCTAATTAATTATTCTTTGCAGACACAACTTCTTTCCAGGAATTCTTGTTTACACACCTTGTATTCTAATCCAGAAGGTTGTTTAAGAATATAAGTTAAGCTTCTAGCCTCCGTATGCCTTATGAGCAGCAGTATTCTATTATTTGATATGCCCGTCATCCCTGAGAAGATGCATACATACATTCACAAAGAGAAATTAATCTCCAGAATCCTGAAATTCCCCCAGATTTCGTGGCTTGTGCATCACATAGCTGATCACCCCAGTACTCATGTGTTTGCAGTAACTACACTGTTAACTTTAAGCTTTTTAGCCACTCAGTTTCATTTTTCTCTCTTACAATAAGTACAAGCTAACAGTGAAATGAAGAAGTGTTAATAAGGTGACAGACATTGGGTGACACATGAGCAAACTCACAAACTGTCATGATAATTTTAGGCCTTTTCTATGAAACCTTTTACACTTTGTCCATGCTGTATCTTACATGCTTGTAAATTCTAACAGGTGGGTTGTTAGGTGGAGTTACTTGATTAACATTGCTCTGTCATTTTAAGATATTAATCATAATATCCCAGAACAGTCTACAATAGATTCACCCAAGAAAAAAAAATGGTCAAGGGTCCCAGTTCATTTCGGGGCACAGTTAAGTAGCTTTATCGTCAAACCCAACTTGTAATGAGATTAATATTGAAAGAAATATGGTTTAGCATAAATCTCTTTTGCCACTTTATAGTAGAATTGTAAGTGACTATCTCTAATGGCTTTTCTATTAGTATCTTTACAAAAGGTTATATAATTTTGAATGATATCTGATTGCAAAATGTGGGCAGAATTATACAAGTTTATGGCTGAATTTCTTGGCTTTATGATGTTCCAGCTCAAAGTTTGTGTTACATTATTTTTAACAACACTCATTCAATGCTGAAACATAGAGTTTTCAACAACTGTGGAATTAATGACCCCTCAAATTTTCTCAAAGATTATTTTATAATTACTTATTAAAAATATGATTGACTTGGTATAATCTGACTGTGGAAGATGCATGTTTGTGAACAGGCCCTTGGATTTCTGTCATATGAAGCCTACAGTAGTTAGTGGAAAATTCTAAGGTGATCTTTTGATTGTCTATTTTTGGTCATGAATATAACCTCAGTAAAATATTGTGAGTTCAGTGTAGTTCTTGAAAGATTTTTAAAGGTTCTTTCTCTCTGGAAAGAAATTCATAAATATGAATGATCTCCTCCATTAGCTAGGCATGACATTTATCTTTATATATTAAGAAAGTGAATCAGCTGGCAACATATCCCCCAGAAAGAATTGCAACCACATCCTGGGAAAATGTCATTATCCAGGACTTCAGCAATAGTAACTGAATCGGCACAGTCAATAAGAGGAGACTGAACTTCATTCTTTTCCCAGGGCAAAGCACTAGGAAGAACTATAGGAATTCTGGGAGCAGGAGAAATTGTCTTCCCTAAGAAAAGCACAGTAGTTGGTTGTCCAATACCGGATGGTCAGCCCTGAAAGCATCCATCGAAGTAACATTCTACAGGCTCAACATGTGTGCATATGCGCATATCCATGTAATAACAATAACTATATGTGTGTGTATTAAACAGACATATTACAATCAATGAGATTGAAACTGTTATTAAGTGCCTCCCCACTAAGAAAAGCCCAGGACCAAATGATTCATTGCTGGATTTTATCAAACTTTCAAGGACTCTCTGATATGAGTTATTTTTAATTTGTTCCACAAAATAGAAAATGATAGAATATTAACAAATTTATTTTATGAATCTAGTATTATCCTGATACCAAATCCAGGTAAAGGCATTACCAAAAATTAAAAGAAAAGAACATTATTTCATAATTTCTTTGATGAATATGTATACAAATCCTCTCCACAAATACATTCAAACTGAATTCAGGAATATCTTATGGTTATACATTATGACCACATAAATAAATAAAGGACAGAAACTATATTATTTCCATTGATGTTGAAAAGGCATTTGAAAACATCTAGCATGCCTTCATATTGGAAGTCCTGAAGTCTTTAGTAATGAATGGAATGTGTTTCAAAAGAGTAAAGACTATATACAACAAACCTATAGCCAACATTATATTAAATGAAGAGAAACTGAGAACATTTTATCTAAAATCAGTAATGAGACAAGGATGTCCATTCTCTAATATCTTATTTGATATGATACTTGAAGTCTTAGTTATAATAATTAGACAAAAGAAAGACATAAAAGAGATAAAAACAAAAAAGGAAGAAGTCAAAATAACCCTATTGCAGAGAACATGATCACTACTTAAGACTGTATTGACACTGCTAGGAAACTCTTGTACCAAATGAACACAATAAAGCTGCGAGATACAAAAAAAGTAGCCTTAATTTATCCCAACATTGTACTCTCAGAAAAAGAAATATATCTAAGTAAAGTAGCGAAAAATTTCTACAATGAAAACTTCAGTACTCAAAAAGAAAATCACGGAAGACACTAGACAACAGGAAGACATTGCATTCTCCAGGACTGGAGAAAACATTAATATTGTGAAAATGACCATACCATCAAAATTCTGATATCATATTTTACAGGTTTATAAAAACAATACATTAAGTCATAAGAAACCACAAAAGAACACAAATGGCCAATAAAATCCTAATGCGTTGCAATACTCAACCAAATTACACTATAAAACTATAGCAATTAGGACAGCCTGGTACTGGCATTAAGTAGACAAGACCAATGAAGAAATAGAGGACCCTGAGATAAAATGACAAAACCATGCCATTGGGGAGAAACACCTACTCAACAGTGATTCTGACCAAACTATATTTCCTCCTGCAGAATAATGAAACCAGATTCTTTTCTTTTCGTTTATACAAATGCCCATTAAAACTGGATCAGAGACCTTAATTTAAAAATGGAAACATTGAGAAGATATCCTGAGTAAATGGGGATCATAATGGGGAGTGAGCAAGGGGAGGTGGGAGCAAATCATGAGAGAAGGAGATGGTTGAGTGGGAGGAGCAACAGAGAGGGACAACAAAAAAATGGATATCTTGATAGAGGAAACCTGGTGCTAAGGAAACCTCCAAGAACCCACTAGATGTCCCCAGCTAGGACTCCAAGCAAGAGTGGAGAGAGTGCCTAAGCAGGACTTCCCCTATATCAAATGAATGGCCACCCTAATTGTCATTATAGAACCTTCATCCAGCAATTGATGGAGGAAGAAGCAGAGATCCATAGTTAAGCACCAATCTGGCTGAAGAGAGAGAGAGAAGAGAGAGTATATGAGCAAAAGGATTGGGATCATGAGGAGGAGACCCATTGGGAGCTCACTGACTCTGAAATAAATCGATGAGGAACCTTCATGGAAAGGAATTAAACCCTCTGAAGGTAGACGACAGTCAAACAGCATGGGCAGTTTGTGGAGTCTCTTGCAGTAGGATCAGAGTTTATTCCTGCTGCATGAACTGACATCTCAGAGCCCATTCCCTACAGAGGAAGACCTATCTTAGCCTTAATACTGGGGTGAGGAACTCAGATCTACCTCAACTGCATATGCCAGACTGAAGTGGCTCACCTTGGGATTCCTCGCCCTCTTTGGGGAAGAAATGGAGACTGGGGGAGAAGGCAGAGAGAGGACTGGAAGGAGGAAAGGAAGGGGGAGCAGTGGTAGATATGAAAAATTTTAAATAAATACTTTTTTAAAAGAGGAAACAGTTTCTAGAAGGAGACATAGGGGATACTATTCTAGATATTAGGGTAGGAAATTTTTTTCTGAATAGAACACCAATAGCAGAAAATCTAACTCCAAGCATAAACAGATTAAATTACATGAAAGGAAACCATCAGCGAAGTGAACATATACTCTAAAACATGACATAAATCTTTACCAGATATACTTTAGACAATGGGCAAATATCCAAAATTGCAAAAAATAAAACTGCCAATAAAAATATTAAAGTCACAGAATCTCAGAGAGAAAAAAAACATGTTTTCTCTCTTATATACTTACTCTGGTCAGTAATATATGTATGTTAACAGTGAGGTTTCTGGCCTGCCTAGTTCCACAGCTCGGACCCACCTAGCACCGTTTATCTAGACCAGCAATCCCAAAGTCCCAAAGAAACACACAGAAGCTTATATTAATTTCATGTTGTTTGGCCCATGGCTTAGGCACATTGCTAACTAGCTCTTTGATTTTAATTCAACCTATTTCCATTAATCTGCCCTGCCACTTGGCCCATGGTTCACCTATTTAATTACATGTTGCTTCTTCAGCTGCCGGATGGATCTCTCTGTGACTCCACCCTCCTTCTTCTACCTATTCTCTGATTTCCCTGCCTATTTTTCTCTGGTGCCGGCCATAGCCAAAACAACCCTTTAGTCACAGCATATAGAAGACATTCCCACATCATGCATGTGTGAACATGTGTTTGCTGAATAATATGTAGAAAAAGAAGAAGAAAAGCTAAGTATTAGAGGAAGGACTAAATGCAGGCAATGACTATGAGTTACAAAGAGGGTATAAAGTAATTGTTTTTCTACTTCTAACTCTGGCAATTTTTTTATGGTGAGTAAGTGAATAGAAATATATTCAATAGTAAAAATATAAAATCCAGCGTGAAGTTTCACAACTTTTTTTCTGAATGGTTACTCCAATTGTGCAGAAATTCATTTAGCTATTCTATGAGCTGGCTAATTTTGATGTCTTATTTTGTTTTTGCTTGCTACTTTTTTTTATAACAAAGTTTTATTTAAAATAATAGTCTTTGTAAGGATGTAATGTTTACAAAGGACTTTGTGATTAGTGCGAATATTTTTCTTACAAGTGAATGTCTTAGCATGTTTTAAAAGAATATAACTCTAAAATCTGTTTTGAGTGCAGGTATACCAGATCCAATAAGAAACATCAAGATCAAAGCTCATTCAGGCTTTGAAGACACACAGTCCTTCTAGTAGAACAAAGAGTATAAATTAATGCAGGGTGCCATACAGTAAGTACAGGAAGCTGTTCCTGTTCACCTCTATATCTTAGAATCATCTAAGTACTACACTGGCAAGGGAGACATTCTGGCACTTTAGAAACACAATCCAAGTTGTCCAAGTGGATCAGCTACATTGTCAAACAAGAAGGCCTTCCAAATCAATCCTCACATTTTTCTTTTTCATTTTTTATTTGTTTCTTTTCAAACATATCCACCACTGTTCTCTTTTCCACTCCTCTTCCCAGTCATCACTCAGTCCCACCTCACCCCTGCAATCCATTCCTCAGAGGGTAAGAACTCCCGGAGTGAGTCAATATAGTCTTGCATGTCTAGTTGAGGTATGACCAAGCCCCTCTTCCCAGTATCAAGGCTGATCAAGGTGTTCCTCTGTAGGAGATGGGCTCCTAGTTCATGCACTAGAAATAAATTCTGGTCCCAATTGCCAGAAGCCCCACAAACTGCCCATGTCATTCAGCTGTCCTCCACATTCAGAGGGCCTAGTTCAGTCCCATGCAGGTTCCCCAGCTGTCAATTCTGAGTCAGTGAGCTCCCAATAGCTCCAGTCAGCTGTCTCTGTGGGGTTCCTCATAATAATCTTGACCTCTTTTCTCATATAACCATTCCTCCTTCTGACTGGACTGGGAGCTTGACCCAGTCCTTAGCTGTGGATCTATAAATATGCTTTACATTATTTGCTGGACAAAGTTTCATGTTTGTCTTTCTCGTTCTGTGTTACTTGGGATGATATTTTTTTTCTAGTTCTATCCATTTGCCTACAAATTTCAGGGTGTCATTTTTTTTAAGGTGCTGAGTAGTATAAATATAGCTTCATTGTATAAATGTACCACATTTAAAAGATCTGTTTTTCAGTTGAGGAGCATCTAGGTTTTTTCCAGGTTCTGGATATTATGAATACGCTGCTATGAACGTAGTTGAGCAAATTGTCCTTTTGGTAAAAATGAGCATCCTTTCCGTATATGCCCAAGAATGTCAAAGAAGTGGAAGACCTGTGTGACAAGAACTTGAAAGTTCATTGAAAAAAGAAGTTGAAGAAGATATCAGAAAATGGAAAGATTTCCCATGCTCTTGAATAACTAGAATCAACATAGTAAAAATAACAATCTTACCTAAAGCTATCTACAAATTCAATGATATTTCCACCATAATTCTTCACAGACCTTGAAAGAACAAAACTCAACTTCATATGGAAAAACAAAAAACCCAAGATTGCCAAAACAATCCTGTTCAATAAAAAAAAAACAAAACCACACACTTCAGAAGGCATCACCAACCCTGACTTCAAGCTCTGCTATAGAGCTATAATAGTAAAAACAGCTTAGTACTGGCATAAAAACAGATACACGAATCAATGGAATCAAATTAAAGATGCTGATACTAATCTACATACATATGGACACTTGATTTTTAACAAAGAAGCCAAGAGTATACAATGGAAAACAGGAAGCATCTCCTCACATCTCTTAAAGACTAATCAGAACATAAATCTTACTTTTCCAATGCTAAGCACTTTCAGATAGATAGATGATAGATAGCAAGATGGTAGATAGATTGCAGGTAGATAGATGATGATGATAGATGATAGGTAGGTAGGTAGGTAGGTAGGTAGGTAGGTAGGTAGGTAGGTAGATAGATAGATAGATATATGATTATGATATAAAGATGGATGGATGGATAGATAGATAGATAGATAGATAGATAGATAGATAGATAGATAGATAGATAGATAGATAGATAATAGATATATATGTGATAGATAGATGATAAATGGATAGATAGATTGCAGGTAGATAGATAGATGATAGATAGATAGATAGATAGATAAATAGATATATGATTATGTTAGAAAGATGGATGGATAGATAGATGAATGGATGGATAGATAGGTAGGTAGATAGATAGATAGATAGATAGATAGATAGATAGATAGATAGATAGATAGATGATAGATAGGTGATAGATGATAAATGGATGATAGATGGATGATAGATATATGATTATATAGAAAGATAGATAAGTAGATAATAGATAGATAGGTGATAGATAATAGATGATAGCTGGATAGATGATAGATAGGTAGATGATAGGTAGATGATAGATGGATAGATAGATGATAGATAGTTGATAGATAGATGGATAGATGCAAATAGACAGATAATATTTGGTAAGTAAATAGTATTCTATGGAAAAACTAGACCAATAGGATGAATATATATTATGAAAAGAAACCTATTAAATGAATGCACCTAATGTTTAGTTTAACAGTGGTCCTCAGCTCTCTGTAGTGGACAAGAACCTTGGAGCTATTCAGTCTTTGAAGCTTGATACTTTAGCAGTCTCAACTGGTATTGAAGGCCTGATGGATTTCTAGAGAGCCACTAGGTTTTAGTTAATGTTGGGAGAAGCCTGTTTTCAATATCAGTGAACACAGAAGTGGTAGCAATAGCAGAATAGATACACTGATCAGAAAGAAGTAAAAGTGGGCAGGCAGGCAGACAGGCAAAGCAGCAATGTTTTCCCCTGCGAACTTTAAAGTTTTGGCTACTACAAGAAGGTGTTTTCCACTGTGGAGAGACGTCTTCTCTGTCAGTTAATCTTTTCTGTAATTTCCCCCGTAGACTTTCCAAGATCCAACTGACCATATAGATTAACCATGATGGATATATAGAAAGATATAGAGAGAAATATAGATAGATAGATAGATAGATAGATAGATAGATAGATAGATAGATAGGTAGATAATAGGTAGGTAGATAGCTAGATAGCTAGCTAGATAGATAGATGATAGATAGATAGATAGATAGATAGATAGATAGATAGATGATAGAATAAATATATATAGATAAATAGTGGGTGATAGACAGATGATAGATAGATAGATAGATAGATAGATAGATAGGTAGATAGATAGGCATATAGACAGATAGACAGACAATAGACAGATACTCACTGTCCCTGCCTGGGCATCCCAGGTTGGCTCTAAGTGGGCTTTGTAAGACTCATCTCTGCAGCAAAGCTCTAATAAAGGCTCTTATTCAGAGGTCAAGTCCAAGGGATCAAATAATCAGAACAGATCAAATGCTAAAATTTGAGGAAATATAGCTTGCATAATAGGGCAGTTTAGTTTTCTGACCCACATCATAAAGTACAGTAGTCAAGGAGTCTCAAACAATGGAATGTCTAAGTTTGAACTCAAAGGGTCAAGAGGGCTGGGTTCCTTTGAGTCCAAGAAGAAAGTATTTCCTTCAGGCCAGGTTTGTGGATGCTGCTCTCCTGTGCCTCTCAGTCAGCTTGCTGGCATGCCCCATCCCTTTTAAAAAATAAAGACAAAAGTTGCCTTGGAATAGAGACCAAGCTATATCCCCCTTATTAACACTGATACTTTGTAAAGATCCTGTTTACAGTCTAATTACATCTGAGGTACTGTATAAAAGATTATAAAGTACCGGGTGGCAGTTTGGCTCATAATTGATGTGGAAATGTCTTTCTGTATGCTGTGAATATCAATCTTTAAATAAAGGAGCTGTTTTGGTTCATGACAGGCACCATAGAAGAAGTAGGTAGGGAATCAGAATAGGTAGGAAAGGAAGGGTGGAGTCAGAGACAGACCAAGCCAGCTGCCAAAGAAGAAACATGTAAAGAACATAGGTGAGCCATAGGCCATGTGGCAGGCAGATTAATGAGAATGGGTTGAGTTAAGATATAAGAGCTAGCTAGCAATGTGCCTGAGCCACAGGCCAAACAGCATGAACTTAATATAAGCATTTGACTTATTTTGGGGGACCCAAGCAGCAGCGGGTAGCTAAGGGGTCTGGAGCAGCAGGTCTGTGCGTCTGGACCTCTGGCTGCCCGGCACTCAGAAAACCTTATTGTAACAGATGACATCCCAACATGGGGCTGAACACTCACATACAGCCAGAGAAAGGTTTGAAAGGGTTCTAGATCACAGAAACTGAGCCAAAGCAGCTTCCAAATTGTGTATCTGAAGCGGATCATTGTACAGAGAAAGTGCAGTGTCCAGGCCACATTCAAAATGGTGTAGGTAGACTGGCAGCAGGGAGCATAAGCTGCAACAAGGCCAGTTCCTGAAGTCCCACAGAAGACTTGGTAGCATGTGATTGATTTAAGGTTTACATTTATATTAAACAAAAAGGAAACAGAGTCAAAGATGGTTTCTTAGTAGCAGCATTTCTTGGGTCTACTCTGTTTGCTGGTGGTGAACAGAGATGCAGCTCCTTTAAGAGAACTTACTAATTCAGCTTTATCTGCAAAAATTATGTGGCTCTTTAAGAGAATGTGAGTATTTTAAAAGCTCTTCTGGTTGGAAGACGATTAAGGATTCACAATAAAACAGATTCAGATGAAAAAAACCTGTAAATGGGTTACAATGTGTGTCAAAGGTACATAGGGTTCAGAGAGAAAAGAAAGAAGGTAGAGAAAGTCTTTAAAAATAGAAATACAGTAATAAAAATAAGCCACATAAAGATGGAAATAGACACAAAATCTGGATTTTGATTATTATTGTGTTTTCCTTTAATTTTTAACTGTTAATGAGCTAACTTCAAAAAGACAGTGGATTGTAAAGGCTGATAAGTTAAAAGAAGATATATATTTTAAGGGTATCGTGATTTTGAAATTTGTGTCTAAGGATTTATTGCTTTGGAAGAGTTCTGCTTTTGTTTACACAGAAAATGAGAACCTGTGGATTGCTTCCAGGCAAATATGGTTTCATCAACCAAGACCACCTAAAAATTCTCTGATGGGAAGAGATGATCATAACAGCTTCAGGGCTATAGACTAAGATGACCCAGTCTCAAGAATCTGTAAGACTGCCAGTGCCCCTTAATCAGCAGAAAGTAGTACTGGAAAACTATGCCCAAATTCCCAAAATATTGTTTATAAATGTTTGTTTTCATTATAAATGGATAACAGTCATAATTAATCTCTTCTTAAGAAGAAAAAAGGGATATGGTATCTGAGTGATTTTTAAAAATAAGACTATTAAATTTCCTTTATCCAAAAAAAAGTCAGCTATTAATCTCAAAATGTTTTACATTGGTATAGATTTTGGTTTATTGATACAAATCTAAGGTCAAGTTTGTTATACTGTATGTATTTTTCTACTCTTGTTTAAGGTATGATGTTTATGTAACTCATTAAAGATTGTAATGTATAATTAAGAAATGCAGATCAATAGCTATACAGATCAATCAAACTTATAGTTATGTTAGCTAGATTTTTTTAGATATAAAAGATATATTTCAATTAGATAGGTAATCTTCAAACACTTCTAAGACCTACAGAATATGGCATTTAAAATAATTTACTTTTCTGGACAGTGAGATAAGTCTGCTCCTGGCAGCACTAATCTACTTCAAGAGAAAAATGGGCATTGAAGAAACTCCATATGGAGTTTACTTTCTTTGTGGCAACAGTTAGCCACTGGACAAGAACCTGTTCTTGTATTGACTGCTTGACAGTATGCTTTTTAAACTGGACATGCAGGTTCCACAGGAATATGATCTCTGAACTTTGGCAGAACAAGCCAAGATTGTCCTTCAGGTTCCTGCTTTGCCAAGAAAACTGTCAGACATTCTTCAGGACTCAAGGAGGAGCAACTGATGAACTATACCAGAATTGGCAGAGCAGATTTCCCGCTCCACTGAAACAAAAAGAGACTCTGGGCCTGTAGGCTGAAGATAGATGCCCCAACTTTATAAAGAAACTTTGGGTGACTGTCCAGGCAGATAGGTGTTATCTCTGTCATTTTTAGATTTTGGAAATTGGTCTTTGATGTAGTTGAAGATTAGAGAGTTATAGGTATTGTTTTTCTTAGTTATTTTAAAGGGTATATTGGATATGAAACTTTAGACTCACAAGAATAAGGTAGATGATAGAGTATTCTTTAATTTTGTTAAATACAAATAGACTAGATATTGTAACTGTAATTCTTGCTGGATGGGTATTTTGTTATATGTAATTTTGCTATGTTAAAATTGAAACCTTCCTTTTTGATTAGACAGAAAGGGGGAGGTGATGTGGGAATGTCTTTCTGTATGCTGTGAATCTCAATCTCTAAATAAAGGAGCTGTTTTGGCCCATGACAAGCACCATAGAAGAAGTAGGTGGGGAATCAGAATAGGTAGTAAAGGAAGGGCAGAGTCAGAGTCAGACTGAGCCAGCTGCCCAAGAAGAAACATGTAAGGAGCACAGGTGAGCCATGGGCCATGTGGTAGAAAGATTAATGAGAATGGGTTGAATTAAGATGTAAGAGCTAGCTAGCAATGTGCCTGAGCCATAGGCCAAAGAGCATGAAGTAAATATAAGTGTCTGAATCATTTTGGGGGGCCTAAGCAGTGGCAAGCGACTAAGTAGTCTGGGGTGGCAGGTCTGTGGGTCTGGACCTCTGGTGCCTGGGGCCAGAAAACATATTGTAACACATAATGGTTATGAATTGAGAGAAAAATCTCAGAGAAGTTTGGGTAGGAAGTATAGGATTCAGCCATATAGAATGACCCCAAGTCTGTATGGAAAGTATAGAACTATAAAGCTGACTGGACTCCAGCCAGATTTTGGAGGTGTCCAAAGGGCCAAAACGAGAGTGAGGACTCACTGTTAAAAACAACATACAGAAAGAGATAAGAAATATCTTCTGCATGACACTTTGCCTGTTACAAGTCACCCCAGTCTTTTAAAGGCCACTGCCCATCTTGAGACTGTGTTGGGAGCCCTGGACAGCACTTTTGGTTAATTTTGGATTTTTTTAAAAGATGCAGCCCGCTGTGTGTACAACATTCCAGGGATCTTTAAGCTGACAGCCTAGGTCATCATCTTAGGAACTCTAAAAAATTAATATATTTATCCTTTAAAGAAAAGAGCATTAGTGACCTTTGTAGAGATATATTGTATATTTAATAAAATTAGTCTGGTATACCAGAGGACAGATGTAGGCAGAGTTTACTTAGAGGGCACCAATACCAGATAGATATTTATTAAAATATAAACCAACACTCACGGTACAGGTAACAGATTACAGTAGCACCTGAACAGGGACTGGAGTCTGGAACGGTGGATGGTGGACAAGTGATGGATAGATGATGGATTCCGATCCTCTCTCCCAACAGCTAGGAACCAGGAAGAGAGCATCTCGTGTCCCAGAAGCCCCTTTTCAATGGGCTTTCCCTGCCCCCTTCAGGGGCCCAGTACTCTGGGTAAGTGTCTTGTGACCTTATCAGCTGACACCTGAATCCCACAACAGACAGAATCATCCAGAACCAACCAGGAAGATTGGGGAGTGGTGGCCCATGCCTTTAATCCCATCACTTGGGAGACCTAACAGCCATGCAGTGGTGGTACATACCCTTAGCTCAGCACTTGGGAGACAGAAGCAAAGGCAGGAGGATCTCTGTGAGTTCGAGGCCAGCCTGGTCTACTAAGCAAGTTTCAAGACAGCCGGGACTGTTACACAGAAAACCTTGTCTTGAAAAAAAAAAAACCAGGGGGATGGAGAAATGGCTCTGTCCTCCGTTGCTAAAGACTAATTTTATTAAATATATAATATATCACCACAGTGACCTTTCATAGAAGTTAGCACAGGTGACAGATGTTGCCATTTACCTTCAAAAGTTGGAAGATAATGCAGGTTAGAGCACAGAGTATCTATTGGTCTTTAAAATCTTCAAGATTGTACCATGGTCAAAGCTAAGTGTCCCTATTGCCCAGGCTTTAGAGCATTATGATGCTTCTCAGCTGTCAATGGAAGGAAGCTGAGGTCTTCTACTTTGTGCTCTGTTGTAGGAGAGGCTATGTCCTGGGAGCTTGGCAGTGGTCACCTTCTATTGGCAATGCTCTTATCACTTCCACATGCAGACCACACTCTCCATAACTCCATGTCTGGATTAGAAGTTAGGCTGCATCTTTATACTCATCTTAATATTTTAGTGACTTTTTCCCCTTGCCTCACTTGGATATGTTATATATGTCATAACCCAAGACGGCTAATAGTATCAATTTGACAGGATCTAGAGACAAGCCTCTAGGCATATCTGTGAAATGTTGTCTGGATTAGGTTGATTGAAGTGGGAAGATCCTCCTCAAAACTGTGGGTAGCACTATTCCATGGTTTTGGAGTTTCAAATAAAAAGGAGAAAGAGAATTGAAAACTGATATTTATCTCTCTCTGATTCCTCACTGCAGGTACAGCATGACCTTTGAGCTCCTTCTACATGTCTTCCCACCATGATGGCGTATAGCTTCTTAAACCATAAGCCAAATTAAACCCTTGCTTCCTTAAGCTTCCCCATGTGGGGTATTTGTTCACAATATGAAACACTGGAACCAGGGACTACACCTCCATAACAAGTAGTATCAGGCAGCATTAGTCCAGCCCTGTAGCTGCCATGTCATGCCTGTATAGTAAAGACACCTCCATGTAAGATGTGGGACTCTGTGACACTGGGATACTCTTCTACACTCAGGAGGTTTTGGAACATAAAGAAGCATACTGACCCTCATGATTCAGCTTTATTTGCAAAATGACATAAATTGTGAGAATAGAATCCATCTGTATATGGAAGGGTCATTGTCTGAACATCTATCAGTAGTATGTTCTTGTTCACCTCCAACACATTTCCCCAATTGAAAGTCTTAGTTCTCATACTTGGCTAGTAGCCAGTCTTTTCCTGTCATATTCCAGAACCATGAGTTACCTTAATTCTAACCATCTGTGAGGCATTGCAGTATTGCTGGAGACAGTTTAGAATAGGACACAGTTGGTCAATACCTGACACATGATACTCTGGGATAGAGTCTCTGCTCACCTGTGCTGTGTTCTCTTCCTATTTTACTCATCACAGAATGCATTGTCATTTCAAGGTGTTACACGTTAAAGAACTCTTAAGAATTAGTTAATTTTTTATCTATCTCTCAATTGTCAAAACCTGGACTTTTTCCATTTGAGATCATGATGAAGAAATTTGGTCAATTTATGTATTTTGGCAAGGTACCTAGGGGTGTAACTGAACTAAGGTGTTTTCTGGAATTCATCAGAGGGTTTCAAGACTACATTTTGGCTTCTGTAGTGATCTTACTGAAAGCACAGTTAAATCTTTATTTAGTGTCCAAAAGACATTCAAGCAAAAAGCTTGGTAAGCACATTGTCAATAATCATTGGTGAGCACAGGAATAGTGGTCAGAGTAGGAGCCTTGTTGAGTATCAGAAAGTCCCCACTAACATACCCAGGAGACACCTAAGGAAAGGCTTAGGTGGGTTGGGCAGATACTCATTTAGGTAATCAGTCCAGTGGTTTTGATTTGGCATTGCCAAACCATGCTGATATGAAAATCTTTTTCTGCTCCCATCACCAATACCAGCCAAGAAGCCAAAAAAATGCTTCTTTCTACAAGAAAACAAGCAAAATTCTATTTATCTTTTATTCTTGCTCTTCCAAGCATTGCTTTAGAGATGTTACATGGTAGCTCTGTTACCAACAAGTACAATTACTTATCATTCTGGAGTTTGAATCACATATTTTTGGCATAGGGATTTATCTATTTGGTATATGTTTGTATATGTTTGTATTCTAGTCCATTGAGTTAAGCTAGCTCTCCAAATTCCCCAGGGTTCACTGAACCTTTAAGTTTTATATAGACTTTCATTTTGCATGTACACATATGCAAACATATGGGCTAACACATAACCAGCCTGGAAAAGGAGACTAATTTCTGACCTCAGGGTAGGGCACATGACTCTGGTAAATTTTTCAGGATATGCCTTTGTCCCAAAGGCCACTGGAGATATACTATGATTATGTCCTCTGGGGCTGTCTATGACAATGTGTTAAAGTCTCACAGCAAAACAGCCGAGTTAACTCTTAATGAACATTGGGATCAGAATGTCTCTGTTCTGTCCTCTTGTGGAGCTCACCACAAGTGAGCTCAGTCAAGACTCCCCGGTCTCATCCCTCAGTCTCTCCACCACTGATCTGGAGACATTACCTCTGTCTTCCTGTACCTGCTCTGTCTGGTCTTCTCGGTAGCACAGCAAGCAAAGAGCTTGCCAAAGACACTCAGCAGACACCGTTGTCAAAACTCAAGGTCAGCTAAAGATATATGCATCATCCTAGAGGTGGCCAGTCCAGAGATAGAAATCAGAGCAAGCTTCCAGTCAGCCCAATAAGAATTGGTTCGGCTAGAGAGTCAAGAAAGACTGGATGTGGGAAGAACCACATAAAGCAAGTTTCTTCTTAACCATTGGCTCTGAGAGCCTTTGACACATGTGTTTAGGGCATTCTGTTTCTGTTCTGTTCTTCATGGAAATTTTATACTGTCGACCTGAACTAGATAGACCATTACTCTATAAAAGATTTACAGTTAAATTAACAGCTGAATTAACTAATGATTTACTTGTAAATCAGCAAAAGCAATAAGAATTAAAACTACTTAGAAGACAGATTTTCTAAGTGTATCTATTATGAAAGTCTAGAAAGGGCTTACAAGGTAAGAGTTATTTGGGGATAAGGTTCAGCAGTGATGTGTCCAGGCATTTCTAAACCATGAATGCAAGTTCTGCCCATGAAAGGCAAGTGTTGCTACTACAACCAACAGCCAAGGAGGACTATTTTTACCCTATGGTGTAGTTTAAGTTCTACCAGGACTGGCAAATGAAATGCCTTCAGAAACTGAGTGAGATCTAGAATCCACACCAGAATGTAAACTGGTTACAACAGCTTCTTGAGACAGTAGCAAGAGATTATACCTCAGGAAATTAAACATCATATGAGTTCCTGTGGTGTTTCTTGCCAAAAACAAAAATGTACAGCAAGCTTCCTCCTATCAGCAGGAACTGTAGATTTCCCCCCAGACCAGCTAGACAGGAGCCTCACAGCTGAATAGTTATAAAGGGACATAGCACAGAGGGGAGGTGAACACCATTTCCCCCTTATGTAGCAAAGCCAGCTTGTAAAGTTGTGTAAGCCATCCTATTTGATGCCTCTGACTTTGACACCAAGAAAATGTATTCATTCTTTGTCTTTTCTAACTTCATTGAAAGCCTGGCACTGTAGTTGACATCTCGCTTATCAGCTTAAATTGGAGCAGAAGGAACTCTGAGCTCCAGAAAAAGACTATCTGCCTATTGGCAAGGCCAAATCTAGTATTTTCTCTTATCTCCATCCACCTCATCTACCTGCTTTGGGTAGATGATTGTTGAAAACAGAGTTGTCTTAATTGAAATGGAAGCCCTCAAGCAAGGAGCTGGCACTTGAATGAAGAGCTGCAGGATAGTAGGGGAGTTCTTTGGCCTATGGGCTAAAGCCTAACACTGCCAAGTCCTCTCTCATCCTAACCTTTGTACAAATAGGTCCTATAAACACCCAGAGACCTTTGTGTAATTGTTGCTATATTCACATATGAATCATAGATTCTGTTTCCAGGGATACAGTGCAAGTATTTCTGTTCAGATGAGACAAAAGCTAGTGTTATTGGGCTGACTTGTTGGCCTTTGTGCAGATGAGCACAGGCTGAGCTTTAAAGTCCTTAGTTAAACTGTGCTTCTTTCTCTCTACCTTGGAGATGCTCATGGGTACCAAGAAACAAGAAACTACAACATGAAAAGTTGCATGTTGGCAGGGCTCAAGCATTCTACATGGGAGTCTCTCAGTACATCTTGTACCTCTGAGCTGATGCAGACACCCATTCTTCAGCTCTACACCCTCTTGCTGCTCCAACACCAAGGCAAAGTCACTGACCATATCACACTGCATTTATTCTGTCTCAATATCTTCTTTAATCTCAATCTGGTAAGAGTGGACATCACAGAAGTGTACACAATGAGACCCCTAAATCCCTATGAGATTCACTATGGGGACAACAAAACAAGGTGGAATGTAGTTCGTCCATCATTCTCTTTGCAAAAAAGTCCCTATAGGAGCCTCTAAGTATGTTGGGAAGTCCATAAGAAGGCAACCTTTACTTGTATATCTAATCCTCTCTTGTCTCCGTGCCCACCAGGAGGAAACAGTAGAGGTTAGAAGATTTGGGAACTTATTATTTTGGAGCTCAACTTTACAAAAGGAGAAAAAAATAGTTTATATTTCATCTCTTTGTTTGAAGACACGATAGTGTTAGTAAAATTTGAAGTTAAAGAATCTCATAATCATTTGGGCTTATAGAACACCAGTGGAAGTGAGAAGCAAGGTCAGCTGAGACCCTGAGCCATGAACTCTGTGACACTTTTCAGCTGTGACTACCCTGAGGCCATGCAACCCAATTCAGTTACAGTTGAGTGGTGATTTCTTTACCACTGTTCACTTTCTGTTTATTTTACTTAGAAAACCGAAATACTGCTTCATTGCATGATAACAAACTTGCATGTCACTGTTCTGGAGATCCATAAGCAACCCTTCAATACATATACAGTGATCTCTAAACTGATCAACAGCTCATAGATCTGCCTGAATACCCTCTTCCAAGATTTCTTGGTTCCCATGAATGCCATGCAGAAACAATGGGCATTTTGTCCTCACACTCAACTCTGAACCATGTTAGATATTTTAATCTTAATGTAATCATAATTTTTACATAATTTAATCAGTGAGTCCAACTGGGGGTAACTTGACTAAGGATAGAAAAATAAAAGTGAGGACTTAGATGCTTTGCATGTAGATTATGAAGTCTACTTTCTTCGGGATGGACATCATCCCCAGAAAAAAGAAGCCCTAGAGAATGTGGGAGAAAAGGGCAGGGCCACAGGATCAGACAGGATCCTACCATGGACATAAGGTAGAATCTGGTCATCTAGATGCTGCACCTGTTGGGCACTGTGCAAAAGACATGTGGAAGACAACCCAGATTAGGAAGGAGATTTCCTCCATGTTCTATAAGGAATCTTCTCTGACCACATTATACAGTGTAGTGACCATGACGCAGCTACATGAAAGTGGTCTACTCACACCCTGCTGGATTCATGGTTATTAGATTTTGGGGGGAAAATATTAAAGTTACAGATAGTGGCCTTTGTTATACACATTTTAATTATATCACTCATGTAGATTTTGCTTGAAACACTTGGGCATTTCTTTTCTGTTCTTAAAGTTGTAAATTTTAAAAGAACTTTATCCTTAGAAATATATTTGTTCATGTTCTCTAGGCCATTTTAAAGTACTATTTTAGTTACATTGCTACTGTAAACGATGATCTGAGAGATTTTATATTTTCTCATCAGAGCAAAGGCATACCCGACTGAGACTAACATAAGCTCTTCCTGAGTCTGTTTGTGGTACTGCTTCCACACACTCTGAAATCAGGGAAGAGCTGAGGATGCCCAATGTTGATATTTTTCGCTTATCTTTATCTTTGGCATTGGCATCTCCTAGAGTTCTAGTTCGTTTATGGTCTGGTGTTTGCACCCCCCTCATGGTACCCTGCTAATTAAGATGTATATTCTCAGGCTCGGGGCCAAAGCTCGGTAGCAAAGCATTTTCCTCCATCCTGAAAAAAAAAAAGTTTCTTCTTCCCTTCTCCAGTTCCAATAACTAAAGTTTTGTTAATATGTTACTATTTCCTGGCTTTTATTTTTGCAACAAAGCTCAAATGTACTTACCAATGGAATAAACAAAACAAAGTACAGTAGCTTTTTTCTTCTTGAGAAAGTCTGGGTTGGGGTAGAAATACTCAAAGTCATAATTAGAGGTTGTTTGGGAAAAGTAAAATATGAAAACAAATAAAGAACAGGGAAATTTTTACCAATTAAGTAAGTCTTTTCTGAGACTTGGTGCCTGGGGAATCTTGCTACAGAGCCTGTGGAGTCACACAGAAAAAAATAATTTTCATAAATTTCTATGAAGTAAGCCTGGATACTGGATTCTCTGCTGAATTTCCCATGATTGTGGATGCCAGACTAGTTATTCTGATGATTTATCTGGTCACTTGGCATCAGAAATCTCAGAGTAGAAAGCTCACAACTGGGGTACTTCTATGGGAAAATGGTAACACAGAGCTTGAACAGCTGGCCAGCAGACATTTGTGCATCCCTACCACTAATTTCTATGGAAGAAAAATATCAAGAAACAAATAAAAACATATTTCCATATAACTAAAACTATTTTATTTTTTACCAGAAGCGTAGAAGTCACACCAGAAAAGACATTGAAACTTACTCTGTGTCGGCCTTTAATATTTTTCAGACAAACCTCCTGGGAACTATATTTTTGGCTCACACGTTACTTAAAATGTGGTAACAAATAAGATGCTATTCTGTCAAGGATAAATTTATTCAAAGTGAAATAACAACTCCATTTTAAAGTAGTCCTATCTCTAGAGATATCCCTTCAAAAATAAGTACATTTCTTATTTATCTTTAGTTCTATACATCTCCTTCTTGCATTTTAGAGCAGGTTTTGTTCATCCCTTAAACAAGTGTAACTGAGCCATTACCATGAAGAACACTTTATTTAGCATGAGGGGTAAGAAAAATACCAGGTTCTTCTTTCAGTTTTCATAATGTAGAAATTAATGTTTATAAATACTTATTAAAATAGGCACAAAGGGTTAAGGATGAAATCATAAAAAGTTCCATTTGAAAAAAGCAGACCAGAAATGTCTTTCTGGGTAAAGTGTGCTAAGGAGTCCACTGGGAGCTTTTGCAACATGCACTGGGAATGTGGCAAATGTTCCCACTGGGACACATCTGAGAATCACATAAGCAATGTGCACACAGGAAATGCATGCTGTACATAGCATATGATCCAACATAGAAATGATGACCGACTAATAAATGAGAGCAATCTAAACCTCAAGGTTAATGAATAATTAGAGTAAAAATAAAACTCAGTCTTTCTCTATCTGTTGGAGGGAGTAAGGACACTCCAGGGACCTAGAGGCAATATGAGGAGCAGAAATCTAGAGTGACTGGAGGATAAGTGGATGCCATGTCTACTCAGAGTATGACTTCCTGTCTCCAACTTCTAAATATACTCAGGAGGGACCAATATCACTGCTAGGAATCCACTCAAGGCAATAGAGATCCTCTTTGTTGTGCTTTTTAAACTTCAAAATGACTGAAATGACTTAATATTTTGGCCAAAGGTCACAGATAAACAGAAAAAATGGGGTGGTGAATGTTTATCTGTACCTATCTATATAAAGAGAGATTAGTATCTGTCTACATATTTAGAAAGAAATTATATAAGTATTGTAAATATGTAACTAGAGGGAGAATTACATAAATATTATGTCTTGGTGTGTATTTGTGGAAACTTAACTCTACGATATTGTGTCACATCACTAAGATAACTTGACAAGTCCTAAAACTTGAGATAAGACAACCTAGGGCCAGAAGGTCAATGCTACAGCTTGTCTGAGGCAAAAAAAAAAAAAAAAAAAAAAAAAAAAAAAAAAAAAAAAAAGCCTCTTACATGGGGAGGGCCAGCTTTTTTCTGCAAAGGCCTTAGTGGATAATATCATCATAATAGTGTGGATTGTAGTAAGAGGTTTCTGGACCGGACTTTCAGGCCTAACCTCAAGGTTTAGGACCCATAGACCCACAGAGACACACAGATACATACAATAGTTTTAGGCTGATCGGCCTCAGGCCCAGGCATATAACTTGCTAACTCTGTACCCTTCATCTAACCCATGATTCTTTCTGTTCAGCCATGTGGCTCGGTACCTTTCTTTAGAGCAGCATAGTTGTCCTCTGCTTCTTCTGGCTTCTCTCTGGCGTTCTGCTCTGTTCTTCTAGTTCCTAGAGTTCTCTTAGTCTGGTAGCCCCACCCACACTTCCTGCCTACATTTGGCCAGTCAGTGCTTTTTATTAAACCAGTGGGTAGGACAATTATTTACAATGAAGCAACACAATCCCCCTATAGTGGATAATAGTGAGGTGACAGATTCCAGGGTAGATGTTACTCATAGCCAGTTTCCCAGAAACCCTGGTTTGGTAATTTGAATGGGACACCTTCTTCCCTCCTTCATAATCTCAAGCACTTGAATGTTTGGTCTGAAGTTGGAGCCACTATCTGGAAAGCTTAAGAGCTGTGGCCTTTTGGGATGTCACTGGGGGGTGGGCTTTAAGAGCCTAAAGGCACTTACCATTCCCTATGTAATTTCTCTGTTTCTGCTTAAAGTTTGAATTATGAGCCCTCAGCTGTTCATGCCACCAAGACTGCTACCTGCTGCCAAAATTTTCTGCCATTTTTTACTCTCATCCTTTTTGAATCAAAAGCCCAAACAAACTCTTTCTTCCGTAAGTAGCCTTGGTCAGGGTGTTTCATCACAGAAATAAAAAGTAACTAGCGCATTTGGGTTAACATTTGACCAAATATTTTAGCAATTAAAGGCTCAGACAAGTTAATAGCAACTATGGTACCAAAGATAGAAAGTTAACTATCTCATGTTACATCAAAAGAGAGCATTATAGAATAATTAATGTGATATAACATAAACTTATATAGATAAATGTTTAATGTATTGATGCTGAGAACGCATAGCAAAAAGTAAATTAGAATGTTTTCTGTCACCCCTGTTATATATTTGTTATGCATATGCCAATGCCAGTAACATACTCATGCATAGAAGGAAATAAGGGAGCATTTTAACACAAATAGATTACCTATGCAATGAAACCTTGTGAAAATTTCTCTATTTTTATGCAAGTGTTTGTGTACATGTATGCGTATGTTTGTATGTGTACATGTGAGCATGTATGTGCAGTTATGCATATGTTTGTGTGAGTGTAGAGATATGCAGGAATACTTTGCATCTCTTTTGAGGGAAAGATTCATATTAGCCTAGATATCACTAATTAGGCTAGACTGGTTGGCCAGTTAGGCCCAAGAGATCCTCCTTAAAATTGGGATTACAATATAAACCATCATACTCAGAATTTTATATGGTTCTAGGGAATCAAATTCAGGTCCTGATGTGGGAATGCCTTTCTGTATGCTGTGAATGGCAATCTTTAAATAAAGGAGCTGTTTTGGCCCATGACAGGCACCATAGAAAAAGTAGGAAGAGGAATCAGAATAAGTAGGAGGAGCAGGGCGGAGTCAGAGTCAGAGAGAGAGCGAGACCAGCCAGAAGCCCAAAGGAGCAACATGTAAGGAACACAGATGAGCCACGAGCTATGTGGCAGACAAATTAATGAGGATGGGTTGAGTTAAGATAAAAAAGCTAGCTAGCAATGTGCCTGAGCCATAGGCCAAACAACATGGAGTTAATATAAGTGTCTGAGTCATTTCTGGGGCCTGAGCATAACAGTGGGTGGCTGAGGGGTCTGGCTGGGGCTGTAGGTCTGAGTGTCTGGGCCTCTGGCTGCCCCGGACCAAGAAACTACATTGTAACAAGGTCCTCTTGTAGCAAGAACTCTACCTACTGAAGTATCTCCTCAACTCCTCTAGATTTTTAAAAATCTGTGTTTCCAAATTTTCTTCTAAGATGTTAGGTTATCTAAGGGGGAAATAGTATATTTATTATCATCAATAATAGCAATCTTTATACAAAGATAAATGAGTTACGAAAAATTCAGATATACTCCCATAATAGTAGTTGTAACTAGTGTTGCCCAAAGATAACTAGCAGTATCAGTAACCCAGGCTGTGTTTCAGATCAAATTACCATATTTTGGCAGGTTAATAGCAAAGTTTATCCTTTTCCAGGTCTGCAATCTGGAAGCTTGAGACAAGATACGTCATGGTAAGATCTGCTATCACAACAAGGTATGTCTTGGTAAGATCTGCTAACGGGCTCTCTTTCTAGGATGTAAGTGGCTGCCTGATTGTTCTGAACTTGCATGGTAGAGAGAACAGGCTCTGTGGTCTCTTCTCAGGGCATCATTATCAGGTCTTCAGACTCATGACCGCATATAACCTGATCCCTTCCCAAAAGCCCCTGCATACTGGGCTCTGAGCTTCATATACTGGAGAAGACGTACTCCAGACCAAAGCAGTATGATTAGGTAAGATTTAGCCAGTACATTCCATGAATGCTGACATGGAATAGGTAGAGAAATCACCATGGGGTGAAGATGCACGGAACTGCTTATGACACTAGTGACTTGAGAGGGGAGTTGAAGTCATTATATATCACACTGCAGATTTTATCCAGATAAGAAGATGAGCAGCATCTCAGGGAGTCTTGACCAGTCTTCCTCACAGAGGATATAAAATTCCAGCTACTTTTTCGTGTCATTTTTTTGGAGAAAAAAAATGTGAGTTTTCAAATACATTGGGAGTATAATTCAGGCAAGCAAGCTCTACAGAGCCCAGCCCCCAGTCCCTACTCTACTGTACTGGTGAAGATCTCACCCCTGTCTAGTAAGGTCAAATCACCATATGAAAGACTTTGTATCTGGCCTTACAATTCCCAGACATGATAGACACTTCAATAATATTTGAGAAAATAATACATCATTTGAATTCTGGAATTTTAAAAATATTTGAATATGCTTATTTCTCTTAGTTTGGTAGAGTTTATGAAACTGTCTTAGAAAAATATGGAAGAGAAAAAGTCTATCTGTTCATAATTGACAGACACTTACTGGGAATTTTTTTCATATGCCCATACTCTGCTAATTAATGTTGTTATGAAGGTGTATGCAAGGGTTGAAGGCCTTATACATAGAAGAAATCAGCATACAAGGAACACCCACAGTACAAACAAACCCTGCAATTTAGTCCTCAGTGAACTGTGAGCATGTTAAGCAAAAATTATTCTCTGCACATACCCAACGGACCTGAAAGGAAGGAGCGTGGGATCCTGTTGGTAGTTTGTTTGACACCCTGGTCCTTAAAATCTTGACAGCAAGACTATGTGAAAGTCACATTCCACTGCCCAGGGTAAGAGATTAGTCCTCTCAATTGCCATTTCCAGGATGGTTATATCCCCAACACAGGTCCAGCTCCTGGCTTCCAGGAATCCCATAGAAGAAGAAGGAAGCTGATGATTTCAAAGGGAGTTTTAAATGGCAATGGGTACTAATAGTAGCAAATAAGGAACCCTCAACCTTTCATCCTGAGGCTTACTTTTTAAGACTATGTGGGTAATTGTTTTCAACAAGACACAAACTAGAGTCATCTAGGAATGAACAACTTCAGTTAAGAAATTGCCTGTTTCATATTGACCTATGAGCATGTCTGTGGGACATTTTCTTGGTTAATGATTAATGTTGGAGGGGTCAGCCCACTGTGTACAATACCACTCCTGAGCAGGTGGTCCTGTACTATATAAGAAATCAGGTTGCGCCAGATATGGGAGCACGTCAGCCAAAAGCATTCCTTCACAATCTCTGCCTTAGTTCTTGCTTCTAGATTTCAGTTCCTTTCTTGACCTCTCTTGATGTTGCATTGATGTCAGTGAGAGATCCTGTCTCAAAAGGTAAGATGAAGAAGCCATTCAGTGTTGATCTCTTTTATACACACACACACACACACACACACACACACACACACACACACACACACACACGAGAGAGAGAGAGAGAGAGAGAGAGAGAGAGAGAGAGAGAGAGAGAGAGAGAGTTTGATCCTGAATTAATTCTAGGTGATGGAAGGAACATCGATTCCATGCTTACAAGCAATGACAACAAAAGCCTGTTTCATCTGAATGCCAATCTTTGAAATGATAGTTAGATAAACACAGGAGTTGAATTCTATCAGTTGATTAAATAAAAGAAACTAAATCATCACTTAATAATACCTTCAAAATAAAATACATTCTCAAAATAAGAATCAGCAGTTATCAAGAGGCCTTAAAATTGTCAGTTCTGAGTAAATTCAGCCGTTTGGAAAATTGTAATCACTGAAATGGAAAATCCATCCCAGTGATTTGGAAAATTGAAGCTATTGTCCTTCTAATCGATAAAGCTGTTCCCAGGTCCAGTAAGTTCTAGTGCCCACTCTTCCATCTCAGATTGCCAGAGACCATCTCGTTCCTCTTCTGACAAAAGGAAATCATTACAATAAAACCACTAAGCAGTACCTAGCAGAACCTTGTATTAGCCACTTTTTTATTGCTGTGCTATGACCAAGGAAACTCTTATTTAAAAAATCATCTAATGGCAGGGATTGCTTAGTTTCAGAGTCTTAGTCCATTATCAGCATGGCAAGAACATGGTGTCACTCATGGTGCTGGAACAGTAGCTGAGAGTTACATCCTGACTGACAAAGAGATAGATGATAGATAGATAGATCAATGATAGATCGATGATAGATAGATAGATAGATAGATAGATAGATAGATAGATAGATAGATAGATAGATAGATAGATAAATCAATGGTAGATAGCCAGGGAAGCCTTTAAACCCACACCCAATGACACACTCAGTCTTCAGTAAGGTCATACCTCCTGATCCTTCTCAAATAGTGCCATCCCCAGTTATTAAGCATTCAAATATATGAACCCACAGAGGCATTTTTATTCTTGTTGATTAGCTCTAACACCAAGGAGAATTGTCTGTATCATATACAAGAACAATTCATTAAGGTGAGGTCATCCTAGTGTCCTTATGTGAAGACAGCCCTGTGAGAACACAGAACAAAGAATCACGTAACCACGGAGGTGGAACTTGCAGCAATGCTCCCAGAATCCAAGAAGGCACCTGAGACAGTAGGCATGTCCAGGAGATCAGAGACTTAGAGGGAGTGCTTTGTATATATCCAGTTCTGATTCTAGATACTCAGAACTATGAGAAAAAAATATTTCTGTCTCTGATACAGGAGCCATGCAGAAGGTCCCAAAGATAACCACTAATAGCGACACACACCAATCTCCTCATGGGAGTCTGATACAGGAGGGTTGTCATGAGTTCAAACCCAGTTGTCAAGAGTGAGATGTTGTCTCAAAAAATAAAGCATAAGAAGTAAAGACTGCAGGTAATGCTTAACCAAGAATCAGAGCACAGACACAAGGGCTTTTGCTTTCCTTAAGAGGTAGTTTGTAGTACTAGATGGATGACCCAGTTAGTAAATTCCTGCTATGAAAGATGAAGTCCTGAATTTGGACTCCAGCACTCGCATACAAAGCCAAGTATGGCAACACGTATCTGCAATACCAGCACCAGAAAGTCAGAGATTGGTGGATCCCTGGTGCTCACAGGGTAGCCAGGCTATAGGAACTGGCAGGTACCTAGGTTATTTTCTCAAAAAAAAAAAAAATGATGTGGGGAATGATTGGGAAAAATACTTGGTGTTGACTATAGTAAAAATTTCTCTCCCGGCCTAGCCCCAAGATCTGGACCAGCAGTCTCAAATAAACCAACCTCATCTACTTGGTCACAAATAATCACACAAAGTCTTATATTAATTACATGCTCTTTGGCCTATGGCTTAGGCCTTTTGCTAGCTAGGTTTCGCATCTTTACCTATTTCTATTAATCTGTCTCAGTGGCAGCTCACAGGATCTCTGTCTGACTCTGCCCTCCTTCCCCCATATATGCACAGATTTCCCACCTGCTTCTAAGATGCCTTGCCATAGGCCAAACAGTTCCTTTATGATCCAGTGATAATTCACAGCATACAGATAGATACAGATAGACATCCCACATCAGTTGACCTCTGGTCTGTACATACACATGTGATTGCACCTGCATACACACACACACACACACACACACACAAAATCTTGACAAAAACTTGTGTGTGTATGTGTGTGTGTGTGTGTGTGTTATGTGTGTGTGTATACTATGAACACAAATTAAATTTAAAAGTTAAATATTACAGGTAAGAGATTTTGAGGGGTTCAGTCTCAAAGAAAATGTGTGGTGACTAACTACCCTTTTTTATCTCAGTTCCTGCCACCTCTGGAAGGGGGAGAGTCCTTTACTTATCTCACATTTGCTATGTGTGCTTGGCAGGGTGTATGCTTTGCCTTTGATCCACTTACTACATTTGATTTGCTGTTTAACTAATTTATGTCCTCTTCTTTGTTCCATCCTTTCATCTCGCTGTTGGCTTAATTTATTCTTCCTTTTCTAACTGCCAGAGACAGATGTTTGCTTCATGATGTTTTTAACCTTTTCTTTTTGTAATTAGGACTTGAAGTCTGTAAATTTTCTTCAAGGCATGATTTAGTGGTAACTGGAGAATTTTGATATGAAGGCTAGAATGTTCATATTGAGTTCAAATTATCTACTAATTTTTGCTATAATTTTTCATTTGTCCATAGGTTATTTAGAAATTGATCTTTAATATCTTAATACATGAAGTTCATTAGTTAATACTTGAAACTTTATTTTGAACTTAGTTTCTTTGTAGTCATAGAACAAACTCATATTACAGTCACTTGAAAGACATTTTTATTCATTTGTACACTGTATGTATTTAAATGTTCAATGTGCACACAAAAATGTCACTTCAGTTTTTGGGTACAGTGTAGTAGATGGGTTGATTCTTAGACATGATTCACATATATGGTCCCCTTCATTTTTTAAGTGATGATATATTAAGAAGATACTAGTTTTTTATATATTGAAAGTAAGTTTATCTTTTTATCATATAATTTTCTCAGGCTATGTAGCTAAGCTTTTGAATATTATTATGAGGTGTTGATATCACAAACTACAGTTTATGATAAAACACTACTGTCATGGTGAAACAGCCTTTGATGCCTTCTTCTCTGAAAATCTACTTTGCCTAATACTGACACAGACAGATTAGGATTCTCTCAGGTACATCTTATAACTTCAACCTTGCTATCCTCTGTTTCAGCTTTCACCTCGAGGCCTGTGTGCTTTTTGCGAATAATGTATACCTAGTGTGCTTTTGCACATCCTCAAAGACTGGTTTTTATTGTTTGTGTCAATTCCATTTTAATAAAATAACAGATAAGTTCTACTTAAATCAGCAAGGTTAGTACATATTTTCTATTTTCTTATATTTTTTGGCTTATTTAATGCTATGGTTATATTTCACTGTTACTTTTTTCTCCACTAACTTTGCTCTCTATAGTCTTTATTTTTTCTCTTAATGATTGTTTATATTCTAGCTACACATCTTTGTATATCTGGAAATGCTGGACAATGCACCATTGCTGCCTGTTGATTCTGGGCAGATGAGTATTAGTGGGCATGACTGAAGGAAGAGCTGGATGCCTGAAGCACAGCTGGGGTCAAAGGCCATGGGAGCTAAAGGTGTGTGTCTTCAGGAGCAAAAGCTTGAGGAGTAAAGTGCCTGCACATTGAGCAAGGTCAACATGTTACTGAGTAAATAAGCAGTAAAGATGTGTGCTCCTGATAAAATAATAATAGCAAAAGAACCCCGATTGCCTTGGCTGTGTCTGGGTGCTCTGTGGAAGCCCTTCTTTTCCAATCACATTCTGAATTAAATGTTCCTACAAGAAAAAAAAAATCAGGACCTCAGCCTGTTCATAATCCACTTGCTTAATGTATTTATAATTCAACTTATGGAAAAAGAAAGCATCAGCTCAGAGAACAACCTTGTAATTGTTTCTATCACAGCACAAGTTAGGAAGAATCACATAACATTGTCCAAATATTCCCACTGATTCCATTTCTCACGGAGATCTATGGGTTTTGTAGTCACCTGGAAACCTCTGTGAATGTCCCTGTCTGAGACCTGATCTGGGGGCTGGGATGAGTCAGCTGTTGGGACTGATTCCTCAATAGGTGGAATCTATTCAGAAAGTCCTTTTCTGCTCCTGTTTTCTGTGGGGTACTCTCCATCTTTTCTTTTAGTAGTTTTATAGTTTGTGTTTCACACTGAGGCCATGATCTATTTAGAGTTGACTTTTGTCCAAGATGATAATTTTGAGTCTAATTTCTTTCTTTTATAGATGGACATCCAATTTTTTCAGCATCATTTGGTGAAGGTTCCATCTTTCTTCCAGTGTGTATTTTGATGTTCTTTACAGTTTTAATTTGGGGAGATATTTTGAGAAGTATTGGTTGTGGTTCTTTAAATGTCTTATAGAATTTAGTTGTGAATCCATCTGGACCTAGACTTTTTTTAGCCGTGAGACTTTTATTTATTATGAGTCTTGAAGTTACTGATTCCTTCTTGGTTTAATTGTGGTTGTTTGGATTGTCTAGAAAACAGTTTATTTCTTTTAAATTTTCAAATTTAGTTGAGTATAGATTTTTAAAGAATTCCTTATGTTTTTCATGAATTTCTTGGTGTGGTTTGTTATGTTTTCCTATTCATATCTAATTTTATTCATTTGACTCTTATCCTTTGATTAATCCAATTAAGGGCTTGTAAATCTTTCTGTTGTTGGTATTGTTTTAAAAGGCAGCCCTTAGATTCCATGATTCTTTGTATTGTTTGGTAGCTATTGTTTCAATAATCCCATCTACTGGACTTGAGCTTGGTTTGTTCTTTTTCTTCAGTGATCAACCCCAAATGAATGTAAATAACAGCTCATGAGCTGGACTCAGAAGGATAAATTATATATATGAGGAAAAAGTGGTCATGAAACATGAAGTCAAAAATAAAGGGAGTAGAAATAATGCTAATGTATAAAATCCTCCAATTAAAAGCAAGTCAACTAGCAGTCAAAGTCCCACTGAGCACACAGAATCTACACTTATGGAAAAAACAAGAAAAGCCACCATTTGTTGTTGTTAATCCCTAACTAAGACCCAGCATTTTCTTTTATTACAAGCAAGAGCTGTAAACCACAGTGGCTCGGATATTTCCATAACATAGTCATCAGGAGGTTTCGAGAAAATCACACACTTATACAAATTCCATTTTAAAGTTGTTTGGCTCGTTTCCTTGTGGTTGATTTGGTTTTAGTTCTGTGCATTTAACTTAGTATTCTTCAGGTCGACCTTCACTGGTCTCTCCAAGAATTCCAACCTCATGATAAAGCAGTACTTGGAGAATGAACAATGAACTTAGTGGAAGTCAGAGGAGGAATGAGACCATGAGAGAGAAGGATACAGAGACAGAATACAGAAAGATGACACAGAGAGAGACAGAAAGAGAAAGAATACAGAGAGAGAAGGCGGGGGTGGGGGAGGAATACACACCACTGTGTGGATGCAACAAATTCTGTAAAAGAGGCACACTGTTACTTTGTCCCTACTAAAGATAAAATGTAAGGCAACAGAAGCCTAAGTATGCAGTAGAATGATCTTGTTTGATGTCTCAAAGGAGCTCAAAACATCTGAGTAGTGAAAAAGTAACAAGATAAAGCCACTTTACCAAGATGGAGATTCAGGGGCAACACTTGAAAACACAAGCAACAAGTTTTGAATAAATAGCACAATTAAAAATTATATAAATAAAATATGATTGGCTCAAAAGAAGACAAGATTCAAGAGAAAAATTAGACATCTAGAAGAGAAGTAATGAAATGGAGGATAGAAATCTACATATGTAGAAATATATAAAACATCAAGAAAGACTCCAGTAAGAGTCAAAGAATGTCCAGGCCTCCCCTATACTAGGACTATGTCAACTTTTGTCTCTGGGAAAGCTCATGCCACAAGCTACTCCATAAGGACAAAGATACAATCATAAACTATCTCATGTAAAGTAGTAGTATTCCACAATCACAGAGCCAAAACTGGATTTGAAACTTCATTAGATCTCTTGGTTAATGATGAAATAGATTAAAAATGACTAGACACAGAAAAACTGAAAGTTGACAAGTATGATTGAGTTTTGACTTGGTAAAAAGAAAACAATAAAACCTTTAGTTGAAAAGAATTAAATATAAAAAGAGTAATAAATGTTTTGTCAGCTTAAATTTGACATATCAATACTATAATTATTAATTAAAATAGTCATAACATAATTAATATTTTAATGAAGTTATCAAAATACAAAACTAAGGTTGAAAGAAGCTGTAGCATAAATGAACAGCTTATGAAAATAGGAAGAATAAAATTAATGTTCTGAATATCTTTCCAAATAAATATAAAGAACTCAAGAAATTTAGTCTATAAAAAGTGGAAGGAAATCATCAAATTAATGAACAAAATGCCAAAGTACTTTTCAAGTGATCAATATAACTCCAGTGCACATCCCCTACACACACACACACACACACACACACACACACACACACACACACACACGCACGCACACAAATATGCACATGATGAAACCATAAAGTTGTCATTTGTCAACTGTCACAGCAGTGTTAGACATAGTCAAAGATCTCCAATGAGCACCTCAACTATCCACTATCACACATGTTATTATGATATTATGAGATTTTTCTCCTGCTGATGTTCATGTCTCTGTGTCTTTTATACAGTGAGTGAAGGGTGCCCATGAATAGCCCGCAGTCTCCCTACAAGGAAGTACTTTCTGAAGGTAGGTGACATAGTAGTTATAGGTTATATCTTATTGCTTGTTCTGAGGGAGATCAGCTACCTTGTACATGAATTCATGGAGATAAGTGGAGAAGAAGGAATGAGGTCAGAACATGATCTTAGAAGAACATGATCTTATTCATGGCCAATAACTCCTGGCACCTGAGCCACAAATACTGTGTAAGACAGTAATAAATGTTTACTCATTCTTGTGGTATTGCAATTCAAGAAGTGGGTAACCCGGTTCATGTTTATGGTCAGAAATATACTATTTAGCATTTATAGTATGTAATTACTTAATTTTATAGTGAATAAATCTGGAGCCACTAACTTAACCAAGTGATTTAATTAACATGATGAGAGCTGGGGCAGATTTAGCATCATGTCTTCTAGTTTGATGTATTGTGATATTCTCATATACACACATGAGAATATATCTCATATACACACACAGAAACATATATACACACATACATATATATACACACACATACACACATACACACACACACAGATATGAATCAAGCAAGAAAGAGTGTTCAAAGAAACTCAAAATGTCAAGACTAAAGCAGTCCTTGGGACAGTAATGCATGACCCTGAGCTGGACCTAAAGACAAAGTAAACAAAAGAGACTGAGTATTATTAGGAAAATTTATATAATTTGAATTAATCTTTGTTATATTAGCAAAAAGTTTCTGATTGTGAAGCTTATGCTTCATACACAGGGATGGTACCACAGTTTGGGTGTTGACTTCCCCAGAACTATGTGTCAAGGAGGCATTTTGAATATTCCCTGAGGCTATGTCCCTGGGTAACACCATACAAAGTACTTTTAACCTTTAGTAGGCAGGCCTAATGGTTGGTCTTCCAGATACGTGTTGTGCCCTTCTAATGTAGACAGTAGGACCTAATCCCCTGGCCTCTTCCTTTCTGCTTCCTATCAATGGGGTGATCATAGAACTAAGAGATAAAAGCTACTTCAGGTGTCACTGCTCTAGAGGCAGTAAGACCTGGGGGAGTAAAGCCAATAACGGAGGTGGGCTACTTTCATGCAATAGCCAACTTTATTCAGAGCCTCAGACAATTTATACTCTGAGGGTTAAGAAAGCTCACATGAGTGAATTTTTTATTAATTCAAGCTGTGTACAATCACAGAGACAAACTACATGTGTCAAAAACATTATTTTCTATAGAGGTATAAGCATTGAACTAAATAATGCCAGCAAGCAATAATGAGTAATCTGAAGGAAACTCACTTCTATCCTCTTCACCATGGAGGAGCACAAAAACACATTCCAAGAACAATTCCTTCTTTAAAATAAACTGACACTTGCCTTGGATTTCTGTTGCTGTTGTCTGTTGTTGTGATCAGTTTGTTTTTGTTTGTATATATTTTGGGTGTTATCACAAGCATTCAGAATTCTCTTAACAGGACTCCATTCCTGGGCTGTGTTCTGACACCTCGTCATGTTAGTGAGGAAGCTTCTAGATTGATTTAAGTGAAGTGGGAAGACATACCCTGAATGTGGTTGGCACCAATGCATGTACTGGAGTCCCATGCTAAGTAAAAGGAAGAAATTGAGTTGAATATCAGTGTTCATCTGTATTTGCTTCCTGACTCTGGATGCAATATACCAGCAACACCAAAGTTCTCACTGTCATGACCCTGATCATGATGGCTATTGCTGAATTTACATTTCTGTTAATTTTGGATTAAGTTAAATTAATTAACTATTAACTAAACTATTGTGTTAAGGAAACAATGACTTTGAAGCACATTTCGGAAAGAATTCTGCATGCACCATGAGAACTTCTGAGTCAAACTTACAGGAAATTCACATCACATAGCCACTTTCAGATTTTTGGATAGTCAGTGTTTTACTGTTACTTTTATTAAGTGAAGGTCTAATGTTTAGGAAATGAAGTAATAAAACTCTTATGAGCAGCTCTAACACCAAATGCACATAATCTGAGTTTCTACAGTAAAAATCTGAATTGTACAGCTTTCCAAGGCAACCTGGGAAAGTCAAGTATCTTGAATCAATGATCATGGAATGTGCACAGAAAAGGCTCTGTTGAATATCAAGAAAGAGTATTTACCAAATTAATTAATAATCAGGTTGGATTTGAGCGAAAGATACACATGTTTATTTACTTGCAATATTTGAACTAATATGTAGTCTATCAATCCAACATGATGAATAACCAATTGGTTGCATCTTCTTCAGACCATGGGATGAATCTTCCTTTGTAATTTAGGTAAAAGTCTCTTCAGATCAATGATTTCTCAGAGATTGAACTTATGTGCTTTTCAAAGCACAACTTCAAATGGGTTACATGATTGCATGCTTGTGCTAAGTTTTTCTACAAAGAGAAATTGCTTAATATCCCCTTTCCAGTCATCGAGGGCATTTATTTTATACTGGACAAGCATAAAATGGCTGTAAGCCTTTTCATCCATGAACCAAAGCTATAGAATTGTAGACTGAGGATAAATAGAAAGATTGAAAAATCTGGAACACCTCGCTCCTGTGCCTCTGGGTCACAAACCCTGGGCTTCTCAGTAGCCAACTGAAAATGGTTTGATTCACTTTTGCTTGTCCATTATGGGTCCTGTGAAAACCACACATTAGACTTCCTAGTTTCCCTAATAGTGCAGCAATAAAGCCAACATGAGCAAATTAGAGTGCCTACCTGTGAGTTGTAGAGCTGGCATGTAAGGCTTAGAAAAGGAAGAAAATACAGGTTTGCTTTTTACTCAGTTGTTGGCAGGCTATTGGTAAGAGTATAAGCAGGCACAGACTTTTAGCCCAGACTCATTACTGCTGAGGTCCATGCAGCCTAAGTTCAGTTTCTGCAATGGGGAAGAAGTGTTGCCTGTTAAGAAATTAAGAGTCCGACCATCAGGTGAGTTTCACACAATGGCCAGCCCCAAAAAATTCCCAGCTGCCTTTATTTATACCAAAACAAATTTGTCAAATATGTTTTTTCCCCCCAACATTTACTTCAAAACCTTTAAACTCAGAATAACACTTATTATTTTGCTTGGTCAAATACTGAGCCAGGTATATCCTGTCTTTACAAAACCAAAGGTGATGTACATAGGCACACATTTTAAAGAACACTATTGTTCAGACCATATTTACAGAAATAGGGGTGATGTACCTCCTGTCAGCAATGAATTAGAACAGCTCCCAGGGTCTAAAGTGACAGCTGATGGCCCCAGACAAGAAAAAAATGACATTTCTAGGAATGATCTTATCTGTCCGTGCCTGATTGACAAAATGACAGTAAAGCCATCAAGAGGATCATCAATATTACAAGAGGAATGAGAACATTCAGGTTGTGCAGTCCCAACAGTGCTGTCCAGATGCCCACTGGTTCTTGCTGAGTAAGAGATAGTTTCTGTGGGCTTTTGCCTCATCTAGAAACTCAATGGACAAGCACTCATATACTAGTCCAAAACCAGGTTGTATGGCTCCCAACAACTTCCCATTTACATTTATAACTAGGATGGTGTGAATACATAAAAAACCAATATTACTTTATTTTTTGACACAAACTTTATCAAATGAGAAACTCTTGACTGGGACTAGTGACTAAGCTGGAGCCCTTTTGGAAAATGTTGGAGTCAAGATGGAATCGGGGTCCCAGCCTTGTACATCAGAAGGAGCCCTCACAGTGATTGGGACCTAAGTAGATTCTGAGAGAAAGCTGCACACAGGAATGGAAGGAAACCACTACTTTTGAAGTACTTGATAGGTTAGTATGCTTTCTTTTTCAGAAAGTGGGTCCTGAGGATTACTGGACTAGCTTATGGTATGGAGATCCGAAAAGAGCAGAGGGACCCAAGGCTGTTGTCAGGGCAAAGTGTTGCCACACTCAGAATCTGAGAAACTTTGCCAGTTGAAGTGGTCACAAAGCATCTGTAAGTGCCAATGATGGTATCACCAGTATCCACTGAGAACAGTGCCCAATCTCCAACGGCCCAGGTGCCCTCTTAGCCTTCCAGCCCTGAAGGAAGCTCACTTCTGACCCGGCATCAGCTCTGCACTTTGCTGGCTAAGGTGGGAAAGTGATGGTCCCAAGGGGTGGGAGCCCTCCATGCGGCTCTCACAATCCGGTCCTGCTTAGCGCTGTCAGGAGGTGGAAGGGCAAAGCTGATGGGCCGGGTTACCGGGCAAAAGGCGGGGCTTGATGGTAATGGGCGGAGTTTGGTGGGCGGTGAGAGGGTAGCAGGGGCGGGCTGCTGGAAGGTGGGCGGGGTTCCGTGTCTGTCCTGCTCGCTAGCGCAGTGGCTGCTGGCTCTGTCCGCCCCAGCCCATCCAGAGAGGGGCTCGGGTGCGGTGCAGGCGCTGGACTAGGGAGCTCCGGAGCCCGAAGCGCGCGCCTAAGCCGCGTGGGCGGCGATGAGCGCCGAGGGATCGCAGACCCTGGCCGCCCCCCGCGGGCGTCCTAGTCACCTACTGGTGCCCGCGCGGGTGAGTGGGGTCCCCCGGAGGCCCTCTGCTGCGAGCCCTGAGTCCCTTCGGTCCCTCTTTCTCCTCCTCTCCCAGCGCCCCTCCTTTCTTCGCGTCCTAATGTCCCCCTATCCGGGTGGCTCTTGTGGGCGGGGGTTGGCGTAGGGCCCTGGGCACAGTGGACACCACTAGCCCCCGGGCACCGCAACCTCGTCTTTCTTACATCACAGCTACCAGCACGCAGGGTTTGATTTTTCTAATCTTGAACATCTGGGTCATGGGGCACAGGTGCTTTCCTTTACTGCGTGGTAACTATGGTCTTCCAGAACATGGTGTTTGGGCTTTGCCCAGCATTTACAAGGAATGGTCCCCTGGCCCCAGGCAGTGGCTCTTGCAGCAACTCAGGCACTCTGCAGGTTTTCTTGCTGTCCCCCTGATGGGGTGTGGTGTCAACTGCCTTTGCCTATCATTTGGACCACCAGCTCAGGACCTCCCAGAAACCAAGGGGACACTGATGGGCCAATTGTTCTAAGTCTATTTTAGCTTCTACCCAACCCTCCTTATTTTTTTTAAAAACAAACTATTGATTGACAAAACCCAGAATTGTTGGCTTAAACAAAAACGGAAAGTTCTTGGAAACCTTCAAGTTGCCACCCACACAGCACAACGGAGTGTTCTGGAAAGGGTGCAAGACAGCAGCTGTTTGTCACGGCCTTAGGAAGCTGTGCGCCTGTGTACTGGGGTGCAGTTACACCTTTTAACTTTGCTCAAGAGCCCAAACCCTCAGCATTACAGGAAATGTAGGTACTTTTAGAGTAACAAAGGTTTTAGAGACTGCAGGCTGAAGTGGCTGCAAGCTGGTCAGTCTTCTAAAATAGGTAGTGCATAGTGGTATGTTTAATGTGCTGAGGCCAATGTATCTGCTTTGCAAGTTGTACCATTCTAGCAATTCCCTCGACAACTTCGATGTTTCTGGTGGAATTTGATGGGGTTTGTTGTTGTTTTGTGTTTTGTTTTTTAATACTTTGTAATGTGGATTGTTATCCCAACTACAGCAGATGTGACTCAAACCTTAGAAAATACGCTTGGATTGCAAATGCAGAAGTGCAGGAGCTGCTGGCTTTCTGTCCTGTTATTCTCAGGACTTTAATGGGGTGTCCTCCCACGGTGCATTTTGGGAACTATTCTTGTAAGAAATCTTGTTAATCACTCTTATAATTAGAGGAAGAATTGAGGCGGTTTATTCTTTGAGTTTTGGCAGACTTCAGTTTTAAGTGCATGGTCTACCTGGAGGCCACTAAGTTGCTAGACAGTACAAGACCTGCTCAGTCCCTTGCTGATGTGAAATCACCCATCAGAGCTGTACTTAAAGGAAACTTTTGCCACCATTGAGGCCATGTACTTCAGTAATCATGCAGAGCATATATGAGATTTTCTGTGGCACAGTGGATACTCCAGTGAGTGAGGCTTGAGTTCTTATTAAAGGTAAATCTGCCAAGTTTGACATTTACACATTCTCAGCATCCCATCATTGTGTTGACTGTACTTCATGCTGCAGTACTTGAACCTTTGATGGGTGGTGTTTTCTTGTTCATCACTGGGGCATAGTCACTGAAAATTCCTCAGTTTCTTATCAATTGCTATGCATAACACTACTAAGCTTGCAAAGGCTAACTATGCAACCATTTAAGCTAACAGAGCTTAGTACATTTACTTAGAAAAATAATTATAAAACAAAGGTACTGAATCTATTGTATTCCTAGTTTTAGGGTTTGGTTTTTTGTTTTGCTTTTTTTTTTTTTTTTTTTTTTTTTTTTTTTTTTTTTTTTTTTTTTTTTTTTTTTTGGTCTGAAGTTAAAAGTTTAACTTTCTTTATAATGGCTGTTTGTTTGAATGATGGCAATTGGGTTGGATTTGGTGTCTCACAAACTTTTATAGGTTAAGTCAGTTTGTGAAGTTCTGTTTTGAACATCAACCATCTCATAGATTTAGAGTCTGTAACTCTAAGCAGGACTTGAATTCACTATTTCCTGTTGTCAAGTCATCCTCCACAACACTGTGAGGTGGTGAACTGAAGTTTCATAGGATAACATACTCTGTCCATGGGAAAGTGTACTTAGTATCACTTAATCATTTTTTTAGAGCTGCCATTGCTGAAAGATAAGTTAGACAGGCACTGTATGATCTGGATACTATGGTTTCCAGTTCTTGTTCCATTTTTCTTTCAGACACTTTTGATCTCATCTACGGGATTTCTTTTGGTGCCTGTGACATCATAGGCATCATCATTTGGTGCCTGTGACATCATAGGCATCATCCATGTATTTTCAAACAGCGGTTCTACGAGGAGAAATGTCTTGTAGTGAACACTTGTACAGGACCTAATTTAGAAAACTGTGCTTACTTGTCAAAAATATCAAAAATTAAGTTTTATCTTTTTATTAAATATATATGACAACCTCTTACATCTACATATCTACATAATTTTCAGCTTTAATACAGATATATTTTTCAAGACAACTCACAGCCATTTTTAGAGAGACTGCAGGAGGTAGAACTGAAGCAAAGAATGAGAGGAAACTCTTTCACCCAGATTCTTTGTTATTAAGTGGTAACGTCCTCTGAAACCTGGTTTTTGTGCTCTGCTGTGAGCATATGTAATTAATCTCACCAGGAAGGAAGCACCCCCTTCCTTCTTGATCCCTTGTGCTGTGCTGTGCTGTGCTGGCACCCAGGGGGTGCACTGTACTTACAGTGTGAAGATGGACTTACTGATTAGCATTGGAGAAAGCTAGCATCCCCAGCCTGAGAAGCCCATGTGCCCCTTCTCACCTGTAAACTCTTCAGAGTAATTCTTATGGTTACTTACATTCTGATACCAATTGCTCTTAGCAATTAACTGTCATTTAAAAAAATTACAATTTTTATATAATCAGTGTAGTACATTGTTATACTATGATGTATGCATATATTTCAGTAGTATGTATCTCAGAAACTGGCTATTTAGTTAGAGTGAGAATTTTGGCCGCATAAAATGAAATAAAGAATATTTAAAAAGGCCCTCTAGGGAAAAGACATTAATAATTTCATGGTGAGGGCACTTGGGTTTTATACTGATGAGCTCTTTCCCTTGTGGTCCCAGTAAGCTTATGACTGTTTGGAAACCTTGCATTGTTTTCTGCAAACAGGAGGTGGCGCTGTCTCCTAGGCCTCACTGGCGTCCCATTCAGACCTTGGAAGCCGGCTTATCCCTTCTATTTCTGCTCTAAGCTCCCCTTGCTGACCTGATCCCCACTCGTGGACATTCCTGGCTTCCTCTGGGAGCATCTGCTGCTGTTCTTCCCTACCCCCAAGGATACACAGGGCATCTTTGCAATCCCATCCTGCCGGTGACAATGATTTCCTAACACTACCATCCGGCACACTTCAACACATGCTATTAAAAAGTGCTGCAAGGGTTACGCGATTCTTTTTCACTTTGAATTTTCTTTTTAAATATTTCTTTTCAGATCTGGTGGTATTATTCATCTGCTACATTTTTATTAGGCAAATAATTAAGATTTAAGGAAAATGACTATGCCTTTTAGCTTATTTAAGGCTATAATTGCAAAGTTATAAAAATGTCAAGTTATATTTTTAACACATAAAGTACTCTAATTTCAGAGACTACTTACTCCAAAATTGCTGATTTTTCATTCTGTGTTACCTGTTTTATCTCCATTATCTTTACTTAGATGAGAAGAGAATGCTGCTCTGAGAAAAGGTACCATGCCAGCCACGTGGCTAAACAAGATAAGAATCACGGGTTAGTTTAAAAGTAAGAGTTAGCAAGTGATATGCCCGAGCCATACATAGGCCAAACAGCTTGTAATGAATATAAATTTCTGTGTGATTCTTTGGGACTGATAAGTGTGGGTCTGGCCCTTGGGCCTAGGATGGGTCAGAAACTTCCGACTAACATTACTTACCTAACACAGTGTCCTATTAACAGTAATGTTCTTTTTTGTGGGAGAATGATGCTGATTCTAAATCGTCAGGATTTTGACTTACCCAGCTGGGACAGGCACCAAAATCCATTTGACATTTGGATAGATCCCACTTGATTACAGCACTGACTTATCTTACGGTAAATACAACCACATATGATATTAAATTCACTGTGCTCATTGACTTTCATTTTGTGAATTTCTATCTCTCATCACTGTTGCTTGGACTCCAGCTCAGGGACAAATGTATACCTCACTCCAGACAGTAGTAAAGACATTTACTGACTAATGAATAGTAAATGTATCTATTTTTATTTTTAAATCACATGCCACAGTTGAATCCCAATTCCTAGAACTGATTCTCTCAGGCAGAGATTTAAGTGGTAGTACATCATTGTAGGTAAACTATAACCATAGGACCACACTCAACTCCATAATCAAACTCAGATTTTATCATTAAAATAATTATGAAAAAACGATTCACATTTGTAAGGCGTAGTAAAATTTCTAATAATTCCCATAAAATTTATGTTATTTTTCCATGGGAAACAAATATTTCGCATCTAGGACAATGCGCACTTGGTTGGCTGACTCAGTTTTTAGAAGTTGAACAAAAAATTCCTCCTCCTCAGGATGAGGTTAAAAAAAAAAGAGAGAGTTGGGCACTCCAGCTTGTGTCCCCAATGCTGTGATTCTTTCTGCAGTGGCAAAGAGGTATTGGGCTATGCTCTACTTACTGAACATGTCCTCTGCCCAGAGAGGACAGGATTGACCCTATCACCCCAGTCCTAGACCTCTGTGCCTTTGTCTACAGGCAGCTTATCAGCTTCAGAATGTGTTGCTGACTTCTCATAGGGTGGCAGCTCCAATTGTATTTTCACATTGAGGTATATGGGTTAGCCACTGGAAGCAATCCCATATATTTTGCATAATTTCTTGCTTGTTACTGGCCTGGTCTTAGGCCTTCCAAAATTAATGCCACTATTGCATTCTGTGGACCACAAATCTCTTTATAACCCCTTTGATTGGACCAGTTCTACTTGAGAGTTCATAGAAAATATCTTCAAGGCTTGCCTTCTACTATAACCCTGAACTGGGTTTTCCTTATGATGTTCACATGTCTGAGCACCGTAGAATCAACCATCGGCCTGTGTTCTCTAGACTGGGCCACTGAACTTCTGGACTCTTGGTTTATCGACTTTTGTTGGGTAGTTTTATTTTCTGAACATTAACCTGCTTTTCCTCTAGTTTTTCTATCACTGGCTTGTTATGGTTGCTGTCTCAACCAGGACTTCCCACCAGCATCAACTCCTGTCTGTATGCTCTGCCCACATACTTCCCTGTGCCACCCTTAAGAGCAGTGTGCCTATGCCTGGCCTTTAGGAAGATGCAGTCACAACTCATATAGCAAAATTATCTCTAAAAGAGTGAAATTATGCCCTTTTTCTTAGGAAGAGGGAAAGCAGGGCATCACTTATACTCCAGGTACCACAGCCAGCTAATTCTGTTGTGTTTATTCATAGCTCTGAATGGGAGGGGAAAGCTCCATTTCTGATTCTTGATTACTTGCTTTAACTCATTATTAGCTTATTTATGTTTCAATAGAATTATGCCATCTTATTTTTATAGTAGCTGAATTTTAATTTTACACAGCATAACCATTAATAGTTAAACGTAATTTATTCTGTTCCCAATGCTGAAGATTGTCTTGGTGATTTCTTCAGGTAATTATGCCTTTCCAAATGGCTCTATCAGTTTGACTTTTTGCACTGTAATTACCTGGAGTGTTCATTATGTCCCTAGTGATGTGAAATTACTTCTCCTACCTTAAACCTGGGGAGTTCAGACTCCACAGGGGCCTGAAACAGCCTATTTCAAAGCACATGCTGGTGTTGACATTGTTGGCATGGGTTACATTCTTTTATTCTAGTTATTGGGAGAAATGCCATCTTACTAGTAGTTAAAAGTACACCCTATGTTTGATACCACTTTGTCCATTTCTATCAAGCATTGTCTTTTGGCTGGCACTGGAGATTTCAGAAGGCCATGCTACTTCTTGTTTCACAGGACAAGTTTTAAATTCTAGATTTTAAAAAATCTGTTGTGTTTGCAACAGGATAGATACTGTTTTTCCTGGTGTTACCAGAAACTCTAGCTATAGTACTTCTGTGCAGTGAGAGAGGGTTGGGGAGTACATGGTGAGCAGCACTACCACAGTCTCGCTGACGAGAATGACACTTAGAAGAAATCCCGGGTCATAGTGCCTGCTCAAAAAGACAGGACTTACAGAAGGTAGTGCAGGTACATTTTAGGGAACTTAGTAAACTTCTCTCAGTACAGACTATTACCAGCCACTCTAGTGCTTCCTCAGTTTTGGCGAGTTCACTAAGAGCATCTCTTATGCCGTTTAGTAGGGTTTGTTCTCATTGGATCATGTTAGTAAGGGTTGCCATTGTCACTTCTGTGCAATTTTTGTGAGATCATTTCCATCAGTCTACTCCTTTTATAGAAATAACCTAGAGCCTGGTGACTCCACGCAGTTAGGCAAACCTAGAACCATCACTGTTCCTGCTGAGATCAGCTGGGTTCTGACAAACTGAGGTAGGTTTCCCCATTGAGGACTTCTTTGACAAAATACTCAGTGTGTCTGGGATGCTTTCAGATCTGCTTTTCCATAGAGAGTTAAAGTCTGGTCTCCTAAAGTTAAAGCCACATCTGAATTTGTACAATCATGAAAGTCTATGTAGTTAATATTGACTTATTCAGAGGGTGTGATTGAGATTTGTTTCTTTATAACTTTTAGGTGTTTGATTGACAAAATATGTACATGTTTAGAGTATACAGTGTGATCTTCATTATATGAATATCATGTCTACTAACTACAAGCCAAATTTAACACACATCACCTCCCATTTTAACCTTTTGTGTATATGAGTATGTTTGTGTGTCCAGAGCACTTTAAGATGTAGCTGCTCAGACTCCACAGGCAGGTGAGTCTACAGGCTTTCCTCTAAGCTAAGGTTTCTGAAAGGATCCACTCAGGAATCATCTGAGAGGTGTTTAAACAGGGGACATGGACTCTGGTGCTAGGAGCCACACTGAAGCAGAGAGCAATATAAGACAGAGCTATTGAGTTATGTAGTGCCTGGGATCTTCCAGGGGTGAAGAGAGGCAGGATCCTCTATAGAAGAGTTTAATCTTGAATTTCTAAATACAGAACTACAAAAAAATAAAAGAGAGTCTGGTAGTTGTTAGAAATATTGTCACAATAACCCTAACACACACACACACACACACACACACACACGGTTTTCAATAATATGCATGCCTATACTAGCTGGTTTTGTGTGTTGACTTAACACACAAGCTGGAGTTGTTGGAGATGAAGGTGCCTCAGTTGAGAAAATGCTTCCATGAGATCCAGCTGTAAGGCATTTTCTCAATTGGTGATCAATTGGAGAGGGTCCAGTCCATGGTGGGGGTGGCATCCCTGGGCTGGTGGTCCTGGGTTCTATAAGAAAGCAGACTGAGTAAGCCATGAGGAGCAAGCCAGTTAAGCAGCTCCTCCATGGTCTCTACATCAGCTCCTGCCTCCAGGTTCCTGCCTCCAGGTTCCTGCCTTGTTTGAGTTTCTGTTCTGACTCTCTTCAGTGATGGATTCTGATCTAAAAGTGTAAGCCAAAAAAAAAAAAAAAAAAAAAAAAAAAAAAAAAAAAAAACCTTTCTTCCACAACTATTTGGTCATCATGTTTTATCGAAGCAATAAAAATCCTAACTAAGACAATGCCTTTGGTGTCCTTTGAACAGTAGACACCTCTCCTGAAAACCATTAGAAATACTTACGTAGTTGCCAGTGTGTACCTAGTGCTATTCTCTGAGAATTTTTTAGAGGGCTTCATGACTTTAGTTAGCACTTTACGTGAGCGTGGCTGATGTCCTTGACTGTCCAGCCAGCAGCTGCACCAGCAGAGGTCTGGCTATAGAAGGCCCCTCTACATCCTATGTACACCTGAGAGAAAAGATACTAAATGTGTCTACCTATTTCTATTAGCTAGAATCAATAAGATCAGAAACAGCAGGAGAAAGGGATCCCTTTGTTTGAAACCTTTGGGTTTTAATTGTCCTCACTGGAAACAGCTTGTTTTCATTGTTTCCAGTGACTGATGATATTTGGGGAGGCTAGGAAAACCTTAGGAAATGGACTCCAGATAAAATGTTTGAAGGTGACACGCCTATATCCAATTTTGTTCTGTCTGCTTCCTGGTTCATTCTGCTATCCATAACAACTGCCTCATACTCCCACTGTTAAGGCTGGAGCATTGCCCACTGTGCATTCACTGCCATGGTGAATGGAATCCTCTGAAACTGTGAGCAGGAACAAAGATCCCCCACCCTAGATGGTTCTGACAGGTATATTATCACAGTGACATGTTGCAATGGGGTTAGTGATGGAGCCACATTTGAAGTCATCACCTGTTTTCACTCTGGCTCACTACTACAAACTGGAGATAGCTGCTCGGTCAGGGAAAGTGGCTACTGGTACACAGAACACACTGTGTGATGCCGTGTGAGGGGATATGAAAAAAGCTGTGTGTCAGATTTTCTGAGTCTTGTATGTTGTTAGAATTTTATTAAAAAATGAATCATATGAATGTAGGAAACGTGAATGAGACTTTTGCTCTATAATTATGGCTTTTAATTTTGAGAAAGAAAATTTTCCCTCTTGCGTTTACTCAAAAAAATTTTCCAGTATGCTTTTACAATATGGAAAAGTGAAACTGATAAGGATACTTTATAATTCAGTTTATAGTAACAAAATACCTTGTTTAATACATTTGTAAAATAGAAGATCATCTTAGAGAGGTTTTTATTATTCTATATTAAATTTCTATTTATAAAGCATTTTTGCTGCTTACTTTATTTACTTCGGTTTTGTTGAGGTGAGGTCTCAAGCCTCTATGTGGCCCAGGCTAGCCTTGAACTTGAACTCCTCCTGCCTCAGACTCCCTAAAGCGGGTCTTAGCAGGAGAGCAGTGCCAGGCCTGGCTCTTCAAGTGGTTGTCTTTCATTTATATTTCTTGGTGGTTATAACTAGAGAGAGCTGTATTTTCTTGTGAAAATGGCATCTTAAAAGTTTTATAAAGATATGACATTTCTTTGAAGCTGAATTGGCTTAGCTTTTATAAATTTCCTGTAATTGCTTCAGAAGAAAAAAAAACCCTAAAGTCAACACTGTCTAAATTGGTGTTTAGGATCTGAAATACAGTAGAAACTGGTTTATAACTCAAAAATGTTATAATGTAAAAAATGGTATTTTAAAAATAAATTTGTTCATTTAAAACCCAGAGATATGAAAAAGTACTCTGAACTTCCAAAACTGTTTTTATTTTAACTCTTTTAAAGTTTAAAAAGGTACATTTTCTTAAATCCTAAAAATATTTTACTATTAACATTGTTGTGATATTGAATGTGAATAATTATCATTTAGGATTTAAAGATAATAAAGTTAAAACAATTTAAAATTGGAGAAATTAAATTCTAATTTGGAAACTGCTAGTAACCAATGATAAGGAAATGATTACTCGTACACATAGGCTGGCTCCTCTGTATACAAACCGGGTTGTTCTTTCTAGCAAAGGAAGTAGGAAGAGCATCAAATGCTATGCTTAGAGTGTTCATTACTCAGATTTAATGATAAAAATTAATTTCTAAGGCTGACCTGATGGATATACCTGTAATTCCAAGAGGTTAGGGCGGGGGGGGGGGGCGGGTTGCAAAGTTTAAGGATAGCCTGAGCGATATAGTAAAACCCCATCTCAAAGTAATAAAGGATAATAGGTGAATAATAGAATACTTTGCCTAGTGCATGTGGGGGTTGGTGTCTCTCAGTTCCATCCCCAGTCTGTAAATAAGTAAATAAAAACGAAGCATTTTTAGTTTGGGCAATGTTACAACCCAGAAACATCCTTTGATATGAAGATGTGCCATGCTATATGTTAAAAATAGTCACAATGGTAGATGGGGAGTTGGTAGTCATGAATGACATGTGTGTGTGTGGAGGGATGAGATGGCAAAGTTTGCTGATTAGGAAAAAATACAGATCTTCCTGAAGTGACTGCCTCTGAGCAAGGATACCTTTCTGTGACCTATGTAATTACTCTCATATGGGAAAGGCAGGCCTGGCCCAAGTCTCTGAAAATTCTAAGTGCCTTGGGTATTTAAGATTCCCTCCCAGCAGTTCTGCCAAATTCTCTTATAGCCTCAGAGAATCATGTTTTGTTTTTTTTCTCTTTTTATTAAAGTAGGAACAAATACTTCCAGGTTGGCATTTTGTTGTTCAGAAAGAAAGAAGATAGGATGTAGGTAAGTTTACTCAGAAGCTCCTGTGTGAGTGCCCTAGGATGAATGGCTGATTGCTGGATTAAGCCCTTGGATTGAAGAAAGAATAAAATGGCAGGGAGGGGTCTATGCAGAAGCAATGCGAAGATGGCCAGGCTGGATGACTTGGGCTGGAGGCTGCTCTGAAAGCCGCTGTTCTGGGTAGAGTCCAGGACACTGCCCAGCCCTGCAAGCTGTGCTTTCATGCCACCGTCCGCCATCTGACGACCTTCAAGTTTCTGAGGTCTGTGTGGGTAGTATATAACCATATCTCAATATAGAATGTGTATAAAATGTAGAAGGGTGTTGGTAAGAGTTCCTAGGCTCCCTTTACTTAGTCTAGCTGGCACACAAAGTATTTTCTAAAATCTAATGTTTGTCTGTTTTTATAAGTCGGGATCATTTTAATAAAGTATATCTTAGTTCTTTCCTGTTTAGACTGTTTTGGTTTATTTCTCCCCCAAACCTATAATTTAGGGAGTAGTCGTTAGAGATGGTGTTTGGGTGGTGTTCACTCTGTGCCTAGGGTGCTGGTAGTTCACACTGTACTTACTCTCACTAATATTTATCTACCACCCATATTTTGCTTTGTTACTGGCTTCTGTTGTGTGTGACTTTAAGATGGGCAGTTCAGGGCAGATAGTGAAACCTGAGGATGATTATAGACTGACTTTGGCTCATTTCACTCATTCACACACATACCACACACACACACACACACACACACACACACTCCACCCCACCCCACCCCACCCCACCCCACTTAGTCATGATCTGTTTAACCACAGCCCCTTAATTGTAAAGGGGTGGAGTTTAGGTGCTGGCTCCAAGGAAATAGCATCAGCCTCCCCAACAGAAGTAATCCATTGAGATAAGTGTGTTACCTATGGCACAAAGCAGAGGCTCTGCCTCTCTTGGGTAGAAAGATTGTGTTCTTTCAATTACTTATAGTGCTTAGTAATGAAGCCAAGTAAAGAAAATCGGATAATTATATAAAAGAGACAGAAAGAGCCTTATGCTGACATCTTATCTAATTGAGGAGAGGTACATGAATCAGAAGAGTAAAGTTTTTATAACAAAAAATGAGAAAAGATAAAAATTAAATCCAAACATAGAATAAGCACACCTTCCAATAAGCAGGAGTTTTGATCTGACCTGCTCTATGGCCTAACTCCTTCAGTAATGGAGAGAAGCCTGGGAGAAGAGAGACAGGTGGATATTTATGATTTGGGCTTTGAACATGATTTCTTATTCTCATTATTATAAAACTGAGTTGAGTGCCTGATTCATGTCACTTTTTTTGATCTCAGAGATTTTGAAGTTGCAACTTTTACCACTCTGTGTTTTGAGATTTTAAAACACCCACAGATCTCCTTATTTGAGAATAGATTCAGCATTACCATGAATCTAAACCTCCTTTTCTTTATTAAGTAAGCACTGCTGAAAATGAAAAATTGCTATAGAATGATACAAGAAATTATAATTTGCATTAAAATAAAATAGATATTTATCTTAAAGTAGGTAGATAAGGCAACATGCTCCAAAGTGGCATTTTTTATTTACATAATTTTCTAAAATTTGAAAATATTAAACATTTGGTCAAAGTTCCAGGAAGGTTAGGAAGTGGTTGTCACATTGCCTAAATTGTATAAGGACTTGTGTGGAAGTCATTTGACTCTAGTTAAGCCTCACTCTGATATTTGACAGCTGTGCTCACAACTGAATTAATAAAATTAATTATTAATGAATGTACCTGAATTAACTTCTGATAGATGTACATTTGAAAACATGTTTTCAAGACTTAATGTATGTGATGTTATATATTCATTTCACTAAATTGAGCCTTGGTGTCTCTTTCCACACTATATTTTACTGCCTGCAACAGTGGGTGGCTCCACAGATGCCAGGAAAATATCTGTGGAAACAGTAATGCTAAATTAAAGTGTCTTCACGTGAAACTGACTTCAGAATTTTTTAAGCTGTAGTGGTTGCTCTTTACTGGATATTATATGTCAGATGGAAAAAGTTTTGTGAAAAAGACTCATAGCCAGAAAAACCCACTGTATGTTCTTAGAAATCTCACAACATTACCTTTGTTTTATTGTAAAAATAAGCTTTGTTTTAACTAGGGAAGTCTCAATGTCTTTGAATGTTTTTGGTAATACACTCTGTCTCTGAGGCCCTCCTCTCTTCCTTGCAGTATTCAGAGACCATCATTGTCCCTGAACCCAGGCATTACTTGTGCATCATCATCTCTTCATAAAGCTTTGAGTAGATTAATAACTGCATTGTGCCCATGACTTTTGAGAAATTACACGTTCCTTCCTATAAAAGAAATCTCTATTGAAACAAGCCTTCTTGTAATTAATTGCACACAAAACTAATAAAGGTGCTTTTTATGCTTTTTGTTACATTTTCAAGTGTTACAATGGGAACTGTTTGAGGACTGTGTGATATACATCAGTGTGGACCGCTATAAGACCTTACAGCACTACTTTATCCAGGGAATCTGATGTTGGCCTCAAGTGCCTTTAGGCTTTGTGTAGACTGATTTGCCAGGGGTGGGGTGGGATATAGTCCATTGCAGTAGGACATGAGATAGCTTGTCACTGGGATTGGGGAGGAAGACTGAGGAAGGAGAGGGGAGGGTCTGGTAGTCAGGTGGCTAGCTCTTCTTTGCCCCCTTTTATTTAATGATGGTCCCATTAGATGGTGCTACTCACATTCAGAGTGTGTCTTCCCTCCTCACCTAAATATCTCTGGAAATACCTTCACAAATCCCCCTCAGAAATGTCTCTTAGGTAATTGTAATCCCATAAAATGGACAATAAAAATGGACAATCACAGACCACCTCAGAAAAGTTTAAACCAGAAAGTGAGTGAAAGGTTCAGTACTGTCTACTTAGCTGCTCTGGTTGGATATCAGGTGTCTTTCCTGTTCAGTTCGTTGCTCTGATGATTGGGTCACCACTGGACCCCTATCATGTCATTGGCATATGGCATGCTATGAGCAGGCTTCCTAGGGGGTCCTGCCCTCCTAAATGTTCTGGACTCCACAGACAATTCTCACAGCTTCATTGTGAAGCCTATGATTTCCTTCCAATGACCCAACTGGTCAGCTGTATTGTGGATCTGCCTTTTATAGCTGGTCCCTGACAAAGGAGTATGAGTACCCAACTCTGCAACGCAGAGGTTCAAGGAGACATTCCTGAAGTTCTTTCCTTTGTGAGCACCCTGATCATTCCCAGTGCAGTGCTGTGGGAACTGTCGATACATTCCTTAAAAGGTCGCAGACTTCTGTTGTCTGGACTTCTTGTCCTAAAGGCGGCTGCTCAGGTGCCATAAGGCAGTTTTGGTGACATATACTTTCCTGTAGGAGGCCAGATCTTCCTGTCCCAGGTACTCTTTCTAGCTAGGTACATAGCTGTACCTTCAGGCTTTGGCTTCTGTATCCTCTAAATGAATCAGGTGTCCCAGGTTGGATGGGCTGGGTCTGGAACACAGACTCTCCTTTCTGTCTGTCACTACCTCTCTGCAGTAAGTGTAAACTTCTGTCGTGTGTGTGTGTGTGTGTGTGTGTGTGTGTGTGTGTGTGTGTGTGTGTGTGTGTGTGTTGCAGCATCCTATAGAGATGGATTCAGACACTACCTCTGTCATCACAGTGGCATTACTTTCATCATTTAGATCGTTAGGAAGGTTGTTTTAAATTAACACTGGATATTGAACAAGAATCTCACACATGCTAAGCAAACACTGTACAACTGAGGTATCACATCATCATTTTGCTTTTGTTTTGAGATATGGTTGCACTAATGTTCTCTTTGATGCATTATGCAGTCCAGATAGGCTTTGAGATCGCAATCTTCCTGTATCAGCCTCCTGAGTAGCTGGATTACAGACCTGCATTAGTTATATGGAATCTTTTTCTTAAAATTTTATTTTGAATATGAGCGTTTTGCCTGCATGTGTGTGTACATGTCTGGTGTCCAGGGAGGCCCGAAGAGAATGTTGAATGACATAGAGCTGGAGTTACAGATGGTTGTTAGCTGCTATGTGCATGCTAGTAACTAAACCCAGGTCTTCTTGATAACCAACAAGAGTTCTTAACCACTTAGCCATGTTTCTTGTTAACATGCAAGATCAAATTACCTGTGAGCAAGGCATTTGTTTCTAGTGAGTTGTCCTTTTTATATCTTTTTATTTTTGCTTCATTACAATTTGTAGCACCTCAGGTATAGTATCACATAGAAAAAGTGAAAGGTCATTTGGCCTTATTCCTGATCTTAAAGGAGAAGGATTTGTGTTTTCCCTGTCAAGTATGTTTTTTTAATGCCATTTTCAACTAAAGGAGATTTCCTTCGAGGATTTGCAGAAGTTGGTTCTGTGCTTCTATCCTGTGTATTCCTGGGATTGAACTCAGGTCATCAGGTTATCAGACTCAGCAGTGGGTACTTTGATAATCTGAGCTATCTTGCTAACCTTAGTTCTAGGATTTCTATTAGACGAATGTTGAGTTTTGTGAAGTGTTGTGTGCAAATGTGAAGATGATAGTATGGCTCTTTTGTTAGTAGTCTATTAATATGATGAATTATATTATTATATTATTTTTTTTGAAAATCAAAACTACTTTACATTTCAGGGTTAAAAAAAACCATCACTCAATTCCAGTTTGGGGTGTGTGCATGCGCACGCCTAAGCAAAAGAGGGTATTCTATGATACTAACACACTTAGTAAAATTGTCCTTCACAATGTTCTTCATCGGGGTTATGGAGTCATGAGCTCTTCAGAGGTGACAGTTTCTCAATCAGTAAGTCTTCTTTCTTCTTTCCCTTTCCATTGTATTCTTTTTCTCTTTCATTTCTTTCTTTGTGTGCTGTTTGCTCTCAAGCTTTCTCTAGTGATAACTAGTTTCAACATTTTTTTTTGTATATTTTCCTTGTTTTGAAGTTTATTGGATTTTTTTTCTCTTACTATTTTCTGCTGTGGGACTATGCTCTTGCACACTGCAAATAATTGTCACTCACTCCTATTGGTTTAATAAAATACTGACTAGTCAAGTAGCTAGACAGGAAATAGAGGCAGGGCAGACAGACTAGGAAGAGGGAGGAAAGATGAGCAGAGGAAGCAGATTGAGATGCTGCACTGAGAAAAGGTACCGAGCCACGTGGCTAAACATAGATAGGATATGGGTTAGCTTAAAGTATAAGAGTTAGCAAGTAATAAATAAGCTTGAGCCATAGACCAGGCAGCTTGTAATTAATATAAGCCTGTGTGTTTATTTGGGACCAGTGGACCATGGGGCTATGTGGGATGGGAAACTTCTGACAACAATTTTATTCTTATCCTTATTTCTCTTTATTTTTCCTCATATTTTAGATAGGATCATACAATTGACCCAAGTCATCCCTTTATTTCTATTTTAAACACTTAATAGTATACATTTTTACCAGGCAGTGTCTTCATTGCTTCAATAAGCCTCTCAATTTAGTTACTTCATTCTTTGCAAAAGCATTATCCTAGAAGAACCCAGACTTCTGTCTATTATGAAGGTCTGTTTGCAAAACTGGCCTATGGCTGGACGTGGAACTGTGTCCACACTATCTTCCCAGCAATGAGACAGTTTGTGTAGATGATATGATTTAGATGATATGATTTGGGCTGGAAACCTACCTTCTCCTGGGATCTGAAGTCTTGGTATGTGTCAATTGAAAATACCTTCAGGGTGATCACAGAAGAAGCCTATGCTATTTGTGCTCCAGTGGTAGAAACATCACACCTATGTCACATTTACTGTGATTCTTGGGAAGAGGGTGCACAGTAGGCCCTCCTGAAGGCTCCTACGGATTGGGTATCTTTCCTCAAGATCCAGTATAATCCTTGATATTTTTCTAGAGTACACCTCAGCTCAGTCCTTGAATTCCCCCACAGTGGCTCTTATAACACAGTGTCACATAATGGGCTAGAGAAAACCATGTGATATTTTTTCTGCATACATGGGATTTCTGTTTAGTAGTGTGGATGAGGGCACACTTTGTGTCAGATTAGTTTTTATGTATTTTCAGAATTAGTTTGGTGGTTTTGAACATGATTTGTGTTCATGGGTGTTTCAGGTGTGCTTGGAAAATGTATATTCTGCAGTTTTGAGGGGATTTGTTGGTCTTTTTGGTTTTGGTAGAGACGTCACTAATCAAGTTGTATGGCAATTGGCTCACATCTTCCATGTCTTTGTTGATTTTCAGACAATTTTTGTTACACTAATTACTGAAAGAAGAAATAGAAATTTCCACTGTAGCTCATGATTTTTGCTGTGTTTCCTTGTACTTATTTGCTTTTGCTTTGTATGCTTTGACATGTTGTTAAATGCTGATAGTCCAAGAGAATGTTAGCTGACAAAAAAATGGGTGTCTGTCTTCACTCCTACAACAGCCACACATCAAATCAGAAAATACTTGAAAAGAGCACACTGGAAGCAAATGTTTCAAGAGTTATTAAAATGTTATTTTACCAAGAAACTATAAAATTGATTTTCTGTTTAATCTTAGTAGGTAAGTACCATCTGACACTGGGGGGGGGGGGGGCGGCAATATTGAGAACTTTAATGCTTCTCTAGTAAGTAAACTGCTGCTAATGTTCTGGGTAAAAAGTTGAGGGTTATGTGGTTTGAATCTGCAGATGAACAAGGCTTTCCAATGAGTCAGTTTGTCTGAACCCCTGGAAAGCTGTGCATGATATTGGGGGGCTTTCCTTTTATAGACCAGGGAGAACTGGAAAGAGCTACTGGTGGGTGCATCATGGATTCTAATATGAGTGTTCTCAACTTGATTATATTAAGGAGAGGGAAGGAGGGAGGGGAGGATATTCCTGGACTGTGCCTCTGTGGTTGGGGCCCCAAAGAACAGAATTTGAAAGCTTTTCAATCTCTCTAAAGGAAAATGATGTCCACCAATTGTGTAGTCAGAAAGCCCTTAAATATAGAAGGTAAAAACCTCAGGGCCAAAGTACCCAAAACTCAGCCTCTTGTTATTCTGTATGTCATACAACACAAATATTGACAGATTACTCTAAAGAAACAACTCACTGTGAAAAAAAACAAAAAAAAACAAAACAAAAAAACAAACAAACAAACAAAAAAAAAAAAACCCACGGAAGAGGCTACTGAACTTTTGGTCAAGAGAAAATGAAGAATGCCAAAGAAAAATACCAGAAACAGTTTGCAGCAGACTAGGCTGTCCTCACTGAGAGATGCTTCTGGGTCTCTGAGTTCTGTCAAAAATAAGCCTTCAAGAGTAACAAATGCTCAGACCTTGAGAAAGAATTTAGTAGATAAATTATCTCCCAACATTTTTAATGGAAGAATTCCCGTAAACATTTAATGATTTTATATGACACTACCATGTCTCTATGGCACTTCTGAGGCTTCCATATGCCTATCCTACAGTGGATTCTTATTCCCATACCTCTTAACTATTGACATGTCAGCTCATTGAAGGACAGGTTGTAGGTGGACAGGTCAGAAAAGATGGTTTTCAGTGAGCAGTGGGAGGAGGTGGCTCCTTCAGGACATCTTGGGCATATGAGATGAATAATTCATGGTCTCCATTCTTTTTCCTGCTATCTGGTATCAGCATAGGAAATACTGTGTTTCCAAGTCACAGAGACCTGCTGAAAGGACATTGATGATAAATTTTAGATTAGAGCACCCACATTCCTATCCCATTTTATATTTAAATTGAAGAGAAGTTTGAGTTTATCACTTGTTTTGCTGAGAATACAATGGTTCCTACAAAACTCACGATTTTCCACAGATGTTTATCTGTAATTTTAGCACCATGTGCTATCTAGCATGCATAATAAATGTACGAGCACTGTATTAAAATAAGTGCTTCAAAAAATGGAGAGATGTTTTGGTGCACAGAGTACTTACCATGCAAGCACAAAGACCTGAATTGTTCAATTCCATAAACCCACATAAATAAGTCAAGTGTGATAGTGTGTTCTTATAATCCCGGTCCTGGGAAAGCAAGCACAGTTGGGTTCCTGAAGCATGCTGGTCAGAAAGCCTAGCTGCCTTCTTCAGGCCGGTGAGAGACACTGTCTGAAAAGGATGAAGAAGGAAGGAAGGAAGGAAGGAAAAGAGCCTCAGAGGCATGGCTTCTGAGTTTGTCTCTGGCTCTCCATGTGCACATATATACATGCAAATAGATATGCACCTACATAAGCCCATCTCTCAAGAATGCTAAGAAAATGTACACAGGGAAAACTTGTTTAATATTAGCCATCTCACACACAAAAGAGAAAATACTTTGTTATTCTTGAAGTACATTAAGGGAATGCTAGGTATAGTAATTTTCTAAGCTTGGGGCCTATGTACACGATTATATGTATTAAGGATTAAGGTAAGCTTTATAGATGCTAAGTAAAGAATCTTTGTGACAGCCCTGTAAGGGAACTGGATTACATGCGAGAAATTGAGGCAAAAATATGTCAGCCTGAGGTTAGAGAATAGCTTTGGTTGAAATTTGAATCTCAGCAGGCTTGCCTGCACATACGTAATATTAAATACTCTTCTCAAATGCTGGGCTAACTGCTTCCTGCCTAATCTCTTCTGTTGGGAGGAAGAATAAAAAGTACCATTCCCTACGAACTGTATTCCACTGTGGAGCAAACAAAGCTTTATTTTATTAATAGCATCCTCTCCCACAGTGAATGAAATCAGACAAAGGGCAGATCTATAGAAAGTATGTGGTCTTGGTCCTGAGGAATGGGCTTTGTGGCATCTTAGTTAGGACAGATATCTCTGCTTAGCTAATGTCTTTGCAGTCAAACAAGAATCCTGTTGTACACTGGAGGGACCTCTGCTTCCACTCCCTCCAATAGATGTCATCAACGGGTCCCATTTCTCCTCTTCCCCTCTGCTTGAGCAACTTCCATGTCATGTTTCTTTGTCCATAAGGTTTCCCACCTCTTCTGAGCACTATGCTGACTTGTCCTGAATCCTTGTCTGTGAGGTACCTGACCTCTGCTAAGTCCCATGATCATTTGTCCTGCATCCTCATCAATGAGACTTCTGCTCTCTACTAAGTCTTGTGCTGGCTACTTCTAGGTCCTTCTCTAAAGTTCTTTGATGATCTCTGTGCTATCTGTGCTGACTTGTCCTGCATCAACCTTTGTGAGACTTCAGCGCTCTTCTGAGCTCAGTGTTACACTGACTGGACTCCTTTGTGATGTCCCCTAAGGAGCTCTGTGCTAACTTATCCTGCATCCTGGCCAGTGTGACTTATACTCTCCGATGAAGCATTGAAGCATCAGTGCCATTGCATAGGCACTGATCACAAAAGGACCGAGCACTAGCTGTGTAGAAAGCAGCATTAATACTCATACCTGGCCTCTATACCCAAGACATTACTGACTAGACAAGTTCTGACTGACGACGGAAGAGGATGAAGAACACAGTCTCATAATTTCCACAAGGGAGGAAACACCCATAGCCACCATTTTAATTAACAGGAAACAAAAGTCTGCTTTTTAGTTCCTGGCACAGATATGCACTATGCAGGAAGAAATTTTAGTCTGTATTTTATTAATGTAGACATTATTATGGTTTGTTTTAATGTCAACTTGATGCAAATTAGAATTTCCTGCATATGCATCTTCAATTGATGGAACTGTACTGATTGCCTTAATTAATTCAGGAAGATTCTTCCCCCCCCCACCATGGTGGGTGGCTCCTTCTGGTAGCAATCCAGAAAGAAAAGAATGTGGCAGAGGAAAATTGCCATTGCCTTGTTTAGCCTCCTCTCTTACCTCTCTGACTTCATTTATTGCTGTTGCTGATTCATAGCTCATTCCTGAATCCACAGTCTTAGGCTTCTGTCTTGTAGTAAGGACAAGCAGCTCTCCTGGAACTTTCCCAGTTTTCAATGCCAGATTGGAACTCCTAAGACACCATAGCTAGTGGACCGAGCAAGTACCACGCTGTTGGTCTCTCGAGTGAGACAGCCTTTGTGGGACTGTGTGGTACCAGTGGGTGCTCATCCTCTCAAATGTGACATGACTGCTGTTGCTATTTTAATCTAAGATGACGATATAGTCATATATGCATGTCTACATACTCACATACATACACATATGTGTATGTATGTGTATATAAACACCAGAAATGATATGGTTACAGACTATATAATTTGCTTGGACACATTTTCTCTGCAGAAGTATGCATTATGCCATTTTTATTCCTAAGAATGTTTTTTCCCCCAAAACAAGTAACTGTACCTTGTCCAGATCAAACTCTAGGTACCAAGTGATTTCAGAGGACCAAATATATATAAATCACTTTTGTTCTAAGCACAAGCTGGTTTCTAAAGCAAAAGGCATCAAGCAAAATACCACAGTAGCTCCCTGGAGTAGCTCCCATCGTCACCAGTGAGTTTCCATCAGATATGCTGAAGAACATGCTGCACACATGCTTCTGCTCATTACCTTTGATTTTTCCACTTGGCAAATGTAGAAACAGTCAAGTGGACATGTCACACTGGGAAACTTCTGTAATTAGATTCCTCCTCCTTCTGAGTCTGTCTTTCCCTCTAGTAGCCTCTTCTTCGTAGGAAGTCAGCAAAGCAGCTTGAATGTGGGCTTAAGGCATGCCGCTTTGAGCATCCTGCTCTTAGCCTGCTTCCCAGGACTTTCAGTTCTGGACCACTACGGCATTACCAGTTAGGGCTGATGTCCTTGCCCTCGGGCCATTGTGCTCTAACTTTGGATGATCTAATTGCAATCATTTAGAGAGAGAAAGCAATTTTTATAAATAGTAGCTCAGATGTCTAATTCAAGCACTGGGGAGGTGGAGACAGGTGGATCCCTGGGGCTCTCTGGCCACCTTAGACAAACTAGTAAACTTCAGATTTAGTGAGAGATACTGTCTCCAAACCTAAGGTGAACAATGACTAAGGAAGACATCCTACATTGACCTCTGGCCCCTAAATGCTACTGCATACACATGTACACATACACATGAACATATATGCACACATACACACACATATATGCACGCATTTATACACATACACATACAGTATACATAAAGATAAAGAGGAGGGAAAGAGAATGTTATTCTATTAATTTGCTTTTATTATTTTCAAGGAAAATACACATTTTTTTTCTTGCAAATACTGAGTCTTCATACAAAGGGAGGAGGAAGAATGGATTTCATATTTGTCAGGTGCCCTTTTTCTTTCCACATAGGCAGACTTAGGTTGTGTCAGGTATTGTTGAGCTAATGAATTCCTTACAGGGCCTGAACATAACCACAGTTACCGCCTATGGTACCTCTATAGACAGGGACCTCTCTATGGTGCTCACTGGGCTGTTATGTTACGGTGATCCAAGTAACCTTATTCTTTGAAAAAGAGAAACTCAGAAGTCGGGTTTGTTCCCCTTTCGATATCTGAAATCATTTTCTTCTCGCATGAGTTAAACTATACTTACCAGAATGAGAGACAGTTTTAAAAGGCTGTATGCCCCCTGAAGGTGATATCGGTATGTTATGAATAAGATGGTCATAGTTTGTAGTATGTGGTTTCTGGCCCTGACTTTCAGGCCTAACCTCAAGGTCTAGGACCCACTACCTGCAGACCCGCAGGCCCGCAGTCCCACAGAGACACACAGATGCTTTCAATAGTTTTCAGCTGATCGGCCTAAGGCCCAGGCATATCACTTGCTAACTCTCTACCCTTCATCTAACCCATGTCTCTTGTTCAGCCATGCTGCTCGGTACCTTTCCTTAGAGAAGCATGGTTGTCCTCTGCTTCCTCCGGCTTCTCTCTGGCATTCTCTCTGGCATTCTGCCTGACATTTCTGCTCTGTTCTTCCTGTTCTCAGAGTTTTTAGTCTGGTAGCCCTGCCCACACTTCCTGCCTGCTTTTGGCCCATCAGCGCTTTTTATTAAACCAGTGGGTGGGACAATTATTTACCATGAAACAACACAATACCCCTACAATAGTTAATTATGAAAATGAGAAACTAAGCAAGATAGTGTGGGGTCATATAAGAAGGAGTCTGTCAGGTTGAACGTGAAGTCAGAACCTGGTTTATGCAGTTCTAAGATTCTCAGTGATGAGAATCTTAAATCTCTGTCTCATGCTCAGTGTTGAGAACACTTGCTGCTCCTGCCAAAGACCCAGGTTGGATTCCCAGCACCCAAATAGCGACTCACAACCATCTTAACTGAAAGTGATCTGATACTCTCTTATGACTGATCTCCATGGGCATCAGGCATGCACATGACACACATATATACATTCAGGGAAAAAAATTCATACATTTAAATTAAATAATTTTTTGAAAGTTAGAAAAAATATCCTCAGAACTTCTGTAAAAAAAACCCAGAGAAGATTATTTATCATCAGGTAAAGCATGTGTATTCTTTCTTCATGAAATAAATGATTGGCTCTCTTTAGAGCAAAAAAATAGTATGTAGTCCTGATCTAATAAGGTACAAGTTGTGTTGTTTAAAGAAAATGTCCTTGGAATTACAAAATAATGAAACATGCCAGGAAAATCACCTAACTGTACTTTTAAAGTACAAATTTATGGATAGAATTTGGTAAAATACTCATAAACTACTGTTATGGAATAATACCTTAGCTACATAAAGATGTGTTACATTTTTATTCTGCATTTGTTTGATTATGTGAAGATGTGTTGCTGTTTCACCTTGCCTGCCTAAGGCACCTGATTGGTCTAATAAAAAGCTGAATGGCCAATAGCTAGGCAAGAGAGGGATAGATACGGTGGCAGGCCAAAAGAATAAGTAGGAGGAGAAATCTAGGCAGGCACTGGAGAGAAGAAGGAGAAAACAAAAGAGAAATAGAGGGGCAAACCCAGAACCGAAAGCCAGGCAGCCACCAGCCAGGAGGAAGGAAGGGAAAAAGAGAAATAAAAGAAAGGAAAGAAAGGAAGAAAGGTAAAAAGCCCTAAGGCAAAATGTAAATGAAAGGAAATTGTTGCACGAATGAAGGAAACTCAGAGCCAGATCTCAGGGAAAAGCTGAAATATCAGAGAGAGGAAACACCACAGTCAAATCTCACCCATCTGTCTTCCAGCTTTCTCCGCCTCACACCTTGTGGCTTCTACTGCCTACATGACTTTCTATGCCTGCCTTAAATACCCTTTTCAACCATCATTTCACATTCAGGTTAACATTAAAGGTGTGGGCTACTACTGTTTGGTAGTTAGCCTTGAACTCACAGAAACACAGAGATCTCCTCTGTCTGGAGTTATGGGATTAAAGGCACCACCACTGCCTGCCTGAGAGCCTCAAACTCAGATCTGCAGGGATTAAGGGCATACTCACCACTCCCAGGATATTCCCTGTGCTGGGATTAAAGGTGTGAGTTACCACTGTCTGATCCTCCTAGACTGACTGTGGGTAGATAGATCCCTCTGATATCTCTGACTGGTTTTTATTAAATATGAAGCATATCCCCACAGGAAACAAGTTAAATTATAAGAGCTAGTAGGATAAACATAAGATTAGGCCAAACATTCATAAATAATGTCTCCATGTCATGATTTTGGAGCTGGTTGGTGACTCAAAAGAAAGCCTGCTACAAACTACAATAACTTTTTATTTAAAAACTTTTTTTGATTGAATATTTTGTTGCCACTATACAGATGAATATGACAAATAAGTATGGAACACACACACACACTTACACTCACACGCTCATACACACACATATACACTCACATACACACACACAAACACACACACATACACACTCATATACTCACACATACTCCCTGACCCACATTTTTTAAATATTTAAATATTTTATTATTTAATTTTATGCTATTCTACCAGTCTTTCCTTTTTCTTTTGCATGCTTTTCTCTTTTTAAGCCTAGATTATTTCAAAAGTCCTGTCTTCAAGATCAGATATTTTTCTGCTCAATTCAGTCTTTTGGGGGAAGGTTCTCATTTGTATTCTTGTCTTATATGGAGGTTTTTACCCCATTAGATTTTCCTTATGTCCTCTCTCTCTCTCTCTCTCTCTGGATTGTCTTATTAAATTATTTTGTAATTTTATTGGATTGTCTGGATCTTCTGGTATCTCGCTGAGCTTCCTCAAAAATCATTATTTTGAGTTATTGTTTTCCCAAAGATATCATACTACCTATGTACATATATTGATATTTGTGTGTCCACAGTATTAACTGCCTATATCAATTTTACCTGATGGTTTTTATAGAAGCATATTTCTCTTGAATTTGTGTCTCCTGGTCTTAGTTGTATGTGCCCACATTTTCGAGGTGACAATTAAGTGTATTGCCCATGCCAAGTGTTTTGGAAGATGCAGAAGTCATAGCAAATGTTTCCTTTCGCTCAGTAGTTACCATCTTCCTGAGCATGAAAATATGGCAACAGAAATACCAGAAAAGGTACAGGACAGAACCCAGTTAGGTGCTCACCTAAGGTCCCAGTGGGAACTGAGAGCTGATGGAGACATGTGGAATGCAAGTCAGAAGGTAAGGCTTTGGATGCCTGGCTAAAGCCAGCATGAGGCTACACATCAGAAGATGATGGAGGCAGTTACCATCATAGAGACATCTGGATGACAGAAGCAGGGTTGCTACAGCCAGAGACATCCACATCTCAGTGTTCACTCTTGTTTGGAGTGGGATATTTTCCAATGTGCAATTGTATTTCTCCTTTTTCAGTTATCTTCCAGCCTCAGTGAAGTAATGTCTCCTGTAGAATATACATTTTGAAATTCTGTAGCAATGCAGATTGGTTTTTTTTTTCTTCTTTCTTCCTTCCCTCTCCTTCACCCTCCTTCCCTTCCTCCCTTTTCCTCTTTATTTCTTCCTAAACTGTCATTAAATTAACAAAACATACTTCCCTAACTGTCTAAGCAACATTTTACAAAACCCTTCTCCAGTGAATTTCTTCGGTACTGATTGGTGTTTTCTACCGTGGGTCCTGGGTCCCAGGCTCTCAGGCATGTGATTGACCATCTCACCTCACACTCAGCAGGTTGACCTTTGAGAGAGATTTTGTGCTCTTAGTGATGCCATCTTTTTTCTGGTGTTCTTTGTAAATACAAAAGTTTATAGTTCAGGGAGGCTGGCCATCTTCAGATGTTGAAGGTCAGTTTGCTGATGTCATGACCCTTAGATTCTTAGGGCTTCTAAACTGACAAGTTCATTCTTTATGATTTATGGAGACAAGAAGATCAAGACGGAAGAGCTGGCAGGTGCTTCCGAGGCCACAGAGGTCCCTGCCACTGTCTATTCCTGAAGCAAAAGGAAAAACCATATCCTACAGAGACACTGACCTTAATCCTATCTTTCAGACACATCTTGAAGACCTAGTCATCTCTCAGAGGTTCCAACCTTGACTACCATCACATTGTAGTTAGATATAAGTTCTGAAGGACATGAACCTTTGCCTATAACAATACTTAACTATAAATTGTGAGCATCTTTCCATTATTGTTTTGACAAATTGCCAACTTTGATGTGGATATTTGTTCCAAAATTAAAGATAAAGCACACAAGCAAGCTTTACTATAGTGTTATAACTGGAATACATTCGAGTGCCTGCTCGTGCCTGCAAGTAGAGACAAGAACTAAATCTTTGCACTTTGTTTAGAAAGCCTGCTGGTAATCTAGGAAGAGAAAGGATTAACATTCCAAAATTTGTCTTCCCTCTCATGTCCAATAGTAGACTTCAGAGAATGGGAACAAATAGTAATTTATTATTCCAAAACTTAGTCTAGTCCTTCTGGTCAGGTGGCCAGCCTTATCGCTGAGACTTATAGTATGAACCTGCTGAGATACTTAGGACATGTACCTCCAGATTTCTTTACACAATATGAAGTGAAAATTGCCTGCATAATGTACAATATAAGATTGCTTCTCTTTTCTCCAATCAAAGTCTCTTCTACATGAGATCTTATTTTGAAACTAAAGGGAAAGAGTTATTTCCCCTTTTCTAAAATTTCAAGGAAGGACTGGGAAGTTGGTTTGGTGATTAAGAACACTTGTCCTTGTGGAAAACACAGGTTCACTTCCCAGCCCACATGGTGGCTTACAACCTCTATTCTCAGGGGATCCATGACAAATTTCAACTGGCCCTAGGCATTCAGCACTCGTCTGGTACACATACTTTTATGGAGACTAAACATTCAAACACATAAAACAAGGTAAAAAATCAACAAGGAAATTTGTGTTTAAAAGCCATTGCTTTATTTTATTTTGGCAGGTGGGGAGGGTCATTTCTGAAGGAAGCATGGGTGGTTTTCTTTCCTATAGTAATTTACTATCCTTCTTTTCTGTCTCCCATCTACCCACTGAACACCATCTTTAGACCAATACATGTATATCCTTTGTTCTTACAGTGTCTTTGCTCCAGGGAGAGCTGGTGGCTGTCTATTTTCATCCATCTCCAGCTCAAATGAGTAAAGTTTCACTTTTCTGCAGCTGAAAGGATTTTAGCTGGTTATTCCTGAAGCTCTAGCTCAGATGTTAATTTCTAATGAGCTCAGGGTGATTCAAATTCCTAAGTCATGACTGTCTTAAAAATAGTATGCCAATTGAATCTGTGGGGAAAGTGGAGGAGGCGGAGGGAAGATATTGAGTCCTGCAATGTTGAAAGAAAACCCTAAGACTGTAACTTGAATTTTACATTGACATGGAAACAGCAATGTCTGGGCATTAATAACAAGTCTGACTTACTTCTGTGGGCCAATTGAAATGAAGCATAGATGTATTTACTTAAAAATATATAACAAATTTCAGGAAGTATAGCTGCTGTCAGGTTGTGATTGTGAAGTGTTTCCTTCATGAAAATGTACACAGAAGAAGACAGACTAGAAATTTCCATAACATATCTCTTGATATAGAGAAAATGTGTAGTTCACAGATTGTTACAATAAGGTTTTTTGGCCTGTCCAGCCAGAGGTCCAGACCCACAGACCTGCTGTCCCAAACTGCTTAGTTTCCCAACTCTGCTTAGGTCCCCCCAAAATGACTCAGACACTTACATTAACTTCATGCTGTTTGGCCTATGGCTCAGGCACATTGCTAGCTATCTCTTTCATCCTAACTCAACCCATTTCTATTAATCTTTCCTGCCACATGACCCATGGCTGACCTGTACTCCTTACAAGTTTTTTCTTGGGCATCTGGCTCAATCGATCTCTCTCTGACTCCACCCTTCTTTTCCTACCTATCCTGATTCCCCACCTACTTCTACGGTGCTCACCAGGGGCCAAAACAGCTCCTTTATTTCAAGATTGATATTCACGGCATACAGAAAGACATTCCCACATCAATAGAAGTGTAGTTTAACAATGGCAGAGTCATAATCCTGGTGCCCTGTTGCCTTGGTGTCTGTGTGAAGCTGGCTACTTTGGAAGGGTTTTGTTTACAGTCTTGTTTTTGTACATCAAGAAGACAAGCTTCTAAAAGATGAGGTTTTTGCAGAGCAGAATCATGTCAAATAGGCATGGATAATGTTTCTGGTTTCATGATCCTTTCCACTCCTGTCCTTCATAAGGAAGAGTGCTGTGTTTATCACATCCCTGTCCCGAGTAGTAAACAGCAGTGAGTATGCCTATATTTTCTGGGATGTTTAGAATGGTGAGGGGGGCATGGGATTGCCTGCTTTGAGAGGTTGCTGACTCACATGATCCCTTGGACTGTGCCTGAGCTTGGATGTCCATCTGGGGGGTACAGTATTGTTTTCACTTTTAGGGATAACTCAGGGACCTCTTAAGCCAAGAATGTTGACCCAGGTGTAGAGGCACACAGCTGTAATCCCAGCACTCAAGAAACAGGGACAAGACAGCTGTAAGTTCAAAGCCAGACTGAACTACTTTGTGAATTCCATGCCAGCCAGGTGAAGGCTTGTCTCAGGAAACACTGAAAGAAAAACAAAACAAAAATGACTATGATTGTATTGCAGTGGCAAAGCACTCATCTAGCATCCCAGTTTCCATTCCTAGAACCACAAAAAAAAAATAATAATGATAATTTAAAAGTTTGTGCTTAAGTGAGTTTGAACTTTAGAGCCAGTGCTGGGTTATAGTGGCTATTTCTGTAGCTAATAAGTAGCATCACTGAGTGGACATGTTTATGAAACTGTGGGAAGACTGTTTATATGGCCTCTGTGGACCTCAGACAATAGGCCAATTCGATTTGGGCTCATAATTATCACCTGACTCTGTAGTGTGAGGTGGGTAATTGGAACAGCAACACTCATTCAGATACAGAATTTATATATAGTTTTAAGCAGATGACTACTGCCAGAGTTATATTTTATGTTGTAAGTAGTAGTATAAGAAGCCTGAAAGAAAACATTTTAAGATGTTGAATAGTTTGTTTTATTTGGAGCTAAATCTTCCAAATGATTGGTGCTATAAGGGTAGAATCATGTTTGTTGCCTCAAAGTATATGTATGCAAACCCATTTACAAGATGTTCTCTTGAGGAAAGAGCCCCACCAGAACACCTTGCTGACAGAGATACCTGTTAAAGTGTTTCCTTAGGATATACTTTACCAGATATAACTACCCAGGAACTCTGGAGCTGTGGGAATAGTTCAATTCCTCGCCTATTTATTGAGCTGGCAGGGTCCTGTCCACATAATATTGGTTTTGCAAGCATGCAGAATACAAAAGTCACAGGTTTATGAATGCATCCACCAAGATTTCTAAGGAAGGCCTGGCAGAAGGACAGACAATATGTAATAAGATTGGAGTTCCTGAATGCATCCCCTGAGAAAGCAGTAAGTAAATCTATGAGAGTGACATGGGTGATTGATGTAGTGGAGCCCTTAAGAAGTTGGAGATGAACATGAAAAGGATGACTAGGAAAGTTTCAGACAAGGAGCAAAGCTACATAATAGAATATGTTTTTATCTAGGCTTTAGTCTTACTTTAGTCTAATCCTCATTGTCTGCCCTCATTTTTCATATTTCAAATAGAAATGTTGATATCATGTGTTAGAAGTATCTATCTTGCTTTTTAGGTTTAACAGGGACTCAAAACTGAAATTTTTTTCTTCAGTCTTGGAGGATGTTTAAATTTAGGCTTGTAGACAGTGTTAGAACTGTAAGATTATGAACTCTTAACAATAGACTGTGCACATTTTTCATTGTATGATATACATGCATCTTTCAAGGCCAAGACAAGATGTTATGTCAAGTGGACAAGTTTTGTGAAGGTTAGTTTATTTTTATTCTGAATCTAATTGGACGAAGAATCCAGGTGATTAGTGAAGCGTACCTGTGGGTCTGTCTGAGAGAGTTTTCAGAGAGGGTTATCTATCAAGTGAGGGCTATCCAGAATGTGGGGAGCACTATCTCATAGGCTGAAGCCTGAGATGGAATAAAGCATTTTGTAAAAGAGAAAGGATGAAACAGACATTCTTTATCTGCTTCCTGGCCTCTGTGCTGGGAGTTGCCTTTGACAAATGAAAGTCGTCACAATTAATTATGTTCAGACACAGAGATCACTCCAGCTTTCAAATTCAGGCTAAGAAGTTGATATTCTGTGAATGGACATGGTAATACAGTGTATCTTTTTTGGGGCAATCTGTGCTTCCAAATGCTCCCTTAGGTCTAAGATCCTGGAGAGAACCACCCACACTGCCTTTAGCTGTTTCCTGGCTTCTCTACAAAGTCCTTTAATTTTTTTCCCATCTTTTTGGTGTCTGTACAATAGATGAATGGATGTTTGTTGGTGAATTCTTCACCAAACTATAAGTCTCAGTAAAGAGCATCTATTGATTCCCACTTGTGATGAGTAGGTATATAATGATTAATTCAAAATGATTAATTCACGGTGTTTTTAAAGCTCCCATTAAATCTGACTTGTTTCTGAAGTATCTTAATAACTAGTAAGTACTGCTTATTGCACCAAGGAAAGGGGCAATCTTTCCAAAAGAAGCAAGCAGTCCCTTGAGGGCAGGTAATTCTTAGTCCCAGGAAGTTGACAATGGAGATTATTGTAGACAGCATCAAGAGAAAGCCTGGGAACCCAGGAAGAACAGAGATGAGAACAGTGCATGCACACTCTGTATAGCAGAGTAAGCTTTATGGGTGCAAAAAAACTGCTTACAGTTTGCATGCTGCAGAGAGCAGGGGCAGTGTGGATCGTAAAGCACATACAAGGGGACAGAGAGAATTCTGTAAAGCAGTTGACAAAGGCCCAAGTGCAATGTGTTTTTACATTCTAATTTACTTTCATGTCAAACCCTTAGTTCATCCTCAGCAGGATTTTTTTTTCTTTTTTTTTTTTTTTTTTTTTTTGAATGTTTTCCATGGGATACGGGATTGTAGCTAAGACTATAGAGAAATATATACCCCCATCCCTGAAAGTTTCTTGGCTTAGAAAATAGTGTAACCCATGTGGGGTCGACAGGGCAAATCAGGACTTCAGAGGAGGAGGAGGGCTTTGCAAGGTGGCCATGGATAAGGCCTTTGTGGGAGCTTCAGAGACTATTTGACACATGAAACTTAGCATGGTCTCAGTTTGTCTCAGTGGTAGGAGAGGAGGCTAAAAACACAATGGCCAGGCTTCTAGTCTGGGAGGTCCTTGAAGAAAATAGGACAGAGTTTGGTTTTTATTTTTATTTTTTTACTATGTAGTGAGCATGTTTGTGACGGTCTGAGGTGAGTGGTTGTATGACAGAATAGAAAGGACATTGGTGAAATTATGAAGTAAATTAGTTCACCTGTGAATTGAGAAACAAGAAGACATTAGCTGGAAAATGCCACCGCTATGCTACCAATTGGGGAAATATGTGGTGTGAATGGAGGGTAGGGCTAGAGTGACTCTGAACTGAAGAATCTACAGAGTTGTTATGAGAAAGAATAGAAGTAGACACACTTGGAATTTGACTGTAGTCACAGACTGTTTACTGTACATAATTCTCAATTAACAATAATACTTCCTGGTAATACCACAGCTCAACCAAGCAGGCTCAGATGAGAAGTTATCTCTGTTTAAGGAGGCTTTGGATATCTGGAAGATGGCAGCAACATCCATATTGTCCAGGGGCTGTGTCTTTTCTCCACGTGCCCCTGAGCTGACCATTTAGTGAACAACAGAGCTGAATTGAGTGGTCACCTGCATTAGAGCCTCAGAGCAAAATGTCTGGGAGTCCAGAGTCCTCAGAATGACTTGGCATGAAAGCTATATGCCAATGGTTGTCATTCTTAGCCGCATAGTTCATGCAGAGCTGATGGTGCTCTATCTATGCCTGGCTTCCACTACCATGCTCTCAGTTTGTAAAAATATAGACTAATACACACCCATATAGCCATCACTTAATGTTCTAGAATTAAGCTTTTATTGTATTTTTTATTTTTTTGTTTCTACTGAATTAATGAAAATCATTTGCCAATGTTATGAGTTTCATTTGCAGCTCAGCTTATGTGCTACGTGTCTGATTTGATTGGGAATCACAGAGTTCCCCCTCCCCCTTTCCCTTTCTCCCACGTCCCCTCTCTATTCTGCCTCTCCCTGGCTTACTCCATTTTTCCATACTTCTGTCTCTATGATGTATCTATCTATTATCAGTCTGTTATCTACCTATCTACCATCTCTTTATCACCTGTATCACGTAGTCCTTGTGACCAGCATAAATAGTGTCACTCTCTATCAGCACTCTTTCTTTACCAGCTTTGCCTTTTATAACGCCTCTTGAATTGGTTATTTGGTGGAATCAGACAGAAACACAAATTCCATTACATTTCAATAGGTTTCACTAGCCTTTCTTCTGTAAAAAATACTGCCTCTTCATCAGCTTTAGATAGCTGTAGATTCTCTTAAAAGTTAAAGCTTGGTGCTTAATTCTATCTTTTGTGTGTGCCTGTGTGTTTCTGGGACCAGAGCTCACCCAGGCTGCTTGAATGTTCCACAGTAAGCTTCACTCAGACCCAATTTTGTCTCTTAGATGGTAAGGGACCCTTGCTGTTGTGTTAATCCATAAGTTTCTCTTTCTGGATTACCTTTTACTTTCTGAGTATCAGTATATGTACACATTTGTGACATTAATAAACATATTATAATCATGGACACTATATTTTTTATGATTAAGGCATAATTGGTAGGTAGTTCTGTAAGCTGGTCTTTGCATCTTGCTGACCTGCCCCATGAACACTGTCCTTCATAGAAAGAGATTGCTCATACTGGTCCTTAGGACAGAACCAAAAAATGGAGTGTTCTCCTTCTCAGGGAGGTGAGACACTTCTAAAATCTACTATTTAATTGTACATTTAGAAACCAGAAGCTAGTAAGGCCATTTCCTGGGAAGAACAAAAATAAGCATTAAAATACTTTAAATCAATGGTACTTTCTCAAATTTTACATTATAGATTATTTATAATTTGTTTTTGAGTGATTCTTTTTCCAGTGAATGAATATCTTGACCTTAATATCAGTATCAACTCACCCTCTGTATACTTTCAGTATTTCTGAGATTACCGTAAAAATGGTATCAGCAGTAAAACTGCTAACTAAATATTGGTTTATTACTAACTCTGGTCAGTAGGACATAATCTTTAATGTCGGTTTATTGTTAACACTTGTCTGTAGTAAAGCATATAAAAATCAATAACGATGTGCAAAGTTTTTCAAAATGTTCATTTTTTCTGCTGTAGCTGTTATTAACTTGGTGCATTATTGGCTTAATTTTAGGGGTTATTTTTTTCTTGGACCTCATTTTTGAATATGATCATTTCTGTTGATGGCTGTAAATTATCCCATAGACAGAGTATATGTGGTATATATTCATGGAGGAATTCTTGGTTTTTCATAATATAAATAATGCTGAAATTGCCATTTTGGGGAACATGTTTTGAAGTAAACTGAACTCTATAAAATATATTATTACAGGTCACATAGTAAGTACAGTGATCTTTGATTTTGCCCTCCAAGAAGTATCTTATTACATGTGATAAAACCCATTCTCCTTTACAGGCTGTCCCATGCTTCTTTATTGATCTTTAAAGCAATTGACAATTTAATGCAATTTCCATCAAAATCCCAACACAATTTTTTTACAGACCTTGAAATAACAATACTGAACTTCATATGGAAAAGCAGGAAACACAGGATTGCCAAAACAATCATTCTCAGTAAAAGAGCTTCAGGAGGAATCACCATCCCTGACTTCAAGCTATACTATAAAGTTACAATAATAATAATAATAATAATAATAATAATAATAATAATAATAATCCTGGTACTGGCATAAAAACAGACTTGTGGATAAATGGAATTGAATCGAAGACACCGACATTAACCCACATACCAATGAACACCTGATTTTTGACAAAGAGACCAAAAATAATCAATGAAAAAAAATAGTATCTTCAACAAATAGAATTGGCATAACTGGATGGTAGTATGTAGAAGAATGCAAATAGATCCAAACCTATCACCCTGCACAAAACTCAAATCCAAGTTGATCAAAGACCTCAACATAAACCCAGATACACTGAACATGATATAAAAGCAAGTGGGAAATATCCTCCAACGCATTGGCACAGATGACCACTTCCTAAATACAACACCAGTAGCACAGACACTAAGAACAACAATTAATAATTGGGACCTCCTGAAACTGAGAAGCTTCTGTAAGGCAAATAACACAGTCAACAGACAAAATTACAGCCTACAGAATGGGAAAAGATCTTCACCAACCCTATATCAGACAGAGGATTGATCTCTAAAATATATAGAGAACTCAAGAAACTAGAGCCCCAAAACCTAAATAACCCAATTTAAAAACGGGATTCAGAACTTAAAAGGAAGAATTACAAATGGCTTAAAGACCCTTAAAAAATTGCTCATCATCTTTAGCCATCAGAGAAATGCAAATCAAAACAACTTTGAGATACCATACACCTGTCAGAACAGCTAAGATCAAAAACACAGATGACAACCTGTGCTGAAGAGGATGTGGAACAAGGGGAACACTCCTCCATTGTTGATGAGAGTGTAAACATGTACAGCCACTCTGGAATGCAGTATGGTGTTCCTGAGAAAACTGGGACCCAATCTCCCCAAGGATCCAGCAAGACCATTATTGAGCATATACCAAAAAGATGCACATTCATACCCCAAAGGCATTAGCTCAATTATGTTCATAGCAGCAATATTTGTAATAGCAAGAACCTGGAAACAACCTAGATGACCCTCAACTGAAGAATGGATTAACAAACTATGTTACAGCTACACAACAGAAAAATGTTACAGCTACTCAGCAGAAAAATCATGGCATCCTAAAATTTTCAGGTAAATGGATGGATTTGGAGAATATCTTCCTGAGCGAAGTATCACAAGCTCAGAAAGATAGGCATGAGATGTTTTCACTCATAAGTGGATTTTAGACAAAAAGCAAAAATGCGCAAGCTACAAACCACAACCCCTGAACAGCTTGGGATCATAAGGAACTTAAGAGAGAGACATCCCAAGATTCTCCTAGGAAGAGAAAATAGAGAAGATCACCTTAGCAAATTGGGATCATAATAGGTTGCAACCAAGAAGAGTTGGGAACAAATTGTGAGAGGAGACGGTTGAGTGAGAGGAGCAACAAAGAGGGAGAAAAAAAGAGACAGATAGGGAAACCTTCAAGAACTCAGAGGATGTCCCTCGGTAGGACTCCAACCATAGTGGATGGGTTACCTAAACAGGACTTCCCCTATAATCAAATGTGTAACCAACCTAAGTGTCACAGAACCTACATCCAACAACGAATAGAGGTGGAGGCAGAGATCCATGCTTGAGCACTGGGCCAGGCTCCTGGTCCAGATGAGAGCTGGGGAGGAAAGTCTGTATGAGCCAGAGGATAGAGATTATGAGGAAAACTCCCACAGTGATGGCTGGCTGGGATTTTGGGGAGCTCATTGAATAAAGAACAGCCACTGGGGAACCATCAGGAAAAGGCCCTCCAAGGATAGGCAACTAGCAATTGGCATGGGCAGTATGTGGAGCCTTGAGGGGTGGGATCAGACTATGTTCCTGTGCATGGGCTGGCACCTTGGAGGATGCCTGCAGTGGATAAGCCATATTGAGCTGACCCACCTTGAGATTTCTTGCTCTTTGTGGAGAGGGGATGAAAAGAGGTGGAGGGAGGAGGCTAAAGGCTGACTGGGAGGGATTGGGGAAAGAGAAGGGAGGGGAAACAGGAGGACACATGGATTTTTTTTAAAAAGGCTTTATTTTTTTAAAAAAAACAAACTGACAATCTCAGGCTACAGCTCCAGGAAACTGTAATCTGTTGCATAAATTAAAATGCAACATTTTTTTCTCACATGTGGATGGATGTGTCCCTGTGATCTGCCTTCCTGGTATGCCCTGGATTTGGGTTGTGGATAATGCCATTTGCTCTCCTGTTGACCTTGTAGGCGTTTTGAAAGATATGTTGAAAACATTTTTACTTGTGGTATTCCAGAGAGTTCTCTTCTACTTGGTGAGAACTTCACTGGCTGCTGCTCTGTGAGAAATAGGTGGACACCAAGGCAGCAGATGATAACAGCCATCTTGGTTTCCATAGTGGTCAGAAGGCTTCACAGAGATGTATTTTCCTGTCAGCACTTGGACTTGCCCATGTATCCCCACATGCAGAAGTCAACTATGTATTACCAAATTAACAATTAAACTTGTGAATGGGTTAATACTGTCGGCTACAATATAAAATCATTTACCTACAGATAATTAACTGAGTAACTATATGAGTAATTTATGAATATAATGTTTAGTCACTAATGATACTGAGTTACATTGAAGCAATTATATAAATCTTCATTAAAATATTAATTAGTACTAGGTAATAATTTGTCTACATCTTAGAAATGACAGAAAATTGGTATATCTCTTTTGAGTTTCACCCACTTATTATTTTAAACACCAAATGATGACAGTAGGGACAGACCATTTTCATAATTAAAATTATAGTGCATTGCTTCTGCATATTAAACATGGGTAAATTCCACTGACTTTTGACTGGATGATTTTTGTTTTTCTGTGTTGCATAAGGTAATCATTAATATTACATAAAGCTGAAGCTTGTTTAGAAAACCACACTGGAACAGTAGGGTGTTTGGGAAAATCCAAGTCCCTTGCCCTATGCAAAGAATGATTTTAGCACAGAAATCTGTTTCCTAATGACATAATTTGGGCTTTGATTCCACATCTGCCCTTTGTGATGAGTAGCCATCTGTTTTGTTAATAAAAGCTACACTCATTTCATGATCAGTTCATTCTGTCTGTAGTATCCACCAAGGCACACAACTAACAGGAAACCACCCCAAAGGAGTGAAAAAAGTCCCATCACCATCTATGAGCCAGATGATAATTGGGCAGTCTGCTTTTCATTGCCAGGAATAAAATTTGAAGTGATGTGGGTAGCTTTGATAGGTGCACGAGCTATTGGGCAGTTCAGTGAAATGTCAAGAAGTGGTTAATCTATAGTACTCAAGTAAATGCTTTTTTAAAAAAAGTTGGATAAAAATTAGGCTTGAAAAGCAAAAGTAACTTGATGTGCAAATTTTCCCTAAAATTAAAGAAAATGCACAGAAACTCAGTAGGTTGTAGTTGCCTCTAAATATGGGGAAATATCCTTATATGTAACACCCCTCACAGAAAAGCAGGTTTTCGCGTTTTATTAGCTTACTTTCTGAGTTCTTCTATTCTGTAATGATCATTGTTGTAATCAAAAAAGTGACACTGTGTTTTCTAAGTAAAGAACAAACCACATTCACATATTTTGTATTTCTTCCTTGACTCTGATTTCATAAACTGACTCATTGAAGTTTTGTTGGCAGGGTGCTTCAGCTACCTATTTGTGAGGGAAGTGACAGAATCTGTGGGTCAGTGTCTAAAGACGCACCTCAGGTTCCTTTGGAATCCAGAGAAAGCATAAGTCTGCATCTCACAACCTCAGACATAGAGAAAACTAGTCACCTAGTTTAATCATCTGGGTGAGCTTTCTAGACTGAACATGAATGGTGTGTGAGCCTCATGGCTATTGGACATGTAATGTTGGAGGCACGTTACTTTTTGTTTCTTTGGTGGTCAGGTGTCTAGTGCGTGTCAATACTTGACACATCTTAAAGCCACACAGGTTTACATGCAAGTGTGACAGGCGATGCTCCAGATGGGCAAAGGATTCTCAGAACTCTAACCAACAACCTGGGTAGGAAAACGGTCCATCTTTGACTCATTTTTTTCTCACTCTCCCCTAAGCTGCCTGAGCTTGGAGTGAAGGTAGGATTTTTAGTCCTTGAGAAACAAGAGCTAGAGATTGAGTAATTAATATGCACTCGGAGAAGAAAACACAAAAAATAAAAGGAAGAAGCAAAGGTAAGAAAGAACCAAGCCAGAGCAGAAACACAAACATGGCAGCCACTTGCACATAAGATATTGAGCTGGGATCACTGAGATGCTGGAGAGTGAGGTTTCCTGTTTTTATGTTGCTGTTGTGTTGAAATGAATAATTTTTCTCTTTAATTTTAAACCATGACCAGACAATTTAAAAGGCTTTTTATTAGAGTCAGGGACACAGCTCAGTGGTATAGCGCTTCCCTAGCATAGGCGTGGTGCTAGGTTCCACCCCCTGCAATGAGAGTAAATCTAACAAAACCAAAGAGTTTTACTTATTTTGGTCCTGGACTGTGTCATTAGATACAAACTGGCTGACTCCTCATCACTTCCCTGGATGGAGATGTTAGGGCCTGGCCTGGGTGGTGTCCTTGCCTGGATGTCCCTAATGGGAAGGGAACTTGGTTCTGCTTAGGCTGTTTTTTTTTATTTCAGTAGAAAAACAGGTAGAGTTGTTGTGAATGGAATCGCGGTTTTAGAGGCATGTAAAGATAGATGCTGTAGTCTTCTTGAGAACAGAGAAATAAAATGGTTTTGCTATTTTTCCCCCAAGAAAACAAGCACAATATTAAAGATAGAATTTTGTAAAAGTACAAGAACACAGTTTTATATAAAGTGGGCAATGGGTCATTCTTAGAAGACCATCTATGTTCTCCTAATCTGACCATCTTTGTGTCCCCTCTTCCCTTTCGTCTTGGCCACCAGAAGTCCTGCAACCTATACAGGGATAAGCACTGACCATTGTCCCTAGTCTTTTCTGCGCTGACATGACCTAAGTCTATACAGTCAGTAGCCATATGTCAGAGAGTAACTGCTGATGGACTTAGCACGTCTCCTCTTTCAGGGCGTTGCTTCTCTCTGAAACAATGATCATGAAACCAGCTGCAATTCTGCTCTATTATCTCTTTGGTAGGTGACCAGCACAAGAGAACATGCGTTCTAGCTTTAGAAGTATGGAGAGAGCTTCATAGAATAACTTCAGGGGAAAGACAGATGTAGGTTTGTAGTATGAGGTTTCTGGCCAGGACTTTTGGGCCCAGCCTCAAGGTTTAGACCCATGGTCCTGCAGAGACACACAGATGCTTACATTAATTTTAGGCTTATCGGCCTAAGGCCCAGGCATATAACTTGCTAACTCTTTTCCCTTAATCTAACCCATGACTCTTATCCTGTTCAGCCATGGGGCTGGATACCTTTTCTCAGAGCAGCATAGTTGTCCTGTGCTTCTTCTGGCTTCTCTCTAGCATTCTGCTCTGCTCTTCCTATTCCCAGAGTTTTCTTAGTCTGCTAGCTCCACCCACTTCCTGTCTGCCTTTGGCCAATCAGCGCTTTTTATTAAACCAGTGGGCTGGACAATTATTTACAATGTAACATCATAAATCCACTATATAGGTTCTATACTGGTCATAACTTAGAATATGGATTGCCTTAGTCTGGAAGGGTGGAACTGTAAATAGTACAACTTTTGTGGGTCTCTATGGAAACAAAAGAGAGGATGAGGTAGGGAAGGAGTATGTGTGTGTGTGTGTGTGTGTGTGTGTGTGAGAGAGAGAGAGAGAGAGAGAGAGAGAGAGAGAGAGAGAGAGAGAGAGAGAGAGAGAGAATGAATACTGTATGCCACAAAGCTTCCTTTATCCCATGCCAGTGGCCTGACCCATGGCCACACATAGCAGAATGTCACCATAGAAAATAAACAGGAGAAAATACATTTCTGAAGGACTGTAATATTAAAAGTAAGCAGAAATAGAAATATTTCAATAGATACTGTGTGACACACTAGATTATTATCTATTTTTTTCCATGGAAGTATAATCTAAACAGATTTCTAACAAAAACACAAAGAATATTTAAGCTGAAAAATTAATTCTAGGGTTTATGTATAAAAAAGATAAGAATGTACAGCCAAAGCATCTTCGAACAATAATATAACATGAAAACCTTTGCTTGCACTAGCTAATGGTGACATTCATCAAACACTGCATTGTCAGAGACTTGGCAACACAAAATCACTGTCAGGTATTTTTCAGAAAGCAACAGAGGCTAATCTTTTATGTGGTAGATTTGGTATTTTGTTTGCTTCATGCTTAGAGAATTTTAAATATGTCTTTTAAATCCATTCTAAAGAAAAACATCAATTTAGTATGACTCTGTCTGAAGAAGCAAGCAGCTCACAATTATCATTGGGTCATCTAAAATTGTGTCTAGTGTTGGTGGCAAATGCACATACACACAGCTATACATGGAAGCTGCAGCAGTCATAGTGGGTCTTTGTAAAATAGCCCAAGCCTTCCCAATAGATCCCACTTCAACAGTGTGCAGGGCCATTAGCACCCACTCTGCACCTTGCCAGCTGCTCTTGCCAGGTAGGCTAAGCATATTTCTTTCCATGCATGGCACAGCATCACTCAAGGAACTAAACCACCTCTGTTGTCCCTCCTAATGTAGGGTATCTAGAGCACGTCATGGTTTCCCCCTTGTTTAACAACTTCAGATATATCATGGTCTTCTCTGTATTGTTTATGTATGTGTCTGTTCTTCTCAGAAAAGACTTCTGACACCAGTTTAGGACATCAGAACAAGGAAAACCTTGCTTTCGTTCCCTCCATGTCTCTTTTTAAGAATTACCATGGTAGTAAGGGATTCTAGTTCTGAGCTTTAAGTAAGAATCCCACATCAGTGTGTACTGTCCTGTGGCTTCTGGAGTGCATTTATATCCACTTCTCATCCAAACTATACCTTCTATATCTTGATGTTCTAATAGTTGGGTATTCAAGGTGCACTGTCCCTGGGGCATAGATGCCCTTGGATAAGAGTACTGCCAACAATGCTGTCTCAACCATATTTTACTTAATGTTGAATGAGATAGGGTATGCAGGCCAAATGGCTCATCCTTTTAAAATTCAGATTTCTATTGCATTCAAAGTTGTACAGCCATCACTAGATTAAAACACTTTCATCATCCTTGAGAGAAACCCTATGCCAGTTAGAAATCAGTCTTTCTCATTCTGGAACATGTTGATGTGTTCATAGATGACTTATTTACTCAGCCTCAGGGTATGGGATCATACTATCTGGATTCTTTCTTCTAGAGTATTTTCAGGGTTCATCTTTAACTTAATATGTGTGGATGCTTTATTATTTTTATGACAAAACATCATATGATTGTATCGATTCAGAATGTTTTGTTTACCATGCATCAGAGTTGTTGTTTTTTTTTTTATTCACCTATTACTTGATGGACATTTAGGTTGTGTTCACTTGAGGACTAATTTAATGAATACAAAATGGAGTGATGCTATACCCAGTGACATTGCTGAATATCTTCATAAGATTTAGTTTTCTGTTCAAGAGCCATTTCCTATTGTTTTGATTTTTCTAAAACCATTGTTGAGTTATAAGTTGTAAAACATCTTTATTATATGTTATTTGTAATTTGCTAGTCTTATTTTGTGGGTTCTCTTTTAAACATTATTGATGTGGTCCTTTGTAGCTCATAGATTATAGTTTGCTTTGCTTCTATTTGGTATCTGGGCTTTGTTGGATCTAAGAAACCGATGTGAGATCTTTGCTCCAGAGTTGTCATATAAAAGTTTTATATATACTACCTGTAGTAGCTGATCTTGGTTGTCAACTATATCGGAAATCAACTAAAACCTAAGTAGCTGGACATTTTCTTGATTGAATCATTTGAGGTGGGAAGACCCATGCTGAACCTGAACCACTCCATCTGGTTACAGCCCATATAAAAGGATATTGAAGACAGGCAGATTTTACTTTTAACCTGTTTGCTCTCCATCTCCCTGAGAAGTTTATCTTCTCCTTCTGAGGTATTTCTTCACGGGTAGAAAAGCCTACTTGTTCATTATTTTAATAGAGATTGAAGGCTACAAGAGAAACATCCAGTCCTGAAGACCGAACAATTACTAGATTCTTGGTCTTACCATTGGGAGATGGGCATGGTTGAACTCGTGGGACAATAACCTGTAAGCCACTCTAATACATATACTTATCCATTCTACCAGGTTTGGTCCTGTGGAGGGTCCTGACTAAGCAGGACCCTTTACCCCTCCAGAATTCAAATTTTCTTGAACTAATGTCAGTATATTATGTGATGTAGGACACATGTGCATTGTTTACATGTGTGTCCACTTATCCTGGTATCTTTCTTTGCTTCTTGCTTTTTCTTTGCTTTCTTTATTATGTTTTTACTCAGGAACTCACTATGGAGCCCAGGTTGCCATCATCCTCCCACCTTGGCCTTTTGAGAACTGGAATTATAGTCAGGCACCACCATACCTTTGCATCTTTGTATCATTTATTGAGAACAGGGCAATCTTAAGGCTCCTATCTGTGTTCTCTATTCTATTTATGCCATCTAGTTACTAGTACTTCTGTCTACACCATGATGTCTTGAAGAGCTTTGTCATTTGCCATTACAATGCTCTGAAGTTGAAGACTGCGGTTTCCTGTTTTTGTTCTTTTTCCCAAAATCTTTTTGAATATTCAGAATTCTTGATTTTCCGAATAGGACTGAAAACTGACTTGTCAATTTCCGTTTTAAAAAGATGCTGCTGAGCTTGTTTTAAAGGTTCAGTCAAATCCGTAGAAAAGTTTTAAGGCTTGCTGCCATGTTAACAATCTTACTGATCCAGGAACTTGGAATGGCTAGTTGTGGGAAAGGACAGCAGTTGTAGAATAGCTGAATCTGCATGTAAAGCCAAGCTGTTGAGAGGTAAGATGAACTAAGGCACTGCCTGAATGATATTTCTGCATGGACTGGAGACATGAAGTGGGCAGGGAGCACTTTAAGGAGAAGGGGGCACCCCACGGATTCAGTATGGGGGGAGTGGGGGATGCTGCATGGAATAAACACTGCATGCACTCAAGAGGATATCATATGTATACTGGGAGCTCTGGTGGATTGAGAAACCCCTCTCCAGTCATACTTCTGTCTCTGGTTCTATAAGTACTATATAAATAAATGGGTTTTTTTAGTTGTCCTTTATGATAGTATAATCCAACATTTTAAATTAATTCAATATATGTATATGAGAAGGATCGTAACAATTAGCTGAGAAGAATTATCCTCCAAAGAACTCAGCCATAAGGTATGATTAATTTCACCATTGTTTTGACACATGGCAGTTCAAGTTCAATCTTGTTACAAGTTTGTAGGATGTTCAAACGGATGCTGATGAGCCTGTTAAATCCAGTAACTGAAGCTGTTATTTTTTTAAAGGATTAGAAGCTCATACCTAATTTAATTTTACAGTCAAATGTGACATCTGTGAAACACATGCATTTGGGAAATGCTAGTCTTACATTTATTCCTCACCTTGTTTATACCTGAAGTTTATTCTTTCCCAGTGAGCCACACTTTGTGTTTTTATCTTGTCTAAAGAAGGACATCTTTATATATATATGTATGTATGTATATATATATATCCCAACAGTGTGTTCCTCTTTGTGAATCTCTAAGTCCCTGTGGAATATGTAAAAAATTTACACAGCTGCAAATCTAAAACAGTGCATCCCATATACAGAAAAGGTAGGAAATTCTTTAGTTTTGCATTTCACAGTTAGTAGTAACACTCTAGTCAAAATGTGCATTTTATAAGTGACAATCCTCAGAAAAGTTGGCAGGTGGATCCTATTGGCAATCCATTTATTTTATTTTGATTGGGTAATTGCCTTTATAACCCTTTAATATATGTACAGTCTTTTTTTCCTCAACATTTTCCTCAACAATTAGATTGCATTTTAAAATCTAGCTCAGACTGATGGATATAAATTTTAAATATTGCTGAAATGTGGTGTGCATCCAGTCCTGTTAGTCAGTTGCTGAGCTGGTTGCTGTTGATCTATGGCTTACTTTAGTTTCTGTTTTCTAGAAATATAAATCACTCAAAGGCTCTAAGTCCTACCCATTTTACTTGAAAAACACCCCATATATCCAGTTACTGACAAGTTGCTGGTTTTCTTTATTGCTATACTCTACAGAAGTGATCTCAGTATCATCCATAGGGCATTGGCATTGTCTAAAGCAATAATTCTCAACCTGTGGGTCACACCTATCAGATCCTGTATATCAGATATTTATGATTTGTAACAATAACAAAATTATAGTTATGAAGTAGCAGCAAAGTAATTTTATAGTTGAAGGTTACCACAAAATGGTGAAGTATATTAAAGTATTATAGCATTAGGAAGGTTGAGAACTACAGGTCTAAAGTTTGGATCTCTATACATTTTAAAGCAGAAATTTCAAGAATGAATTTAATTTTGTTTTCACTGTATTGTGGGAAAACATAATCTCTACTTACACCACTGGGGACTATATCTGTGGGGTCCCCACGAATGATCATCAGACGTGGAATTTTGTGTCTGGCATTTGGTTGATGGACCAGCATAGCACAGGCATTGATAGCAGAATTCTTTACAACTGTTGAATGGGATGCCCTGGGCTACGCTATCTGGCCAGAGCAATCACAATTAGAAGAACATGATGGCTCATTGTGATTAGACCCATATTATGCTTCTTTAGAATCTGTCACTGGTGTGTTTATGTTTCCAGCCATATATCCTTCAGCCTCTTATTTCTACAACCTTGACTTGGCTCTAAATATTCTCAGTTTCCCCCAATGGAATCTGTATATAGTTGTAAAATGGGTAAGCTTTCATCAGGTGACTGAGCCCCAACACCAGGTAATTGCCGTGGACACTCCTATTTCAGGACATCTCTGTCTCCAATTCTGTTTGGCCGCATAACCCTAACGCTTGGCTTCTATTATTCTGCCTCTACTTTCTCTCTCCCTATGTCCTTCTTCTCTAGCTTTGCACTCCTTGGCTCCTTTCTCCTAGGCCTTTGCCCTTTCCCTGAGATTACTCCATCTGCTTTTTCAAGCTCTTCAACTTAGAGATGATCTCAGTCTTCCCCTTAAGGTAAGGTTCCTGAGCACCACCTCCCCAAACCCCATGGACCTGTCTGACAAACACATTAGTCTACTGGTGAACAGGAAACAGTGTCATCTTGAACACAAAATTTTTTTATTTCATCTGCCAAATAAAAACTAATTATGTAGTTTTCTTTGAGCTCGTATTAGAAGTGATGATGTATAACACTTAAAAGTGAGGTGGAGAATATCATTTGTGAAGAGGCTGAGCAGCAGTGGTAGTGTAGGCAGTGAAGTTCTCTTCTGCCCACCCTTGACATTAGATGTAAATTATGCTTCAAAAATATACTTGTGTGACAGAGCCTGGGTGTGTGTCAAATGAGGGGTTTGATTTCTGAGTTTGCTTCTCTAATGTATTTCTTGTTCTGTCAACTCTTGATCAAGTGTCAAGGGCAGATTTCTAGAAGGTGTGGTGACTTAGGTCAGGCAGCTTATGCAGGAAGCAGCATGGCTTCTCTGTTGAACAAATCACCTATTCATGGAGGAGTGAAAACCCATGTCCAGTAAAGATGTGAACTACATAGTCCGTCTACACGTGGCAGGCTTCATGGAGCTGCTTCGTGTATCACTCTTGAGTTCCTAGGTGAGAACAAGTATCTGAAGGCATATTTGTTCCTTATCCAAATGTTTATTTTTATTTTTTGTAATACCCAGGAACTCTTTTCTACATCACATCAGTCAGGAAAATACTTTTTTAAAAATATCCTGAAATTGTGGTATACCTGTGTAATTCCAGTACTTGGCCAGCCTGGGATACATAGAAAGACCCATCTAAAATGAGGGCAGGCTTTTAATTTAAATTCTTTAATTTGTCCAGAATTCCATGAGAATCTGGTTCATCCGGTTTCTTTAATCGTTGTTGGATTGATTTTTTTTTTTCCTCTTGTATAAAGTAACCAGTAGGCCTAGAATCAAGTTTCTGTTCATGGTGACTGACAGGGTCTGTGAGGAACAGGTTTCCAGGAATCAGTGGGACACTCCAAGATCCTACTGAGGATCTTTTGGTTTTTTTCCCCATCTTTATAACATTTGATCCCAGAGTTCTGATGATTATAATTTCTTGATACATTTGTGTAATTCCAAGAATCTGTTGCCACTAACACTCCGTTATGTTGTACGACACTACAAAGAAGAAAAGAGATGGCCTTTGATCCATGAGACAACAGCCATGAAAAGAACATTTCCACTTCATGGCAATGCACTATGAAAATATATGCGTAAGAGAAACTACAGGCAGGTTTCACAGGAGGATAACTCAAGAGGCTTGATATCTCCCCGGGACAGTTAGTGTTTACTAGAGGAATAATTGACAATTTCTTCAGTGGTGTAGCCACTGGTCAGGTGCCATTGAGACTCTAAATAATCTGTAAGTGAACCTAATGAAGCTCATTGGGCTCATGCTCTCTCTCCCTCTCTCTCCCTCTTCCTCCCTCTCTCTCTCCCGCCCCCCCCCCCTCTCACACACACACATCTCCCCACCCCCCACCATCCAGGAACATGAAAGAAGGGGAACTAGATGCCTAATTGGGAAGAGGATCAGCAGGTATATATATGTATATGAAAGTGGCATACTAAAATCCATTATTGTGTATAATTAATACGTTTTACAAAATACATAGATCTTTCAAAAGACAAACTCCACATACTGATTTTGGAGAGGCCAAGCACTCTCTGGTTTATTTTATTGAATGATATTTTGGATCTTCAAGCCTGATTTCACTGCCTACTAGCCCGTTGGTTTTTAGTGATGTATAATACTCCTTGGTCTGGGTGAAGCACACTTCTGTCACCTATTGGGTAGTATCTTGGTTGCTTCCATGAATGAAACTGCTGTAAATACCCAGTTTCTGTGTACACACATGTTCTGAATTCCAATGAAACACCAAAGAGAAAAATTTCTGGACATGTGGCAAACATACATATGATTTTGTAAGAAGCTGCCAACCTCTTTTCCAAGTGGCTTCTTCAGTGAGTGACAGTTTCTATTGTTCATCCTCTGACATATCTGCAGGTTAGTGCTGTGACTTTAGGGCTTTTGATTAGTATTCACTGGGAAGATGTGGCTGAGCACCTTTTCATAAACTTGTTTGCCATCTGTATCTCTTCCTGATGAGGTGACAGGTCAGATTGTTTTGTTTGTTTTTTTACCCCTCTTGGGTTGTGGTAATCTTTTATATTCCTAATTATATCTTTAATAATTTTAGCTTTTCTCTTGATGATTTTCCTTCCAGTTAGCTTGAGTTGTCAATGTACTATAGCCAAGTTTCAGATTGAAAATTCCTAGTTAAGATTGCCATGCAGGTATGCCTACAAAACATTTCCTTAACTGCTAATAGATGTAAGAGGGCCCAGTCTACTGTGAACAGTGCTACTTTTAGGTAAGTGGGCTTAGAAAGCTGGCTGTGTGAGCCCAACGAGTCAGCCTCATCCCTCCATGGTTAGTGCTCCAGGTTCCCTCAAGGGTGGATTAGAACCTACAAGTATAAGGAACAGAAAGGAAAGAAGCACATTGATGCAGGACTTTTGTGCATGTTGTATTATGCAGAGGCAGATACAGGAGAAGCAGAGGGAGCTATCCATGTGGGTCCCTTTCTCTTCTCACAGCAGTATCTTTAATTGATAAATGTTTTAATTGCAATGTAGGGTAATTTATCAATTTCTAAATTATAGTTTAGAACATATTTTGTGATGCTTAAGGAATCTTTATCCATTCCATGTTAATGAAGATTTTTTAAAAATTTATTTACTGATTTGCCTTTCATACTTGGGTGTTCAGTTAAGCTACACTTGATTTTATATACCATGCCTCATTTTTCCATCAATTGCAAATGTTTTAAATATTTTTCCATACTTCTCTGCAAAGGCTGTCTTATCACAGCAAGGTGAAGATATATATGTGAATCCTTTCTGGGTTCTGCATTTTCTCTGTCCATTATGGCTGTGTATTTTCAAAAAGTTCTTCTTAGAAATTTCCTATGTTTACAATAGTAATTGATACCTATTCACATAACTCTGAAGCTTTTATTTTTTTCTTCAGTGTTTCCTTGACTCTTACTGCCCTTTTCCATTTCCATTTAAAATTTGTAGTCACTTTGTTGGTTTTAAAAAATAAATTATGAGATTGTGATTTCTATTGTGTTGACTGTATAGTTTAATTTTGAGATAATTGAGAACTTGGAAATAATAATTCACCTAACTCGTAGGTATAAAGTATAATTTTACATATCTTAAAATCTCCTCAGTAACATTTATAACTTTCACTGTACAGATCCTGCAATCTTTCAGCAGACTCACAATAATGCAACATTTAGTGCTGTTACACATTTTGTCTTTTTATTTAATAATTGTTACTTATATGTTCAAATATAATTTTAAATATTGGCACCATATACCATTAAGTAATAACTTAATTCCAAAGATAAATTATTCTGTATTTATTCTGTAAAGAGATACTCTTAGTTTCTGTTCATGCTTTGATACTCCCTGTGCTGGGATTAAAGGTTTGAATCACCATTCTCTGATTTTCCTAGACTGACTGTGGTTAGAGCTCTGAGACTTCTGGAGCTTTTACTACCACCCCCCCCCCACATAGACTGTGGGTAGATTCCCTCTGATATCTCCAAAACTTCTGAAACTTTTATTGAATCCCCACAATGCTTAATGACATTATCTGTGAAACATGTCAGATTATTTCTCACTTGTAATGTTTGTGCATGTGTCTTTTGTGTATGTCAACTTCATTGTGTTGACTGAGAACTCATTAGACTTCATAGAAACCCTTTTGCTCTTTTGTACTTAAAAAGCCATGGAAGCTCCTTCCAGTTAAGTTTTCCTGGGGATGAGTGATGGACTTTGATCAAGTTTCTTTTCAGATGAAAAACCCTGAGAATTCACTGACTGTTTTCATAGAGTGTATGTGAACATCTTCAATTGTCCTGTACTGGTGCCTCTTTGTAACAGGCTGATCTCTCACCATCCCATGAGGCATACATGATGATGTGCTTGTTACCTGTGATTTGTCACTATCCTTAGCTTCTACCCAGGATCAAACTCTCCCCTGCCAAATTGTTGTTCCTGAAACTGTCACATTGTAAATGAACCCTCCGTCACAGCTAAACAAGGAACTACAAGGTCCTTTGTAGAAGCTGCTCCATGACCTGTACCACAGGAAGCCACCATTGATTCCAGGCATGGCTATTCAGTTATCTTGGCGAAGTAACTGTTACATGTCATGAGACACATTAAATTTTAAACTGAATTATGCTTTGCTTTCATTTATTTAAAATCATTACTCTTTTGGGGTAGAAGCAGTGATTTATTTTTCCTTGGAATTTTACATCTTTGATTACAAGAGTGATTGCTACATGATACACTGTTATAACACCTTCCTTGTTGGGTTTTGGCCCCAACTGGGTTTGATAGAAGTTAATGGTGTTTTATATCCTTCTGTCTTCTGGAGGAAGTTGTATTGTTCATCATTCCAGAAATGTTTTGGGTGATTTAATAATAATGATACAGGGCCTTGGATTTTATTGTGTAAAAGAATCATAATAATTTCCTAAACCCTTTAAACCAATGTGGAAACCAATACATTTCCATTCTAGGCTTCAGAAGACTTTTGGCTCTGCTTGCAAGAGGCTACTGCTCTATGAAAGCACTCAGCAGCCATTGTAATCCTTGAAGAAGCTAGAAATGACCAGGGTATTTGAACCAATCAAGACAACCTTCATGCAAATGTAGGACTGTTTTCTCTAGTCATAGGCCTTCTGCTGCACCATCGGGTGGCTTGGGTGAAAAACAGCTACAGACTCTTCTAGAGTCCACTTAGGTTTATGATGGGAAAACATCAAGCAGGAGCTGTTCTCAATGCGATTAGTGTGCCTTCTGGAGTCACACTTGTGCTTCAGTATCAAGCTTCCTCGAGGCATCGAGGTTTGTCGAAAGCAGATAGTGGTCCTGTGGGAGCTGCTTGGCCAACAGACCTTCACTAGGGCAGCCAGGTACCAGGGAAGGAAGGATCTAACCGCTGTAAACTAGGAAATAAACACACCCTGGCCTGCAACATTTTAGGTTATTTAAAGGAAGAATCAACTGCAGAAGAATGCTTCCCATAAAGGCTTTTATTCAAAGTGACTTAACAGTATTTAACAGTGCTCTAAAGGTGTTTAAATCCCTGTCTCAGAGATGAGTCTCTCTGACCTGTCTCTTGAGCATTATGAAAAAAAAATTGTATTTAATATAAGATTCTACATGTGTCAATGAATTTAAACCTGAAAAAGAATAAGAGTATTGAATTTACTACCTATTGAAAATGAAGAGTCCTATGATTTTATTGGCCTTTACTCTTACAAGGCAGTTGCTCCAAAAAGATGTGATGTGGGGTGTTGCTGTTAATGTTCCACCTCCACCCTCTTGGTCTTACCTTGATTTTCTTATGAGCACATCTATGTTTTTATGACGATATTTTCCTGGTATATCTACGACATTACTGTTTATTTACATTGGAACTACCAATTACAGCTGGTTTATCCTAACCTGGTGTTTTACTTCTACCATCTCCTCTGTATTTTCATTTCTATCTCACTTGTGTTATGCACTTAAGCTAACACAGCATAAGAAAGCTTCTGAGTGTGCTGTCATTTGGCTTAGTAATATTTTACTGTGGCTTTTATCCAAGTTATTTTTACATATTTTTCATCTTCCTTAAGCTCCCTCTGTTTAGTTTCTGAGTTATCAATTCACCTTTTAGGCTTTCTGTTTCATAATATCTCCCTTCCTGAACACCTACACGTAGTTTTTCTGGCAATCTTTGAGGCTATCCTACTGCTGCCAAGGATGTGCTTGATTCTTTAAGGGTCCAGCATTTTCACTGCCTCGCTCTAGTACAGCTAGAATTTTGAGTATGAATATAATTTTGATGAAATCTTAAGGATTTGAGAATGAAAATATCTGCTGCTGATTGTGTCCCTATTTATGGCACAACAACAATACAACCCTAAAGGGATTGTGGGGCTAATAAGTGTTGGCCATCAGAGCCAGCCTAAGTCCTCGTGACCATGTTGCTCCTATCTACGCAGTCTTGCTTGTCTCTGACCTATGTTGACACATTTCTTCTGTCTCACTCCAGAAGAATTCTGATTCTCCCCATGTGTTTGATATATTTAAGATTTCACATGTAAATAAAACCACATCACATTTGCATTTTTGAATGTACTTTATAGACTTTATCACAATGCCTTTCCCATGTGTTGAAGCAAATGACAGGCCTCATCCCTTGTTAAGTTTGAATAATTTTTAGTTATGTATGCATAGAACCTGATTATTTTACCCATTTGTCCATTGATAGAAACATAGGTTGTTTTCATGTTTTGAGGCAAAGGCATCCATAAGCTGGGGGTGTAGCTGTCATTTGTTTAAGGTTCAGTGTACATGGTCCAGGGAGCGATTGGGTGACACACAAAATGCATCTTTAGTTTTCTGAGCACTCACATATTCTTTTCTATAATTGTTATACCAAATATATTCTCACACTCTTGCTCCACCCTCTAATGCAGCCAGAAGTTTGAGCACACTAGGCACATGCTCTACCACTGAAATACATTCTTTCCTCTCTCTTGACTCTGATAATAGCTGTCCTACTGAGTGACAGGTGACCTCCCATCATAGTTGTAGCTTGCATTCATAACGTTGAGCATCTTCTTTGGATGCAGCATCTGCTCAGGACTTTTGTTGTAGTATTTAGTCAGTTTATTTGGTTTGGGTTATTGAGTTGTATGAGCTGTTTATGAACTTCAAGTTAACTTCTTATCGATCGTACGGCTTTTATTGTTTCTCACCCTGTAACTTTTCATTTTACTCATTGTTTACTTTTGGGTATGAGATTAGTTTACTGCAATTCCACTTATCATGATTTTATATTTATTATTATTATTATTGTTGTTGTTGTTGTTGTTTTGCTGATAAAGCCTGATGCATTTTGTAATATGCCTTCCAAAAATCATTGCCATTTCAATATCAAGGAGCTTTTGCTATTTTCTTTTAGGAGATTTCTAGTTTGGGGATTATGGCTGAATCTTGGACTTTATTCTAGGGTTTTGTATATGATGGAATATATGAGGTCAGTTTCTCTCTTTTGCACATGGAAATCCCACTTATCAGCACCAATTATTACAGAGACTGTTATTTCCCCACCATAAACTCTGATGCATGAAACATTTAGTTTCCCAGTTGTTGATGCTGTTAGTGTTGGGATTTTTATAATATTCCTATTGTTGAGGAAATGTCTTTCTATAACCAAACTGCTGTTTTATAATCAAGAAAAGATGTTGAATTAGCAAGCACTTTATATCAAGTGAGATAATCATTTGGTTTTTAACTTTTATACTAGTATGATTTATTACATTGATTTATATCTGTTAAACCATCCATATATGTCAAAGATGCATCTTACGTGGCTACAGCATGTACTATTTTTGACATATTACTAAGTTTAGTTTGTGAGTAGTTTGTGGAAAACATATGCAGCAATATTGAGCATAAGTGTAATTTTCTTGTGGTGTCTGTCGATCTTTGCTATGAGATGATGTACTAGCATCATAAAGTATGCTCAGGAGTATTCCCTCTGCTCCTTTATTTTAAGTTTGGGAATGTTGACATTAATTTATCTTTCAAAATTTGATAGAATTCAGCTGAGAAACCTTCTGTCGTGAATTTTTCTTTATTGGGAGCTTTTAAACGTCAATATTCTGTTTACTCTTATTCTGTTCAGGGGTTCCCACTTATTCCAAGCTGAATCATGATGAAGTATGCTAGTCTATGTCCACTTCCTCTAGGACACCCGGCTTGTTGGTGTGATTGTTCTTAGCCCTTGGGATTTTTATTTTTGTGGTATCTGGTGTAATGTCTCCACGTTCATTCATAATCAGCTTTTATCACTCTGTCATGAATTCTTGATGGTTCATCCTTCCCTGTGCACATTGTACTTTTCACTCAATATTTGAATATACCTCATTTTCTCCTCTAGATAGTCTAGATAAAGGCTTATTTAATGTCAAAGAAAAGTAAAAATTGATTCATATATTTACTGATGATTTTTCCTTGTGAATTTTATAATTTGTTCTATTCTTCATTCTTTACATAAACTTTGGGTTTAGTTTGTCACTTTTATATATATCTTTGGGGCATAATTTAAAAATATTTATATTGTTTTCTTTTCAATAGTGACTTATTGCTATGAAAGTACTTTTAAAAACTACTTTGGGTGGACCAGTGAGGTGGTTCAATGGGTAAACATACCGATCATACCACCTTGCTGACCTGAATTTGATCCTTGGAGCCCAAGTAATGGTAGAAGGGAAGAATTCCCTCAAGAAACTTGTCCTCTGACTTCCACACTTGTAACCATTGCATGTATGTGAGCACACACATGCATGCTAATAATAATATGTTATATGATGGTATGATAAAATTGTGTGAACTATATCCTGGAGTTTTCTATTGCTCTATGCCCCTTGAATTTTTGTCTCATATGTATACAGTGGGTTTTTATGGTAATTGGTTAAATAACAGTAGTGAGGTCACTATTGGGACAACCTTCAAATTCTTTATAAGTTTCAGTCCCCTCAAGGTCAATTGCACTGAGAAAATAAATTTTTATTTGATTTGGTATTGACAGTTATTTAAGAACAAATTCTATAGGTTATAAAAATGCTTACATGGATATTATACATCTAAGCAATTTTGTATTATATATTTTCCAGTGGTCAATGATTATGTTGCAGAAATTATGATTTTATTATAACACTAAATAGAAGCAACTTCAGGTGGTGACCAGCTAATCATTATGTCAGTGCTGACACTGGACGCTTCATCCTGTAGACATAGTGTTCATTAAAATGCATTTTACTTTTTGCTCATTATTTAATTATTCCTTCTCTTTATTTTTACACAAATGTGTTGAATGTGTATGTGTGTGAAATTATATTTGTGTGCGTGTGTATAGAGGTCAACCTCCAATGTCATTCCTCAGATACTGTCTACATTGCTTTAGAGACAGAGTCTCTCACTGGGGCTCTCAAAGTAGTTTAGTCTGGCTGGCCAGTAAGCTCTAGTAAGGGCCTGTCTCCCCTCCGAGGTGCTGGGATTGCACGTACATGCAACCATGACTGACTTTTTACTTGAATGGTAGGGGTCAAACTTTATTCTAGCCTAACTGGTGAATTCCAAGCCAATGATAAATCATGTCTCAAAAAGAGGTGGGCATAACAACTGAGGAACAGCACCCAAAGCTGTCCTCTTTATGCACACTCACACATATGTATGCCCACACACATGGTAATATGCACACATGCATGAATACCATGCACACACACACACAAACACACACACACGAACATTATCCTGTCAAATACGTAGTAATGTTGATATCAGAGATGTTATGTCTTCATAGTAAGGAATGTGCTGTGAAGACCAGAAGATGTTTATGAGTCTAACAATCAGTATGTCTACATTTGAACTTGAATTTAATGTTCATAAATGACTGCATGCCTTAATCCTGAAATAATGACATACAGATTTATCTCTGCAACAAACTGTCACTTTTTGTAAGCTAAATGTTGTGTTGATACAAAACATAGGTTTCACCTCAAGAGGAACGAGAGATTGTTTATTTTAGAGCCAAATATGAATGATGGCCCAGGAACACGCATTTAGCTTGCCACAAATACCATACCTCAATGTGGTAACAGCTTGCTAATGTTTTTATAGTAACAGAACAAAAGAACGTTATAAATCAAAGCAATTTTCAAACACACTGGGGGAACCATAAAGCAAGCAGGTTAAGCAAAGCAGGGAACTCTCTGGCTTTTCTTAGCTTTGAGGCTGTGAAAGCTACTCTGCTGTCAAGTTAATCCATCTCACATGGTAATTAAAAGATGGTGAGTTGGAAACAGATGTGGACCACAAAAGCTATTAAGGGGTCTGAAGACAGCCCAAGATAACTTGGTTCTGGATTAACAGCATCTAACTCCTCACAATCACCAAGTTCTGATCAGCCCGTCATCTTAGTTTTTTTTTTTTTTTTTTTTTTTTTTTTTTTTTTTTTTTTTTTTTTAACATACATGTGGGACTTTTCCTTTTTCCCAGCAAACAAAGGCACCATAGTACATGGGATGACGAACTAAAGTAGCTGAGAAATCATTGTCACATCTTCTAATTTACATTCTCCAAACTGTCCAATACATGGGAAACAGAACAATATAATAGTGGGGATCCTACTCTAAAGTAGTAGCAGTGGTTGTGGACTCAGAAAATCTGGTTATGGGAATAATAAAGAAGATGAAGAGCCAGCTCCAGGCTGAGAGTTATCAGTTTCTACACACTTTTCCAAGATCCTGAGTAGGGGCTTTTGCCTGACTCAGGCTATGTAGCTTGGGGGGTGAAACAGGAAATGTTGCCTCTCCACTAGATATTGTTCCTGAGGAAGTTCTCATCTCACTGTCCAGTTTTGTTTTGATGAAAAAAAATGGCCCAATCATTGGTAGAAAGTGCACTGGGATGCAGGTGTGGCATGGCCATGCAACACATTGCCAGAGACACAGAATTTCCAGGTACTTTGCACACAGAGACAGCAACTCATGTAGAAGCGTGGAGCCTATCTGCCCCACTGGGTGATAGCACCCTCTTCTCACTCAGCCACTGTTGGATTCTTAGCCTCAGATCATTGCATTTTGGTTAGGTTGAGGTTGGATGAAGAGATCACTTAAACACGTCCCACCACCAAGCAGCAATTGTCTATAACCCCAAAATCTTCAGAGTAGACCCGTAGTGCTGGTATTCATATCCACAGAGCGAACCTCCCAGATAATCTGGGTCAGGCTTCAGTGACTTATTTGTTGATATCTGGTAATAACCATACTGTGAAAACAAATGGGGAGGTCTGTGAACAAATCATAGGGCCTGGCTGGTAGCTTCGTGGGGACTATACCATGCTTCACATTTGGCAATATATTTGGCCTCTCGCCTGTAAAAGGGATTACTCAGACCTATGCTGTCTCAGACAGAAATGCCAAAGTCAAATGCTTGGTTCTCAGAACTATCAAAACCATAAGATAAACATAGTAAACTGTGGTCTGTATGTTGCCCTGAAGTGTGCACATGTTTAGGCTGGTCACACAATTGGCAAGTTGATTTCATTCATGTGGTCTTGACATCTGGAAAGCTTTCTTAACCATGTAGAAGATGTGATGAGGGGCATAGAATTCTCTATGCTTCCAAAATCATGTCTAGACTAAAATTCTGTCTGTCTCTCCCCACTCTAAAGCCTGAGATGGTGGCCACCTGAGCTTCTCCTTTCTGCATTTTAGTAGCAGGTTGATTTCAAGCTCTCTTGCGTCTGATATTCTTTCTTTAATGTATCTAATGTCAATGGTGCAATGAAGACATTCATTTCTGAATGAACCAGGAAAATCCTCATTTAACTTGTACCCATTTTTATGCTGGGTATAAACAGTGGTATGAACAGTGGCATGACCACATGTGCTTCTTTTAATCGTAGATGCTCTAAACATCCATGTCCTCTGTCTTCATTACTAGATGTTTGGGGTGCTTTTGTGACAAATACATCCACAAGTGATTAACCCCAGAGATAGACCCAGAAGTATAAATAAATAAGAAATATACAATGTGCATAATTTTTCTAAGTTCACCAAGGCCTACCTTAAATTTCTTGAAGGGAAATGACTTGAACAGACAACAGTTAGGAATGGTAAACTAAAACTTGGCAGATGTAAATAGGCAGTAGCATGTGATGCATGGTCAAAACTTTTAAAATGCCATATTTATATAGAATACAATTTCTAAAAAGCCTATCTTTTAAATTTGGTGCATACCTACCTTCACACACAAACTTGCGTTTACACACAAACTTGTCTTTGCTCTGTTACCCATGATCATTTATTGTTCAAGTTATTCTTTCCCTAGAAAGTTAATTTTTAGATTATTTAGGAATTGTATTGAATGTTCTTTTCTCAATTAACAAAATGTTAATTGTCTACACTGATTAGTAAGACTATTTACACTAACCTATTGTCTTCTGTCTGTTCACATTTTTGCATATGGTATTCTTATCATACAAACATTGAATATTTCTGTGCAGTGAATCAATGTATCTTGGCTTTTAAGCCAGGCTAACCATATACTACACACACACACACACACACACACACACACACACACACACACACACACACAAAGAAATAAAGAAAGGAGGGGAGCTAGAGAGAGGAAAAGGGTGAGGGGTGAGGGAGAGGGAGAGGTTTTCTTCCTGGGTCTCATTGGGAAGAGAAACATTTCTCTGTCCTAGGACATACTGACTCTAGCTGCAGGAGCTTGAGTCCAGCCTTGAGCGAAGTAGTAGGATCCTCCTGGAGTACGGAACTCTCCTTCTGCAAATCCCAAGAGGAAGTAGAATAGAGAAGGAATGAGGGCACTGGGGCATAACATGTGATGGTCAGGATTTTATACCTTAGTGATGATCCCTTTAGGAGCTGTATGGGGCTAGGTGTGAGCAGGTGGGCAGAGAACTGCAGTGTTGGTGGCCCTTAGAGTGACAGAATAACTGAGGTAGGAGCAAACAGGTACCAGAAGGAACCAAAGCTCACAGCATTGCAGAATGTTGCTTTTCCTGTGAGGTGGAGACTACTGGATCACTTTTCCTAGAAGAATAAAGTCATGTGGACCAACTTTTAGCAGGCTTCCCTGATCATGATAATAAAGAGTGTCTGTGGGACCATGGGTGGCACCAGAAAGGCTCAGGATGATACTGGGTCCTAGGGCTACAAAATTAGGTGTGTTTTCATATTGGGCCTGATTCGAGGGATTTGTTGGGAATTCAAACATGACTATTAGAGGGGCACATATACCCTAGGCAGTGACACTGTCCACCTCAGAATGGAAAGCTACAGAAGACATTTGTTTTATTAGGTTTTTAGTTTTTTCTTTATGAATGAAAAGATCTAAGCATACTTTAAGGAAGCAGATTAAAGTAACTTTTATTTTGGGTACTGTGTGAAGGAAAAAGTTTGGTTATCTAGTTAAAGGGCATTGGTTGCTGAAGTCATGGTTCAGAAATTAGTACTTGGTTGGAGTTGGGCAGGAAGAAAGGCAGGTACTTTCTGCCTGAATCTCATACCAGCTACAGTTTCTTCACAACCTTGAATATGGAGTACACTAATTAGTTTTCTGAGAATAGTGGCCAGGGTCTGCAGAGGTGCAATAGGAGCATACAGCACACCCCTAGATGTTGCATCATATTTATGTCAAGGCATACAATTATCTCTGGAAAGCTAATTATAGTTGGATGTAAGTGAATATTTTCATAGGAGGAACTGATTAGAATAAAATTATAATTTTGACTTAGAAAGTTTAATGATCTCCAAATCGATTTTGTTCCTGCCTTTTTTATTTTTTTCAACACTTAAGAATCTGAATTTACTGGTGTCACCTAGTCCTTTGTCCAATGGCAAAGGAAGGCAGAAGATAGGCCATGTCAGGTCTTTATTGAGTCCTGTTTGATCTCCTTGGTGAATTTTTAAATGAATGATATTATATATTAAAATGTGTGTTTTTTGGTGTCGATAGCTGTGGATCATAAAAGCACTGTGAGGCAGGGAGATTACTCTGAGTCACAATTACAGAGGTTTCCATGCCAATGCTGTTGCTTCAGGCCATGGTGAATCAGAGTATCTTGGGGGCTGCAGCATGTGGGTGACCTGCTGGCTTCAGAAAGCAGAGAAGAATGGGAAGTAGACAGGACCAGATACTCCTTTCAATGACATGCCTTCAGTGAGCCACTTACTCCAATGAGGACCTGCCTTCCACAGTCCCATCACTTCCTAGTACTCTAACTTCTGGGTACATCAGTGGATTAAACCACTGATCACCTCAGAGATGACCCAATAAAGTCCTCTCTAGAGACACCCTCAAGCAAACCCCACTTAGTAGTTTCCTAGGCACTTTTCCATCCTGCCAAACTGTCCACACAGATTAAACCATCACAAAATGTATAATTAGAATATTATATTCACTTGTTAAAGGGACAGAACCCTCTCCGTGGCCTTCATCCTGCACAACTGTCCTCTTCTCTGAATGAATCCCTGTTGTTTCCATTCCTGTAGTCTCTGGACCTAGGAATTTTCCTCACCAAGGCAACTCACTGGAACAAGCTGCTTGACTCAATGAATTTGTTGAAAATATCTCATCTGACTGTGTGCTTGACATATTGACCTTACATTAATTGGTACTTCAGCTCTCCATGTCAACTGAGAGCCCTGCTTGTCATACACAGCATGAAGCCTTTCCTCAGGCAGTTACCTGATGTGATTTTCCTTGGTGACAGCCCCTGTGTCATGGACTGCAGCTACTAGACAGGTTTTTATTGTTCTGGGCGTTGACCCAAGAGACTCTCAGTGTCCTGCAGATCCCCATCTAGAAATGGTGAGGAAGCTCTTCTATCCTGAATGCCTGTTGCAAATGGAAACAAGGATTACTCAGTATATCTGTTATTAGGATGTGGAAGCATGTATCGGGAAGTCGGGAAAATCCTAAGCAGCATTTGTAAGGTACAAGGAAAGCCCTACTTTCCAGAGAGATATTTCCAAGATATATCAATCAGTATCTACCATAAATGAAGAGAAATATGTGTGTGTAGGTTGGAAGGTAGCAGGAAAGGAGGCTTCTCCTTGGTGAAGGTTCCTGGACTCTCTTGTTCATATCACCACTTTGTATCCTCAGACCAAAACTGCTCTGGCCTTGTTGTATGATGAAGGATTGGAAAATGCCTATGATGTCCGGTTGAAGCTGACAAAAGAGGTGCTGACTATTCAAAAGCAAGATGTCATCTGCATCGGGGGAGCCCCTCCTGGCGCTAATGTAAGTGCCCCTGCTTCCAGGGCATAGCTCAAATCAATACAGGTCAGGAACTTCAGGAAAGACCTTCAAAAATCACTGTTCAGGAAAGTTCTGTGAGAAATCGGCTTCCTTCAATTCATCTGTCCCCAAGTACTGTCTGGTTACATCACAAAATTAAATATTCATCTTGTAGTTCTATCTCATACCTTCTCCAAGTTTGTTTTTTAATGTTGTATGTGGGTTTGGGAGTGGTAGAGGAATGGTGTATGCATGTGGGTGATGAGGGAGAAGAGATGTGAATGGGGGGGGGGAGGAGAGGTGTATATGCATGTGTGTATGTACATGTGGGATGGAGGGAGGACAGTGTGGGGGGATGGAGGGAGGAGAGGTGTGTGTGTGTATATGTGTGGTGGAGGGAGAAGAGGTGTGTATGCATGTGTGTGTGTATATGTGTGGTGGAGGGAGAAGAGGTGTGTATGCATGTGTGTGTGTGTGTGTGTGTGTGTGTGTGTGTGTGTGTGTGTGTGTGTGTGTGTGTGAGGTGGAGGGAGGAGAGGTGCATATGCATGTGTGTATGTGTAATGTATATGGTGTAGTCATTCATATGAGTGTATGGAGGCCAGAGGTTGACATCATGTCTTCTGTTTGTCTCCTTAATTCTTGAGACGGGATTCCTTACCCAGCTCAGAGCTCCTCAGTTTGCTTAGGCTGGCTGCCCAGTAGATCCACCTATCTGTGCACACTTCTTAAGGTGGAAACCTCTAACTAGGAACTGAATTCAAAAACAGTATCATATATCTTTAATCCCAGCACTTAGGAGGGAGAGGTAGTCATATATCTCTGTGAGTTTGAGGCTAGCCTGGGCTACATAACAAGTTCAAAGCTAGTCAGGGACACATAGTAAGAGTCTATCTAAAAAGCCAGAACAACAACAAAGTGGCTTTGACTTTAATTTAACCAGTGTATGGTTTGGAATGAAGTGTTCTTCACATAGCTCAGACGTCAAAGTCTGGTGGATCTAGTCATTTGGAGAATATTGGGTTATGAGAGCTCTTATTGCACAGATCAAGCAGCTGATGAATTAATCATCATGGTCAAGAGAAATATCCAGACAGAATCTGTTGTGTGTCATGAACGACCCATCAGAGCATTCAGAGCTGGATAAGAAGTTGAATGTATAATGTATTTGACCCCTGGCAATATGTAATCTGGACATTCCCCTACAAATGAACATTCTCCAATCAGAGGAACAGATCCAGAACTGATGATGAAATATGATATTTTCCTTCTGGGAAGTAGATGTGTCCTATAGGATAATTCACTGAATTCTCATTCATTTCAGCAGAACTTGGCTCTTTCTACATTTCCTTCTGACTGTACATATATCTTTGACATATGTAATTCTTACCCTTTATGTGTCTTTTTATTAAATACAAAAGTGGCATCTTTCCTATAGTATTATTCTTCAAGTTCTTGTGGAATTTTTTTACCCATGATTACCCTCACTTCTTAGCTTCCGGACTGAAGTTTATTACAGCTTCAAACTTGTGTTTAGATCTGTGCCTCTAGGTTTCTGCCTTAACTCCCTACCCTGGCTTCCCTAGATGATAAACTGTGGTATTGTAACTGCAAGCTACAACAAACCTTTTCCCCACACAAGTTAATTTTGATCATGGTGTTATCACAATACAAACCCTAACTAAGGTTCCTTTCCCAGTAGGGAATCTGTCTCTACAGTAGATTTGATATTTATCAAATTTATTAAGATATAAATGACAGATAAAATTACATATATTTAACTGTACAGTGTGATTTGATTTAAATATGATTATGTGAGTCACATATAGATATGGTTATTGTAACTAAACTAATTCTTTATAATCATACATATACACATATATCATCTTGCATATTTACATTGTGTGCATGTGTGGAGGTTTCAGTAGTATTGGAGTAAAAGATCTACTTTCCGGGCAAACTTCAAATATACAATACAATATTGTGAGCTGTCATCCTTATCTTGTAGTCAGAGCCCCAGAACTTAACCCCTTTTGCTTGTATTTTGTAGCCCAGACTGGCCTCAAACTCATTCATGTAACAATAGATGAGCATGAATCCCTGACCCTCCTATGGGCTAGAATTTCAGACATATGTGACCATACCCAGCTATGAATTTGCCACCATATAACTCTCAGCTTTTGCCTCTGATCAGTGCTGCTACATCTATACCTTGGAACCCTAGCAGCCACCACAGACATGAGATCATGCCATATTATTCTTCTGTGTCTGAATTGTCTCAACATATTAATAATCCTCTGCAGCTTGTGTACATTGTCACAGATGAGTAACTTCTCCTCCTATTCAAATTTGACTGGTATTTCACGGTAGAATCTCCATCAATTCGTTCATCCTTAGATACTTAGCTTGTTTTGAGATTCTGGATGTTGTAATTAATGCTGTGATGAATGTCGTTTAAACTGTGTGCTGTCACTATCTCTCGCTGCAGTGTGAATGACAACATTATTGGCCCCTCAGATAAATACTAACAATGTGTCTGCGATGGGAGCCAGGTGCACTTGAATGTAGCCTAGATGAGGAAAAAGAAAACTACTATTCTTACACTCAAGTCTCTAAATTGCAGCCATTTCCTTGCATGTGTTCTTATAAAGGGTTCGTTACTCAGACATGATTTATACACAGAATATATTGCTTCCAGTTACAATGTTATGCAGGGCATTCACTGGTGGATTCTGTAAAGTGTGTTTATTTGCTCAGTTTTTTGTGTATTTATTCTGAGTGTATGATGTATTTAAGGCATCAACTTTCTTGGAAGTGAAAGATTCAGACATCCATGCTATTCTGGGAAGCTCTCTTAAAAGCATAAACATGTGCCGCCACATCCAGTTGGAACTTAACCATTTTATTTCTTTATTATTTATGAATTTTATTACAAAAATTGAAAATAAAATCACATACCAAAGTTAGCTAGACCTGAAGTTCATTTATCTTAGATAACTTCTGCACAGTTTGGATACACAATCTGAAACACTGGAGCTTCATATTGGATTTTAAAGCATTCACTCAAATATTTTTTCTTTCTTTTTTTTTTTTTTACTTTTTTATTTAAAAGTTATTTTACATACCAACCACAGTTCCCCCATCTCTCTCCTTTTCCCACTCACTCCCCAGGTTTCCTATCTACTCCTAAAAGAGGATAAGGCCTCCAGTGGGGAATCAACAGAGAACTTAGCCATCTTATAACCAAGTAGGCTCTGTTGTCAGAGCAATATAAGGTTATAACATGCTAAGGTTCCTGCCTGCCTGCGGGTTCTGTCTGCACTATTTTGGTGTCCAAGCCCCAGGACGAAGTAGGGTCCCCAAGTGCCCTGTCATATTCCTCAGCCTCTGTCCTTGCTTTTCAAACACTGATTCTTTGGAGCCCTTCAGTCTGAATGCTATTACTTTCCAGTTAAAGTATGGTATTTATGGCTCCTATAGTATTTTTGATGAAAAAGAAAAGCTTTCTCTGCTTATTATTGTACCCAAGTCATCTCCCCTGTGCTTTCCAGCACTGCATGATTTGTTCCATGCCTACATGCAGCTGTGTAAAATTTTTCAGGCAGTTTAGACCACAGCAAAATGAAAGGCTATGATTTCATATGTAAGGGACAAGATTTTGAATATTGCCGATTATAGATGTATTATACTTTTAACTCTTATCACTATACTGATTTAAATGTTATCAGCCATCTGTGTTCAGGAGGCATAAAAAAAAAAAACCCTGAATCTTCTGGGATGCAAACTGGTGACCGTGGTTGGACTAAACACAGGGACACTGCAGTGATGTGTGCTGCGGATCTCCTTTTTGGGGCTGGTGGGAGGAGAGCACGTTTAAAGTAGCCAACTTCTCCGCTTGAAGAATGGACATGAGTATTGTCCAAATGGGGCTCTGTAGCAATTGTGTGTGGATTTTCAGTGGTGCCTTCAACAGGACCTGATTTTACCAGCAACCTTGCTTCCATGTGAACAGACCCCTGTTGAAGGTTGGCTATGGTACTGCTACTGCAGAGGATGGGGAATGCCAAGCTGGAAGTTCTTATTTTAAAGATCACTTCAGTTTTGATTAGAAAGTTATATGTGCATTTTTTTGTTTCTTCTCTGATAATGCATTGTAACCTAAACTTACTTTTTTCCTAACATTTTTTAAAGCACAGAACTGTTACACTTCGCAGACAACCTGTGGGTGGCCTGGGCCTAAGCATCAAGGTACAAGCTTGTTTTATTACCACCCCTGCCCTTCAGGCCCCAAAGCCTTCAGTCCTGATAACTGTTTCCTTCTTATGTCTCTGCCTTCCAGGGAGGAGCAGAGCATGGTGTACCTGTCGTCATATCCAAAATATTCAAAGACCAAGCAGGTAAGACTAATCCCAGTGATGGGCATGAACACGTACGTCAGCCGTACTATAAAAATAACGGCTTTTTAAGTGGTATAAATTAGCATGCCTTTATGCTGGCTACATTTTAAAACTACACTTTATTGCTATAACTATATGCTGTTTTGGAAGATGAGCCTGGCCCCCTGATACATGATTTCCTCCCTTTCCATTTCTCCTGACACTGTCAACCCATAAAAAACTGTTTCTTGAGTGATGTGTCCAGTTACCAACGAGAGCACCACAAGTCTGACCAATGAGTCTCTTAGAGTTGGTGTAAAACTGAGCCCTATTGTACCCACTGGCATATGGAAAGAGCCTATGGGCATCAGAGTAACTTACCCACTGTAGAATCCCAGACATGCTCAAAAGTGACCCATAAGGGAAGTGAAAATCCACTGCTTGGAACCAGGTCGCATGGACATCATGGCATTAACTGACACATTAGGCCATGAGAGGGAAGCCAGCTATGGTTGGAAATGACAGGGCCAATGGTTTCTGAGAGGACACATACACACAGGAGAAGGTGAGGATGGGATTTCTTCATAAGACAAGTAATTCTCAGCAAAAAAAATGTTCTGATGTTCCAATAATGACTTTGTTACTAGACTTGCTGCTATCAGCTTCTCATAACAGCCTCCTGTGCCCTTCCTCCAGCTTTATCATTTCAGCTCAGTCTCCACAGGCTTGTGTACTGGGGTTAGTATGAGCAGTCCCCTGTAGTCGGGTGTCCTGGGATGGGGGTGGCTTTAATGCATCCTTAGGCCTCACCATAAATAGGAGGTAAGTCAAAACCTGGAGATAGGATCAGTTTTGTGAGCTCCCACACCTCGAACTGAGACCAAAGATAGAGGTGGCCGGCTACTCTGGACTCCTGTGGCTCTGGCATGGAGTATTTTTAGGAGAATAAGCTTGAACTGCCTCTCAAAACTTTCTTGTTCATTTATTTGATTGTTCTAGACCAGGAATTTAGTCTGGTACAATTAACCTGGATCTGAACTATACTGAATCTTATGGGTGAAATGCTTTAATGGCAAGAGATGTCTGAAAATCTGTGTCATAGACCCATCCAGGCCTCTGACAGAGGTCACAGGGGGCATGGAACTGTGTTGCAGTGATAATTTGTAAAATTCTTGCAGGGGGTTGTGGACCCCCATAACACCTTTGAAGACATTTTTGGGAAAGAGAGGAATGTCCACATGGTTCATGCTGAAAATGAACCATGAACTTTTCATACATGAAAAGTTGCTTTCACCTAGGATATTTAGGAGTCAATGCAGGGATATACTTTCCTCCATTCTGAGCAAGGTGGCGAACCCTGCTTGCAGAAGGCAGGATATCTAATTAGGATTAAGTGTGCAGTATTCTATTGCCCCCAGAAACAGGAAGACAGTACCTATAGGTCAGGATAGAAAATATGGAAGCACACGCATACACACACACACACACACACGGGGGGGGGGGGGATCCTGTCCTCCCCCTTGGTGGCATCAAGGATTTCACTACATCAGAAAATATGAGCTTAGCTCTAACTGAGAAAGCAGAAAAGTGAAAGGGCTATATAGTTCTCAGAATCAAATAATCATTCTTTTTGATATTTTTAAAGCATTTAGAAACAAATGCTTTGGTTAAATTCAACTGCAGGATCCATGTTGTTTATCAGATGTAATTGTGGAGCTGACATGCTTTCCAGAAGCATGGGCTCTGGTGCATTGAAAGTGAAATTCTATAAGCAAGAAATAAATCAATTCTCTTGTGTGTTAGCTGTGTTTAATTACTTCTGTGCCCCTGTCAACCATCTGCTTGGCTGTTAATTGAAGGAAGACTGCTCATGTGCATTTCTGTGTGTACAGGTAATCTTTGTAAGCATTATCAGTTGGTTTTATTTTGGGTACACTTTTTAACTTTTGGATATGAAATGCTTCAAAAAATAACAGATAAGTCAGTAGAAATTTTCATGCTCGATTGAGAAAGAAAGTCTTGGTGCTGGAAGACACCTGAGACAAAAGTGGAAGGGAGGCTGTGGGTTTGTGAAGGGGACTATATGTGAGCTTCTTGAAATCTCCTATGCCTGGTTACCATAATCGTATGTATATGGTCAGAAGGCGTAGGACTGAGAAGATTTCAAATGGAGCTGTCTAGAGTGAGGACACACTGTCATGGAGTTCTTAGGGAGGAGACTCTTTTCTTCAGCTCCTTGGAAGTCCTTCATGTAATTCCAGGCTTGACATGAAGGCTGTGTCATATCACAAGCACCTTTCCATCTGACATCCAAACCAGAGAACTGCAGTTAGGGTTTCTCTTCTGAGTCATAAGCAAGGGAGGGCTGGCTCATCCTTAGTCTCTATGTGAAAATGACAGAGGGCTATGCCCTTCACATGAAGAGTATGGTGGTAGTATGTTACTTAATGTTGGAGGAGCCCTGGGGGATGGGCCTCACAACAGTAGGTACACTCGTCACTAATGCATGAAAGCATCAGACATTTAAGTATTCCTAGACTTGAGAAACAGAGCCTTTATTTCTTATCCAGATGTGGACATGCATAGCACATACTTTCACCCCATCAAGTATGGATTCTTCAGACAGCCTTGGAATTAGGAAGGAATATCAGAAATAAGAATAGGACATTAAAGTTGGGAAGACCTGCTTATGCCAAGAGAAAACACCTGTATCCTAGCAAGCTGTCCCTGTCCCTCAAGCTGTTTCTTTTTAATTTTTTTTCTTTTCTTTTTTTCTCTCTTAGAACAAGGCTAATGTAGCCTGTTGGATCAAAGAAGAAAAATCAGGTGTTTTCTTATGTGACAAAGAATTTGTCCAATGTTGTTCAAAAATAACTCTCTGGGGCATTCAGTGAGGAAACTGAAGTTGGTTGTTGCAGTGAACACACTCCTGTCTTGCACACTCAGAGAACAGGAACCATGTGTCATGTATAAGACATTAAGGAAGATTGAATAAGAAAACATGGTTGTCTTTCAAACTGTTTTTGCTATATAGGTGATGATTTTGTTATATGATTACGAGGTGCCACCTAAGGTTTGTTTTGCACTTTAAAAACATGCAGTCACTAAGGAGAAGACATCCTGGAAGTGCAGGTACCATAATTCAGAGCATCATGCAGGATAAAGAGACCTAGATGGACTATGAAAAAGTGCTCTGCTGAGCTCAAGCATGAATGGGCAGGGTTCAGACGTCCTTTGTAGATGAAGTGTCAGGCCGCTGGTGTGAACTGTGGTAGCAAGAGTACAGTGAGTGCTGTCTGTGGCTCATCACCTTCAAAAACAGGTGAGTGATGATCACTCTGATAAAGTGACCTGCAAACTGTGGAGTTAAGAGAAAGCAGGGGCAGGAAAACAACACTCCATGACAGTTGTGTGATCAGTGCGGAGTGGTGTGCGTGCATGGGTTCAGAAGACACAACAGACATGAGGAATTAGAAAAAAGAATTTAAGTTGAGTTGATGGAAAAGGGTAACTTAAGGACACAAGTGGATAGAGGTGATGCTGAGGATAGCGTTAATGGGGAACATGGGAATTGAGAAGGAAAAATAGTGCTGTCTCAGCTCTGCCTCTCCTGTGCTTTGGGACGGGATCTTGTCTCCTCAGCTGTAGAGCATGAAACCCTGAGGCAAAGTAGTGGGTGTGACCAGACTGCAGATCCTGATGGCACCCTGGGAATGTTGTAATCTCTTAGAATTTAGACAACACACTTAGAACCCACCCTAGGGTTCAAGTGAGGACCACCTTGCCCCACCCCCTATGATCTCAGAAGCCCAGAGTCTTATGGGTCTGCCTCTCCTGTGGCTAGGAGACCAGATGATCCTGAATCTGAGCATCTTGGTCTCCAGATCCTTTTAATATATGGTGTGGTTTTTGACATCACGATGGGAAAATTTGTCATCACATATTTTATTAAAGAAATCTTGGAAATAATTTAAGAGCATTAAAACTTCATTACAAATTTCAGTTCCTTTGATTCTTCACCTACTTCAAATCAGTTTTATACATGTCTGCAACTGATTCATTTGGTAATTGCAAAACTCTATCGAACAGGCAAAACATCATGACTGCTGTAATTACAGTCCTCCCCTCCCCTCCTTTTAACATTTTCATGGTGGTAAGCACTGGCAAGGGAGAAGGAAAACACAATAGCCAGGTGTGGCTCTGGTGTGAATAAAAGCATTTAAATTGGAGCTGGAATGTCTGTGTTAAGGGTCCTATGAGTTCTTGATAGAATCATCCCCATATTTTAGTTTAGGAGACTGAGTAGTAAACATTTGAGAGAGTTTTCCTAATGATAGAGAGCAGTAATGGGAACTAGACATTTTCAGGCTCTTGCCTTCATGCCCATTTCTGGTTTCTGTCTTCACTGTCCTTACAGGACTGTGAGGTTGGTACAACAGCGTCAAATGTCTCCACTTCTTCCTCACTCCTGAATATCTTTTGTGTGTTGCTCCTGTTCTGGGTTTCTGTTTTGTAAGGCTGGATGATACTTAGCTTGTAGTGCCAGTGGGAAAGATGCTTGAAGCAGCATTTTAGATGCTGTTTATAAGATCAAAAGTATCTATGCATAAATTGTTGTGATTTGGGGTTTAACTGAATACGGGATTTTATTGACTCTCAAATCAGTTTATAACTAGACCACTATGATAGTTTGAATCAGGCTCACATATTTGAGTGGTTAATCCAAAGTTAATAGAACTGTTTAGGAAGGATTAGAAGGTGTGGCTTTGCTGAAGGAGGCCTGTAACTAGAGACAGACTTTGAAGTTTCCAAAGCCCATGCCATTTCTCTCTGCCTTGTACTTGTGGATCTGATGGAAACTGTGAGCTACTGCTCCACTGCCATGCCTGCCTGCTATAATGCTCCCCACCATGATGGTCATGATCTCTAACACTCTGGACCTGTGAGCCCCAGATTAAACATTGTCATGGTCATCATATCTGATTACTACAATAGAAAAGTAAGATAATCACTTATCTCGATCATTTTTATATTAACATCTCCTTCATTAAGAAGTCAAAAGACTTTTAATGTGTACACATTACCTTAAGGTTTTGAGTTTTTCCTACTATGAATATTTAGAAAAAGAGAAATGGTAAAGAGCCTTGTTAGTACAGCTTGAGCCCAGACACTTGGCTCCATCTGTGTTTGGTTCTGGGTGTATGATTTGTGAAAGCATGTTGTTTGTCCAGTAAGAAAGTATTTGGTGGTAAAATATGCTCAGTCTTCAGGGTCTCAATTTCCAACCAAGGAAGGCATGAGCTGTACACAATGGTGCTGATGTGTATCTATCTGCTCTTAGCTTGTGGAGTTTCTTTCAGGCTTGTGTTTCATGCATAAGTAGGGCAACTAACTCTATTGAAAGATGGTAAATCTTCATTCCAGATTTAAGAAGGAAATGTGGGTAATCACCACACAACATCACTTCCATCTTCTGAGAAGGGAAGCCTACTCTATTCTTTTCTTTCTGCCTCTATGATTAGAGTTGGACTCCAAATTCACCCTCTGAGAAGTTGAAGTAAATGTTTGCCATAAGCCAGTATGAGAGCTTTCTCTCTACCCTGAGCTTCATGGTGTATTTTCTTTCAGGAAGACTCTACCTTGTAGTGTGGAGAACATGGTAGCTTGTGTATGCATACACAGGGACCTGCTGGACATATATCCATCCCTTCCGGTTCTATCACCCAAAGCCTCCTTCCTGGATACAAGACCTGCTCTGTCTATTCATCTAGGCTCCCTAGGATAACTGACCAACCTTACTCCATATATTCCACTGCCCCATATGTACCTCTGAATTATCTTTTCCTTGCTTCTGTTCATGGGTAGTTCTCCCCCATTTTGATAGATAGCCTTCTTCATTCCTAATCCTTCCAGATGTCCCTACCCCAATCTTTTTGGTTCTTTTGTTAACATACCACTTAGAAGATTCACAACATGGTGTGGGTTTGTGCTATTCCCAGGTTAAAAAAAGAACTGGGGAGAAGGTCCCAGTTCACCTTCTTCGGAATATGGCTGACTACTAGATGAGGGGTCTTTGTCCCTGGCTGGAGACCATGGGGAGCCATATGCAAGACAAATCTGAGAGTTGGGGCACACAAATAGGAGACAAACAAAAGAGCTGTTGACACGCTAGGATAGGAAATGTTTTTAGACTGTCTTCCAGGTTACTATACTTCTATCATAGCTAATTTTAATTTTAAAAATGTGTGGTAAATAAAGATGTGTTAGCACCTTGTTAATCATAGTTATACATTGTTACAAACTAGAATGATAACATTAGAAATAGCACTGTAAGATTCTCCTTGCTCAGTTGTAAGACTGCAGTGTCTTTTGTGTTATAAACCTCTAGAAATAGAGGTTCTCATAAGCTGCTGTGCCTATTATGATTCCACTCTCTTCCACACTGGAAGATCCCACTTACCCTGCATGGCAGTGTTTCTCAACCTGTCATGACCCTTTTGGAGGGTTGAATGACAGGAATTGCCTATGGCCGTCAGAAAGCATGGATATTTATATTAAGATTCATAATAGCAGCAAAATTACAGTTATGAAGTAGCAAGGAGAATAATTTATTGTTGGGGGGTCACCACAACATGAAAAACTGTACTAAAGGCTCACATAATAAAGAAGGTTGGGAACCACTGACACGGAAGTTTGATAGGTTTTTAATAACAGAGAAGCCAGCCAGCAGAAACAAGAAAGGACACATGGACCTGAGAAGCCTACAATAATCTCATGTGTTCTTCTGTCTGCTCACCTTCTTTCCTTCTTTCTGTATTTGTGAAATTTCATCATGAGTGTCTAGTATCTTGCTAACTATCAGGACACAGACAGTACAAGATCCTTAGCCTGGGAAGTTCATTGGCATAGTAAGGAAAGCCGTGCTGAGTCAGTAAAAATCTATTCATCTGTCATCATATTGCCTGTCAATTCCTCTTTAATCTACCTCTCAATCTACCTTTCCATACCTTTCCATCTATCTCTCCATCCTCTATCTGTCCATTAATCATACTTCTCAACTGTTTATCTAATATTTTCAGTATTTGTGTATGTAGGTACACACGTATGCATTTTAGCTTTGATCTTTATACATACATGCATTTATATACATGTATATTCATTTCAAATACATATTTTGTTAAATGGCCTCCAGCATATGGTCATAAGAATGTAAATTTAACATGATAGAAGTTTATATATCTCTCCAGTTGCAATGTGCATTATATTTGACTGGCCTGTGATTATTAGGTGAGGTATGTTGGCCTCAGTCAGATGCTGAAGTTACCTCTACAGGGACAGAAAGAGCTTACATATCCTTGGGAAGACTTACTGAGGACTTGCTTGACTCTTGGTCTTGAGAAAGCTAGTGCTTTGTTTCACTCCAGTACCCTCATTGTAGGAGAAGACTGAGTTTAATAACTCACATTTCTTGTTAAGTAACAGCCACTAAAGCTATCTCCCACATTTGTCTGGGAAGCTGTGGGTTGGATTTCTGGTGGCTACACAGGCTTGCAAGAAGTTCTTCAGACATTTGGCCAGTATTTTCTAAGCATCTAGGAGTGATTGGCATTGCAAAATTCTTATTGCAAATCACTGGCAACTGGTAAAGAAGGATATTATTTATTTAGGGAGTTCAGAGAGGAAACTAACTGACTCACTGATGTACAGATTAAACAGTTGTGCAGTTCCTGGAAAGCTGGACTGGTCCATGTGGCTGAAGCTCAGCAGTTCAGCCCCCCCCCCCCCCCATCCAAGAGCAAGAGAGAACAGGAAGAAGGGGATTCTGCATATGTACACCTCAATCTTAAGCTACCCTTCAACCACACCCCCAATTCTATTGCCTCAATGGTCATAGATGAATCCAGGTCTACACTGGCCAAGAGGCCACACCTCAAGGTCAAAGTGATGGTACTTGCTCTCTGCTACACAAACTCTTACTCTCTTTGATAAGGACATTGTCTTTTCTTACCAGCCTAGGAATCTGAAGAGTAGCATCCCTATGGCCTGCCCATGTTTTCTTGCCTCTCTGCATGAATTCTGAGCAGAAGGCTGCTGTAGACAGGCAGCAGTGAATGACTGAAAGATGTAACGCTGAGGATGGAATGTGTTAAACCCCATGGGAAGAACTTTCTCATTCCTCCTAATACCAGAGTGACTGCAGAGTAGTAAAAATCAGTCACTTAGAACTGAGCATGGCACATGGCTGTCATCCTGCAAAGTGAAAATGTCATGTCATGAGAAGGCACCCAACCGGCTTCTCATGAGGTCAGGCTGAGCCACGTGGGCATTCAAACTTGCAAACTTGCTTGTTCATCTAGAGATGCACAATGTGTGCACTTGACAAAACACATCTGTTCAGGATTCTAAGCTTCATGTTCATCAGGGAGGCTGCCCGTAAACCTGGGACACACTGAGGAAGGAAATAAACACTAAATGCCCTGCTTCCCCCCAATGGCATCAAGCTTCATGACATTCTGTAAAGGACCTGTGTAAGTTTTATTAGAATGGGACTGTTTTGTGTGAGATGATAACATTGAGGTTGTAAGTTTCTTGCTAATATATATTTTCTTTGGTGTTAATTTTGCTGTGTGACCCTGTTTCCCCTGACAATAAATTGACAATGATTCTCAGTTGCTATATAAGTGGAAATAGCTGGCTCAACTTCTTAGCCCCTGTGTGTCATTGGTGCTAACCCAGCCTCTAGCTATAGCCACACCTGCATTCCTTCAAGGGATCTACTTCCCCTTAACATAAATATTCTATATAGTATGAAAACATACTTCCCATCCATTACACATTGTCTTCTCATGTTGCTTTGTAATAAATATGTAACATGCACATGTATGTAAGGCTACTTAACCACAATCTTGAGCTGTGTGTGCATCCTAATAAAGGTCATATGTCATTTAGCTCACTATTGCCTCTGTTACTGTCCTTTATAAAATCTTTCTATGAAAGTGAGGAAGAATAAAGTTTTCTTCTTTAATTATGATATTTCTGATTTTGCAAAAATTTAAATTCCAGGGCAAATGACACACAGGTCATGAAGAAGGAGTGATAGGAATATGCAAAGTAGAAAAATTTTTAGTTAGAAATTGTAACCATAACTGTGATGTATGAAAAGAACTTCCTGAGAAGCTGTGAAATGGCACATAAGCTCTTCTCATTTTATATGTTGAGAAGCAAGTAGAAATAATGACGTACACAGTATCTCACCACTACTATAGAGCAGTTTAGTGAACTTAATTTTTTTTTTAATTTTTGTTTAAAAATGTAGTTCTTTGTGCCACGGCAGGTCATCTCTTTGTATAGAATAAATCATGCAGCCTCAGCTTAAATTAGTTATCAAATAAAATGATAACTTTATAATAAACACTACTATTATTTCTTAAGAACCTGGGAAGATGTTGCTTTGGTGCATGTATTAAGGAAAGAAATGGAGCAGTTAGAAAAGACATAGAGAATTGCATCCTGATAAATCGGAAAAAATAATTAAGATCATTTTGTCATCTTTTGTGCAATATTTAAGTGAAGGGAAAAGCCTTAAGTGGGGGGAAAGCCTTAGGCTAGTATTGGGATCTTACAGAGACTAACTTGTGATTTGAACCGGGATTTGGTGTCAGGCTGAGCATAGGCCATGTTGTCATTCCTTCAAGTGTTTGCACATGTACCCAGAAAAACCATCTGTGTAGTTTAAGTAGATGTACTGCTGAGTGAGTGAGAGGTAAATGCTAAATGATAGAAGATTGATAGATTATTGATAGGTAGATGATATGTGATAGATGGTAGATTAACTGGTGAATAGATGAGAGAGATAGATATAGTTAATAGACAAATAGGTAGGTAGATAAATATATTCTAAATTTCCCCACAACCTCACTTGGCATCAGTGCCCTGACATACACCTCCATGACACATTCTTTTGTTTTTCTACTTGATATTTTTCATCTGTATTTATGATTCTAATATTGGACATTTTCTCTCTTAGCACTTCTCTGGTTCCCACACTTCAGCTTAAATATCAAATATTATTTAATTAAATAACAGTCTTTATTTTCATGGGTATATGTGACTCTGCTGTTCACATGCCCTGGTGCATCCATCATGGTTACCACCTACACCTGAGTTGGAGGCTGCTCTGTTTTGGCACTTAGCTTCACAAATGTAAAGCTTTTCCTTCAATGTGTGTTACTCTTCCTTCATTTTGCTGCTGTAAGGGTTGCTCTTGAAATTTAAACGTAGGGCCACTGAGAAAAACCGTTACTATCTTCTCTCTGTATGTTTGGAGCCATGTGATACTATCTCGTCTCAGTTTCTGACTGAATGTGTCAAAAGTAGGTTATAAGACGTGGATATGGAATCAGGTTTGGAGTTTTTATTTTAGATTTTTTCTTCTTGGTTTACTGTGTCAAAAAAGTTTTGTTCTGATCTCAAGTTAGCCTGTCCTTAGACCTAAATAAAAAATGTTCTGGTTTCCACCCCTGAATTGGGTCACAAATCAAAGGGAGAATACGTCAACTTTCCTTCATTGTAAAGGCATCATCAATGAGAGATATGCTTTTAAAACTATCAGAGTAAATAGAACTTGACAAGGATAATCAAATTGACTGCATAGCTAAATGAAAAAATGTGAAAACTCCTAAAAGAATTTTGAGATATTTCAAGAGCTCTGAAGCACACATTATCTATTGCAGATTTAATTTAAATTCTGAGTAGTAACGTTCATCTCCAGTGGCTGAGCTAAGGCAGAACTAAAGAAAAGTAAACAGAAATGCTATCAGCTGTTGTTAATTAGTGTCAGAACCAGAATACAGGCTTGCAGGATGGAGCTGGTGGTCATGGATACTTGGGTGCTTGGACAGGACCCTCACAGATCCCAGACCAGTGTCTTTTAGCCTTTTCAAGCCTAGACAAGACCCTCACAGATTTCCCCAGAACATGCTCATTGAACCTCCGAGTGCTTATCTGGGACCTGCAAAGATCCTAAGGCATGGAGTTTTGCTGTCATCTGTTTTTGCTCTTGAAGTTACCCATTGTCATTAGATCCTTGGCTTGTGCTTCTGGGAGCTTCCTGGGAGACAAAAAGCACCATTTAAGTTAGTTAAGGTTGCATTATACTTCAAGTCTAGCCTTTATACTACAGCAAAAGTGTAGATGGCCCTGTTATAAGTAAAATAAACCTTTCTAGAAAGGCCAAAAAGTTAACAAAGACATTATTTGGGAAATGAACTAAGTTTGGATATTGGACTCTCATAGGGAGTTCCCTAAAGTAGTGAGCCATGTTCCCAACATGAGGCCACCTGGTGTCTATCCCCATCTCTGATGGAAATGATATGGTTTTCCATCACATTTGGTATTTTTTGAGCCAGGGTTATTGAACACCTGACCAAATGGAAAAGAGCCGTGGTGGCTGACCGCTTACCTAGTCATGTGTGACTTGACAAGGTATGCTGGGAGTTCAGGGAGTTCACTAGAGTGAGTGATGGCAGGCTTAAATGGTTTCTGTTTGTGAGGCAGAGTTAGTGAAAGTCACATAAACAGGTGTATTGCTTTCCCTGACTCACGGGAACAATGAACATTCGTGAACATGTTATTACCATGGCAGCGCTGGAACAAGAAGTGAGAACAGCAGATGTTAAGTAAGTCAAGCTATGCTATACTCACACATGCTCATGTGTGCTCACATGTGCTCACACTTGTTCTTACTGGGCTATCAGAGACTGTGGAGTCAGCTCAAGGTCAGAGCCTGGGATTAGCATGCATTAGGCCCAGCACTCCAAATGGGGGAGAGAGATTAAAATAGATGTTTTGCATATAGACCTATTCTAAGAAAATCTTATTTTAAAAACTCCAAAAATGATTGAGCATCCAGCAATTGTGGAGCTGCTGTGATGATTCAAAGCCTGTATTATCTCAGGGATGGTACTCCAACATTTATTCTAGAAACACTAAAAGTTCAAAGAGGACTCGTCATTTTACCCAATACTAATATGTTATTTGTTGTTTACTTCTAACAGATTCAAATTTTAATATTACTCTTTTTATTTTTCATAAAAATTTACACTTAATAAAAAATAGCCATGCTCTGATTTGGGCCTAGGTTGCTGTGATATTGTCTGTTGCTCTCTGTGAGGGCGAAATGCCTACAGCACTAATGCAAACTGGGGTCATGAGCATATCACATTTCTAATGGAGGAACCTTAGAAAAACAGACCCCAGCACTATGGAAAATTATGCCTACCTGTGCCTGCACTGTGAGTCCAAGGATATAGGGTCTCAGGTAGCCCAGGCTAGCCTTGAACTTTTTATACTGATGAGAATGACTTTGAGCTCGTGATTCTCCAACTCCCAAATTCTGGAATTGTAGGCATATCACCCACACCTGGCTCAAAGTTCTTAAAAGGGAAATCGAATAAACAAAACATGACTGATAAAAAAGTATCAAAGTTGTCCTTCAGAAATTAGTGAGAAATAAAGTCTGAGGCACATGAAAGCTTAAGGTCTTCACCACCACCAGACCTACTTGTAAGAGGTGCTTATGTGGATTGTAATACATCGTGCCTCTTTTATTGCACAATGGCTTTATTCTATGGAGATGAGTAGACTCACTTCTCAGCTAAAATTCACAAATTTAGTGCATTATGACCAAACTGATTATATAATTTAGGGTTATTGAGATTAAAATCAAACCCAAGTGTCATATTTGTCTTTTATCACAAAATATGTCACTTTCTGCTTGCTATGTGCTCATTTGTTTGTGATTCAGAAAATCACACACAGATTTTTAAATCCCAGAAGCTACCTAGAGGAGGAAAATGGAGAAAGAAGGAAAAGGCCATGTTGAGCTAAGCTGATATGAAGGTCAGCCTTATGGCAGAAAACTAAACTCTGGAGAAAGGGTAGGAAAACCTCAGTTACCAGAAAAAGCACATGAAGGTTCTGGCCATTTGGAGAAATAGAGAGAAGGAGAGGGAAAAGCTGTGCCTTTTATGAATCAAAATTCAGAAAGATAAGCATATCCAACAGGACCTAATAGGAGCCTGTAGGGACTGGACTTAGTGAAGTATTTCTTACTTTCTTTTTTTTTTCTTTCTTTTTTTTTCCAGCTAAGACTGGATCATTTTCCACTTCTCCATGGTGCCAAATCCCTAACACTGGCTTTAACCAGAGCTAAGCAGGGTCCTTAGCTGTTGTTGTTTTTAATATTACCTTTATTCTTAGCTGTTCTTAATGGCATTGGCTATATTTAACTATGTGGCAGACAGATATTCTATGGTCTTTTTATTTCTTAAGCTAGAATTAAATTTGCATCAAGAATCATTTGGAGTTCAGTGAAATTGTGGATAACACAACGCTAAATTGCCTTGCATCAGCATATATAAAAGCTTTGATCATTCTAGAAATAAAGCTTAGAGTTTTCTGTGAATTCAAGTAATGGTACTTCTAGTATACCTAGTTATTGCCACAAATAGAACAAAATAGCTAACAGCAAGGAAGCTGTAGAAAGACTGTGTTTGTGCCTGAATTTCCTTTCTGAAGGATAGGCAGGCACAGTCCGCTTATGTTAGTCTGTTCTTCAAACATCTCCCTCCACTGCCTCTTTAACTCCCAGTGGAGGGAAAAGAACTGCCTTTTAAGGCAAGAAGAGAGAGACATTGGATACACATGGGTCAGTCAGCAGATATGTACCACTGACATCTACTTAAAGAAGATTTTCCCATTTTCCTTAAGGGTATTAATTTGTTCTCAAAAACATAAAATTTTATACAAGTGCTTTGCTATTTACCTAGGTAGCTGCTGACATTTTAATTTCATTACTTGGAAATTTATAATATATCTGTGTGCACATCAAAATTGCCCAGTAGTTACTTAGGGCTGATCCTCTTGTTGCCCAGATGGCATGGAACATCTGGACCAGCACAGCCTGCAGAGCACAATACCATTTACTCCAGAGCATATAGGAAATGACTGCTTCTCCCAGATGGAAGTTCTGGTGGCTTATGAGCTGATTTAGAACAGGAAATATGTTGAATCAGACATGCAAAGCTGATGGCCTGAGATAAGTTTTAATAAAGCAGACTTCTTTTCAATCAAACATCCCATGTGAGATGCATTAAGAAGAATTGCTTTGGTGCATAGTCAGCCCTAGATAGCATTCTTTGTCATCTAATGAATTTCCAGTCCTAGGGAGAATACACTGCATCCAGAAAGGACAGCACAGGTACAGGACATAGCATAGCAGGAGAAAAAATTTAGGGCTTAGTTTATATGGGAATAAAAGTACTGACATGTCATGGTACGAAGTTAGCATTACTCAGGTATAAGGAATAACATAGAATGGGGATGCAGGAATGGACACAGGATAGCACAGGAATGGACACAGGATAGCACAGCAGTGCAGATGTGGCAAGTCAGGAAGGAACAGATGCACATGGGACAGTACAAGGTGCAGTTGAAAATGGATAGCATATATGGAGATTCAAGTTCAAAGAATAGCCCAGCACAGAAATATAGATGTGAGCATGGCTGAGCATCAGCGCCTGCCCTCTCTACTCCTTGAAGGAATCTCTCAATGTCAGCTGCTGGCTTCTGGCCATCCTAGCAAATAAACAGACCTCCTCATATGTTTCTGACAGAAGACATAGACTCACTCCCCTGAAAACTCATATATGGCCTGTAAATACTTTTACCATTATGTGTGAAATATGTTTTGATGGGCTTTGATTCCATGAAAATTTGGGAGTTTGATGCTCCAGTAGACCAGATCTCTTAGATCTTTCCTGTGTTCAGAGGATCAACACCTCTCATTGAGCCTCATCCCATGTATTACAGCTGAATGCTATACAAAGACATGAGAAAGAACCAGAAACCGGGAGATTGAGATGATGAGTGCTGGGGATGGGGACAGAGGCAGTAAGAACACAGGGAAAGAGAATTTTGAACATCAGTAGTAAATCAAAGGGAGACCTGGTCACGACAAGGGATGGTCTGTGGCAACCTGTCTGTGGTAAGTCTCAGTGAGATGAGAACCTCTTGTGAATTTCTTAACATCCTTGCCTTAAAGATTCAGCCATATGAAGGACATAATTCATTTTTAATATGATGTAATATTGTTAATGAATATAAATAGCATTGGCAATGGTCATTAGCTCTACATATGATGTGGTTGTTTGGTTGGTTGGATTTTTGTTTTGTTTTGAAACAGGGCCTTATGGTGTAGCTCTGGCTGTCCTGGAACTTGCCATTTTAAACCATACTGACCTGATAGAGATCTGCCTGCATCTGTCTGATTGGTGCTAGGATTAAAGGCAGGAGCTACCACATCCAGCTATATGTGTGGTTTACGGAGCACTCAGTATTTTTAAAAGTTGTTTATTCTAGTACTTAATGAAAGACATTTAAAAATTCAAACATAAACAGACTTTCCTCTAATTGTATGTGGAAAAAAAGTTTCACATGGTGCAGATTTTATTCAGTCACATTGAAATATCTCTTCAGTGACAGGGGAGATGTTGAGTAGAAATGTGTGAGAGATTTCATTCAGCTTTATAATGCAGTCCTTCCCTCTTTAATGACAACAATCTGTACATATTCATGTGGAGGAGAGGGAGATGCTGAATGGCTTCTGAAATCTTTATTTATTGTCTGTGTTGACTTAATGAAAGTGTGAACCAAACTTTCCATATACTTAAATCAAATCCATCATTAGAGGGAGTGATGTTTGTGTTTCGAATCACAAGTCTCTTAAGGTACTTAAAATCAGTCATCCACTTAGTTCACTGGTGTCTGACATTTTCCCACACCCACATGCACTCTTGCCTACATACATATACATAGAAAACATGCACAAACTACATACACACAGCACAGACTTTCATACATAGGCATGCACATGAATACACATTCCATACATACGTATAAGCATGTACACACCACACTTTTATCAATATTCTCTCCTGATCACACTCACACTGATATGCACACATATCAGAGCATACATACTCGATCACACATGCACAAACCTATGCAGACACTAAAGCGCATGGAGTCAGTTAAAGACTTCTGTGAAGAAAGGTTGCTAAGATCCCCTTAGTAATGTTGCTGCTTTTATAACCCTGCAGCTGACCAGACAGAGATGTTGTTCATAGGAGACGCTGTGTTGCAGGTCAGTATCTTAAACTTTAATTCTCAATTCTATTGCATCTTTAAACTTATTCCATCATTATCCTCAAATTTCTTCATTTGTCATTGTTCAGGTGAATGGCATTAACGTAGAAAATGCAACCCATGAAGAAGTGGTAAGTCTTATATTGTGTGTGTGGTGGGGGCCTTTTGTATGTATAACTTTCTTCTATTTGCCTATGTTTATCTGAATGTGTTCAAAAGGAGTCCTTGGGTTAGCTAAATACAACACACCAGGAACCTGCATGTCTTCACAAGCACTGAAGAAAATGCATCAGATTTTTCCCATTTTAAGTTCAAGGGCACAAAATTCAAGAAACACTTGACTTACTTCATTGCCTAGAGGGTCACCTCAGGTCATAAAGCAAAGTCCACTAGGCTTCCCTCAAGGTTTTTATAGTACCACATGGCCCTTCGCTGTGCCGTAATCTTTAGTTTCTGACACATTGTCTCACCCCAGCATTTTAGTGTGTAAAATGTATTATGTAGAGCGGTCAGCTGATGGACACATTTGGTGGATGCTTAAGATTATATGGGTCAAATGTGTTCATAAATAGTTTACCCCAAGAAAATGGACTCAGGTCATGTTGGGTTTGGAGGGGAAAAGAAGGATGAAAGAGACACCTCGTCTTGGAGCATAGAGCAGTTTCTCTGAATGGCTGCACTGTGGGTGCAGAGAAACTGCTGCCATGGAGCCTGTGTAATAAGGGGTCCTAGTTGCCCGTGAGAAAGGAAGGAAATGTGGATATGCCATTAAAGCTGGATCTTGAGAAGCAAGATGGAGGAGGGGAGGGAGGTACTGGCAGAGCAGGCTAAGACACTAGCCCTGAGCAGGAGTGAGGTGTGAAACAGAGCAAGTAGGAAAAGCAGAGAGTTACTAATGCAAAAGGCAGGCCTAAGATTAAAGGAGACCCCTAAGGGTCTCTTTCAGGTCTGATACTCCGTTTCAGTAGAACTCAAATTGCATTCCCTAATGGGCATTCTTTCACTCATCAGTTTTTTTTTCCTGGTAAGTGAACTCTATTCTGAATTAAGGCAAAGTCCCCGCTCTGCCAAGAGCTGAATTCACATGAAACCAGAGGAGTGTTGAGAGTGATTTGTGCCTAAATGAAAAGCTTCTCAGCACGAGCAACTCATTTATTTGTTAATTCCTCACTCGGAGCACATTATCACTGTTTCCTGTGTGCCAGGCTAGAGGGAGATTCACAAGTGGACAGATATGTTTCTTGGTCTCTATAGATGTGTAGTTGGGAGTTATGATCAGCTGCAGAAAACATACTCTGCAGTCTGAAGTTTTCTGCCCCACCCAGATCCATTGCTTCAGACAAAGCTCTTCCACCTGCAGTCCTGAAGCTGCTTATAAAAGAATTACTCAGAGGCTTATATGAATTATAAACTGTTCTATGGCTCAGGATCATTACCAACAACCTCTTATAATTTAACTCAACAATATTCTGTATTGCCACATGGCATCTTGGCTTTACCTGTGTCCTATTACATCTTGCTTTTTGGGCAGCAGCCTGCAGCATCTCCCTCTGACTCTGCTCTTCTCCATCATTATCTCTGCTTGGATTTCCTATCTGCCTCTAAGATGCCTTGTTATAGGCCAAAACAGCTTTTTATTAACAAATCGAAAGTATATTCACAGAGTATAGAAAGACATCCCACATCAATACTCATAACTAGCTTTCCAGACTTAGTAATTAATAGTGATGTTTGTCTTCTGCAACATATGGTTTTTAATGGTAAGAAAACATTTTATAATTGAAAGAAGGGCTATGAACATTTTAACACTAGTACAGTTGTAAATAAAATTTAAAGCATTTATTCAAGAAACAATTTCTTGAGTAAATGGCATTTAGATTTTGTAAATGTTGTTACACTCAAGAAGTATTTGAACTAATATTCTTTTATCAAATTTCATGTCTATATTATTTTGTGATACAATATAAATTATAGCAACATTTAATTATATATATAATCTTAATTTGTCAGAATCATACATTTTATAGAGATGTTCCATTTGCAAACGACCTCATAAATTGAAGTTTTGTCCCTTCAATCTGATAATAATTTCTGTTTTTAGTTCTTTAAGGAAACTTATCTGTTATGCTCAGAGAAAAGAATATTTTTAACATAACTTGACTTGCAAGGTGATGTATCTGCAAGGTGAATTTTAGTCTGCTGACTTGAAAAATCTCTGAATTGAGGTTTATAAAAAATTTAAAGATAAATATATGATTTACTAGATAGTTTCTCTTTTTAAGCACAACTGTATGCTTCTGTCTAGTGCTGCACAGTATTGCAGGAGCTGTGAGAGACAGCAAGCTGTCCATACCCTCACTGTACAGGTTCTGAGATGTATGGCCACTCAGAGAAATAAAATTGATGTTATCATTGAGCCTTCCATCCACTTTAAATCATTGTGCTACATATGTTACATAGTATTTTTATCAACTAAAAATAAATTTTAAAAAATTAAAAAATGAGCTGCTGTTTTCCTGAAGAATATAAGTAGAAGAAAATAACTAATAAAAAATAAACCGGAAGTTATTGAAATGGAACACAGGAAATAATGAGAATTTTTTTAAAGAAAGAAAAAGAAAGCTTGTGCACAGGAGCTGTCAATCATACAGCCATATTTCTCAATATTCTTCCAGCTGTTCCAAAAAATAAAAACTCTCTGCTTTAAATATCTATCTTACAAGTGCTCAGGGAGACTTGCATCTAGAGACAGATGCTTTGAGGCAGCTATTAAAAATGAAGAAACTTGATTCCAGTCACAACTGCTATGGATACTACACAGTTATCAGCTTCAGGAGACCCTGCTTAAGTCAAAGCTACTTTAGATACCCCAACAGGGCTATTTGACTTAGCGATAACAGTTTCAGAATGCCCCAAGACAGCCCAGCCACCCACACATGAATTGCTCCAGTGAGTTCCCTGTAGTTGTTCCCCGTCTGGAGGGGAAGAGCCTCTCCATAACTCATGACTGATTATGGCTGTGTGTGACTGGCTATATAAACAGCCATCTTCTCACCTCCTGTGGTAGCACTCCTATAGGCCTCCCTCTGTGCACTGCCCCTCATTGCTATACCCTACCCCACCAGGGTCCTTATGGTGGGTGGGGAAAGTTGAGCTGATAACCAAAAAAAAAAAAAAAAAAAAAAAAAACAGGATGGTACTCTACATTCCGGTAGCCCCTGAGGGTAGATGTAGAGTTCTGTGTAGCTGGCTGCTTTCTTATTCCTTTACGCTTGCCTCTTTTAGGGGACCTGCCACCCAGCTCCAAATAAATCATATAGAGGCTTATTGTTACTAATGAATGCCCAGTCTTAGCTTGGCTTGTTTCTTGTCAGCTTTCCTTAACTTAAATTGTCCCATCTACTCTTGCCTCTGAGCTTTTTCCTTTTCTTCTGTGTATCATACTTTCACTCTTACTCTGCGGCTGGCTATGTGGCATCATGGCTACATGCTTGTCCCCTAGTGTCCTCCTCTCCTTTTTCTTCTTGTTTCTCCATACGCTCCAATTTCTCCTTGCGGTGCTATACTGTATATATAATAAAAATAGTCTGGAATGTTAGAGGACATAGCTGCCCACAGAGCCAAGCCATGAAAACCAGGGAGTAGAGACCCAGGCCTTTAATCGTATCACCTGGGAAACAGAGATCCTGGATCTCTGTGAGTTCAAGGCCTAACAGCCAGGCAGTGGTGGCACACACATTTAATTCTAGCTTTAGGAAAGTTGAACCAGGAAGTGAGATAAAACTGGGTGGAGTGTGAGAAGGTATAGGTAGAATTTCTTCCTCAGATAAACCTTTAAAAAACCCTTGGGGTTCAACAAATTATGTGCAGTCCATTCTCATCATATAGGATACTGTCACTTAGCATAATCTGAGGGTTGATGCCAACCATATCTGCAGAACCTGACACCAAGATTAATATTTAATTAAATAACGTGGTGTTGCACAGCAAAGTTGACTCACAAAATTCACCATTACAGTTAGTTATGAATTGCCATAGTATGGGATGGTTATGTTGAAATATGAAGGAAAATACTCACACTTGAAAACTGTCTCATCTTTGTTTAGTTGACACAGAAAAGGACCTGCTATTTTGGGTTGTAAAGAAAATAAAAAACTATTAAAAACAAAATTCAAACATGAAAATGCACAAATGAAGCTATTTCATGCATGATAATGATGAATATGCCTAAGAATTTCTTTTTAGATAATTAAAATTCAATTCTCTAAGTATCTGAGTAAATAGAAATTGTTTGAGGCAAAGAAAATGTGAAGTTTATAATTATTCGTAGAAATAAGACTTGGCTTTCCTAGAACTTATTCATGTTTTACTTATAATCTGTTTAAGCACAGTAACTAAATCAAGCAGTAAAACACACCTGATTAAAAGCAACAGACCCTTGTGGATGCTAAAATTGTATCTATTTCCCAACACGTGACTAATGATTCAGCTTCGCTGTAAAGCATCTTGCACCCGATGCTGGAGCAGCTAACATGAAGTACAAACTAAAACAAGGGCGTAGCTGTAGATTACATGTGGCTTCTAAGTGGAGGCCTATGTTTAAAATAAGCTGTGGTAACAAAAGCTAACTGAATGCTAGAAACTAGTTATGAAAGGGTTTAATCTTGGTTCTGATATAAAATCACTCAAAATAATTTTTTAAATACACGTTATTTAAACAAAACCAGGAAATTTTCACAGTTGCACAAGATCTTAGAAAATGAAATTACTTGAACCAGCAGGAAGGAGGGTGGCTAAATCCACAGGAGACCTAAGTGAAAACACAGAGAAGGGCTAACGTATGACTCCTTTTGTTTGGTTAAGGAAGACACAAGCAGGCATCTATTCACCTCAGCCAAGACCTACCAGAGAAAATTTTCCACCTGTCTGATTGGAGAGCCTGAGTTTATTGGGATTACTTAGAAGAGCATGCGTGGCTAAAGAGAAGCGACATCTGCGCATCATGTCAGGCCCACCTCAGAATGGGCAATGACTTATAAAACAAATGTGCCCAACCTGCAGGCAGCTCCTCCAAGATTTTCTTCACTCTTTGCTACTTCTTTTTCTGTGGAAAGAGGACTAACAAGTCTTGTCTCTTTCTGATCTTACTGGGAATTTTAAGTTTCCTTTATTTCCTGAGTTCTAGAGCTTTCTTCTTCCTCCTTAAAAGAAATAGCTCCAAAACAGTGAGATGTGTGGAAGTGTACTCGAAAGTTAGGAAGCATCAGATAGCTCAGAAATGGTGATGCAAAGAGCAGCAACAGCAAACCACACAGCACAGAGCAGGAAGTTGGGTGTGCACATCTTGACAAAATTTCTTATCAGTGGGAAAAAAAAAATAAATGTCTCTCTAGAGAGATAGAGGGGTGCATGGATGAACAGATAGATAGATAGATGTTAAATAAGATTGACTGTATATAGCTGGGTATGTCAGTGCATGCTTTTCGGTGAATTTTTCAGTTCCAGACCAGCCAGGGTTACAGAGAGAAACCCTGTCTTAGAAACCTAAAAATAGATGATAGACAGACAGACAGACAGACAGACCGACAGATAGATATATAGATAGAGAAAATGGTGTTAAATTAGAAAAATAGATTATTAAACTTTAACTGGGAAATAAGAGAGTTAGTAAAACAAACAAGTCATACAAAATAAACAGAGATGTTTTCTGGAACTCTGGCCAATCTAATACTTGATCAAAATTAAAATACTGGGGCATTAAATTAAAATTAGATTACTTTTCTCTATATAAAACATGGATTTCCCTATTTGCTCAAAAGCCCAATGCTGCCTCCTTCCTCCCTGCCAACACACTATACTTACACCACACTCACTTTTGGACACACTGCTGCTGTGCATTCTCATCAAAGTCTTGAGATAGTAGTTCCAAATGTTAGTATTTAAGGATAGGGTAAGTTTTAGGGTAACAGGCTCTTGGCTGAGAACACTGGGTTATAGTGTTTATGTTGACCAGCTTCCATAGTTTGTGCTTTGATGACAGTGGTGCAAATGGAGAATGTCTCAGCCCTAGATACTTTTTACTTGCTGCTGGGTTGGACTGGAGGGAGATATCCTTTTGACTGGAAGTTTGAGTTTGCAGAAAGTTATTTACAGAGGAATATTGCTTTGATATTAGAGGTCAAACATTAAGTATATTCCTTGTTTTGAAAGCCAGAGCTTGGCAGTAAGTGTTTGAAAGTGAGATTTGCTAAGGTGGGGTACTCAAGGACTTCTCTTTCCGGATGTAAGCATTCAGACATCAGCATTGACAGCAGGGGTAGCCAGGAAGACAGAAGGGGAGGCAGGGACTAAATATACAGAAAAAGACTGATGGGAAGGAGCAGGGATCAGCCAGGTTGAGGGTGACTGGGAGGTCAGTTTACATGAATCGAGGATTAGGAATTCTACTTTGCTAGACTAGATATAGTGAGGAGACCTGAGAAGAGTAGACACAAGGAGGAATTAGAAGGCAGGCCAAATTTTAACAGCTGTTTGCTGTTGTCTGAAAAGTAGAAATGCCACAGGTGCGCACACCTTGGAAACTGTTTCTCTGATACAGGGTACAGAGAAAGGGGAGACGCTCAGGATAGAATGAATGTGTTGAATAATGGAGCAAATGTAGAGGAGCATTCAGAAGGCTGATGGTTGATTGAGTCCGAGATGAAATAAAGGCAGATCCTCCTCTGAGAGGGATGACAGACTTAGAGTGAAGCCACACTCAATGGGGCAAGTCTCATGGTAGGAACATAGGCACATCTTTCATAAGCATGGGAAGAAGATCTCTATTTCAGCAGATGGGTGAAAAGGAGGGGAGTAGTGCTGGATATGTGGCGGCGGGGGGGGGGGGGGGTCATCTTGGGAAAGACAAGGAGCTAGATAGATTCTGAAGTGTTTGTATCCCTGAGAGCTTAGACACTTAAATCTGCTACTTCAGATCAGGAGGAATCTGAGGCACTTTCTCTGGGTGGATCACATAGCCTGGGTCGCTTTAGTGTCTCAATTAGGAGGGGAGCAAAGATTTGATTAAATCCTTTAAATCAATTGAATTTAAGGTGGTGTGAATCATCTTGAAAAGTGGGATCACTTGGAGACCCTTTGGCCAGTTCATAGTGGGCATGCCCTTCACACACTCAGATATGCAGGGTGAAGATGGTGGCATGAGGCTCCATGAGCATGGCTTTACATTCAGCTGAAGTCCAAGCTGGGATGCTGCTCTCACGTCTATAAGGTTCTAACTCTTGGTTTCTAAGCTCAAAGAACACCAACAAGTGGTAAAGAAAAACTGCTCAAATTAAGTTCAACCCACTGGGCTCTCCCATCAAGAATGTGTTGTATTTTCATGATGTGAGTGAGGGTGTTTTCATGGAGACTCTATGTAGCTTTGTCTTTTTGGGTGAAAAAATCTCCCAGACCCTGTAGTAATCTGGTATTGTACTCAGAATGAAGAGAATGGTATCATGGATGCCCCTTCTGCCTCTTCTACAGATGTTTTGAACTCTTTGCAATAAGTGATAAGAAATGGAAAAGACTAAGAGTTTAGGTCTTTAATTAGCCAGAATGTGAGATTTGTGTCAAATAAATATACACACTCATGTTTACATATACACATTTTCAGATATGGACTCAATGTTTATGCCCTTATACCCTTGTATATACACTTACACTAACACACACATACACACATTTGGACAAAGCCATTTTTAAATTAACCTGTTTCTCATATGTTTTTAATTGCTTTGTTCATACAAATATTGTAGTGGATTATGATGTTACATTGTAAATAATTGTCCCACATACTGGTTTAATGAAAATTCTGATTGGCCAAAGGCAGACAGGAAGTATGGGTGGGGCTTCCAGACTCAGAAAACTCTGGGAACAGGAAGAACATGGCAGAGATGCCACAGAGAGTTCTTCCCTTGGGTCATCATCAATTCTTGCTGATAAGCAGAGTACTTGTGTCCCCTTGAATGTGGAGCCCTTGAGAGATAACCATAAGATTATGAGAGTGCCTTTCTCTGGTAGTTAATATACAATTCTCTTGCTGTAGGACAGTGAGTGTGTCATGAGAATGAACCCTGCTTACATGCTGAGCTCAGAGTACCAATTCCAGGATCCACAGTCTGGAAAGGAAAGTTCTGATGTGTTTGCTGTGGGTCTGGATAACCTGAGAAGGCAGCGCTAGGTAATCACATGTAGGAAATATCCAAGATGGTAGAGAAGTATAGAAAAATTAAGATGTGGAATCCTTTTTAACAAGGCTTACCTGTGAGGACATGACTAGATTAGAGATGAAAACAGTAGCCTATACCAATGGGCCCAGGGAGGTATGTTGTGGGGATATGTTTCAGATTTAATAAAAACAGTCTGAGATATCAGAGGACAGATCGACCTCTTCCAGTCTTTGTTTGTTTTTTTTCCAGACAGAGTTAACAGTCCTGGCTTTGAAGACCAAGCTGGCTTTGAACTCACAGAGATTCTCTTGCCTCTGCTTCCCAAGTGCTAGGACTGACCGTGTGAGCCATGGCTTCTTCTGCTTGCTTTGACTTTCTATGCCTGCCTTTTAAATACCTTCTTTACTCAGTTAAGGCGTGGCACCACCACTGTCTGCCTGGGAGCCTGGAACACCTTCTGTAAACTAGATGACCTCAAACCCAGATTTGGTGGGATTAACGGTGTAGGTCACCACTCCTGGATATTCTCTGTGCTGGGATTAAAGGTGTGAGATACCACTGTCTGATTGTCCTAGACTGACTGTGGGTAGATCCCTCTGATATCTCAGGCTGTGTTATTAAATTTGAAACATATCCCCACAATATGTACTATAGTCACGGATGAGACTCAAAACCACTGTCTCCAGGGAACAGTAGCAATTACAAAAGGCAACTCTGGTTATTGCTGACAGAAGAACTGCTCCCAGCTTCTGTCAGTGCCAGGCACTGACATGTCAGGAGAGAAAGGTCACTGAGAGCAAGGCAACATCCATGGACAATGCCATTTTTTTTTTCATGCTCCACACACAGACTTTAACCTAGAAGAAAAGGATGGGCTAGTGAGTCAAGACCTATGTCTCAACCATAATTATCCTGAATGACCAAAGTAATGTGAGCATTTTGAGACTTAAGAAACAACCAAACCTCTCTAACCTTTAATTAAAATAAAGTTCTTGAGTATTTCGGGCTATACTCTTACAGATGGCCCTTTTACTCTCAGACAACATTATCTGTCAATATACATATAAATATGTGATCATAAAAGTATGTGATCATAAATTCTAATGCTTCAAGCCACACTTGTTCTGAAGAGGGTTCTGAAATTCATTAAAGAGATTTAAATTCATTTTATTTAATAATCCAATAAAGAACACACACACACATACATGCAAAGCAAACTGACCAAGGTACAGATTTACAGGACTGTTGTAACCTGTCTGTGCTGTGTGTGGAGTAAAAAGATGTAGTCAAGACTGTGAAAATCTGAGTTTCACACATCACTGTTCTTTGGAACTAACCTACATTGGGACACAGGGTATTCCAGTGACTGTCTACTCACAAGCCTTAGTGGCCACCCCCCACCCACAGTTAAGCACCTGGTGTCCAGAGATAAGGTATCCTCAGGTGAGATTTATAAGGCCCTTTGATAAAGAGAGAGGGTACAGCTACACTGTGCTTTTCTTATCCACTCCTGGATTTTACTTTCCAAGGAAAGACAATCACACCTCCTTGGACTAGCCAAGGAACAAGTGCTGATGGATCACTCCCTGAGATAGTTCTAAGTGAGGAGGAACTTCCTCTCTGCTCAGTTCAGTATATCTGTTGCTTGGTGTGAGGCCCTTATCTTCTGGTCACTTATACTTACAGAACATTGAAGACAGAGGCTAAACACTTAGGGGATTGACATCTGTCTGGGGAGTGGTGATGTGAATGTGCCCCTCCCTTTGCTCAGTTTGTGCGCCCTTATGTCCCTTTGCTTGGTTTGTGTGGCCTTATCTGAGCAGCAGGTAAAGGAGTACTGTGGGGAGATAGAATCTGGTTGGCTCAGCCTCACCCTTGGGTAAAACCGTGGAAATATGAGGCAAGTTAACACTCAGAACTATGTGGGTACAGGGAGAGCATACACCTGACGTATCTGCAGTGTGAGTAGCAAACATCTGGTCACTAGTGACAACAATGAATGAGGGACATCCAGAATCAATAATGAGAATAGGCAGGGTGAGGCTTCAGCAATTCCAGTGGAAAGAAGGAGTGTAGGAAGCCATAGTCCAGTAAAAACCTAAGGACATGTCATAGAGGTGACCTAGACAGGTTGTGATCAAATGGAACTGAACAGGCAGCCATGACCATGAAAGACATAGATGGATGCTGATGCTAGAGGTCAGAGAATGCGCTAGAGGTCAGAGAATGCGCTAGAGGTCAGAGAACGTCCAACTATGTCTCTTCACTCTTCAGTCCATCCCCCGATCCACCAAAAGTTTAACCCAACATTCCATACTGTATCTGTCCAAGTAAAAATTGCTGAGGGTAATGTATGAAGAAATTGGAGAACAGATGGAATACAGGAGTTTTGTCAGAAGTACAAAGTGGTTAGTGTTCAAGGAGACAGTTGATGAGCCTTGGATGGTGAAACTTTGTGGCAACCTATATGATGGGACTCATCCTAATAAGTATATTTATAGTGTGTAGACCAATAGTGTTTTAATAAAGTTCACTTAAACAACAAATGCATTAAGTACAAAAAGCTGACTTCAGATTCTCTAAGTAATGAAATGTGTGGCTAAAACAAAACCCACATGAATAATTTGAGATTCTAATGGAAAGTGTCACATCGTAGTTAATGATGCCTATCATTTTCCTGAATTAAGGTGATATTTGACCTTTGAAATTATATGATTATTTCATGGTCACTCAACTGGTATGTCTTTTGCTGGTGTCTGAAATGTGACAATTTGTACCAGCAAATTGAGTTCTTGTGCATGGGATCTTATTGTTTGGTAGGTTAAATCATTGGTCATGCAGACAGCTTTGCCTTGTGGATAAACATGGATGGTTTGATGTCCACATATTTATAGACAAAGCACAAGTGTTTGTACTCTTAGATATACATAGCCAATTGTCTTTACCCTATTTCAGTCCTAACTAGTATTAGACGAAATGAATTCTTAGAGAGTAGGAAAGATACACAAAGACCTTACTTTTTGCTTTTGTCTGGTTCTTCTGTGGTGGTGAAATACTGTTCTCACCTTCTGTACAGGTGCATCTTCTGAGAAATGCTGGCGATGATGTCACCATCACTGTTGAGTATCTCAGGGAAGCACCCTCATTTCTGAAGCTCCCGTTAGGTAAGTGGGAAGGGGAGATATTTTTAGGATTCCCACATCTTATCCACATATTTTGGCAGAGTGTTATAAATTATCTCCCAGGCACATGCTCAGAGGGAAGACTGATTTAGATGACAGAGGAGCACCACAAGATCCTAAGGTACTCCAGACATAGTAATCAGAAGGAACTCAGTGTCTTCCTTCATATGAACTCCATGCCATTGTACACACACACACACACACACACACACACACACACACACACACACACACACACACACACACACTAAATCCAGGTGAGTGTCTTTCACCTTTTGAATGGGCCTAACTATATGTTCTGAGTGTGCCTTTGTACTGAGGTTGAAAGTGAGGGCTGGCTATAGCCTGGCCCAATGGACAGCAGGGACAACATAGACAAGACATTTGCACAGCTTTCTCTACTGTACATCAGAAGTCAGTAACATTTCTGGATAAAGAGAGATGGTAAGTGTTTGGTAGCTGCTAACATTGGTGTAATATGTGTAGAACAAACAACCACAAGAATTTCGGCCTGTTTCTTGAAAAGAAAAGCCCACCATGGTTCTGAAGCTGCCATTACCCTCAAAAGAGCACTTGAAACCCAAAAACCTTAAAGTAACTTCCATTCACAGGCTTGTCTGTAATCTGAGGGTTTGGCCCAAAGCATTCAGTTATCTAGAAAGTCCTATAAGCCCCCTTGCTGAGGGAATGTGGCTAGACCCACCCTGAACTCCAATGAGGCCCCTTGCTGAGGGACTGTGCAGAGCTTCACCATTGTGGCTAGACCCACCCTGAACTCCTGTGAGGCCCCTTGCTGAGGGCTTGTGCAGAGCTCAGTCATGTGGTTAGACCTACCCTGAACTCCTTGAGCCCAGTTGCTCAGGGGCAATGTAGAGCTCCAGAGATAGATGCTGAATTCTCCTTTAATTCTATAAATGTCCATTCTCCTTTTATTTGGTTCTTTACAATCTAAAACAGTTAAATTTTAGTATCTATAAAATTTAAACACAAAGGCCATGATCATTCCATAAATCCATGCAAAATGGCTTCTGGTGAATACAAATCACTGAGATAAAATTTACTCTGCCTAAGTAGATTTTGTTAGGTTGCTTGTTTCTCTGAAGCAACAACTGTCCCACAGAGGTGATTGCTGCTGTAGAAAACTATACCAACAGTAAAGAAAATGTCCATTTCAACATTTCTTAAATTGATATTAATGGGAAAATTAATTCCCAGTGAGACTGAGTGAACAGATTTGGGTTTTTTCAGAATCTCAGTCACTTGGTGTTTTTATACAGATAGACTTTGCACATTGTAGTATTTCACTGTGTAATACACCATAACCATTATTTTTTTTGATGTTCTACTGCTCAAAGGAGGTACATCACAAGCTAGCAGTCAACCCCATTCCCCTCCCCCAGCCACTAGAAGTCACTGCTTTCTGCCTCTGTGGATTTGCCTTTTCTGGAAATGTGTATCAAGTATTCATACAATTTATGATCTTGGCTTGTTACTCCTTCCCACTTGCCACAATGCCTTCAAAGTTCATTGGTGAGGTAGCATGCATCCATTACAGCTGCATAACTTGGCTTTATATGGTTATAGGGAATTGCTCCATCTACTCTTTAGCTAATGAACACTTGTTTCTATTTCTGGGATGTTATGAATTATGCTACTGTGAACATTCATCAACAGGCTTTGTTTGGACATCTTTGTTAAGTCTCTACCTAGAGAAGAGGATTCTGGGTCCTACAATAATGCCATGTTTATATTAGAGCATATTTCAGAATGCTTTCCTCTGTGGCTCTGCTGCTTTGGGTCTATAGAAGTAGCCATAGGACTTTTGACAGATTATAGGTCAGTCCGTGAAGGAAAGAGTTTTATAACTAATACTTGTATATATTTTTCTTTGTTTTTTAGAACAACTCTTTATGTAATTAATAATTGCTAATACTGGGTTGGGCCTATAGCTTAGTCAATAAAGTGTTGCCTTGAAAACATCTTCCAGCATCTATATAAAAATAGCCAGGTGTTGAGAGACACGGTTATGATCTCAGTTCAGGAGATGTAGAGAAGTGGGCTTCCTGAGCCTCCCTAGCCTACTTAGTAGGCTTCAAGCCAGTTTAAAATACAAGGTTGATGGTACCCAAGGAAGGACAGATGTAGTTGTCCTCTAACTTCGACATGCATGTGCACACATGTGCATGTACCTCTCCACACACATGTACCTGCTCACAAATGAACATGTTCCTTCTATACACACACAATTAGTAACACTAACCAGCTTTTAAAGTGAATGTTCTAGCAGTAAGCAAAACAATATAGGAACTATTCAAATTTTTCTTTGAGGATACAGGAGAATAGCTGATAGTCACTGAGAAATTAATAGGAATCCAATGTCTACAAAGACTATTAATTTTAAATTTCTTCACTTACTACCCATTGCTTCTTCAGACATGTATTTATGGTGGCATTTATCATGTGTCACTCAGAGCAACAACATTACCTGGGGGACTTTAGGAGTGCACAGGCAGTTCAAAATGTTTTCATCTCTCTTGCAAATAGTGACAAATTGATTCCAGATATAAATTAAAGGCTTTGGAAAGCATTGCATGGACTGTCTTTAAAGTGTACATGGAAGTGCTAAAGGAAAAAATGCAGGTTATGTGCTATTGCAAAAGCAGTACCCTGTAATGGGCTGGGATAGATTTTACCGGGCCACAACTGTATGTATCTAGGGTAGTAAATGAGCAAAGAAATGTTCACTTGACAGTAAGTAGTATTTGTTTAAATAAAGGTAAAAAGATCTTGTGTCTCCCAGCAAATGTAGGAATATGTTGAAGTGCTTTGCAGTACTTGTTCTAACAGATATGACAGTGGTGGGAAGAAGCACTGACTTGTTAGGATATGCATGTTGGGAGGTGCAGAGGTAGACTGGAGATGAGCGGTCAGCTCCACAGCCTTTTTGTCACTAGGTAACCCCATCCATGTGCACTGAAGAGGGCTGACAGTTTACTACAGTTCTAGGAATGAAATGACATGATCAGTTACTGGCATGCAGGATAGTATACACCCAGTTTTTTGTTCCCTTCTTACTGTCTTTTTATGGGTTGGCTGATGGGAAGAGGACCTGCCTTCCTGTTTAATTCTCTTGATAACATTACATTCTCACATGATTTGCAGCTAGTTAGTGATACGCCTGCCACTGTGCTGTCCTGGACACTTCTGCTTCCTTTCTAAGAGCTCAGAAGGCCTTAGATCAGATCTCTCTCTCTGCTCCTAGACTCTAGAGGGATTCTCATGTGCTGCCAGATGTTCAGTCTCTCTGGGAGTCTGCTCATCAGGCACTGGTGCTCAACCATCTGCCTTTATGAGATGTCACCACAAAAATGAAATAACTGATACACAGGATCTGCCTATGCTTATTGTCTGTGCAGAAAATAATGGGGCTAGAGGTAGTCACAGAATACAGTCTTTTTCTTAGAGTTGTCCTTAGGACTTTGAATGAATGGCCTAGAGCCTTGGGAATGGCCCCAAGCTTCCCTTAACAATGCTTAATGAAACCACTAGTTTAACTTGATTGTTGAACTGTGTGAAAGCTGGTTGCAGGGTTATTCTTAAAGGGAGTTTGGAGTATTGGGCACCTGTTGTCTCTGGACTGAGTCGAATGTGCTGAGGTTTAGCCTTTACATGTTGGTCTTGGGAAAACCTTTATGAGTCAGATCATCTCCCATAACAGTAGGACACTTCACTGCAAAGAGACTCAGTAGGAAAATTTGTCAGTCACCCCCAAACTGTAAAATCTAATAGTTACAAATGATACACATGCCACATTTATTTTTTGCTTTTTTATACAAGTGAATCCATTGTGATTGTAAACAGTACACAAATGAATTTTAACTCAGATCTTCAGGGGTGGTTGTGATGGTGGTAGTGATAGGTGTGACTGATGCAGGATTATTCCTTCTTTGCTTTCATTGTCTACATTCTACCGACTGTTTACAGTAACAAGAGATCCAAAGGTCATCCACAATCATAACTCTGAGGAAATATATGCCATAATAATGGAGCGGAATAAGAGACTGTAAGGGCACATGGCCCTATTGTAGAGACTGCCCTGCTCCGCATCCTGGTAGTATATTATTATGTGATAGGCAGATGATTGCACTAGGAGCATTGATGGGGAGACCAAGCTCTAGGAAAGGAGGGGAAATCTCTGGCTAATAGAGTAGATCAGAGAGTCATCCTCAGCTTCAGTTCCACAGCCCTGAGAGGGACCTAGCAATGGACTTCTGGCTCTAGTTGTGTGTTTAGCAATCTTGTAGTCATATAGTCACACAGGATGTAGTTGACAACTACATCTGGAATGAATGCCTCTTATTTTGTTTCAGGGTCCCCAGGGCCATCCAGTGACCACAGCAGCAGGGCCTCATCGCCTCTCTTTGACAGTGGCCTGCACCTGAATGGACACTGCAGCCACACAGTAAGCACATGCAATCTCCTGACCTCACAACTTGGGAACCTCAACCCCAAGGGCCCTGGGTTGAGGGGCAAACTGTTCGTGATCCATCAGAGGCACATGCAGATGTTCTGGGAGAAGCAATGGCAAAAGGAATTTGTTAGTTCTATTAAAATGTACTCCCAGTGTGGGTTCTTTGTTCTTATACCCACTGAAGTACCTTAAACCAATAGTTCATCCTTGCATGGAAAGCAAACACTAGCCTTCATTTTGAGGTAGAATGCTTATGGGTGTAGACAGAAGTTCTCTATCTTGCCTGGTCCCTGTGGTCCCACAGCCATTTATTAAAAAAATCACTTGGAGGCTTAGTATTAATTACAAACTGTTTGGCCTATGGCTCAGGCTGTTACTATCTAGCTCCTACGTCTTAAATTAACCCATTTCTATTCATCTTTGAATTACCACATAGCTTACCAGTACAGTCAGTCAATTGTTTCTTGAGTAGCTGGATAGTAGGTCCCAGACTCCTATATCTTTCTTGGATTTTCTGGCTGGCTGTAAACTGTCTTGCCATAGGCCAAAACATCTTCTTTATTAACCAATGGTAACAACATATGTTCACAGCATACAGAAAGGCCATCCCACACCATCTGGGTTTCAGGCAACCTTACCAATATGGTCTCAAATTGTTTTTAAGAGATTTCCAAAAGACTTATATGAAAGGAGAATAGTTAGAATTTATTCCCAAATTCTTGAAAAAGAAAATAAGGAATTAATGAGCACTGTATATTTACCATCAGGATTATTCTTGTGCCTCACCTTCCCTATCTTAAGACTCTAGAACTGATTGCAACCACCAGTGTCTGCTACTGTGAGTCTGCCTCCTATTGCTGGCATCAGCCTCTTTCTGGGTAGGTGGGCTTATTATCCACAGACACCTTAGTGTAGAAGTAGATTCTTAGCATCCCACAACTAAATTTTAAAGTATATTTTATAGTAGATCCTTTCCTGCCCTCATGTTCAGGTAGGACTCAGGGGAAAAGATTTATGTTTGTTCATGTAATTATATAATACCATAATTTCTTGCTTTAACCATGTAAACAGTGTTTCATGCTTTAAAATTTGGCTTTCATGACTAAAAGTAAGTAACATACTTATAAGTCACATCTCCTAGTCTTGATCCCATAAACAGCATCCTAATTTTCACAGCCATAACTTGATGCTAAACATGAAGTTTGAGCCAACCACAACACCACACCTGTCGTGGCACCTACTCAGGAAGCAGAGGTAGAATATCAATTGAGCGTGGGAGTTTCAAGCCAGTCTGAGTAACATATTGACAGTCAGTTGAGACAAGTCAGCACAGAAGAGTAAATGGCTCTAGTGGCTGTTGTCCTGTGTTACCCTGGATACAGGAGTCATTGATAAACTGGGCCACTCACAGCCGGCAGTTCTGTATTTCCATCACAATGAAGAGCCATTTGTCTGTCTTCATAGTATAAAATCCATTACAATTCACAGAGCACTTGCACTGTGGACCATACTTTGGTGCTTGTAAACTTTTCTCTGTGACAAAGGACCTGAGATAGAATCTTAGTCCTCCTGTTTCTGCAAGATGCATCTGAAGGCAGAGAAGACACCCAGCTAGGAACATGCTCTTTGTATGAGAAAGTATGGCTGATGCCCATTTGGAGACATTGGACCTCAAGAGTAGGGAGGAAGTGAGCTGTGGCTGACAGTTCAACAAGACAATAAAACCAGGATGTGAATAATTACTGTTGTAAAATTTACCATAACATAGTCACTAAAGCTGAGGGAAAAATGACAAGATTGACAGAGTGATGGCATACTTCTTCCCTGAAACGAAGCAGGGAATCTCTGTTTTCAAAATAAAACATGTAAGAACTACTATGAACAGTTCTTAAGGGAGGCTGTAGTGCTTCAGTCAAAATAACCCATCATTTCCGACATCAAGTAGTTACTTTAAATTACATCCTGACAGCAATCTTCATTACCTAGTTATTAAAAAGTGCTTCCTTTGGGGGGTAAAAAAGGTTCCTTCTAAACTGGGGAAGTCAGTGCAAACTTTTAAGTTTACCTGCTGCTCATTTCTTAGTCTTATACCTCTGCATCCTGAAAACTATTTGTTTGTAAGTCTCTTTTTGAAGAGTTTGAAGTTCAAAAGTCCATAGTGTATTTGGCCTGAGATCCAACTTGAAATGTGACTATACTTTATCTATATTTAGATCTTGCCAAAAAAAAAAAAAAAAACAGTACTTTTTTTTATTCTACATTAGAATCTGGATTTGTTTTATTTTTAAACAAGTATAAATGATGTATATCTTTTTCCTCATAAATGAGACTTATTTATAAAAGTTATATAGACAATTATGTCCTAAGCAATTTTATTAGTCACTTTTCTCTGCACCATGACAAAATACCTCAGAGAAGTAACTCCAAGAAGAGAAGGTTTATTTAGCTCTCAGTTTCAAAGGCATTTCAGCCCCATCATGATAGGAAAGGCATGGAGGAGTTTGTGGGAGCTGAGCATAGGATGGAAGCTCCTTACACTATAAGAGAAAGAAGCAGATGCTGGAGGCCAGGGTCTGGAATGCAACCTTCAAAGACCTTGTTAATGACCCTCTTATCTAGCAAGACCCTATCTCCTAGAGATTGCAGATCCTTCACAATAGTCCACAGGCTAGGGATTCAACATTAAAGTAAAAACCTATAGAAGACATTTTCTATTCAACCTACCGCATCAATTCACATTTAAATTCATTGTGATTTTTATTCAAGGCCCATATTTTAATAAGGTAGGTACAGATGTCCAGATAAATCTGCTGAGCAGAAGGTACATTCTGGCTGTCCTTCTACATCCTCTGCATTTTGAGTGTCCTCCAGGCATCAGAGGTGGGGGCAGCTCCCTTTAACTCCTTGAGCTTCCTGTTTTCTCATCTCTGTTCTGAATACATGGCTACAATTATGTTTGAATTGATTCCAATTCCTCCAGCTGTTAAAATCACCTTCAATACCACTCTCCAGCTTGCTTCCTGTTCTGGATGGTTTTCCCCAGATAATAATGGGTACTGGGAAGGTTAGGAGTGTGTACATGTTGGGGTGGGGGGAGTACCTGACATGGCAATTCAGGATGAAATTGTACTTCTTGACTCAGAATATCCTGGCCTAGCTATTCTTTGTCCCGTTGTGCCTCTTCCAGAAAGGAAACTTCACAAACTCACTGTTCACGGGAATGCAGTGAGGAACTTTCAGACTTACCTCTCCCATATCCTCACTCTTGCATAGGAAGAGAGAAGAAGAGGGTTCCTGCCCTCCACTGGAGGTTTATGCTTGCTGTCTGTCTTGCAGCATAGGTGCCGGTAGTACTGTTTGCTAACTCAGCAACCTGCTGTTATCCAGGACAGTTTAGAGTCTGCACATTGTTCTTGAGCAGAGCTGCCATAGCAGGAGTGAGTAGCTTCTGTGCCAAGTAGTTTTCTGTGCTATCCGATGTAAAGTAACCCTCCAAGGATGCTGGGGGAAGTGCTCATCTGAGAGAGGTTTATGCTATGAAGAGGCTGCTCAGGGCTAATGTCTAGGAGCAAAAGCCCAAGTGATAAAGAACTTGGGCTCAGCTCGTAAGGACCCCGCAGACAAGGGGGGAATATTCTTTATAACATGAACAGAATATACTTTAAATGTTGGTTCTTTGTCATGAAATGTGAATTGTGGCAAGCACTCTGCTAGTTGCCACTGGAGAGCTGCTGTGGTGTTGTCTTGAGTTTATGGCAGTTCCTGCCCAATATAAAAAGCAAGGAATTAAGCTTATTTTAAAAGTGGGCTTCAGTTACCTTTTATTATTTAGATATGAAGTATTCCTCAGAACAGCCATATGTTAAAGGAAGGTCTCCAGATGCTGGATCCAGTCAAACAAAAGTGGTTTGATCATCACCTGATAAATGAATTGGTCTACCAATTGAGTTAAAATTTGAAGATATTTTTGGGAAGTGGTAGAAGCCAGGAAGTGAACCCAGGCTGAAAGTAGTAGCAAAGACTTTGAAGCTTGTATCTTTTCCTGGCCCCTTCCTGTAGCTCATTCAACTTCCAGGGTGCCCTGAGGTCAGTAGCTTCCTCCCATATTCTGGTTTGACTGTAAAATAACCCTGACATGCTTATTGTATAAATACTTGGTCCCCAGGTGGTGACATTGTTTGGGACAGTTGAAACCTTTTTTTTACATAGCTGGCAGACATGGGTCTGTGGAGTTCTAGCCAGGTAACTGCTAGGCACAAAGGGCCTATTACTCCAGTGGTAAGCTATGACTGCCACCATGCTTTCTCTACCACCATGGACTCTCTTAACCTGTGAACCAACATAAATCTTCCCTCTTTTAAACACTTAGGCATTATTCACAGTTATAAGCAAAGTAATTGATATATAACACCACAGTTTTCCACTGTAGTGTCTCAGCCCTCTGTCAGGCCCACAGCAGTGGAGCCGCCCATGAACCATAAGCTCTGAAACAGCCACATTAATTATTTCTTCTTTTTCCTGGGTGTTTTATCACAACAACAAAACAGTTGACACACCTCTCAGCTATGCAGAAGAAAAGCCAAGCCTTTCTTATGCCTCCTTAGTCTTCTGCAGCAGAGCATAATAAGAATTTACTAAGGCAAGTAGGGATGGCAGCAAATCCACCATTCACAGCAGGTTTCCACTTCAACATGGTTTACAGTTTAAACTCCTCTAAATACCTCTGAGGTCCTGGAAACAAAACAAAACAACTCTCTGTCTTTATTAAGATCTCGACTTTGCAGTCACTTGGTTTTCTGCAGCTTTGGCTGCAGACTGCAGGTGTAATGACTCTAGGTACTATTGGACCCTAGAACCCCTCCTTCCGGGTTGTCCTCCTACCAGAGTCAAGGGGATAGGCAGAGCAGATATGCAATGGTCCAGTGTTGATAGAGTGAGGTTTAGCAAGCCACATGTGTACAAGAAAAGATATGTGCAACGCTGGGTGTACACAGGAAAAAATATGTACAGCCATCTCTTATGTGTCAGTAAATGTTTTTGAAGTTTTTCCGAATCTAGTAGAACAAGGTTGTCCTTACTTTCAATTTTTATTACCCATCATTCTCTCTTTGTCAAATGCTTCAGCCTAGAAAAGTAGACGTGGATATAGCTAGAGTGGGCTGTGCACACAGGAAGCAAAGGAAGAACACAAGCTGCTTATAATGCAGTAGGCATCTCTTCTATTGTTGCTGTGGGCTTCCTAGCCAGACCTCAGACATTGTCACTTGTAATCTTGCAGTTATAAGATATAGCAATATTTGAGACTTCTCACAAAAATCTTTTAAAAATGCTTTTCAGATCCTTATAAGTGACAGTTCCATCTAAAAAGAGTCAGCCAAGTCCCTGTGGGAGCAGCACCCACCAACCATGCACATGAGTAGTGTCTTATGGCTTTCACTTCCAGTCAGAGCTTACCTGGGGTCATCAGTTTTTCTCTGCTCCGGTCAAATATTGCTTTTTATTGTGTTTGTGTGGTTTTGTTCTCTAAAATCACATTACCAAGGACTCTCAGCCCCAGAAGGATTTGTAAAGATGGACATTGCAAGCTGAGACCCACAGGCAGGTTTTTGTCTGTTGAGCAGCCGTTCTTATTCTAGATTGAACATGAAGTGTCCACACACCTAGAGACAGACTCTTGTCCTAGGTTTAGTGACTATTTATTGATCAAAGCATCCTTTAAAAATTGAAATGATTCTGTGCTTACCTACAAACAACATTGAGATATGGCAACACTATAATGGGCTTCATGTAAGAAATACACACACCACACCAAAAGCTATGTTGGGACATTTTGTGTTCAAACTGCATCTTCTCTTCTTGGTAAACTCTGCTGAGTAATGAATTTTTATTGCCTATTATATCAGAATATTCATATTCATGATTCACACCTTTATCAAGTCCTCATCATTTCTAGTGATTTTTAAAACTGATTTCATAGAAATAAACATTATACGAAGAAATTATGGAGCTTCACCTATGAGCGTTGGGGTTTTTTGTTGTTGTTGTTGTTTGTTTTTTGTTTTATTTTTTCAACATCTGAGTATGTCAGGAAGTCACAGACTGTGCTCAGGTGAAGTAAGGGTAGGACAGGAATTACTGGCAAGGTACTAGGTGTCACCCCGCTCTACCTGCTTGTTGTGACTTTACCAGTCAGTCAAACCTCGGCAATATCACTTGATGCTCATCTCCAAGGTGACCTTATTTTAAAAAATTGTTAAGCATTGCATTTTATTCCAATGAATGGAAAGTTGAGTTAAAATTTGTTTACCAAATTATGTCAATGCTATGCTAAATGGTGTACTCATGTATATATGTGATGGAACTCATAAACATCGGAAGTTGGAGACAAACTTTTTTCTTGTAACAGAGCAAGGTATAAAAGGAATAGAGAATCCCACCTGGAGTGACAAATGCACCAAGGCAGCGTTCCATGGTGCTAAACAAAACTGGAGTGTCAAGGTAGCCTAGATACTAAAAGCAGAGACCAGGGTCATATTCAATATCAATAAAGTAAAATTTATTGAAAATGGACTGGGATCTTGTCTTTGAGAAATTGCCTATGTGATTTATACACACAGTGAAGTTTTTAAGTCAATATGCTAAATATTGTCAAACACAGGCATGGAAATCTAAATGGCCAACCCAGGCTTCCTGTGTAGCACGATTCTCAGACGAGAAAATTCCAAATATCAAGAAGCAGCAGTTAAAAAAAAAAAAAAAAAAAAAAAAAAAGAGCTAGATAAAGCAAGGACCTTGTTTTCAAGCAATGGAAACCTAGTGGTTGAAAACTGCCAGCCCTGACAGCAAGGCAGGTCACAGGAAAGCACCCCTCTAGGGTCAATGTTGGGACAATGGAAAGGAAACAATACACTATTCTGCTGACTTCAAAGGCAAGGGGACAGGTGCAGATTTCTGACTTAGCTGGACTCCATGTGACAAAGCAGAAATAACCTACCAGGTTACAAGAGAAAACCAGAAGAGCCGGAGTCTCCATTATCTAGCAGAATCTTCAGACAGGGAAATGCTCAGGAAAAAGGCTGCTTAGAACAAAAGGTTCCCTCAGGGAAGAGAACCAAGGGGTCTTAGACAAAGACAGATGATGGCTGTCAAGTTGACTTTGAGGTTCCCTGTGCTTAGAGTTGAGATACAGTTGACTCTCTGGACATCCAGCTGAGTATGCAGGGAAGTAACACCTTACACACTGGTCTGCTACCTTTCTCATCACAGAATGCTCGGGAATCTTCTGATGTGATGTCTTAGTGTCAGCTTTCACCCTCTCTGGTAGACAAATGTCTCTCAACTGCTTATAGAAGCCACTGTCTCTGAATTCAGGACACACCTTCGCCAACAAGAAGGCAGGTTCTGAGTTCCATCTCGTCTGGTATTCAGTGGCTGGTTTGGCCTGATTCAGTGAGATATGAGACTTGTAGAAATCATAAAAAATAAATCATAACCATCATTATAGTTTTCAGTCCACTGGATTGTTGGGGTGGGAAGAAAGTTTAAAATCTGTCCTAAAAAGAAAAGCACATTTTAATAGTTACTATTCTTGTTAGTACATTTTCCTTTTCACCAACAAAATCTGTTTCCTATTTCCTGAATAATTATCAGAGCATGGTAGCTGGTTAAGAAAGCAGAACAGGAAGTCTGGCGGGCTCCCCCTGGTGGGTCACCCTTTGGGATACAATGCAAGCAAGCAAATCCAATTGTCCCCACATAATCATTGTCACACCTGTTGTGTCAGGTATTGGTGTATTCATACCTCATTCTGGTTCATCATTTTTTAGTAAAGTGTTTATGTCATTAAGTAATCTGCATGTTGGGAAGGGTTTGAAGGATACATCTGTCTGCTTAGACCAGCTTCTGGTCTGGTCTTCTGGAGAGTGCCCACTCTGCTCACATGTCTCCTCACCAAGTCCTTTGAGCTTTTAGAGATTCCTTGCTGCTTGTTAGCAGTGTCCAAGGGTGAGCTTTTAAAATTTTAGTATCATTTCAGTCTAGGAGGCCTCCCTATCCCCATGTTCTATCCTACGTGGGAGACCACACACAAGTGTGCACAGCCCAAAGAAACTAGACTGTTTCTACAAGCTCACAGACTGCCTTCCTATTGAAACAGTACTTGCTTGCTCTCGACATTCCCAAGAGTATAATCTCTTTGGCCTCAGGTCCAGGCAACTGGACCAAGTAACTTCACCAAAACTAGACCTGTATGGTGAGGTTCCTGGCTTAGGTTCTGGTGTGACTCTCAAGGCAGATCTTCACCTGAACAATGGAAAAGGGCATATTTATATTATTTGACACAGGTTATTGGCCAGGTTGATGACAATGAACACCCTCTCAAGAAAGAGGATGGTGAAAAGACTATGTCCCCATTCCATAGTGATTCTAAAAAGGGCAGGCATACATGGCCAGGTTCTGAATTAAAGTGTGTCCCCGTCCTTAAGAATCTTGCTCTATGGCCTCAGCCTGGCCCTGACACCCTCAGATAAGTGGCTTGTCTGGCTTCCTACTCCTTCTCAATATAGGGATTTGATTATCTTGTTGTTTATTCTCTGTGTAGCAGACGCCATGATTCTTTTAAAACCTGTATTATAAAGGCATTTTTACAAGTCGACTTTTACCTATTTCATCAGACAAAGTTTTGCCACAGTTTCCTTCAAAGGTGCCTATTGTCTGAGGCTGAAAGCCATGATTTTTAGGATCTCCAAAGCCTGAAAATTAAGTGGAGAGAGCTGCCGTCACCCCCTTAGGGACTGCGTCCCTCTCGGGTCAAGAGGAGGATTGACTTCACATTTTTCTAAATGGTTAACAAAGAAACTCAAGACCCACCATGCATGACAGTCTAAAAATATATCTTATAACTGAGATTCATGTCCCATTAGTAGAAGCAATTTCATTTTTGCCCACATTCCTGGGTCTCTGACATCCATCAGCTCAGCTTGTTTTGAACTAGTTTCTCCATTTCTCCTAAGGCCTCACATTTTTAAGTTAAGATCTGTCATGAAATCTGAGGTTCTCTTCCAAATGCAGTTTTCTCTTCCCTCTCTTTTAGTTAAAAATATTGTTTAAAACGTATCTTAAAAAGCTTTATATTTTATATTCAAATATGAGTGCTGCTTTCTGTCTGGATCTCTGAGAAGTCATCTTGTATGCTTTCATCAGTTGAAGGGACCTGATCTGAATTTTGTGGGATGGGTACCTCTGCTGTAAGCCTCTCTAGAGAACAGTGTTCTGACTGGCCCTATACTGACGGACTCTTGCTTTTGTTTCACAGGCTCCATCGTCACCTTCCTCGCCCATAGCTAATGAACCAAAGTATGAGAAGCGCTGGCTAGACACCTTGTCAGTCCCTTTGTCCATGGCTCGGATCTCCAGGTACAAAGCTGGATCAGAAAAGCTCAGGTACGTGACCAATGTTGGAAGTGGGAAAAACAGGTGAACCTGGCACTGGAGAGAAAGGCAGCAAACTTGGCATTGTGGGAAAGCCTGGCAAACTCCACGCTGTGCCAAGTCCATCCACTGGTTCGTGTCCTGACAGCATAGTTGGCAAACACAGGCACTGTCCTTGCAGGGTAGCATTTGAGGAAGTATTGAAGGCCAAGACGAAAGGGATACAGAGGCAATTGGAGTGGCTGATCTTTATTTTATTTTTTTTTCCTAAATAGGAACTGTTCTTTCTAGCAAAAGCAATTGTCCATGCTTAGAAAATAGTACAAGAAGATGAAATTCTATCTTCAGCCCTATCAACAAAATAGGTTCAATTATAAAAGAAAGTATGGTTTTCCAAATTACAAATAGATATTGAAAATAATTCATTTAAACTTGATGATCTTCATTTTCTTCATTAATAAAGTAGAAGGCTTAGGCCAGCTCTTGTGTTCTGTTCAATAAACGCTATTTGTTTGGAAGCTCTGTTAATTATGTAGTTTAAAGATGTATCTGGGAAGGCTCATGTCCCCTTCTGGGTAGGCTGAGAGGCCTGTGCCTCTTGCTTGAGTTTTGAGAAAAGCCAGATACAAGGAACAGTGGCCTGCCTACCAGCTTTAGTTAGCAAAGTCATAGCATGAACCTCTTTTTGTAAATTGAACCTTGTGTGTCATGATGTGTTCCTGTGTGTGTGTGTATGTGTGTGTGTGTGTGTGTGTGTGTGTGTGTGTGTGTGGCTTCACTCTTTTATGTGTAGTGTGAGGACAGTGTGTGTATAAAGTCGTACTGTGATGAGTGGTGTGAGCATGTATGTGTTCTGAGGCTTCTTTTTATATATAATTATCTGTATATTTATAGGATATAGTGTAATATTTCATACACAACATATGGTGACAAAATGAGGATAATAACCTCAAGATTTATTATTGTTGTTGTTAGGGGTAGAGAGATGGCTTAGTGGCTAAGAACCTATACTCCTATTCCAGAGGACTTATTTTGGTCTCAGTACCCGCATTGTGTTTTTATAACCACCTGTAACTCTAGCTCCACGGACTCTAACACCATATTCTGGTTTCCACAGGTACTGCTCTCTTGTGTACATGCCCCTAGACTCTCCAAATGCATATGCACATTTAAAATAAATCTTTTCTTTATTTGGGAGGTGTGGGAGCAAATAGGTGTAGGTAACAGCAGAGGCCAGAAGAGGGTGCCAGATCTCCTGGAACAGGCATTACAGGTGGTTGTTAGCATCGAATGTGGCTGTTTTTCATAGTGTGGGCATTTGATATTAATATTCATACTCAATGAAAACTCAATGTAACTACATCTATTTGTTCCTTCTTTAATTTTCTTCATTAATGTTTTATAGTTTTCAATGATCAGATCCTGAACTTCCTTAAATTTATCCCTATTATTTTTCACAGAGGAGTGTTCCCTTATTTTTGTAGTTTGGTCCTAGTATTCAGAAACACTACTGATTTATGCATGATGATTTTGTATCTTCTATGTGTACTAAGTCTACATGTCAATGTGAATAGCTGTGTGTATGTGTGTGTGTGCATGTGTGAGGTCTTTACGGTGCTTTTGTGTATAAAATCAAGTCATCAGCAGAGACAATTCCATTTCTTCCTTTCCTAAATGTCTGTGAAGATTTCCCTTTTTCTTGCCCACTTGCTGTTTAGTATTTCTAGTACTATGCTAAATAGAGGAGGTGAGAATAGACATCTTTCTCTTGCTCCCAGTTACAGAGGAAATACACGTTATTTCACTGATATTGTGGTGTATGCTGTGGTTTGCTGTGCTTCTTGGTTTTGTTGAGTATAATCCATGCCTAATTTTTTAGAATATTTTTTATTATGAACTGGTGTTGAATTTTGTCAACTGTTATCTCTGTAGCCATTGAAATAAATGGTCATGCGATGTTTACCCTTCATTCTCTCGGCATTTGCTGTGTGTACTTAATAATCCTTTCATACCAAGGACAAATTAAAGTTGGCCACATGAATGGTCATTTGATTATTCTGTTTGTTAATGTTAATGTCTTCCTCATACTAGTGTTTTCTTATAGTGGCTTTGTCTGACACTGGCAGACAAGCCTGCCCTAGAGACTTATGGAACTATGGCTGGACATAGCTGCTCTAAGATGATAGTTAGGAGATGCTTGCCTGAAATCTAGACCTGTCGAGATCTACTGGAAACTAAAATCAACAGGCCTGACCAAGTATTAGAAGTGGGTGTGTCTCCCATGTGGATTTCTTTTTCCCTTGACCATAGCCCAAAGGACTTCATGAACACTGAGGAACCATTCAGTATCAGCTATGAGAAGGTCTTGGTACAGTTATCCATGTCTCCCTCTAGGTCCATGTTTTCAGAACAAAGGTAAACCCACACCTGAGGTACTGCACTGAATTATGGGAATACTCTCAGATCAACAGACCTTCCTCTATTGCCCTGGTGTGAGACTCCTCCCTTGCCGAATGGTTTCAGAAACAGGCCCTGGGCCAGGTATGGCTATGATCAAACCCTTTGGGGAGTAAGACTGAGTTAAAATTATACCACACAAAACAGAAATTAGTTGTTCATTGAGAATTTGAGGGCAGATGATGCTGACATGAAACTACTATATAACAACAGCCATCATGTTCCCTGAGGGTCTCAGTAAAGAGCAGAGTAGGCTCAACCCTGTAAATGCCTGTGACAATATAGCCATGTTGTGTTACAGACTGTTCAACCTCATGCTGCAACTTCGAGTCCTGGGTTAGCTATCAAGGTGCCTCTCCCAGAAGCACAGCTTGACTACTGATCGTGACTATGAAGAATGTAAACTATTCATGGAGGCAAGATAATATTTCACTTAGCTCTACCACACTGATTTTCCTACTGTGGAACAAATAAGTAAAGCATAGTGACTGACACATGACAGTGGCTTAGATGGCCATTGTTTGGGTTCAAGCTAAGATCAAGGCATTGGCCTCACTGGTCCATCATCAAGGCTAAAAACCAAGAGTAATATGTATGCCATCAGACCATTGACAATCTTTCTGATAGTGAAGAATATGTAGAAAACTGAGCAGGGGGGTTGTAAAGCCCAGAGGCAGATGCTATAAGGAGAGAGCTCAGAGAATCAAGACTTCAGAGAGGCATGCAGGACTGGGGTCGGGGATTGCCCCAGCTGCCCTCTAGGGGATGGGATGGGGCTGCTTGCAGGTCCTTACCACCTATGTTTTCTTACTAAACAAAGAGAAGCAGAGAGAAAATGAATACTTCACTGTTTCCTGAGATGATTTTGTGAAAGCAACACAAAGCCTAACTGTAGGTGCAGAGGAGCTGGGAGATGCCTCAAGCAGAAGGTGACTGTGCCCAAAGAAGATCTATTAATTGTCAACTTGACTGGATCCATGATCTACATGTGTATAAAGAGACATGCCTCTGTGGAAGTCCATAAGGGTATGTCCTAAAAGGCTTAATCAAGAAAAAGAAGTCACCTCAGACTGGATGGCACCTTCCAGTGGCAACTTAAATACAAGGAAGCCCAAGGGGAAAGCTGCTACCTTTACCAAGTGGCCTTCACTCTCTGATGAAGACAGCATCTACTCTGTTGCTGTCCCATCTCTTACTGCCATTGGAACCCATTTTTGGCCTTGCACTGTAGACTGAAGACCAGTAGCTCTGCAGGATCCTATAGGCTACACCAGGAACTAAGCCATTCAACTTTATAAATTTAGTAGCTGCCGCTGCCCAGCCTCTCTGTTGCAGCACTAATGTTGTAACCTAATCTAATAAATCTCTTTGGATAGGGGGGCATGAGAGGAGAGAGAGAGAGAGAGATGATAGGTAGATAGATAGATTCCCTTTATTGGTACTGTTTCTCTAGAGAACCCTAATACATGAACCTAAACAGTGCAGGAGCCCATGCTCTCCCACCACCGTGTGTTACATGATCCATTCCCAGAGGCACAGTCTTTGGTCTCCCATATAGAGGACCCATTTCCATCCCTCTTGTTTGATGCTGGCTTTGAAAAGGATAAGGAGTCATTGACCTTTTTCTTTCTGCATGTCAGGATAGGGGGCGGGGAGGGAAGGACAAAAGAGAATGGGAGGAAGCAAAGACTACAATTTCAGGTCCTGTTGTTCCATCCAGATTCTAAAAATAACAATAAAGATTTGTTTCATAACTTAGGGAAAACCCCATTTTTTTAAGTGTTCCCCTTCCATAAGAATCAGTGAGGACCAGATGGGCTTTGTGGAGTCAAAACAGAATGTTTAGACATGTTGCAGATAAGCATGTTTTTGCAGTTATAGTGCGAGTCACACATATCCTGATAAATGCTTTGATCCATTTTGCAAAAGATGGTGCCATGTTTAAACACTCATTCCAAAAATAAAAAAGCTTCTCTATAGGATGTGTCAGGCAGTCAAGGTCTCCCACAGTACAGTGTTCTCAATGTCTGAGAGCCTTGGCTACCAGCTTCATGTAGTATTCAGGTAAAGAGTCTTGAACACCACACATCTCTAGAAAGAAAGGTCAGCTGTCAGACTCAGGATTGTCATGGGTCACAGTGTAGGTCAAATCTGCATGGGGAGTTGTCAGTACTAGGACCCTGTGGTCATCATCTAGCATGGTGTTTAGGTATTTATTCTGGAGGTTGATCATGAAAAGAGGGGAGCAGCAGGTTTCATCTTTCCCAGGACTGTGGAATCCTTTGTTGGATGCCTTGGCAGTGGGACAGCTGCTTTGCTATTTTTCTGCCCTTCAGCACCTCCTTCCAGCCTATCCAGGAAGGGACCCCACCACATTGCCAGAAGCAAGCCGGTGATAGTACTGATGTTGTTTTCTCACTGCACTATCTTTAAATACACAGAGAACTTCATTTTATAGACAGAAGACTGACAGAAATAATGCCTTGCTACATGGGCTCCGATACCCACTGTGCTACAGCTTCTTAGCAGGCACTTACATGAAAGAGTGTTCTGCAGAAGCACAGACTCTTCTGGTGGACTCAGGTCACTACTGCCTTGGCTAGTGACCACTTGTGCATAATTGTCCTGATCTGAGCCTATGCAGCTCCAGAAGCAAAATGCTGCTGCAACTGTCCCCTCAGCCATCACCACACTTATCTCTCCTGCCACAACTACCCATCTTTCTTCCAGATTGACTCACACATAATCTTTTCACTTGCTCCCTCTGTGCCTGACTCCCTCAAACTGTCTTTCCCCCTGCATCAAATGTCAGTTTCTCTGTAGAATCTTTCATTTCTATCTCTGAGGATTATTCATTTTGTCTGTAAGGGATTAGTGCTGATGGATCCTGAAGCCTCCACTTTCAGACACAAAGATCACTTCTTAGCCTAGCAAGATAAACTCATTGCAAGTTCCCCCATCTGAACGCCAAGTTGATTCTCCTTTCCTTTGTGTGTACAGATTTAATAGGCTCTCAAGATCTGAAATGAAAATAAATAGGAAGAGGTTTTAAAGTTGGAAGAATTGAATCATAATAGATGAAAGAAGCATAACAATGTGCACGCTTTTCTCCCGGAGCTTGCTCCTGGCTGCCTGCTGTGCGCACAGATCTTTCATCTCCATTAATGGCAGAGGCATCTGACTCCTCAGCTCCTGACTCATTGCTTTAGGGAAAGTCATTTTATCTTGACGGTCTGTCCTCAGTTTACCAACATCCTCATCTTGGCAATAAAATTAAGGAACCACAAAGATAGAGGTTTTCACAATAGTAAAGAAAGAGATATAGTCACTGGTTCTTATCCAGGAAAATTAATACTAGGTCCAGAGAGCTTTAGTTGGGAGAGGAGATGTAGAAGATTCTAGATGCACTGACTTTCCCAGTGTCTAAAGTGACCTTGGGGTTTAATCTGGCTCGTTAAATATAGTCTGAACTCAAAGCTACACAGGCCAGGCACCTGACAGCATCAGAGATCTGATATTCACTATGCAGTATGGAGTCCCTATCAGGTATGGGAACTGGTCCTCCTAACAATCTGGTCAATTGCCACCTCATTTTGATCTTACATTTAAGAGCTGCTAATGGGGCCTTTAAGGGGATGTTGATAGACCTTTGGCCAGTCACCATGAAGACCAAGTCTCTCCCAATGATACTCTTCTGCCTAGATTCCTTCTTTACAGTGAAGGGTCCTCCTCTGTGTGTGGAGTTGAGAGGAGACTCCTCAAGCTGCACTTTGCAAATGCATTCTGCTTCTTGCTCAGTTTAGATGTGATCCTAAGAAAGTAAAGAGTTCTCCAAGACAAGCAATTTCCTGGCATAGAGGGGTTTTTGTTTTTGTTTTTTGTTTTGTTTTGTCTTTACTTACAAAAGGTCCTATTCAAGGCTTCTGCCAGCTTTCCCAGGCAGCACTGTGACTCTCCTGCATCTACAATCTACAGCTGTGGCCTGGTCCCAGAAGGAAGAGTAACAGTCCCTGGCCGTCATAGCCGATGTAGTATTACCAAACCAAAAACAGAAACTAGGTTCAAATGAACTATGAGGTCGGAGAAGAATGAAGCATGTGCTCTTGGAAACAATAGTTGCCATGGTTTCAGTGCACAGGGATCTTACAGTTTCTCCAGATCAGATATTGTCACTTTCAAGAGCTAAGAGAAGGCTGGAGCCAAAAGCCCTTCCTTTCTCCTGGTGACTGTGGTTCTTTGCCATTGCCAGCCCAGCCTTATAAGTAAACTTGTGTCAGTTTCTAAATCCCAATAAATAGTACCTTCGTCAGAGGGTGAAGATAACACTATTGCAATGTTTGAAAACTGATGCATCCTGTTTATTACAAAGGAGGGGTAGTTGCCAGCTGGCTCTCTTTATTATTTTCAATACCATTGTTTATAAGATGTGTAAGTATCTTCAATTTCCTCCCATATTATTAAAATTTTTATTTTAAAGACTTACAGAGAAATACAAGGAGAATTAATACATTATTTGAAAAAGCATAAAATTCATTGCACATTGTTGACCTGTTTGAAAACACACATCAAAAGAGCACTCATGTAACTCTAGCTACAGGTGATTCAGCACCCCCTTCTAGCCCTCAAGGGTACCCATACATGAACACATGTACACACACACACACACACACACACACACACACATCTTTTTTTTGTTTTTTAAGACAGAAACAGGAGAGGGACATAAAAATTCTATATTCTTGCCTTTTTAACTATCTGAGAATTCTCTCCCTCCCTGTCCCCTCTCCTCCCTCCGCCTCCCCTCCCCTCCCTCTCCCCCTCCCTCCTCTCCTCTGTTTCCTCCTCTTTCTCCATCTTCTGTCTTTTTGAGACAGGGTCTCACCTATCTATAGCAGAGACTGGCCTTGAATTGATCCCCCTGCCTCTTTTTCCTGCACCCAGTGAAAATCTTAATTTTCTCACTTCTATAAAAATCAGTAGAATTGGAAAACATTGCCGGAGACTCCTTGGAGCAGAATTTATGCATCACGAGGCAAGAACTAGTTTTCAGTTTCCTGCCAGCATCCTCATGAAACAGAAAGGCACAAGTGACCAGAGGGTTTGAATTCTGTTGAGCAGTGTGCATGGTGTGGATGAATCACAGCTTGTCCCAGCTCCATGAGCATCTGGACAGCACAGTTCCCTGGTACATGAGACTCTTTAGCAAAGCCAATATATTTGTTGATGAAATTTTCTCAAAAAACACTTGGAGCATCATTTAGCATTTGGTCTTGTAATGAAAAGGAGACTTTTTGTGGAGCAAGTTATAAAATAGCAAATTTTTAAATTATGATGCAAATAGAAATGAAGTTTTATAAGTGAGGGGTTTGATTGACAGACAAGTTTATGTCCCACCACTCTTTTGTAGAGTCAATACATTATAGTCAACTGGCTTTGAGATAATCTAACAGGTTTTCATTTGAATAAGGAATAAATAGATTGTGTGGTTACTAACATGGATATGGAAGTTGCAATGAGATTGGATGGTCAGCACCAGAGAACACACAGGGCTCCCTAACTGGAGCCTTCAGGAAGGAGTTGCTGCTTGAAACTCAACTGTTTCTTCAGCTGTACATGGGCTTTACATAGCTCATTTAGAGTGAATGGGGCAGTGTATATGATGACCATGCAGGTGGGTGCAATAGCTCTCTTGAAACAGCCCTGTCCTTGGAAAGGGACATCTTGGTGATCCCTTGCTGGAGTAGGCACAAGGCTTTGGGTCTCGGGATACCTGGATGCAAAAGTCGCTCTGTATGACAATCCAGCAGCTTAAAGAAAGAGAGGGAGGGATCCCTATATCAGGTAAGAGCTCAATATACTATGGCAGATTTCCATCCATCTTCCATATTCCTAATCGGTAGTTTTTCTCTGATGTATAAATATATTTTACATAATACTTTTATAAAATATCAAATCCTATCAAAACTCTATTGGTCTCAGCACTATTAACTGAGATTCCATTCAGATCCAGACAAAGGGCTAGACTTTACCCCATCCTCCTCCCACTGACAAATGAGGACTGGAGCCCTGGAGTCTGCTTGCTTTCCTGTTTGTCTAAGGGAAGAATAAATGTAGAGTCTAGGACTATACCTGCTTTGTGTTCTAGATTGATTTATCACCTTCTCGGTATCCACTTTTAGAATGTCAATCATTCTTACCAGAAAGCTTGAGAACATTTGTCTGACATTTTGCTTATTTTAGTATCTGTGTGTTTAGTGGTTGGGGCACTTTTAGTTTTTGGAAGAGCCCAGTTGCCTTGCTTTTTCATGTTTCTTGTGTTGTGTCCCTGTGTTGTGATTTACACATCTGTTGGGTTGCATTACTTTTCTATATTTGGGGGCAGTAGGAGTCTTTGAGACTTAACATCTGGTGTACAGAGAACATCAGTACACCAACACTTATTTCTGTTGCAGAAACCTGTCTTTTTGGAGGCTGAATTTTAGGGAAACATGCCAGGTTTATATTTCCTACTTTGCCAGTCAGTCTTGTTCCCTCTGCTGGTTGCTCCTCTCTCCAACTGCTTCACTGTCCAAATTGCTCTTTGGTGAGTTTTTTTCCTTCTCACAGCTTGACCCTGCATAGTGGACAGCTCACATTTTCTATTTCTAGACAAGACATGTCCCTAGTGCCCACACTTGACTGTTCCACCACCCACTCCCAGCTCTACTTGGGAAGCATCACAAGCAAACAGATGGCCCGTACTGTCCCTAGCCTGGGCCTTCCTCACATGCTGGGTCCAGTTCCTCCAGCACAGCTGCTAAATATTTCAACTATACTTGTGTGCATTCACTATTGATTCCTCTTCGTCCCATGATCTGAGTTCAATCTCTTGACTGATTTCCCCTCCTCATCCATGTCCCCAGTCTGGTTTTTCTAAGCAACCCTCCTTGTCTGGTTACTCCAGCAATATCAGTCTCCTCTCATATGCCCCACTGTCCCTTTGGCCATTTCCATTACAAGGGGTTTGCAAATTTATCATCCATTTATGATCATGCTATTTCTTTGCTTATAGTCTCCTGGTGACTTCCTCTTGCACTTAGAATAAAGTCCATGTCCTGGCAATGTCCAAAATAAACACAAGGACATATTTTAATGCTGTTTAGTGCCACATAGAGAAAGTGATAATTTGTTATAGAATATGCAAGTCTAAAGCAACAGGGAACGAGGAGCCTTAAAATGAAGGAATTAGAGACACATGGTTGTACCAAGAAGACACAGAGGAAAGAAGCAACTAGAAACAGCCATGTGAAGGCTGTGGTGAAAATATCTGGCTCGTTTCTTAATCCATTCTTTCAGCTCCCTGCGTCTTTAAACCCTCCTTCACCTTAGGATCATCCTCGGATGAAGCTTTCAAAAATACACTCATCACCCTTTATATTCCACCAGGCTGAAAAATTAGCTGGAAATAATTAAATCCTTCATTCTCATTCAGAAAGTGCTAATTAGGATGGGGACGGCCGAGGAGATACATGTTTTTGAAAAGAAAGATTATTCACTCGTGGGAAGCTGTTTTGAGAGCCACTCACACATAGGAAAGTCTGGGTAGCCCTCCTGCCCTAAATCCTCATCTGTGTAGCATAATTCATGGTTGAAAGGTTATTACTACATGGTTTAGAGTTGAGTATGGGTTTTAAGGACATCTTAGGTCAACCACTCCCTGTGTTCATGCTAAAGCAAGGATAATGGGGCTTTTCTGGAGCTCTGCTGTCCATCCTAAATACATGCACTGGGAAGTTCAGTGTCAGTCAGCACTGAGTGTGATGTTTGACGTCAAATTAGATGCTGTGAGGTAAATGGGCTTTGAAATGATTACAGCTAAGATGCCTATAAAATGATAACTTCGATTTCAACCAGAGCAAGGCTTCTTTCACATCTGTTCTGCTTTCCTTTTGCCTATTGAATTAGAAGTCGTTCCTAATGAGGGTGTTCAGTGTGGGTTTTCATTGTCGTAAAGCTAATCTATTATGCCTGTTGACTAGGAAAGTAAGACTGCCTACTGTTTCCCAGGTGTGTCACATCTGAGCATTCCACAACAGGTGCTGATAGCACCTGTCCCCTACTGGACAGACTGACTGGAACAGGTGTCATTCTCTCACAGCTGACAACCTCCCTGGTGTCTTCTCCTCTGCTGTAGGTCCAGTGCATTTGAGGTGTTGGCCCTGGATGGAACAAGCACAGGAGTCCTTCAGTTCTCCACTGCCCAGGACTGTGCTGACTGGTTGCGTGCAATCTCAGCCAACATCAATGACCTGACACTTCAACATGTGAGCATATGGCCTAGGATTTACTTCTACTTAATGTTTGCATTAACAACAGTGGTGAGAATTTTCCAAGTATAATTAACCCTCTACAAGGTTGGGTCTGCATGCAGAACATATACGTGTTTCAATAGATCAAATATTCAACTCAAATTAGCTTAAACTTAAGCAATTAAAATGTATCTAGATATAGACATTTGGAAACTTTCAAGCTAGTTCTCTCTCTTTCCACACTTATACATAAGTGTGTGTGTGTGTGTGTGTGTGTGTGTGTGTGTGTGTGTGTGTGTGTTATATAATGTGACATTTTTATCTGGATAAACTAATAACTAGGATAAAATATAATATATACATCCTGGCTATTCTCTGGCTTCCTCAAATATGTGCACACATATACATGAGCACAAACTTAGATACACATACACACAGTGACATATTGTATATTTAATAAAACTTGTCTGAAAATCAGAGGACAGAGCCAAGGCATGAAGATCAGGGAGTAGTGACCCATGCATGCCTTTAATCCCAGCACTCGGGATCTCTGTGAGTTCAAGGCCAAACAGAGGCAGGCAGTGGTGGCTCACACCTTTAGTTCTAGTACTGGGAAAGTTGAAGGAGGAAGTGAGATCATCGCTGGGTGGAGAAAGATGAGGAAGGAGTCCATGCTTCACCTGCACTCCCATTCCCTTTCAGTTGAGAACTCAGATTCATTTAGTCTGAGGATTCCTGGAGACAGGATCTGACTTTTTGGCCTGAGGAGTTGGCTAGGTGAGAAGTGACTGTGGCTTGTCTCTCTGTCTCTCTGATTTTCATTAAGGTTTTATTAAATATACAATATATCACTACATATCCCTATTATAAGAATTATTTAATGGCAATTGATTATATAAAAGGTTAATATTTTTAAGTGTTTATATAAACACTCATTGATACAAAATTAAACCTTAAGACAATCATAGAGAGCTGAACTGTCTCAGGCAGTGACAGTGTCCATCATCCCCCCAAAACACAAGAACAAACAAAAATGGCAAGCAATATGGAGCTGGCGACACCCCGTTCAGGGTCTTGAGACCTCAAAGTTATGCCTCTGGATCTCCCTCAATAATGCCTAAATCCCACCACATATCCCCTTTTGATTAAAGGCATGGGTCACCACTCCCTGACCTTCATGACTTGGCTCTATCCTCTGATTTTCAATAAAGCTTTATTAAACATGCAGTATATCAACACACACGTACGTACACACACATACACACTCACACACACACACACACACACCAACCATGATCATTTATTTTTAAAAAATTAAAAGGGACACACCTAACCACAACATATGCTGTGTCTCACTGAAGGCATCTGGGCCAGAAAAAAAACAAAAATGTTTTCTGTATCTGTGAATGATAGAGTAAATGTTCAAAGATTTGTAAAATTGAGGAATAAGTAGAGAACATAAACTCTTTGTTAAGTCTCTCATGTAGTATGACAACCTGTAGCTATGGAGCTGTAGAAGGTTTGGCCCATAACCAACTTCACTCCCTCCCAACACCCATTCTCTATGTGTACTCTGTTCCTTTATCTGCTTTCCTGTCACCTGGTGCAACGTGTGATACTCTGTACCACACAGCCTAGTGCCTGCTGACCCTCATTCCTCATTCCCTGCCTTGTCCTGCCCCATTGCTAGACAGACGTTGGCTGAATAACCTGAGATGCTTAGGGATGCCGAGACATGTGAAATTTCCTTAAGGTACAAGGAGCCATCTTTCTACTATTATATAAAGAAGCACTTTCCTATATTCTTTCTTTTAATATTCCACACTTTGAATCCCTAGTGTCTATATGGATATGTTTTTAAATAACTAAACAGATGAATAAGCAAAGGAAAAAGGAGACAGGAGGGGCCGAACTGGCTACTGAAGAAATGCCAGTGAATACAGGGTTTCCTGATTGGATGGTTATTGAAGGGGACTTCTGGGCAGTATGGCAGGGCAGATATGTGGGCTGACCTCACAGTCTTGAGTATATCTTCTTCTGGACTTCCATTTCTTCAGTGGTAAAATTATTCAAAGTGACATCTTCAGGGCTTGGGGAAACAAAGAACTGACTCTCCACTGTGGCCATTGGTCATTGTAGTTAGCTAACATGACACAGAGTAGAGGCCATCTTCCTTATGTTTTCTTTTTATTCACATGTTTAAAAATCTGTCATCCCACAATTGCCCTCACTTCAATGACTGGTATTTAAGAACATTGACATCTTGTTTCATTGTTTTCTTGCTTTGAGAATTGTTTTAAGTGTGTTTTTGCTCTTATTTGAAGATAAGCACAAAATTAAGGTAGTTTCCTGAGCTGATTAATATCAGCTTCCATTTAGACAGGCTGAAAAATGAAGGCATTAATATGTGTGGCATACTGACCCCTTGCTGTCTTCCTTCCACAGATGAAAATGGCAAATAAATGTTGCTCTCCCTGTGACCAGGTAGGTATATGCCTTTGTCTCAGTAGCATAACAACCCCTTAAAGGGGATACTTCTTTCGCAAAATTTATTTAGGAAGATGCTTGTGAGAATCACACTGAATTTGGTATATCCTACTGTAGTCAGAAGTTTTTCTGTCCCACCTGGCCAATCCCACAGCCATTACTCCCAAATAATCACACAAAGGCTTTTATTAATTACAAGCTGTTTAGCCTATGGCTCTGGCCTATTACTTGCCAACTCTTACTCTTTAAATTTGCCCATTATTCATATCTATGCTTAGCCATGTGGTTTGGTACCTTTGCTCAGCAAGTATTCTTGTCTTCCTTCCTCTGAATCTGGCTGCCGTCTCTGACTCTTTCCTTTTTCAAGATTCTCCTAGTCTGGTTGCCTCACCTCTACTTCCTGCTTAGCTTCTGACCAATCAGCATTTTATTAAGCTAACATGAGTAACAAATATTTATAATGTACAAGTACATTATCCCACATCCTGCCCCATATGTGAACTCAATATGCTATATTTATTTGAAAACACTTCCAGGGACTGTTCTGACTACCTGTTTTTACTGAGATAAATACTGTCTGTGGGTTGTAATCAGTAGAAAATGTGATCTGATCAGGGTTTTGAGAGGGCTGTGTGAGCCCAGAAGGATGTAGGATGGAGAAAGACCTGTGTGACCTGGAATCATTTTGTTATATAATGATGTTGACTCAATAGCATAGTTCTCATCTCAAAGGGAATATGAGAGTTTGTTCTGGAATCAAATGTCCGCAATCATGGTCCAGACAGGTAGAGGTTCCCCCATGTACCATATTCCAGGATGGTAACAGTTTCTTGAAGTTTTTTATAGTGACAGAACAAAGGAATTCATAGATAAAGATACTTATCAAATATAGTGATATGACCATCACACAGGTTGTTTATAGCAAAGTGGAGAAATCTCTTCTGTAGGTTTCACATGTTGTCTGGTGGTACACTGTGGGAAAAACTTCTAAATGTAACTCTACTAAATAAAAGTTATTTCCATATTTTATAAATTAATCATCACCTATTTGTGTTTAATACAGCTTAATGAGGGGTTACATATTTTGTAATACTTCTATAAATGTCTTCAAACTAGAATAGCATTCATTCTGTTTTCTCACATTAAAACATTATATTCCCACTAACCTTCACAGTTTGAGAATAAATTTCTTACAAATGTTTCCACTAAGACACCTCCACTTGGTTCACACATAAACATTTCTCAATTATTTGTTGCTGGTGGGATGTTCAACTGAGTTTGTATTGTTTATTTCCACAAAAGACTTGCTGTTTTTGAGACAGAATTCTATGAAGCATCTTTAAGACTCTGTGTGTGGAGAGTCAGCGCCTTCACAAATGGCAAGGAGTGAGGTGGTCAAGCTGATCTAGTGGGGAACCACAGGGCTCTGCTCCCCTCTGTGCCCACAGGGTAGATTGCTCATGATAAACAAGGGGAGAGGTTAGTGGGTTCCTGGAAAGCAATGTCTCCACAACATGAATCTGACCTGCTTCAGAGAATGATGGGTTTGTAGGTGGATACTAACAACTGGCCTACACGGAAAGATCATGAGTCTGTAACCAGAGCATCTCTCCTTTACTGTGGAATTCACATCTTCCTGTTGTTGGATATCAAGACCCATAGTGAAATGACAGCTCTGAGAACCACAGACTCTTTGAGGAGCCCATAGCTACTACATGAATCATCTTTCACACCAGAGACATCAGTTTCATTTGGTGAATATTACCACACATCATATTTGCTCATGTGACATTTAACTTGCTGGCCATGCTTGGTGAAAGCCTGGATTCTAAGGCCAGCTATGTCCTTCTCTGGCGGAAACATTAAACAAACTGGTAGCCTCAATTTCTTCATCTGTTCAGTAAAACAGAATCATGTTGGACAATCGAAATCTGACCTTTTATTTTCTGGAATTTTATTTATTTATATACTTATTTCTGAACTTAAAATTTCTGTACCACTTTGGACTTGCCCAAAGGCTTCATTAGTATCCTGACATTAGATATTGAAGTCACAACATGTTATGTGGCAGCTTTCAAACCATCCCTGCCATCCTGAGTGTGTCTGTGTGTGCACCTGTAGAGGGTGGGACACATTTGGTCCAAACTCTACACACCCTATTATGTGTCTTGGGAGCTGACATGAAGTCCTTCAAAAATGAAAATCATTATTTTTCCCACTTTAAACAGTGAATCATTGGTTGTTAACATATAACAAATAATACTTGAATAAATATGGAAAAAAAGAGACCCACCTGTCTCAGTTAGGGTCGTCATCGCTGTGATGAAACAAGACCAAAGGCAACTTGAAGAGGAAGGGAAATTATTTGTCTTATACTTCCATATCACCGTTTCCAACCAAAGGAAGTCAGGACAAGAGCTCAAACAGGGCAGGAGCTGATCCAAACGTCGTGGAGAGGTGCTGCTTACTGGCTTGTTACTCATGGCTTGCTCAGTCTGCTTTGTTATAGAGCCCAGAGTCACCATCCCACTCCTTCAGTGTGCTAGGCCATCCCTCATTAATCACTAATTAAGAAGATCCCCTACAAGCTTGCCTACAGAGGAGCTTATGAAGGCATTTTTTAAAATTGAAGCTCCTTCCTCTCAGGTGATTGTGTCAAAATGACACACAAACTATCCGGCATGGCATCTAACAACTGATAAAATTGAAATAAAAAAAAAAGAGAGACTCTAGAGGCTAGTACAAAAGTCACAGGATATAGATTCTTACACCCAGCATTTAACCTCATACATTGTTATTCAAATTGGAGCTCTCTTCTCTAAATCAAAGACCAAGCTGGCCTGAGGAGATGGCTCCTTTTGGTCCCAGAACCCACATTAAGAAACAAACAAACAAAAAACAAATGTGGTGGTGTGTGCTTGTAATTCAGAGAAAGGAAGCCCCCTGTGGCTCACTGATCAGCCAGTAGATTCTTTCTAGTGAATTCCAGGCCAATGATGACCCTTTTTCAACAGAATAAAACACAAGAAAACAATTTAAAAAGAAATCACCTGAGGACCGACAGTTATTGTTGACCTCTGACCTGCTCGCGCGCGTGCGTGCGTGCGTGCGTGCGTGCGTGCGTGCGTGTGTGTGTGTGTGTGTGTGTGTGTGTGTGTATTTGACACACATGTACACAGCCAATGTAAACCTATTGACAATATGCACAAATTCAGAACTCTTAGGAAAACTGAAGTGTGTTCACCTAGTAAAAATATAAACAGTTTTATTTATTTCCAAAATTTATTTCTTCTAAAATTTCTGTCTTAGATTTTAGAGAGATGATACCTTGATTCTTACTCTAGGGATAATGAAGTAGCATAATAGACTTGCTTTTCATGCAGAAGTAAAAACAGATGTGCAATGACAATCTGCTGTGGTCTTAATCAAATATCTACACCAACCCAACAAAAAACAGGACTTTCCACAGAAATGGCACCAGAACCAATAGATAAAAATGGACTCCTCTGTGGATACTGTAAAACTTTGTGTCCCCAGTTAATTGTGTCACATAATACTATCAGGTCAGCATTTGTCAAAAGTATGATATACACTTCTTATAACAGGTAGTAATCGTTTAAAAATTTATAATGTAGAAATAAGATTAGCTTCCTGGAGATTATTTTTGAACTACCTACATATACATTAAAAAATATTCACAAAGCTATAACTTCTATGCTGATATTGGCAGAATTAAATTACTATGGGATTTAATCCAGCTGACTGGTAATTGAGATGCTTACTAACCTGAGCTGTCACCATGGCAGATGTTTCTCAGACACTCCTCACTATGGAATTCTTGTTGAGTGTTGACCAAGTGTGGAGAGACCAACATCATCAGGACACTGATAAAGTAAAGGGCATAGGAGACAGGGAGAGTTAAATGCTGGCTGCAGCACTTTGGCACTAGGTTTTCAGCTAATATCTGTAGCTCTGATGACCCATGGTGGCCTTCAAAGGAACTAGAATCCAAGGGTACTTTGTTCTTCTTTGAATTCTGCTGCTTTGGGAAGGAAAAGATTGCAGCTTCTCCATCCAGAACCGTCACCTTCAGCTTCGACTCACCATTCAACTATTACAATGCCTGTTCATCTCCTATCCATACTCATTCATGCACCCATCAATGTCATCATCTTTTCTTCTGTGTGTGCATGTCACATGCCTTCGCAGAGATCATTGCAGTGTAGAATCCTAGGACTTTCAAGTCAGTCAGCCTATCAGACTTAACAAGTTCTAAGCCAGTGAGATCCTGTGTCTCAAAAAAACAAGTGCCCGGGAAATGATAGACAGGACTGTTGCCTACACATAGTAAATGCACCTGTGTAAACATGTGCATTACAATGGTTGAATGAATATCCATACGCATTGCTTATATACCTGCAAATTCTAGTAAATGACAAAAAGTTAAATTTTTGTAGCAGTTATTTGTATTCAGTATACTTCATACATCATAGTCCTAGCTACTTTCCACAGAATGACACTATTACCTATCAACAGAAACCATGTTTGTGTGTCTTGTTTGTATTTTAGCTGTCAGCTGACATATTGACCTCAAGAGCAGGTATGAAAGTGAATACTGGCAGGGATATTTGGCAAATGTTGATGCAGGACTGTTCTACCCCATGTCATAGGCATTACTAATGAGCTTTCTACTCCTGCTCAAAGCTCTGGACACAAGGTCATCAGTCCCAAAGGACCCTGGGTAATGTTCATTGAAATAGTGAATAAGATATATCATTTAAAGTGCTGAGAAGCCAGGCATAGTGGCACACTACTTTAATGTCGGCACTGTAGAGGCGGAAATAAGCAGATTTCTGTGAGATTGAGGCTAACATGGTCTACATAGCAAGTACCAGAGCAACCAGGGCTACAGAGTAAGACCCTTTCTAATAATTAGAAGGATGATGGTGGGGTTAGTTGGAATTCTGTCTTAATTTAGAGTTTGTTTGTTTAATAAGGATTTTTTTAGTAATTCATTTTCCTTGAGATGGCAAAATGGGGAGATGGGAAAATTAAACTGAAATTACTCATACTATTTGCTATAAAGTATGTGTTATATATAAGTTTAGGTAATATGGGAGTTGTTTTTTAATATGGCTGAAGCCATTCACTGAATTCTCAAATTGTATCATTATTTCCATTATACACCTGAACTATGTTCTGGGTTTATAATTTACATTTTATAGATTGAGGCTGAAACTATTTGAGTTGTAAGAATCTTGTGTTTTATATTATTTTTACTGCTAAGGAATTAAACTGTAAATAAAGCCTTACTCATTTTTTCACTTTGTATTATGCTATATGATTACTATGAACAATGATTGGCTAGTCTTACATCTACATAACCCATAACGTAGTAGAGTGTAACTTAACACTGCATGATTGGCTAGTCTTACATCTATGTAACCCATAACGTAGTAGAGTGTAACTTAACACTGCATTTTTGTCCTTGGGTTGTAATCCTTTGCCCTTAGCAGCTGAGTCTTCTGTCTGGTAACACCACATTTTTTAGACAAACAAGGAACCTACAACTCAGTCGCTGTGTAGAGCCTTATCCCACAGGGTCTGGGTATTCACCACACGTCATCGTATACTTCTGTCCTGTCTACTTAAGTTGGAACTTGTAGATTCACCCAGACTTCTTTCATTTTCCTTTTTTATGGGCATACTGGGTTGAAGTCAAGGAGCATAGAATGTTGAGTGTGGTTAATAATCAGTTCTTAGAACAGTCTCATTAAGGCTTGGCTTTTAATTTTTCAAGGTTTCCCTCTGCAGGTGGTGCACATGGGCTGGGTAAATGAGAGGCTCCAGAGAGCTGATGACGCTTCTCAGACCTTCAGATCCAAGTTCTTGGCCCTGAAGGGCTCATCGTTCTACATTTTCAGCACTCCACCGGTAAGGGTGCCTTTTCACCTGATGTGGGTAAGGGGCCTGTTGCTGGAGTTAATTCATATGAGATTGGGCCCTGGAAGAAAGCAGAGAGGTGACTGTGGCCTTCTCCAGACCCCAGTACTTAAAGTGAGTCCTAAGTGACTTACTTCAGACTCATAAAGAAATTCATTCCTGTCTTTCAGCTCAAACAGCTAGTGAGATACCACTGTAACATTTCTCTGTTTCAAATATCAGCTGGTGTGGAGGTGGGATGCAGACAGATTTTTGGTTGAATTACATGGCTGAAAGATCCAAAACGCAGTCAAAGCAAAACACAGCCCCCCTCTTTAGATATTTCTAACTAAATGTCTAAATAATGAAATTTCCAAAGTTATTCTTTCCCACACTATTTCCAGACTTGATTAAAGTGAACAGCCTGCTTTAGTGGGACTCATCTCATAACTGTAAAGATGGATGCTGTTTTCTATACTTCTGTTTTTCAATTCCTACTCATACTGTTCTCAGCCTATAAGCTCGTCATTTGAAGAATTTATTTATTTATATTTATTTTACTTTTGGGATTCTGACCACTAGAACTAATAAGTAATAACACTTAGTTAAATGTCCCTGAAAAATCAGGATCCACAAAAATAGCAAGGTAGATTTCTATCATGAAAATGAAATACGGTAACAAAAAATGTTTGGAATGATTTTATGTTTTCAGAAGCTCCTTTCACTGAGCTACTCTCGGAGTGTGCAACCTGTGTATAATGAAAAGCTAGGTGGGGAAATGTACCCACTATTATTGCTATTTTCACTGGCTTTCTTTACTAATGTGCTTTTCCTTCCCCAGGATTAGGTTAGAACAACAATGTGTCTAGTAACAAATTGGGGGGGGGGGGTTAATTAAAGAAAAATCTTATGTTGTAAATTCCATTACAATCACCTACCTATTTGCATAAGCACTGATTAAATTCTCCTGAAGGTAAACTAACTTATGTTTCTTAAAGTTGGTAAATTAATTTATATGGTTTTATCTAACAGAGTAAGTGGATATTTTGAGTAGTGTTAGATATTTTGTTAGTGTTCCGCTGTGTTCAGGAGTAATGCCTGGATAATGATGTCAGTAGCATGCAGGTAATGTTAACAGTGGAGACTACATGAGTGTGGTGCTCTTTTGGCTGGATCCTTCATTCTGATAGCTGAAAGTGCCACATGCTTTCTCTGGGCCTGAGAAATTTTCGTTTTTCCTGTGGTAATTATGCTGAAAGAAATCAAATGGTGAAATCGGTGTGATTTGTAAATGAACATTCAGCCCAAAGTCAGGCTGAAGTAGATGGTTTCATTTGTGCAGTCCCTATGTCTTCACATAAATTTCAATTCTCGGATGACATAGCTGTAATTGCTATCCCTGTAAAATCATAACAAAAGTTGCTGCTGCTTAGGAGGTTAAGTGACTTACATAGATGCTTTCTGATGGCTGAATGGTCACTGGCTGGGTGATCTCTTATATTGAAAGATAGTGAAACCCTACAGCTGTACTCCATGAACTGGAAATGTCAGCAAACACTCTAAATTGAATATAAAGGGAAAAATCGGTGCTTTAGATATTTTTAGGTGGGAAGGAGGTAGCAAATCTCAAAAGCCCTCAAATCAACAAGAAGTAATCCCCAGAGGGAAACACAAGTTGTTTTAGTCTATAAAGAATTATAGAGGATGGATGGAGGAAACCCATCCAAGCACTTAGACCAGTTAGCTGGCCCCATAGGACAAGAGCTCCACATAGCAGGGACATCCAGGACAAGGGTCTTCACAATGCAAGGCAGTGTGATGACAGCCACAATGACCAACCACACCATTAAAAGTAGACATGACAACTGTTACCATTTATAATTAAGAGCAATAAAAGAAGGAGGTTGTACTTAGTTTCTGAGTAATTTGAAAGCCTTGATTATGTATTGTATGGCATCAGCAAGAAGGAGTGAATGCAAAAAAATACAACAGCTTAGAAGCCAGACTGTGAAAGCAGGGTTTTCATATTTGTTTGTTTTTATACCATTGACATAGTTTAACACCTATCCATTTCTAAAGACAAACAGGTGAGGTTTGCTCATTTGCAGTGTTTTCAAGATGGACAGCCCTTTATTAAATAAAAATGTAAAAATATGCAAGCAGCCTAGACAACATCTTAAATGGAAAGATAAAAGCTTACCTTACATAATATAATTAAATGTTTTAAACAATTCATCTTATATTCACAATAACCAAAGCCTATTTTAAAGTGAGATAGGAAAGATTGTATGAAACAATGAAGAACCATTACTCATATCTCAGTGGAATTGGCTGCAGGTTAATAACTTGAAGCTACAGGTTCTCCACATAATTGTCCTGCTTACCAGCCAGAGATTTGAGGCAACTTATTTACATTCTTTATTCAACAGTTTCACCAGTTATATGTCAGAGATAATAAATCTTGACTGAAATATCCCACTGGGCCACAGTGAACACAAGATAGCTTACTTATATAAGTGATTTTAAGCCTCTGAAGAATATAAAATTTAAAAGATAAAAATCATGCTACTAATATTAGACATATTTTTGTTGTCACAGCAATGCACACAATATGGTAAGCGAATTTATTCCTAAACATTTATATATGTTTCCTGGGCCTACGATTTATATCTTGGCATTGCTAGTAATTTCCAATAACAATTTTTACTTTATCCAAATCTAAAACATTAAGCTTTAATAAATATGTTATTTATATAACACTGCATGAAGCTTGAAGTTCTTAGATCAGAAACATGCAGTTAATGACTGGTAGAGCATCCAGCATCAGATTCCCCAGTGTGTGGGCCCAGCATTGTTCATTGTCCCTCATATGCAGAGGCCTGAGCTTCAGATGGGAGTCCCAAGTTACTGCTCTCTATGTAGACCTTATGAAGCAAGCAGGACACCTACCCATCTCTCCATAGGATGGACCTTATCTCAGTGAAGTCAGCATATCCTCTCTAGAGGAAGGAGGTGGAGTCTCCTGTTCCAGGAGTTTAAAGCTACAGAAGTGACTTCTGAGAAGAAGAAACTGCAAATATTCCTACATGATTGTCACTAGCTTCTCTGAAGTGGTTACAGCATAACCAGCCTTCATCCCAAGGGTCAGTTATAGGTATTTATAAAAGCTTGGAAATGCAGAAAAGTCAAAATATTCACTTGTAGGGGTATTATATTGTTTCATGGTAAATAATTGTCCCACCCACTGGTTTAAAAAAAAGAGCTGATTGGCCAAAGGCAGGCAGGAAGTGTAGGAGGGGCTACCAGACTAAGAAAATCTCTGAGAGCAGAATGCCAGAAGACCACCAGAGAGAAACCAGAGGAAGCCGAGAACAACCATGCTGCTCTAAGCAAAGGTACCCAGCCACATGGCTGAACAAAGACATGGGATAGCTTAAGGGTAGAGAGTTAGCAAGTGATATGCCTGGGCCTGAGGCTGATCAGCCAAAAACTAATGAAAGCATATGTGTGTCTCTGTAGGACTGTGGGACTGCTGGACTGCGGGTCTGCGGGTCTGCGGACCTAAACTTTGAGGTTAGGCCCGAAAGTGTGGGCCAGAAACCTCATACTACATTCACTAAGCTATTATAGTTCTGAACATGTCTTGCCAGAATTTTGAAAAGAAATCTGGAAAGACCTAAAGATTCTTATTATGGGAAATTTAGAAGGAGATAAAACATGATATCCTTCAAGCAAGGACAGTTTGTTTCTGAGTTCCTTTAGGAAGTGAGGGTAGGGTGAGATGAGGTAATGTAGGAGCCAGCATCCTTTGCAGTGAAGTATTCTGCTGAGGAAGAAGCAGGGTCTAGTATGAGACAAACCGCACCATCCATTCTCCATCCTCCATCCCCAAAACCTTAGAGATCTTAGAAAGAGGGTTGGAAGTCTGAGACCCTCAGAGCCGCTTCCCACTCTGCTCACCTTAATTGATAGAATATTTATTTCTGACTTGCAAATGGGAATCCAAAAGGTGATGTTTCAGCTATTCATGTTTTCAAACACCATTAAAATGTGTGAAAGTTGTGAAATCATTTTAACAGCATCTTGTAGCATTGGTGTAAAAATTATGTGGTGAAGGCCCTTGTGCCCTCAGGAAATATTAGCAGTGATTTTAAGAATGTCAATTAGGCAAATATATTATATCATTTGTGAAAGTTTATCTGGAAAGAACTGAATTAAGCAAAGTTTGCAGAGTTCAGACAAGAATGAGTCCAATGTAGAACTGTTGCATAATCCTAATCTGCCACATACCCCATAGTAACCCTAAAAGACACCAACATAATGTATCTTATAGTCAAAAATACTGCTCTACCAAAAGCCATATATGGTCAGACAGGTCAGAAAGTCATTAAGTGACATTGTTTGAAGGAGCAAAAACATGTGACCTAGAAATCCTTAGACTCTTCTCACATGAAAGCCTGCTTAGTGTCCCTTTTGCAATGTGCCTTTGAAGAGATCTAGAATTAGTTGACCTAGTCTCCGCTTGTGTCGATTTTGCATCTCACTTTGAGGTCTTACCACTTCCATGAGAGAGGCACCATAAAAGAATTAGAGCAGAAAAAAAGTTGCACTTCCTGTGTTAGGGACCCTTCCACTTGAGGAAATAACATCACAGAGAACCAGGTTTGCAAAATCAGGAATTCTTTTTTGTAAGGATAGCAATAATTAAATGTATGTCTGCAGTGTAAATATACTGTTTTGATTAAAAACCCTTCCATTCTTTCTCTTCAGTTTTTCTCTTTCCTTCTCAGAAGCTTGGGGGTCTCTGTGTTTCTTCACACATCCACCAGACAAGGAGAATAGTGTGGCTGCACAGCTTTTCAGCATTTGCATGGATGCTTAGTCCTGGGGCCATCTGAGGCTCCACTGTTTACAAGTGTCAGTAGGAGCTGAGGTGGCCACCTCACTTACCCCACTAGAGAGTCTTTAAAACTCTCTGATACACCACTGTCACTCTACGTAAAAATTAAAACCGAGATCACTGAGCTTCAGTTGAAACACAGCAGAGCCAAGGAGCTCTGTCTTCATGAACTTGGGAATTACAGTATCTGTGGCCAGGCTTCATTCAGCTCTGAGCACTAAGGGAGGGAACTACAGAGCTCAATAGACTTTCACTTTTGTCAGAATACTATTGACCAGGCAGACCCAAGGTTCCAAACTTTGCATTTATATTCTGTTATGAATCTGTGAATATATCTCAAGTAGCTGATTATGCCAACTGCTTTCTACTCAAGCAATATGGATATCAGGATAACTACTTGAAATATTGTTATATTCAGAATTTACAGCCAGGTTTTAGAGCTGTAACTAGTTAACTAGTAAAAAATGAAAAGAACCATGAAGAATGTGACAAATATTTTACTGATAGTTTTCTGCAAGGAAAAATTCAAAGACTCCTATCTGCCTTTTTACTTGATTAGCGATGTCTACAAGACAGTCTCAGGAAAAGACCTGCTACACAGGCTAGAATCAGTCTGTCAGGTCTGACTGTTGGCTCAGCCTCAAGGCAGGACTTTCCTCAGCACACATGCTACTCTCTGAGCATGCCTGTGCCTCTCTCCCAAGGCCTGCTACATGGCACTGGGTATACTGGGCAATCAAAAGCTGACAGGGATGCAGTGTTGAGTGAAGGATGGGGGTCCAGGTACATGGCTATTGAGTCTTTTCTCCAGATATAAAGAAAGACTTCCAGTCTTGGTCTCAGCTAAGCCTGTAAGAAAGAAGAGTTCAGGAATCCTGGAGAAAGGGAATGAAGACTTTTAAGTTTTTAAAATTTGATTTTAAAGAGTCTTAGGCTTACAGTAAAAGACAATAGAAGGCAGTCACACCCCACCTCATCCCCCCATTCACATCCCTTTGTATCTGTATGACACGTTATAACAAAGAAACTAGTGTCAAGACATTATCAGTAACCAAAGTCTTTTGGGCCTGTTGTGACTTCAGGTAATGCTCAGATGGAACATTCTCCCTAAGTCCAATGATGAAATGTTTATTCTCAGAAATCTTCACCCTTCTACCTCATCTCTATCTCTGCCAAGGTCTCTTTCCCAAATCCACCACAGTGACTGAGATGATGAAGGACAGCGCCTGGTTTATGCAGAACACAAGCTGAAACTATCAGTCACTTACAGCAGCTCAGGGGCTATAGTGGAGATGGGTTCATCCCCATGTCTTAGTGTATCCTGGTAGATATCAGGTGCCCAGAAAATACCCTGAGTGTAGCAGAGGAGGGAGTTCACAAACAATTAGAGACACCACCACCTCCTACCCTTAGCTTAGAACACAGCTCAGAAAGCAGGCTATTCTGCCATATATTAGTGACAAGCTAATGAAGAAGATGTGTTTGATACAACAGGATATCAGAACATAATGGTTTCAGTGTGATAATCAACTCACTGTTAGAATGATTAAAATATAACCACAATCTAAAATGTGCAGCCTAAAGTTTAGTCTTACAAAAATGATGAATCTACTCACTTAAATTCTAAGCTACCATTTAAATTTTATTTCTGGAAAAAAAAAGATACGAGAAATACTGATTTTACAAACTACATTTTGAAAAGGCAAAATTATGAATATGTATAATGCATATTTAAGCATGTCAGCTATTAAGGGAGTATGTCTCTGAATAATATGTTTAATCATTTCTTTGTGGGATTTTTTTAATTCTCTCAAAATAATCAGCATTTCTCTAATGGGAAAGATGAGCATGGTGCCTGTCAGTGTGTGATTTATTTTTGTCTGGTAATACCGATGGTCCTGGGGCTCTACCCTAAGAGGCATCTACATCTCCCTTATTCAGGTGAACAGTACTTTATATAGGGCAGGTTCAGTGAACATTGTCTTTGAGTTAGAAAAATGCTATCTTGGGAGCCCTACGCATTGGGGGGTGGGGGTGGGGTGGAGGGAGACTGCAAAAGTCTTAGAGGTTTTGAATATGAAATATACAGCAAAGACCAATCACCATTTGCTGATCTCAGAAGCCATGCCAGGCCTGAGTATTACCCAAAACCAAGCTCCACGTTAGCACTTCTATCCCACTTGCTTTCTAGATGATATAATTTTCCAGTATTTTTTGTTGTTCACTTCCAGTAGCAGCTGGCTCTGGAGCAAAAATAGGTTAAATGGTGACACATCAATGTTGTTTCCATATCAAACTCACTGTTGGCTAGTGCTCTGGCTTCAGTAGCTTTGCATCTAAGTACATTGGAAGCATTTATGTGGTGGGATGATTGCTAAGAAGCCGCCTGCTGATTAAGTACATGTGAATTCAGTGCCTCCAAGACAACACAGAGAAATCCTTTTCAAGTTTACTGACTATAAAGCTAAAAGCATGGTCGACAGAAGAGACCCAAATCTCTTACACTGCTGAAAATTGTATAGATTTTTTTACCAGAAACATTTTAACGTGGAGATCATATATGTGAATGTAAATTATAAATCATAGCACATCATTTGAAAAAAGATAGTTATGAGCTATGATATGCCAAATCATCCAAAAATATATTCAGATAAATTGATTAGGTAAATTTTCCACTTATTTCTGAAGCGGAAATATCTGGAAAGTTTAGTCCTGAGTAACAGACAGCTTGGTCAACACTGTCTGCTTGATTGTCACACTATTCCACATGCAAACTCTTCTTACATTTTCTGCATTTAAACTAAAATTTAATTGACTGATAATCAAAAAATGGATTCCTGAAATTATCCTCAGGAATATAAAGTTATCATATTACCCATGTGTATCTCAATAAAATATCCTTTGTATCCTCATTGCACACTAGAGGAAAACACAGGATGAGATTCTACAGCAGACTTAAAGTTCATTGTCACTCAGGGCAAGGGAAGTTTAGCGTCTAAATTGAGACAAATGTATCTATTTGTCTTCCACAGGTAAGCACACTGGATTGGGGACGAGCAGAACGTGCCTATAACCTCTGTGAGGTGCTGTTTAAAGTTCACAAGGTGAGTATCCTTGACATGTGGATGCCCCATTGAAATAAGATGCCTTTCAGGTGACAGAGTGGGAGGAGCAATATGTTCACTAAGGGATTTTGAGATAGTAAAATAGCTTGATCCATTCTTGATTTTGCCAGCTGTTCCAGTCCAGTTGTATTATCATGTGATGGATGGATGGATGGATGGATGGATGGATGGATGGATGGATGGATGGATGGATGGATGGATGGATGGTTGGTTGTTGGAAGGGTGGTTTGGGGGGTAAATGGATGGATGGATAATAGTGGTGGTAGTTGGGTGTATGTGTGATCATGCCAGCAAGTGTAAGTACTCACATCCTTGAATATGCAGAGACAAGGAGAGTGTGCTAGGTTCCTTGTTTTTTCCATTCTTTAAAAAGTCTTTCACTGAAGCCAGAGGCCGGCCAATAGCAAGCTCCAGAAATCCTCTTCTCTCGGCCCCTAACTGCACCATACAATGCATAGGGTCATCCTGGCTTTTCTACACATTTGAACACAGGTTCTCATGTGTGTGCAAAGAAGACTCTTACCTGCTAAGTCACCAGCTCAGCCCTGTTGAGGAATATTTTAGTAATCAAACTTAAATTCGTGACCTAAAAGAATTTCTTACTTAAGCCTGGGCTGAACAGGCCAGAATAATAAGTAAAGCAATTCTAGCCAATTAGAAGAAAGTATTTCAAGATAATAATGGTAGAGGGTTATCCACAGCAGTCACATGAAGCTGTTAGAATTATCTAGTATATTGCATAGTTCTGATGGAGCAGATCTATAGGCAAGAAGTCAGTTTCCTCTAATAGGAAAGTGTCATTGCTAACAAGAATTCAATGTAAGGGACACAAGTTTACCTGGAGAGAGTCTTTGTGAGTTCTTTCTGTTTGCAGTGCTGTGCTGACCTTCTTGGAATAATGAACAGGATCCATAAATACATAGCCCACCAAGGTGACCCTTGGACACACAGGATTTTACTGAGATTCAGTGTTGCAATGAGGTTTTTTGTTTCCAGGCGGCCAGAGGTCTAGACTTAAGATAAAAGAGCAGGCTAGCAAGGTGCCTGAGCTATAGACCAAACAGCATAAAATTAATTTAAGTATCCAAATCATTTCTGGGAGCCTGATCAGCTGCTGGCAGCTAAAGAGTCTAGGGCTGCAAGTCTGTGAGTCTAGACTTCTGGCCACCCGAGCCCAAGAAACCTTATTGTTACAATTCAGAGTCTCTGTTTCACAGGGAATTCTTTTAGTTATGTTGTTGGTAGATTTATTTTATCTTTTGTTTGTTTGTTTTGTTGATTTTTTTTAATGGAGTCTTATGCAGCCCAGCCTGGTCTCAAATTTAGCCTATACTTGAGGGTGACTTTAGATTAACCCTCCTGTCTCTTCCAACCAAGAATTGGCATAATGATGGCAGGCCCCAGCAGTGTAGGAAGTCTTGCTAGATGTGCCACCACCACATCCTTCGTGTCCCTGTGGGCCTTAGTTTCCAGCTTTTTAAGACCAAGGTAGTACACTACAGAGATTCTAATTTTACGTGCTGTGAGATGTGAATCAGATATTTGAGTTTTAAGTCCCCGAAATGTTGCTATATGGCTATATCTGTGAATTACTACTCTGTATTTCATAGTCTATTCTGAAACAATTCTTTATAAATCAACCACATTTTAGTCACCTATCATGTAGAGCTATTAGATATTAGGCTAGATGGATCCTAGTGATTAGAATTGCTGTCATTTTAGCACTGTTAGCAAGACAGTTTAAATACGTGGTGCTGTGTTGAATGTATTGATGAGGATAATAGTGGTGTTCATTTATACCTCTAAGCTCAGTTTCCTAAGTACTGTCTCTCTCTTGCCCTCCCCCCACCTTGTTGAGGTTTATTCATTCAGTTATAAACTCCACTACAATTTATAATTGAAAAGGAGAAAGAACAAGAACACACTTTGTTTCTGCATTGGAGACCTATCATTGGATAACAATTCACCTCAACATTCAAGAGTTACAACAGCAGACACAAGCCTACAGCACTGGGCCTTAAGTCCTTCTTAGAAATGTTGTTGAACCACAGCCCTCTGAGAAATCATTGTAGGCAAGAAGATCCTGTGGGCTTTTCTCAGTTTGTTGGGTTTAATGCTAAACAAGAGTCTTAACATTTTTATCTTTAAAAGTAAAATATAAAAAAAAAAATAGTTTTTTGGGGGGGTAGGAAAGGCTAACCACTGATAATCAGAGTCTGGGCATAGATTATGTAGAATATTTTTGTGGGTCATTTCTACAGTTGTGTATGAAGAAGAACCTGTTCTAGAAGACTCACCTCAGTGTTCTCTGTTGCCTGCTTCCATAGCCTTCATCTGGAAGTGGTAACAATTTGTGGCATCCAGGTACCTGTAGCTTGACAGGAAGAAATCCCGAAGGGGTGTGGCTGCTGCTAAACAAGTATGTCAGAGACACATTTGGAAGATATGGCTGCCAGTTGTATAGGACAGTCAGTTGAGTCTGTGGTGGATCATCAGTCTGTATCTAGTGCATTTCTGATTTTTGCTTGCTTCACCTGTTGTTCCAAAAATGTTGCTAAAGCACTTGTCTTATATGGTGGTTCTACGGAAGAAGTGCCCTCCACCAACAAGGCAAATGTAACCCGTTTCCCAAATGGTGGGCTGGGTTCTGTAGTCTGGGTTCAACCTTCTAATCTTGACCCATTTCCAATCCATACCTTTTTTTCAGTTCTGGCATTCAGACAACTACTGGCTGCAGGCAAACTTGTATCTGGGTCTCCAAGATTTTGACTGTGAAGACCCCAAGCCATACTGCTTCAGTGTCCTGGCTAGCCATGGGAAGAGCCACATCTTCAGTGTGGAGCTGGGCAGTGAGGTGGCCGTGTGGGAGAAGTCGTTCCAAAGAGCAACTTTCATGGAAGTTCAGAGGACTGGGGTGAGTATGTTATGGGATTCATATTTTTCTCACCATCAGCTTTGGAGCAACATCTGATACGTAGGGGATGGAGTATAAATAAAGGTTATTTCAGGAAAGTGAATTATGAGAGGTGAATATTTTTCAGCTGAGTGACATGTCAAAGCAATCTTCCATGATGAGCAGAGCCTTTATTTAGGGAAATCTGTCTGTCATAGAGTCTTGCATCTAGTTCATATGTGCATTCGTATTTACTATAAGGAAAGGGCCAAATATCCTTCTACTGTGGGACTTACCAGCTCCTGTAAGAGAAGTTTGCAGGCTACAGAGCAGTCAACTCAGAGACAGCTCTAAATCACATGGATATGCAATATTTTAAGACACTTAATGGCCTTTCCTCTAAGACTTAATAGTCCAAAGGAGAATATAATGTACCAACGTGTCTGAATTGCTTCTCTGTTCTTGAAGTCAGCAAATAAATCATCCACAAATTTAAATGTGCATCCATTGAGCAGATAAGGAAGAATGCATTATGGTTTCTGTTATCGTAAATATGAGCCTCTTCACAGGATATATCCTACTGGAGAAAAGAATGACAAAATAAATGAAGTAATGCCTCAGACAAGATCTATCTCTTTGCCAAGAGTCTGGGTTCATGACTAGCCTGGTGATGATAACTCTAAGAGTGTACACGTAAAAACTAAAGACAATTGCTTCATTTCCAGTATAAAAAGATTCTGCTTATCTACCTGTCCCTTGGCTATCAGCATACACATGAACTTTTTGATGGTCTGAGCTGTCACTGGAAACTCATTGTCCCTGAGAATTCATTACATATGAAGTCTGTTAGCCTTCTAAATGACCTAACATCCAGATATCCACAGAAACTGAATATTTTGCTCCACCTAATCCCTGAGATCTTCCCCTGAACCAGCCACTATACATGGTATGGGATAACTTGTTCCTTGGTCCTCCTTAGCATCTTGGAGCTGAGGCATCGGGTTGTATTTTGTAGGATATGACATTTGAAGGAAAACTTACAATGTTGACTCTCCTTCCTCCTTCTTCAAGCCCTTACTGAATGTGATGGCTTGTAGCTACCTAGAAATCATCTATACAGATAATCCATGCCACTGGAAGGCAAATTTGTGATGGCCCTTATAGGGAAGGGATTTTAGAGTTATTTTTGCTCTGAGGACAGCAGCACCCATGATATTTCCAACATGAGAGCTGGAGACAAAAGAATGGTACCCATCTAGTTGTCATGGCCACTATTATACAGAGCTAAGGTCAGACATCTGAGACAACATAGTCAGGTGAATACAGTCTCCCTGAAAGTCAAGTGATGGACAATCAGGAGATGTCCAGAGATAAAGAGGGAGTTCAACCATAGAACTTAGTGTTGAAGGGAAGCTTGTAGCCATTCTTCTCCTGATGGGCACTGTGAGTGATTCAATCTGATAGGTAAGTGTTGATAGGAGAACTTCTTCCCACATTCTTTATATTCAGTACTATCATTTTCTAAAAGAGGGTAGAGGGATTGGAACCATAACAGTCACAACATCTGTCCTCCAAAAGTTGGCACTGTTCAGACAAGAGAAAGTGAGGAGTCCTTCCTTGTAGGAAGAATCAGAGAATCAAGATGTGAGCTGATGAGCCTTGAGAGAAAGAAGGTGGAGATAGAGGGATGGGGAATGGAAAGAGAGAGAATACTGAGATTAAGATTAGAAGAGAGTAGGCGAATTTTGAAGAAAATACTGTCACATCCAGTACTGGGCTTGTACAGAACTTTCATGGCTGATGAAGGGAGTGTGTCTCAGAAACTCTGAAGAGTCTGGATCTCCATTCTTATTTGATACTTCCTTTTAAGACCTAGGAATGATGCTGGAGATATTTTCAAGGCTCTATCCAGAAAATGACTTATAGTCCTGGCATTCCTGTAGTCCATCTGGGAAAGAAACATGTGGGCAGGAGAAAGGATGCCTTTCTGATTTTCATGCAAGATCATCCCTGGACTTTCACTTCTTTCTTCAGTAACTTGTTCAAACTTCAAACTGTAGCATGATTCCTGAAAATAAAGAGTTATAATATAGACATATCAGAGAGCTGTCTTAGGAGTTATGCTATTGTCCATGCATACGTTTTCACACACCACACTTAACTACTAAATGTGCTGAGTGGGTGACGATTGATGTCCTTTCCACTTCATCTCATAAGCACAACAAGGCTGTATGGATTTCCCGTGGCTACCTAGAAATTATATCATAGTGTCATACTCTAAGAGTTTCCATGCTATCTGTCCTGTACTAATTTGACATACAGTTTCCCTGGAGACAGAATGAAATTGTAGAAAGCACCTTGTAACTGGCATATTTCAGACAAAATAGATAGCAACCTTCTTAGTAGATTAGCAGAGCCATATTTATTTCATCCATCACCCAACTCTACTTTTTCTTGTTTAATTGGCTTTATGTTTATTGACTTTTGATCTTCTTCCAACCCAAGGTTCACCATTTTAACTCTGGATGATGTGCATAATTGTAGTGTCAATTGGTCCTTCTTCCCTGGGGCAGCTGTGAGCTCATTTTTCTTCATGTTCTAGCTAATGGATCGCCTCTAGAGAAAGAAATCTGAATGATGCCTTTTGTGCCTCATGTGCCTCATAGACTCCACTCAAATTGAGACACATTTCTAAGATAAGATCCTCCATTTACTGCACATGTGGCCAAGGCATTGTGCAGAAAAACCCTTAAGATCTCAGAAGAAAAAGACCCAGTGCTTCTCACTGAGCTGTTTCTTTAAGCCACATTGTCTTATAAGTTATTGTTTTAAATAATATCAATATCATCACAGATATTCAAAATTATTAAAGTCTCAGTGTCACTTAGAAACATCTTTTTCCACAGGTTTATTTGTCCTATTATTACCTCCCAAACTCATATGCAAATGCCAAGATAATAGTGGGTAGCTTTCAAACTACTTTGACGTATATGCCAGAATATTTTATTAAAATATATCTGTTTATGCATGTTCTCCTACATTATGAAATATTTTTATGCATTTTCCACATCAGTTCCTCTAAAGTTTTGTTTATGTCATCAGTATTTGGTTAGCAATTAAAATGGAAATAAAATATCTTTCTCATAGCATAGAGCCAGCAAGTGCAAAGTATCTAATAGGTTTCGATTGGCTACAAGTAACAGAACTCATACTATCAACAGAAAGAAGAAAAGGTGGCCCCAATAACTCTACCATGTTAAACTTCATACTTGGATGTATTTGTTGGATAGCTACCCTCCTGGTTACAGATCACCTCTCAGAAGCAAAAATGTTTTCTTATGAATGTTTAGTGGACAAGGAAACATAGCAAATGATTAAATTCAGTTCTTTTCTTCAGACTGATTCTGACAGTTTAACACTAATTCATCAGACCACATGGCTATATAGGGAGCACCATCTGCTAAAGGGTTTCTGCTACTAGCCTCCACTCTGGCGACTAGGAAGACATCAGCTCCTCTGAAGCACAGAGGGAGAGGGCTGGAAACACCTCAGTTATGAGAGCCCAGTGGAAAATGAGGACTTGGGCATAAATGTAGGACCACCAGACCACTGCAGACTTTCAGGACAAAGAGATCTGACAACAAGAGGAAGCCTGCTCTTCCCAGATACTATTAAAGCACATGTCGTCTCAGATGCAGTGGGAAGACCGTGTTGTTTCTTCAGTTCTACATCTCGTGTACTTTCAAGCTCTGTGGTTATGTTTTAAGGCCCCCAGTGGATACCAAAAATCTTGGAAATATTGAATCCTGTAAATTATGTTTACTTGTGCAAGTCTACCTATATATAGTCAGGTATAATTTGTAGAAATTAACAATCACAGAGAACACACACAAAACCCTGCAGCAACGATGTAGTAGGTTATGTGAAAGAGACCCATTTCTCTTACAATATCTTCCCATACTGTCTTCATCCTTCTGCTAGTGAGGATGTAAGATGATGCAGTACATATATGATGAGAGGAAAGGAGGTGCCAACATAGCCATTGCTGCATGTGATGTATGCTTGGGCTACTGTAAATTTTTTTAAAAAAAATTATACTTCATCAGTGACCTAAGGATCATAATGACTTCTAAATAACTAATGGGAAGGTAGTATATACATGTGAACGTTCTGGACAAGGAAAGGATTCACAACCTGTATTGAACTGAGGGACATAAGACAAGAATCCACTACACCACTCAGAACAGTACATTTAAACTCATGAATTTTTTTCAAGTGTTTTTTTATTTAATATTTTCCAACCACAGTGAGTACAGCTAACTAAGGCTATGGAAAAGAAAACTGAAGCAGAGGGGGAAATTATTTTTAAATTATGCATGAGCAATTTAAGAAATTGGGTACGAACTAGATAAATGAACTGTGACAAGCCAGTAAGGACATGGTTTCATTGAGTGACCAGTGACTATAGATGAGTAGCGTGGAATGGAGACTCAGCCCAAGAGGTTTTTCTGAACAGGACTGCTTGTTCTTAGCTGCAGGTCTTTCTTTACACATTCATAGTTGTGTACAAAACCTGTCTCAGCCTCAGAGCCCTCCTGATAGGATTTGTTTCCTGCTCTCCTACCACCATCCTGCTACAGGATGAAACAAGCTAGTCTCCAGATCTCCCTGATAGAGATTACATCTCTCACCTTTGAACATAGGGTAACCGGATCTTCTGTGATGCTAAATGGACAGTAAGCAGCAAGGCTGATAGAACAGGAAGATCAAAGCCTTGGTTTTGAAATTTGATGCTCGGATATCATTGTTCTTGTGCTTTACATCAAAGACCCTCTGCTGCCCATAGAAACTTACTGTCTCTAGGATTGAAAGGATTTTTTTCTGGAAGAGGCCATTGCATCTCTACTATATCTCCAGTCTTTTACAAATTATTTGTGTGCATCAGTCTTGGTTTTCAAGGTATATTCATAAGTATCTCCACACCAGGGGTTATGTGATTGATGGGGGTCATTTATTTTACATGGGCTTGGACATTCTCAGTGGTCCCATATGAAACAGAAAGAAAATAGCCACATAGGGAAGAGTGTAGTCTTTGTGATTACCACAATGCAAGGTCCCATATTTCTGAGAGTCCTCAGCTTACTCTGAAGAGCCACCTGACTCCAGCTGTGTTGATAAATGACTCTTCCCAGGGTGCCTGCAGGTAGAGAACTGGGGAATGGCATAAAGTCCAGTAAGCCCCCTTGGTATTCAGGATATGCTTTGGGGTATTTTCCTTTATAAAACCTGGTCCTGTGTGCCCAGGGTAGCAAGCAAGGATAGCCTATAGACAAGTGAGATGCTCCTCCTACTCCATTCTTCTATAAGCAATACACAAAGTACCAAGCCATTGTGACAGTACAAGATGTGTATTCTAACTCTACAGCTATTTAAAAGCAGGGCAGGCTGGTTTGAGGACAGTGCTCCCCAGCTCACTTGTCAGTAATACTCAGAGAAGACACTTCTCAAATGTTTTATGAAGAAGCAGATGAGTTGAATAGGTTCTACCTATAAGGTTGAAGGGTCTAGAGTCTCCACTCTGGTAGCAAAATGAAAAGTATCACAGGCTTGTCAGGGTCTTCAGTGTGGATTAGTACCAACCATGGTACTATCCTGCCCTGTTCACCCAGATGTGCAGGAAAATGCTCAAGACAGCTGCTTTTATAACAATTGAAATCTGCAACAACTCCAAAGCTATTGGATTGAAGAGGATTCATCTGTTAGATGACGTGTGACAACAAAAATAACTGCTAGTCCCTCGTGTGGACTCTGTGGGGATACTGGGCACTTAGGAAAGAAGATGGCAGTGCCTTTCATGCTGAGTGCCACCACACACATTTTGCAGGAAAACTGGCAATAGTTACACAGTGGAATCCTAAAGGGGAGCCCCCTCCTCTGAAGACAAGAAGCAGGAATTTAGCACCAAGGCATGCTCCAGGGGATCTGCTGAGGACACATTTAAAGACTTCTGACTGAAAAGAAGCAGAGATAATGCTGGCATAGTTTCCCAGTTAGCAGAATTCTCTCCAACACCAAGGCATGCATTAAATCCACTGGTTGTCAATCAGCCATTGCCATGATTTCACTTGTCAAATGTCATCAGTTGACCATCAAAGCTTTTTAAAAACTGGAGGACATTTATCTCAGTTCTAAATAAACCCATAACTACATTTTTATGGATGTTTCCAAGTGTCATATGTTCTTCATCCCTTTACAACACTTCAAGTTATCTCGTTAGGGCAGAACCACAAAATATGGCAGGAATGCACATTGAGCATACTGGTGAAACCTGTTCTGCTCTGACCTAACACCAAATATCTATTCCATCCTTTCATTTCTTGGATTTTATAGGTCTTCATTCATCCTTCAAGTATTTATTTTTTTTCTTGCTTACACCATCTTCTTCCTAATTAGATAGTCATGTCTTCTGTCACCAGAGTAACATCCATCAATGTTCTTCATAAATGAGCAAATAAACCCAAGTGAAGATCTGAGTGTGGATGATGTATAGGAATTAGAGTTTAGTCTGTGAGCTGTTCTGCTAACTCTGGAGTCTTTGCTTGTCTAGGTTCCTGGTCTGGTTTACATTGTCTTAAGTACTGTGGTTAATCTATAATCCTTTCTGCCTGATGAGCTACCTACTGTGTAGGGTACCAGTGGTCAGCAGCTGATGGAAACCATCTCCTCCAAGGCTTTCCCACTTTGTAGGCAAAAGGTGTGCAAAAGAGAGGGCTGGTTCTGGCCTCCGCAGATAAAATGAGATTACAGAGAAATACTTTCTGTATATCCTAACTACATATATGAGAGCGTATTTGAGGTAAGTGGACCCTTGCTTACCTTTGTTCATTTGAGATTGTCAGAGATTGGGAAAGCAACCCCAGCCTTCCTTCTGGGTGGTTTTACTAAAGAGATTACTATTTTATCTCTTGCATGATACCAGTAATTTAACTAATTAATGTTTAAATTCACTTCACAATGAAATATACAAAGCATAATTCCCTAAGTGCTTCAATTAATTTTCCACATAATTTTTATAGAAATCTCATTTTTGGAGTTACTTCAAAAACAACTGTTAGTGAGAGATTTCCTAATGCCATGTGACTACTACAAATGTTTTACTATTTCTTCTGAAAGAACAAAGAATCTATGAGACACTGAATGAAATATTAAATAGTTGGGTTATATTAATAGATGATTTAAAAGATCATAATTACCCAAAGCAATTAAGTTTTAGCTTTTTCTAATTTTGTACACAAAACAGCATACCGCAGTGCTGGTTTGCTGAGCTGTTTGCAGAAGTAGCTTATTAGTCAGGTTTATCTTAATTTAAAACCATCAATGTGGTGCTCATTACTCTTGAAATGGCATCTTGTTCCTTTCTCGTATCTTCCTGTTGCTTATCAGAGCACAGGACATACGCTTGGGGTGCCTCTGTTCCATATTAATCCTTGCTAAAATAAACTGGTCCTGTTATCCATTTGCTTGACTGTTCTCTGTGAGATATTTGTAGCTACTAAAAAAATATTGACTCTCAATAAATTCACAGATATCATCATATGAATTTATTCAATACATGCACTTAAATTTTTCTTTAAAAATCTGTGTTGGCTAGCTGAGTCAGGGAATAAAACCCTTGCCATAAAGGACTGAGGATCTGAGTTCAATTCCCAAACACCACTCAAAGGTGCAAGGATTAACTGCATAAAATTATCCTCTGGTCTCTACATGTACACTTTTGCAAACATGCATGAAGGATACACATAAAAATGCCACTATTTAATTTTTTTAAAACTCTAACTGATCTTTATAATTCTATTAGTATTTTGTCTCATATTGAAGTGTTATGTAACTGCCCAAACTCAGATATTCACAGTATACAGCTATCTAGCAAACTCCTGTAGAAACAGACTCTCAAGAAGGTAAAGGTTTGTGGGACCTCATGTTGAACACACCTTTAGCACTAACCAATCTTTCTCTGGGCAATCTATATTCAGCTGGACTTAATTCATAAGCTCAAGGCATGTCATCAGATGTGGTTAACACTAGTGGTTCCTGAAAGGAGAACACAGGAGAGATGAATCCAGCACCAGTCCTTCCTGTCAGGGTACTGAGAGATGTGAGAATACATATCTATGAAAACATTTAGCAGTAGCTGCCCTGCCCAATGTTTGCACACAGGAGTTAGACTCAAATTGTGTTTCTGTTTGTCCAACACAAACACCTCCTAGAAAACTATTTGGAAAAGCAAATATGAAATGTAAAGCAACAGAGATCTAGCCTGGAAAAGTATGTCTTTTCAGCCAACCTCAAGAGTGAAATAAGATAGTGGATTTTCTAACAATCACAGAAAAATAAAAATATCAAAACAATCTGGATTTGACTACAGGAGCTTTGATATTATTGCCACAGCGATTAGGATTCCTGTCTGTTGTGTGGTTTACCTGGCACTAGAGAGTTCTTTCCCACAGCTATGAAAGTTGGAGGTCTGGGGTTGGCTTATAGAGCCGTATCCAGCTACTGGCACTCCTGGCCTGACTTTGCTCTATCTGTAAATAGGTCTGTCCTGGCAGGTTTTCTATGATGAGATTTGACTGATGACCCAGGTTGTTTTCTTAATCTGGAGATCTTTCAATTATCATACCTGAAAAACCCTTTCAGTCACTTCATAGAACAAACACCCTGAAGTTCTAGGCATTAGTATATGGATGTTTGGAAGTCATGATGCTGTCGACCGTGGCTGGAGCACCTTCTCAGGCTAGACTATCACTGTATGAGTAGTTTTAGGCTTGATTGAAACTAGCTAGAGTTTAAAGGGGTGTGTGTGTGTTTGTGTGTGTGCACACGTGCTGTTGTATACAGCTCCAACCAAGTATATATAGTGACTGAGTTTGGCTCTTGTTTCCAGGAAATAAGTGCTTGCAACATGGTTTTTTCTCATGACTTTGTGGAGGAACAAAATTAGTCATTTCAAGAAGACCTTGGCCCTTGAGCAAAGGTGTTTTTTTGTTGTTGTTAGAATATTGATTGATGTTGCTGTTACATTCCCATGGGAATGTGAACCTGACTAGAAAAAGGAAATACATAACAGTTTTAACTATCTCAGAACTATTCGCTTGTGTGCTGATTTGCTAGCTCCAAGTTTTTGTTTTCAGGCATGAGTTTGCAATACAGACCAAAACCAAGCTGTCTCTCTATCCCTCATTCCCTCTCATGTAAGACAAAAGACAGCAGAGACTCCAATGAGCAAGCTGAAATCCCTCTTTCCGTTTCCTAGCCTCCTCCTGGGCAATAGAGGCTCGGGGAGCTCAGTGGCCTGCCTCATGGCCACAGCTAGAAAGTGTTCAAACTCCTCCTGCTCCAACAAGAGTCTAAATACACCCTGAGTGCTGTGGTGAGAACGCACTCCTGTTAAATGTCTGGGACCTTCCATCTCATCACCTCCATTCACTCTGCTTCCTTGCCCTTCTTTGTCCCTCCCCTGTTCTCCTCTTCCCAGTGTGTCTCCACTCTTGATGTACTTGAAGCTCATACCCCTTTCCCCAGATGTAAGAATGTGTAGTATCTGGAGAGAGCTCTGCTCAGCTTCTTTGTCTTCTCCTAGGCCACTAACCCCCATCCTCTCTCTGGATGCCTGCCCAGAACTGTCTCCCCAGTGACTTCTGTCTGTCCAGTCTGTGATCTGAGTGAAACTTGGGCCTTCTTTTCCTAGAACGGGGTGATCTGATTGAACTCCTGACTATTGCCCTGTGCATCACAACTGTACCACATTAACTATCACCTCACTGCCATAGGACAGTGCCCAAAGTCCTCGTAAAATGAATTACCACCTTTAAAGAGAGTGAGAGGAGCATCTGGGGAGGAAAGTGTATGAACCACCTCCTCTCTGACCTCCTTCCTGCAAGCCCTCTCCATGGGCACCATCAGCAGCACTCTGTAAATAGCCTGAAGCTGAGCTCAGTTGTCCTTCAAGGGCAGATTATAGAAGAATGTCAATGTCATTTACATGAGAGGCTAAAACCTGATGACAGGAATTCCTAGAGGCACTTCATCCAGAGATGAGACATGTAGGTACTTAAGAGTTGCTTTCAGAAGCCCAGGACAGGGGAAGGACATTAGATCAAGTAGTTTAACATGACAGTTGGATGAAAACACATGGCAGGAATCAGACTGTGAACAGATAGAACCGCTTTTCACCAACAATCCTCAACATAATAGGAAATATCGTCTGCCTTTTATCATTAACATACAACACTCACAAGTTTCCAAGTTTGACAAGATGTTCTTGGCTGTGTACTAGGTCATAACCTAAAAGAGCATTGGGGGCTCAAACGTCTTCAGGCTCTGACCCTGGGCACTTATCAATCAGGAAATGCACATTGGGATGCCGTCATCCTCAAATATCTCATTATGATACCTCTGCACTTGGAGACTCCTGGAAATACATTCATACAAGGGGTATGAGCAGATGCCATGTTGAGAGCAGAGACCAGAGACCTCCACAGCCCGACAAAGGATAGTATGCGTGCTTTATCTGTGCTGGGTTTGAAAATAAGCTGATTTTCCTTCCAATGTCTTTCTTCTATCTTCTAGTTGTACAAGCCTCACTTCCTTCTAAGAGATAACAGGGTGTTTGCATTGGGCATGCCTTCCCTCACAGCAGACACTTGTACTAAATTATCACTTTGTGCTGTCAGGGTCTGCATTTCTCAGGGGCAGTCAGATAGCCAATGTGATCCCAAGATAATACCCTAGCTGGGAAGTTGGCCTATGACCCTTGACCTTTCCTCTCTCCTGAATTCAAACATGAAATCATGCTTGGGGTATTTCATTGTTCTCATTGGAGTGTTCAAATCATAAAAGCACAGGTATGTTAGGGACTCTGTATCTATGAGGGCACAGTGACAGCACTATACATAATAACTATTTGAAAACACCAGAAGGTGTCCTGCAAAACTCCTGAAACACAGCACTCAGAGCATCCTGGCTGCTGTGAAATCAAACATGTTTTGAGTAATATCAGTCTGTATTTACAAAGGAGCAAATTGCACCTTAGAGAAGTGTAGGGTTTTTTTTTTTTGGGGGGGGGTGTTTGTTTTTTTTCTTTAGTGGAGATTTATTTAATTCTCTAGCCCAAGCCTTGACAAGGATCTTTGCTTGTCCGGAAGGTTTCAGCTTCATGGGCAAGTGTGTAGACAAAATGAAGTAACATCATGCAGTAGGTGTGTAGCACTTCATGTCTCTGTGTAGCCTTGATGTTTGGCTTCCAGAACAGAGTGCCTTGTGACTTTGCTGTCATTTCTAAAATTATTTCTCCAAGAGAAAGATTTCTAACAACTTCATATTTTATAACCTTCCTGGAATTTCTTGTTTTTGAATTGTAGTGCAGTCAAAAATTTGTCTTGAACAAGTCCCTTTTGACAAGTATTCAGAAGGCAAACTAAGAACACTTAAAAGATAGTTGAATCATAAGGACTCTGCCCTAATTTGTGGATAAACTCATGGATTAATAAATTGATAGACTAACAAGTATATGAAGTAGTCTATTGGGAAAAGCAGTTAGACTGTCTCAGTGTCTTGTATACTGTTATGGGAATCTCTGGCATCCACATCACTGAAATAAACCTCTCTCCTGGATCAGCAGATCTCCAGCATCATGAGTTTAACAAACCATTCTGGTGTGAGGAGATGTCTCTGAGAACTCACATTAAAACAAAGCTGGATATAGTGGCATTTACTTGTAATCCCTGCCTTGGGGAAACAGAGAAAAGCAAATCTTTGCAGTTCCCTAACATCAAGTCTAGACTACTTGGTAAGTTCCAGGACAGTGAGATCCTGTCTATAAAGAAGGGAAATAGAACCTGAGTAATTTCAGCTGAAATTGTCCTCTAGCTTCCAATATACATGCACATGCACACATAAACACGAAATAAAAAATAAAAATAAATACATTAACTTTTTTATTAGTTTTCAGTCTGCAGTACTTAGTTATGACTATAAAAAATGCACCATATTAGTAACCTAAGTTCAATATATAAATTTTTATCAAAATACCCTCAACAAAGGGCTTATGCAGGTGCATGCATCAGAGTGATATGCACCTAATTTACTCACTGGACTTGACATGTCCTCAGTAACTTTCCTCCATACCTCATTCTAGTCACTATAATGAAGCCCTGGATCCTCTTTTACAAAGATATAAATGTGGATCTACTTTAAAATATAGTTTTATTTTACCTGAATTATATTTGAATATAAAATTCTATTTTTCACTTGAAACTACTATAGCACTATATACTTATATATGTGTCTTCTCTTATAATACTTTTAGAAGAAGGCACTATCTCTATTTTATGTTTCATTCTTTATTCATCATTCTGAAACTTACTTAAATGCTTTCAGTTGGAAATGGTGTTTATCTGAGAGTATTGCATACTTTGAAATCAGAAATGTATATGTGTTCTGAGAATGCTGGGCTTCAAGATGGCTCAGTGCCTCAAAGTTGGGTTAATTTGAATTGCAGTTCACTCAGCCATAATCAGTGTGGTGACTGTAATGAGAAGGCCCTTCATGGGCTTAGGTGGTTAAACGCCTGGTCCCCAATTGGTAGTGCTGTTTATATAGGTTTAGGGGGTGTGGCCTTACTGGAAAGTATGTACTGAAAGCAGATCTTGAGGTTTCAAAGCTACCCATCATTCTCAGTTCTGTTTCTCATCCTCTTGATTGAAGTTCAAGAGGCAAATTCTCAACTCTTTGTTAGACACCATGCTTACCAACTATGCTCTGTTATCATGGAACCATAAACCTAATAAACTCTTCTATAATCTGCCTTGATTGTTGTGTCTTATCACAGCAATAGACAACTAATATACACAAGAGTACGATCTTTTCTCTTTGTGGTATACATGTTCAAGAGCATTTCTTATCCTTCACACCAGATCAACACATTCTGCTTTGCACCATTCCTCAGTTCTTGCTTCAGGAGTACTGTTCTCTTTATTTTTAATGCCACTGACAAAGTCAGAATGGAGTTCTGCATTTCCCATAACCACAATGTTGTTCTTTGTTGAAGCTGTTTGAGTATGGCATCCTGTAATAACAAACAAGCACTTACATTGTCTGTGTTAAGTTCAATGAATCATTAAGAGGCATAGAACACAAACAGAACAGGTATACAGGTTAGCATCTAAGCCAATAAGCAACATCTACTCTGAAGCTCATATTTGGAGGAAGAAAGGCAGGATATTTTCTGAGAGTCTTGTTGGGATCCTGTTTTGCCAAGGAGGAACATGTTTGTGCCTATGTCCCTTTCGCCACTGATTGTCCCCAAAGTCCTTCTGCTACTGTCTTAGGTCTTGCTGTGTTTGGTATAATTTGTCTGTCAATCAGCATTGATGAGCAATATCGAGGGGCATTTTTTTTTCTGCTGTATATGTCTCTTGTTCACTTCACAGAGTTTAAGTAATCCATACCGCACATCTGAAAGCCACAGTTCCTGCAAAGCTTTCAAACATGATTCAGTGAGGCTCTCATCCAAGATCAAAGCCAGACCTGCAGAGTGTGTCCTCTGATAGACCTCTCTGCCATAATTCCATAGTAGTCTGACCTGTCTTGTGCTCCAGCAGCCTAGACTCACAAATGTTATGCATATCAGCCTTCTCTGTTTGCCCAGGCTCATGCTGGGCTCGCTGACAATTTACCAATGCTTGGGATATCATGCACTGCTTTCCAACTCCAGGTGCCTAGCAATTACTATCTTACTATTCAGTAGACTGAGGTCAATCTAGGGTAATGTCATTGTATGGGGGTCCAGTAGTTAAGTCCAGAATATATTATAATGTGGGGTGATAAAGACTCTTGCTTAGTGTTCTTGGCACAATTAGACTCTCTGAATAATATCCAAAAAGCTGTTGGAAAATAGATTGGTTTATAGCTGGCAAGGCATTTCTCTAATGCCCATGATAGCTTAATTTAATTAGATTACTAGTGGTACTGTTTTTATTTCTGCAACTTGATTTATTTCAGGGTTTAATCCAATGCTTCAATTAACATTCTCATCTCAAGAAGAACTTGCCAAATTAGCTTTTATTAATTGCTCTAATCTTGAAGCTTCTGCCCCTAGCATTCCCATTCTGGTGGATGGTGTAGGAAGGTGTAGTAGTAGGTTTCTGGCCCAGACTTTCGGGCCTAACCTCAAGGTTTAGGACCTAGACCCACAGACCCGCAGACCTGTTGAGACACACACAGCTGTTTACAATAGTTTAGGGCTGATCGGCCTAAGGCCCAGGCATACAACTTGCTAGCTCTCTACCCTTCATCTAACCCATGACTCATCCTATTCAGCCATGGGGCTCAGTACCTTTTCTCACAGCAGCATGGTTGTCCCCTGCTTCTTCCGGCTTCTCTCTGGCATTCTGCTCTGTGTTTCCTGTTCTTAGAGTTTTTAGTCTGGTAGCCCTGCCCACACTTCCTGCCTGCCTTTGGCCAATCAGCACTTTTTATTAAACCAGTGGGTGGGACAATTATTTACCATGAAATAACACAATCCCTTACATATACCTTTTTCTCTTTTTAAAACAAAAAGAACTTCAAATCTAATATTCTTTTCCCCCCTTATCTTTAACAACTTATAAACAACACTGTAAATAAACACAAACATCCATAATCCATGTTTTGGGAATGTGGGCATCGTTCTCTAGGCTACTTCCTGCTGAATGGACACTGACAATCTCATGGGAATCCAAAGAAAAATGTAGGATTATGGACAAGCCTTTAGTGGAGTAGTCTCAAAGGCTGGGTATTCTTAGCCAGTCTCCTTGAAATTGTTCTGGCTGGATACAGAGCTCTGGAAACTTCAACAGAGGTGCTCTGAAATACTGAGTCATCTGGTCCATCCATTTCCATTGGAGATTTTTCAGGGGGGTCTTCCTCTATCAAACTTTAGGAATAAATACACAGCCTCTCATTTTCTGTGAAAATAAAAGGAAAACCTCTTCTCCAAAGTAGCATGTTTTTGCATTTCAATTTTAAAGTCAACTCATTCCCAAAATATGTAGGTTGAATTAATCCAACAGCATTTATAATCAACTGTCTTTTAGCAGATTTTACTAAGTCATTTTCAGTCAAGAGGCTTAAAGATAAGACAATAATATACAGTATCCAGACATTCTTTGTATTTTCCATCTTTACATGGCTTATTTTTTACTTACTTACTTACTTACTTACTTACTTACTTACTTATTTATTTATTTATTTATTTATTTATTTATTTATTTATTTATTTATCTCTGTTTTTTAAGGGCTTTCTCTACCTTTTTTTTTCTTTCTCTAAGCCTATGTATCTATATTTTCAACACACTCTAAACCACTTACACTTTTTACAAAAAACTGTCTTTACTGTGTTTTTATTTCTTAACTTTTTCTGTTTCTGACCACACCTTTGCTTAGCTAGGGTGATTGACTCCACCCAGATTTTTCTATTTCTTTCTGTTTCTGAATACACCTTTAGTCTGCCAAGGTTCAAGGTTGGTAGGATGGATGGATGGCTCCACCCAGCTCCTAGGCTAATTTCATAGAATTCATCTTTTTAACTCAGGTACTCTGGGACTTTTAGGATCCATATAATTGCCAAGTAAAGCTTTGCCATCTGCTGCTCATTAACTCCATTTCAAGTATTAGGCAGCAGTGCCTCTTTAAAAAACTCACAAGTGTTTTGCCTCTAAGGTTGAATCAGGAATCTTCTTTTCAAAAAGTCAAGCCTCATTTTGCCTCCGGCAAACAGAGCTGATCCAAGAAAACATTGACACTAAGAAGCCATCTTTGACTCTATTCTCATTTTGTCCTTATTAACAGAAATCTTAAATCCGTCATTTAAAACTTTTTGCTTATATTGAGGAGCCTGTGAGACTTGAGGAACCAGCCATTTTACACTTTAAGCTGCACTCCAAAAGCCCGCCATTGTAACTCAAGCCCACATGCCTTACCATGGCATCTCTGTACCACGGCTCACGTGGGAGACACAACTCAGAAGCTGCTTTGGGCTCTAGACCATTTTTTAAGCTTTCTATGCTTTTTTGTGGGTATATTTGACCCACATTGGGCTGCCATTTGTAGTATGAAGTTTCTGGCCTGGACTTTCAGGCCTAGTCTCAAGGTTTAGATCCACTGACCCACAGTCCCACAAAGACACACAGATGCTTTCAATAGTTTTAGGCTGATTGGCCTAAGTTCCAGGCATATAACTTGCTAACTCTTTACCCTTCATCTAACCCATGACTCTTCCTGTTCAGCCATGTGGCTCGGTACCTTTTCTTAGAGCAGCATAGTTGTCCTCTCTTCTTCCGGCTTCTCTCCAGCATTCTGCTCTGTGCTTCCTGTTCTCAGAGTTTTTCTTAGTCTGGTAGCCCCGCCCACACTTCTGCCTGCCTTTGGCCAATCAGCGCTTTTTATTAAACCAGTGGGTGGGATAATTATTAACAATGATTCAACAGAATCTCCCACAGGAAGGGATGACCATTTACCTGGTAATGTGTCTAACAGTCAAGTCCAGATGGTCTTCCAGAACACAATCTCAGAGAAACCAGCATCATGTTTTCTTTGTCACTATAACCCCAAATTTTCAAGAGACACTCTCACAGATCAGGTACCCCTAGAACTTACAAAGCAACTGAAAAATGGGTTGCATTTTCTTTTGTAATTCATTCCAAACCGTTTTATCTCACAGTTTATATTATTGCTGATAACTCTAGCTGTGTCAAGTTGACAAAAAAAGTCAACCAGGACAATCAGCTTCAAAGAAAATTTGTTAGCAAATGGTCTATATTATTGCTATTGTTTTTTTTTATTCCCTTCCTTCTGAGCCTGTTCACCAGGCTTCTCTTCTTTCTCAGAGCCAAGAATTTCAGATATAGATGGACTTGGGAAAGTACAGAAGTCATGCCTTCCAGTGGACAACCTCACTGCCCTATATACAAATTATTGGATTCCACAGACACAGGTCATGGAGGTAATATAGTAAGCCACACTTGGGACAAGAGAGCATTGAAGCCACCATGAACATTTTATAATGAGGATACAAGGGAGAGCCCACAGTCACTGAGTTCCAATTTATCTACAAATAAGCCTCTGTTCTCCACACTGGGAGAATATTGAGAAGATTTTAAATTGTGGAAGTTACTTCCAGAAAGTGAGGGTCTCTGCTGGAACAGGATGTACTCACTGAGTGAACAGCAAGAGAAGTTAGAGATCAGCAATGTGCCTTGCCCTCTGGTCTCCTCATGGGAAGTGTTGCCTACGATCCATTCACAACAATGTTTATTGACAGGCCAGTGCTGAAGAACTCAACTTTACCCATGAGGTTCAGGCCACAGTATCCACAATGCAGTGGTTGCAGGCAGTGGGGCAGGAGCAAGCAGCTCTAGACAGGACCATCAGTAAGGGATGGAAAACTGAAGCAACAAAATACTCTTGATTTGGATGCTAAATGAGAACATTATTAATAGCACCGTCCCCACAGACATTTCTTGGAATACTCAACAGAAGGCCCCAGGTCACAGTGAGCAAGACCATAAACTCATGGTACCAGTCTATTCTCAGCCTCAAAGTCCAGGATGAAACATGCATGAGTTGAAGAAAATGCCCTGTGAGGGGATGGGAGGTGTTATTGTCTTTGCTGAGATTTTACAGTTAAAAAAAAAAAAATGGGGGGGGGGTGTCAAAAAAGATGGTCTTGACAGGAGTTCCCTTTCAGTGGCCCTGAATTATTCACTCCATCACCAGGCACACCATCAGCTATACAGCTTTGCAGGACAACAGACCTGGGACCCAGCCTCATTATATGCCAACTAGAAAATTTTTCTAAGTTGTTAATGAAGTCTTTGTTTTGGTTTCCTTATCTATAAAATGGAACCAAGAGAATTTGTTGTTTCTCTGTCAGTAAGTGATTGGTAATTAGAAATTTGTAAACAATTCCTGGAGTGTGTAAATGGGTGGTGTTTAAGTTCATAGCAAGGTGCAGAGACCTCCTGCCTCTGTGTTTGCACTGAACTTGGAATAAAATGCTGATTTTAAAATGGGATGCCTTGAACAAGGCACAACTTCCCCCTTCCCCAAGATGGGCAACCAAAACACTGGTTTACACAATTGTAATAACTTAAAGCAGAGCATAGCCTGATTGCAACAGTTTTTCTAACTTTGTGAACATGTCCCTTTTTTAATGGGATTTGCATTGAGATCATTAAGAGATATCAACACTCCAACATTAATCGCCTGATGTAGGAGCACAAGGTGACTTTTCAAGTTTTACATTTAAGGTTCTTTTAATTTTTGATCAAATATTTTATTTTAAATGCCTTATTCAGTAGTTAGTATTTGCTACTTAGTTGACTTCTACATATTTATTCTTTGCGATGTAATTGTCCATGAGACTATTTCCTTAACACCCTTTTAAGGCTGCTCATGTTTGGCACGTAGAAGCATAATTTGCTTTCATTGCTAGTTTTCTATGCTCAAATACTGTTCAATTTTATTGAATTTTAAAGACTTTTTCCACATAAGTTCATGTTAAATGTGAGCAAAGATTGCTTCACATTTTTTTTTTAATATTTCCAGTTTGATACCTTTTGTTTCTTTTAGAGACAACTTCAGTCTTTCTCTACTGCATTAGCTGTGGGATTTCACAGGCATGGGGTTGTTTCATTATGTTTCTATCGATGGTTTATTTGCCTTAATAATGGAATGGTATTAGATTTTTGCCAATACCTTTCTTATATCTGTTGAAATGATATAATATAATGTATAGCATTGACTAAACTTTGGTGTTATCTTTTCTTTACGGAGACAAATATTGCTTTATCATGGTATATAATGGCCTTAATGCATTGTTGAATTTGGGTTGTTCTTGTTGTGTTTTGAGGTAAATTTGGTCGGTATCCATTAGACACAGCGACTTTCACTTTTCTTCTCCTGGAGGGTCTCTGGCTTTGGCACTAAGATGATGCAGATTTGAGAGGACAAATTTGAAAACACAAATTTTTAAGTTTTTTAAGAGACCTTCATTTGTCTCTAGATGTTTGGTAGAATTTACCAGTGAACTTGTGTGATCTGTTGTTTTTCTTCAGATTTGGGTATTGGATGTGGCTCAGCAGCACCTTTACTAGTTAAATAAGTGTTCCTACTTTCTGTGCCATAATGATTCAGTCTTAGCAGATTGTGTGTCTCATAGGAAAACATCCATTTCATATAATTTATCCAATTTATTTGTGCAAAATTGTTTAAAGTTTTCTTCAGTATTTTTTGTAAAATAGTAACTTCATGCCTCTGACTTGGGCTATTTGTGTTTTCTTTGTATTTCATCAATATAGCTAAAACTTGGAGGTTTTTTAAAGTCTTTTTTAAGGTCACATTTTGAGTCTGTAAATGTTCTATGTTGTTTTTCTATTGTCTCCTTTATTTACATTTTTTCTGTAATAATGATTGTCTTATTCCTTCTTCTAGAACTAGATTCCATGGTTTGTTTGTTTGTTTGTTTTTTCTAGTTAATCAAAACATAATATCCGGTTGCTATCTGTATCCTTTAGTTATCACTGTAAACCTCCCAATTAGCCCTGGGTTCACCTGATTTAGGATCATAACATACTTTTCAGTAGAGAGACATGAACACTAAAGGCTGCTACTCTGATCTCCTGTGCAGAAAGCAGCATGATTTTAGGAGTCTGCCCCGGGACAAGGAGAGTGAGCACCTCTAGCTTTGACAAGCTGTGTACCTTAAAATGTGATTAAGGAACAACCCTCCTAGGCTACTGAGAAGATGTGATGTACAGAATTTAACACAGTATCACTGCTATAACTGGAAGGTGGATAAAGTGAGCCCAGGATTGGAGGCTGGCCTCTGTAGCTCTGCCCAAAGAAGTAATTCTGCTGCAGCTGCTTTTCAAACTCTTTCCTGCCCTGGTATCTCCAAACAGCCCTGGGCTTCCTACTCTTCTCAATGAAAAGAATTGCTTCCTCAGCTCCTTTGTTATTTATCAGCCTCCATTTAAACATTCTGCCATGTTCTCTATGATATTTCAAAAGCTAATATTCATGCCTTTGTTTATTTAATGGTACCAGAGTGTGAATATTTTTTAATATGTGAAAATGAACCCAAATGTGCTATTTAAAACTACATTTTAGCACAGTCTGATTTAGTTCACAACCCACCATCGTACAAAGAGCTATTTTAATCTTAATTATCTTGATTTTCCTGCTACTACCACATATGTAATTTTCTGGAGTTGTGTTCACAGATGAAAGCAAAGGTGGATATTCAGAACCTTTCTGATTGTGCCTTTCCAGGGCCTATAAGTCTTGATTAGCAACAGGCGCACAGAAGCTCACAGATAAAGCCTGTAGCTCTGCACAGAACATAGCAAGATCTGCAGTTCTCATAGTGTTCAGCTTTAGCCTGGGTTTCTCTGTGCTGTGCTATCTGGAAAACACCTATACAGTGGCTCCTCCGTAGGCTTAGCAATAGATCCACTTAATCTGTGGACATGGGCCAGCTCCAAATTCAATTTCTTGGGGTGGGGGTTGTTTGTTTGTTTTTGAGGACAGGGTCTGCCCTGTCACACTGAGGGTGACAGGGGCTCTGTAAATCCTTCATTGTAGCTGACAACTGAGGTGTTATGTTTGGGAAATTAAAAGGGACAAGTGACTCGCACTTCTCAGAGACAGGTGGAAGAGGTTAGGATTGTTCCTGAATATAGCTCAGATGGAAAAAGCATAAAGAGCCCACTGGCTCTACAACCCACCGTGCACCTAGCTGCAGTCTGCTCTCCTATGTGCTTCTGTGTACATTTGAAATAGACAGTACCAATGTGGCCACTTGGGAAGTGAGGAAAGACTAGCCATGTGATTTTTCTCTGTTCTTAACAAAACTGCATGTAGTAATAAAATTTTTGATAATACTAATATGAAAGTACTGCCTCTAAAAAGTAGTATATGGCCCCCTTTTCTGGCTCCACTAATGGAATAAAACTCTAGACATAACACATAATGTACAGAGTGGCTTTGAGAGTTGGAAAACAAGAAACTTGATAATTTCTGTGTAACTACCAAAGAACACTTGACAGAGCTACAGATGAGAAATGTTCTTTAGCTCTCAGTTTTAGGGGATTCTGTCCAGAATCACTTGTTTCTGGGCCAATAATGAGGCAGAGTATCATGGGAGAGGGTCTGCAGGCAAAGCTACTCAGCTCACAGCAGCCACAGAGCAGAGAGAGGAATGTGACAGTGACAAAATACCCTCCAAAGAGTCACCTTTAGTCATCAGTTTCCTCTAGCTAGGTCCCACTTCCCAAGGTTTCTCACCATCCCAAAATAGTGCCACCATCTAGGAACCAATGTACCATTTTTTTCCAGGGTCAGTTACATCCAAACCATCTCAGAAAATGACTAGACAGAGGTCTTGGGACAGAAAGAACAAAGTGGCTAATTCCTGGGTTTCCTTCTGCCTCGCTTCCCCAGACTTGGAGCTGAAGAAGGTTTGACCAGGAATGCCCAGAACTGCCAACAGGCAGACTCAGAAGAGTCCCATGCAAAAAAGTTGAGCCAAGTAAAACAGAAATCTATGTAATGACTGTTCAACTCAAAACAAAACAATCTTATTGGTCTAAGAGGTTGGTCACCACAAACCTGCAGCTCAGTATCTGTCGATACAGGGGAATGCTCCATGCAAGATTTGAACATCAGTTTTTGTGTAGAGAATAATTCAGGAGAAGGGCTGACTTTTCCAGACCCAAGAACTGTGGTTGCTGTTAATATTATTTTATGAACTGTAAGGTGAGAGATAAGCCAGGTTGTTTTTGCAACCCCCAGGACATCTGATGGATATTGCCTGATTACCAGAATTTCTTGGGCCACGGGGTTTTTTCTGAAGCCTTAGACCTGTTTTATGGTTCTGGTTTCAATATGGAAATTTTTCTTGAGCCAGAATTTCTATCTTTGTCAGCCATGGAGAAGACCGAACCTCTCTCCCAGGTGAGTTCATAGCAGACAGGTACACGGCCAGGATATCTACTTCATCCAAGGAGAACAAGGCAAGCCAACAAGAAATTTGGGTGTCTAGCATAGGTGGAATCCCTTCCCCTGCTGAAACAATGTCAAGAAAATTGTTTAAAACAGAATGTTAGCCTAAGATCAGAAGTCACAAAGCTCCCCAGATTGTGAAAGAAAACCACCTGTCATTGCCAAGAACCAGGAAAATCTCAGAGACTGCCAGACAGTCCTCAGGTGCCAACAGTGAAATTCAGAAATGTTAAACTTATTTGGGAAAGATTTGAGGGCATCTGTGGTTTTTAAAATATATGCTTCAAAGATCAAAAATGAATATATTCTGACAAATGGAAATATCGTAAGTACAGACAAAGTGATATAACACAACGTAGAGTAGTAATAAGGAAAATGAAAAATTTAGAAAGGGAAACGGTCAAATAAGGGAGGAACTGTGGCCAAATCTGTGCCACCAGAAGTTGTCTCTATGAGTAACAGAACTGATTGGAAAGACTGGACACTAATTGAAGGGTAGTGCCCATGGCTGAAGACCCAAGAAGAGAAAGGAAGGAAGCCAAATATACTTAACGAAATCATGTCTTAAACTTTCAAAGCTAGAGGCCTGTGCATCTGAGAGGTGAGTAGACTGCAGACTTGCTATGCTTGTTAAAGTGCAGAAAACAAAATAAGAACATCATGAAATCAGTGAGAGAGGAGTAATAGAAGATTACAGAGTAAATAACTCAGATTGCATGAAATTTCTTATGGACAATGGTGGCAGAAAGAAGGGTTCCAGTATTTAAGTGACAGAATGCATTGTCTTAACAGAATTCCACAGCCATTGAAAATACTGTTCAAGAATGAAAAATGTCGTTCAAGCCATTTCCTAACTAAGCAAAATTGAGATAAGCTGTCTTTGGTAGACATACCTAAAAGAAATAGATATTTTCTCTAAACAGAAAGCAAATGGCAGAATCCCAGAAGTATGTGAAAAAGGGAATATGGGAGGGTAGAGATTGTCAAATTTCATAGTTGAAACAAAACCATACCACTGTCCAGTGTGAGTCCAAATGTGCATAGAGAAATGCTTAAATCAAGTGAGCAAACAAGGAGGAGAAGCTATGTGGAAGCAGGTGAGGCATCTGTAAGTCTCTGAGGTGAGTACAGTCACATCAAAACTCAAAACTCTACAGACAAATAAAAACAAAATGCTTATATTTCTCCCAAATAACATGTTAAGCAGAAAGGAATCAAAAAGAAAATAATAACTTCACAAATCCCATCAATTGGAAGCTATGTGAGTATACCACTGATAAATAAGTTATACAGGTAAGTACCATTCAACCGTACAATGTCTACAAAAAGGCTGCCTTAAATATCACCACAAAGTTTGAGGTGGAAAGACAGAAGAATCTACAGCAAGTGACTCTGGTCAAAGGAAAGCAAGGGAAGCTGTTGTCAAAGCAAGTAGACATTGAAGCAGAGAATGCTGCAACAGGGGGGTTGTGGAAGGGTGAACAACCAACTCGCTGGCCAAGAAGACTTGGCCAACATGCATGTGCTTACCAGACACAGAACTGTAACGTGTGAGGTAAAAGTTGCTGGAACCAAGGGAAACCAACTGTAATTCACAAGAAGCATTTTGGAACACCTCACTGAGCAGTAGCTTACCGAGGTTATCTTGAAGGGTTGTGGGGCATATGCAAATATAATCCTTACCAAGACTATGAAACAAGCAGACTGCTAAGAACTGGAGGCAAAGTATGTTCTCCAATCAAATTAGAAACAGTAATCAATAACTGAAAGATAACAGGAACCTACTTAAATATGTGAAGACAACAGTTTCTAAGTCATCAACGTGTCAGAAGAAAAGCATTAAGGCAAATCACAAAACTGGCTTTCTGTAAACATCATTAACTTTGACAAGCCTGCAGAAAGATGCATGAGAAATAAATAGGACATAAATTACCAGAATTGGGGGGAAAACATGAGAGAGTGTAGTAGGATTCAGGCATTATCTAAGAGGCCTAGAGGCATAGCCTTGTGCATCTCAGGATCCTGAATGGGGTGTGGCCAGTCCCCATTGAGGATGAGGAGCACGCTGCCCTCCCTTCCTTCCTGTTTTGTTCCTGCATTCTTGGGGAGTGGATTGGGCCATCCAGCATGGGAAATTTCCACTTTTCAAGAATTATCTTAAGATTTAGTTTGTGTCAGTGAATGTTTATATAACCCCTTAATAAATATTAATCCTTTATATGATATATTGCAAGTAAATATTCTGCAATAAGGGGGCTCTGCATATGTAGAGTAGGTGCCAAAAGTCAAGGGGAACTCCATCAAGGTGAAGCAGATCATCTTGCCAATGAAGGAGTATTTGGACCAGATGCCTTCACTAGAGAAACAATTCTCCATAATCAAGGGGAGAAAGAGTGAAGGAGAGAAACGGAGACAGACAAGACAGCTGTGTGTGTGAACACACATGTATATGCACACACACACATACATACATGCACACACACACACACACACACACACACACACACACACACACACACACACACACACACACACACGTGGGTAGAAGGAACAAAGACAGCACCAGAAAGGATGCTGTAGGCCACATTCCTCATGAATACAAATTAAAACTGCAAAGTGGATGTGATCAGACCTGTTTCTTACTTTTCTGTGTTGACGTCCAGGACCTTTTCAAGTTGCTTGCATTTATGACTTTATCATCATCTCCACCACCATCAGAGTCTAACTGTGTAGGCCAGGCTAATCCATATTAGCAGTGTTTCTGCCTCAGCTTCCTGAAAGCTAGTGTTACAGGCAAACAGCCGTAAACCTAACTGACTGTTTATTCTTTTAACATGATCTCCTCCTTGGAGATGAGCAGTAGCTCTGGGGTTGATTCTGCGCCATCTCTAGGCAACAAGGCTCTTTATCCAGAACAAAGTTGAGAAGGCGTTTAATGATCACTGGTATTCTCATTTTGTTTTTGTCTTAGGTTTTGGGGGTTTCTTTCTTCTCCTCGGGTGACTCTGTACTTGAAGTTTTTGATATTTTTCTTAGACATTGGCTGCTCATTTTTGCTGCTTTTCCCTTTGTTCCGAAGCTGACCTTCACAGGCATGTATTTGAGCTATTATTAAGGCCTCTCTGACATTTTCATATAATACGTTTTAAAACGCTCTGGAAATTTGTTCTAAAGTCTGGACAGTTGCTGTGGGAGGCATTTAGCACTGTAATTTATTCACAAAGCTTTGTTAGGTGCCTGATGTTATGGCCAACCACTAAGCATTGTTTTGTGGGTCATTATGTGACATGCTTTAGATAGAGTGCCTCAAGAAAAGACACATCTTACTCCTCTGCCCAGCAGTTGGTAAAAGTGTAACTTTTATCCATGCTTTTACCAGTAGAACTAAAGTCACTAGGTAAGTCATTCCTATAGCCTCCATATCTTGAGCAATTCCAAGTATATGTCATGAGAATTCTCCCCATCAGTTACATTAAAATGTTTAAATTGCTGATTTTACTTTTAAAATGTAAGCAGTACACAAGCGTGCCTTTAAAGTGGTCATGTTTATGACTATTCTTTTGACATCTTTGTTTCACTGAATAGACCATGAGGCTGACTCTTCTAAGAGAACTGGAAAACAGGTGTCAACTTGAAGGGTTTTTTTTTTTTTGAGATATATATATCTCTATATATACATATATATATCGAATATGCATATATATGGAGTAAACATGCAACATAATGGAAATAATGATATTGTGTACACACATATATGCATATGCATGCCCCATGCCTTATTTTGAATGGGAAGAAGCTGTGTATTTGGCAGCCAGTGGCTGATTCTGCTGTGAGATTCTACAGGATTGAGCCTCCGCACAAGCTTTCCTCTTCTTTCTCCTGTGCTCCCTGAGCCTCTGAGGGACTGGATAAGTACCTGAGTTTGTAACATTCTGCAATAGTGCTTCCTGCCTTCTAAAGACCAGGCACTATCCACTGGGGTTCACAGTTCTACTTGATTTCATGTCAGAGACTTAGGCTCCAAGAATACAATGATCCCATACAAATGTTTTCTCATAGCTTGTAATCACTACATTTAAATTCTGGAAATTTAGTCAATTCTAAACTATGAAAGCATAAATTAACATGGATTTTCAAAAGGAATGTTATAAGCACTTTATATGGTCTGGTCAAATTAGAAAAGGTGAGGTAGGGGACAATCTGGGGGCATGGCTGGAGCTTTCAATTCCCACCAGTATCAAAACACTAGTAGTTTGCATAGTATTTGGTGGGTGCCTGCTTTGTGGATGATTTTAGTGAGCAGCTGTGGTTAAGAAGCTGACTGAAGGCTCAGAAAAAGGAGGGGTCATCAAGTCGTGTTGGATAGGACCCTCACTATGTATGCCTGCTCTCTGTCTTCCTATGAAAGGGAAGGGAGGGAACAGAGCCAAGATGTGGTGACCATCTTAGCAGGGATCTTTGACATATTTCATTGATATTCAGGGCATTTGTCTAGTCACTAGGAAAAGAATATAGTATAACAAGAGAGAGATGACAGAGCCAGTATCAGTGCAGACGAATGTCCAGGGCACCCTGTATGTAGGGTAAATGTTAGATGAGCTCTTCCTGACTTCCCTATGGTGGACGTGTGTGAACAAATACACATAAGTGTCAGGGAGAAAATCAAAGCCTGCCCCATCATCATCCCTAAGTAGCACCTTCATCCCTATCACAGTAAAAGCATCTAAAACTTCCCCCACTAAAATGACGGCTTCAGGTCTTCTGTTTACTGGAACTGCTTAACCTAAACACTGATTACTGAAGATGACAAAAAGAACTTTTCCAATTTTAGAACCACTTCTTTCTATATATTCTTTATATACCCTAGACAACTGTGAAAATTTTAAAGTACACACATACTCCACAGAGTACTTTTAGAGGTACCTTGGAGAGCAGTTATCTGTTGAAATGTTTTAATGGTTTGGTTTTGTTTAGTTGATGCCTTCAAAGATATCTTTGACTGTCTAAAAACAAGGAAGATGTCCCTGCCTGTAGGTGTTTCTGCAGTTCCCTGCATCCCTCAAATATTCTACTTTATTCTACATAATTTGTATGTTTAAACTTAAAACAGTGTACTTTGGCTAAAGTAGCTAATGTGCAGCTATCTGCCTATTGTTAACCAGAACTATTGTAGAGAGCTTACTCAAAATTAATACTCTTTTCTAGTCAAAAACATATCTGTGCAGCTGGCAAGGAGAAATGCTGTGCTTCACGGTGGATTTTGCTCTGGGATTCACCTGCTTTGACGGTAAAACAAAGGTAAGATGCGGGGAACCCCTGCAGGCATAGAACTTGTTACATTGCACTTACTTGATCTGAGAGCAGACAGTTCCCACCAGAAGCACACTGAGCCAAAGGCCTGCCTATATAATCTGCCTGCCTTCTTGCTAACTTGGGGCCCCTAGGTGTTCATAATCCCTAGAGTCATGCAGCAAAACTATGATTTACACAGTGAGGGGGGAGGGGGAGTAGAAAGGATCGAGGGAGAGAAGAAGGAAAGAAGGGAGAGGGGGGAGGAAGGGATGGAGGAAGAGGAAGGGAGGGAGTGGGTCTTTTTTTTTTTTATCCTTCTGAAAGAAAAAACCTACAACACTAAGAAAAAATCCCAACTTGCCTAAAACCTGAGTGGTTTGGATAAAAGTAAGTTCCACATATTTATTGGTAGAATGTCTCTACAAATAGAAAGCAGCCCTAGATTCCAGCCTTATTGATTAAAGGCACCTGTGTGAGCACTGGAAATCACTGGGATTTTTTTCCATCATCATCTCAGGACTCTCCTAATTACATAAGTGATAACAATATGTTTGCCAAAGTGAAGAGCCAATGTTTTATCATACAATATTTATATAAATCTATTTTTCTAATTAAGAATGAGTGGAGAGATTGAGAAAGCATGCCTATGATGAATGCTGCCGTGAAACAGGATGCCAGTATATTTAATTTAGAGATCTCACTGGCTTTTATTAGCCAGAGCATGGCAGCACACTGCAGACTCAAAGGACAGAAGAGTGGTTTCTGTGGGAGGCTGGATCAGGATCAAGAGGCCTCATGCAATGGAACTCCATGGCTCAGAGCAAGCTGCTTCCTGTGGCTCCTCTTGCAGAACAAAGGGTATTAGATGTCTTTATTGTCTACTCAGGCTGAGTTCCTTCAGACTGGCTGCTGCCAGTCTTACTTAGGAGAAGCTGGACTGTTGGGGATTTTACTGTTGTGCAAAGCTTCAATTCGATGGTGTGCCACTTGACTTGAGGGATGCTGTTCTGGCTGGTCTTTGGGGCCTCATGCTTGAATTCATCCATACATGAATTCTGGATCTTCTCTTAGTTACTGTCACTAACCGTAACCAGGGGTCCAGAGACCTGCTTTCCACATACGTTGTTCAGGCTCAGCTTCAGTCTTTCACTGTTCCCACAGCCCACAGTGAAGAAGTGAAGCCTCATCGAAGGCGTCTAAAAACCAGCAACCATTTTCTTCTCATAGCTATTTCCAAACTGTCATATCTAAGCCTCTTGGGCTACTTACTCTCTTCTGTAACCCAGTCTCTGCAACAAGTTGATACGTCCGTGATAAGACAGTGACTTTGTCTAGAAGTCTTCCCCTTCTGTTCCTTCTGCCAGAACAAAGATTTCAGCCAGGACAAGTCCGCCCTCTAGGGGAACCCATGGAGATGTCTGAAGAAGGTTTTCCTTTGCCTGTACTTGAAAGGGCCCTTCTACCACATCAGGAATGTCCATGATGAAGGCCTGCAGTGCTGCTCACCACCTGCCATGAACAGGAGAGAGCACCGTATAGAATTACCATATCAAAGCACCCTGTGTGCAGAAGTGAAGAAATACTGAGACAGATATGGAAGGTGCTTCTATTACAGATTCCTGGCTCCTGAAAACGGACTAAAAACATTATCACCTTACTTTCTCCCAAGGAAATGATCATGATGTTTCCCAGAATGAGCTCATACAGTGATTTAGTAAAAACAAAATTCAGTTGCATAAAATTTAATATCAAAAGTGGATTATAATTCTGCATCCAGCATCAAAGGCCAACATCGAAGGCCGTCCACAGTCAGTGAGCAAATGACTTCCTGACCCTTGTTAAGGATCCTTCTCACTGCACTTTTTTGTTGACCATGGTACCTATACTGGCAGAGGATCTGTAGTTGCTATTAATATGACCAAGAAGCCAAACCTGAATATTCTTGTTGCACATATCCTTCTGGGATGAGTGTGATGTTACATCTACCCTGGAGGAAGGAGAGCACCCCATGTAGTTTCTGCTGCTTCCTCTCTGATACACACACAGTCTTGTACTTCAGGACACCAAATCTTATACCTTATGGATTCTACCTTAAGGGCAGCTTTGCATGGCCTACCTCCACAGAGTCTGTAGGAGTCTCTATGCATCTTCTCTGCTGTACTTGGCAACATCCTGGAATATATCCTGGTGAAGGCCCTTGCCTAAGAAGAGCAAAACACAGTACACAAAACTTACTGCCTGCTGAAGATCCCACTGAGGTCCACTTGTGCTTATTGTCTTTGGCTTATTCATACTTACCTGGTCAGTCAGTCCAGGGATTAGCACAGTCCACACAGATTCTATAGGTCTTTTGTGACTCTGCAAGAGGATATCATTCTGTCTACTCACTGTCCAGGATGCAGCCAAGACTAGGCAACACTTCCAGGGATGGTCTTGATATCACTCTGGTTACTGGTGAACTGGAAGGAGGTCTAGTACTCTGCAGCTCCCTTCCTGTTTCTGTATGAATCTGTGGAAAGTTCTAAGCTGGTATGCACTGAAATCACTGTGTTTAGCCTTGTGGATAATGGCCCCTTGCTTTTGGGGGTGGGGGAGGCTAATTCCATGGTGGGCAAACTTTCCATCATGTGTGGGGGCTAAGTTCTGAATGTTGAGTACTGTACTTGTGGACAGCTATAATTGATGATGTTACATTATCAACTAAGTCATACATTAGCCATCTTCCTTCACTTTTGAATCTCTGCCTGTTTCCTGACCTCCTTTTCCTCAGGAAATGTCTCTGATTTCCAAGGCAGGTCTCAATTAGGGCTCTGAAGATACTTCATGCCATTGAGTCTAGCATCTTTCCAAAATTAACATAACTAAGTTTTTAAATGGTATCATATGTTTCTTAATGCTGTACATGACTGCTATAAAATCTTGGGAACTGGACTTCCTGGTGACTGTGTGTACTTGTGCATGTGGAGACAAGAGGGCTAACCTCAGTTGTTACTGAGGTTTACCTTTGATTAGATTAGACTATCTAATCAATCTGAATATTAGCCATTAAACATTAGAATTCATGTCAGTACTTAACTGCCTCCTCGGACTAGACAGAGAGGGCTGCCCTTACTCAAAATGCTCTGGGTAATTATAGGGTTGAGCTGTGGTTTCCCAAAAAGTTCTTATCTAAATTCAGGTCTTGCAGGTTCTCTGCTTCTGGGAGACAGCTTTCTATCACTACTGTGAGCTTCACACCTGACCACTGCCTCATCCAATATCTCCCTGTGAGCCTCACACCTAATCACCACCTCATCCAGTATCTCCCTGTGAGCCTCACACCTAATCACTACCTCATCCAGTATCTCTATGCAAGCCTCACACCTAATCACTACCTCATCCAATATCTCCCTATGAGCCTCACACCTGACCACTACCTCATCCAGTATCTGACAAGTTTTCCTGAAGATCCAGTTAAGATGCTTTTTGCTGACCTGAACCTGAGCTTGAGTCACAACCTCCTGACTGCACCTTCTTAAAGGTGAGCTCTCACTTCCTTGCCTTGCGTCATTTCTATAGTAACCTCTTCAATAAATTGCACACTGAGAAAGTTTTCCCAACACAGCTATGATAGGTTGACAGGGTCCTGAGTTAACGGAGAACTCCCATCTTGGTCTTAATTACAAGTCTTTATTCCCCAAATAAGTGCAGTATTTGTAAACTCCATATAAAGAATTTAGTTATTACTATAAACTTTGAAATGATCAATCTAAATAATAACTAAGCATAAAATATTTATATATCACTGCCTTTAGCTCAAGTCCTTAGGGAGAAAACCAACTAGTCTTAAGAGCTAGACATGTTGAGATGTGGGTGTGTAAAACTTAGACTCGCTGGAGCTTAGATGGCTCAGTCAATAAAGTCCTTGCCTTATAAGCATGAGGTCCAGCCACAGAACTCATATAAGGAAACCAGAGTATGCAAAGACAGGTCAATCCCAGGCACATATTGATTAACCAGCTTTACCTTTTTTGTTGAGTCCCGGGCCAATAGTAAATAGCCTCTCTCTAAAAATAAGGTGGAATGTACCTGAAGAACAACTGAGGTTAACTCTCTGGTGTCCACATGTGCAAGTAGTAACACATATGCATATATCAGCACACCACACACACACTCACACACACACACACACACACACACACACACATACACACACACACACACACACACACACACACACACACACACACACACTGTGCTAAGATTCTGATAACTGCTCCTGGATGTCCACATAGTCAGTCCTCATATACTAATGACCGAATTGTGTCATCCCCACTACTCTTTTACCAGAGAGGGACAAGCAGTTGTCTCCAGGCAACAATCCATAATTATCTGCTATCTATTTCACAGACATAAGGAGTAATTAGGAAGGGCAGGAAACATGTCCAATCATGTCTAAGTAAGAAGACCATAGTCCAGCACACATTTGTTCACTTCTAGAAGGACATTTTAAAATCCTCAAAGTGAGAATAACCAGGACCACCATATAGATATATGGCCTTATCCCCAGACCTGACATGCCTATGGGCTAGCGGACATTAGAACCCAGCTTTATAGCTTGTTGCTAGCTGATGTTCTGGTCTTGTCATGGTACACAAAATAGGAGAAGAGCTAGAAGTAAAGAGATGAAGCAGAGTCTGACTGCCCTTTATTCTGAGTTCCTGACACACCTTATTGTGGAATAAAGAACAGCCAGAAACCCAGAGCCAATAGATCTGCCTTCACCAGCTATTGTGAACAGTTCATGCCTAGTGGGATTACAGTAGCATCACAGGACCTAGGACTCCAGGATTTGTATTACTCAGATTTCCCACAACACCAGGGCTCTTGTTCCTCTCTGAAAGAAGCCATACTCGGAAATTTTCTGACACTCAGGATCAGAAGAGGCAAATAGTTCTGGTACCACTAACTTGGAAATTTCTAGAGTGGTGGAATTCTGCTTTTCTCACCTCGTGGCTGCTCTTGGATCACAGTAACAATACTCCTGTTTGCTCAGTGCTGTGCTGATGCCTATGAAGCCTGATCCCCAGACTGGAGGTTGAGTTAAGACTGGAGGATGTGGAGACACAGAGAGACCAAATTCAAGAGAGAAATGAAGTGACTGGTAGAAGGGAAGATACGGAGGTCACTCTGCTAGCAACAAAACAGCACCTCCCATTGTCACAGCCCCTGTGGATGCCACCAGACATACTAAAAGAGAGTGGTGGTGTCCTTTTCCATCTGCCGTGCCTCAAACCCAAAGTGGTTTAGGAGTGAAAAGTGACTGTCAGCAAAGCTGCCAATGATGAAAGCAAAGCAAAGGTCTTGTGTTTAATATGTATTTGCTATGGAACTGGGACCTGTGTTTTGGATGTTAAAACTGCACAAAGATGCCTTCCAGCTTCATGATTGAGAGCTGAGTATTGAGATGCCCTTCAGCCTTTATTAGTCCGATGGGAAACACAATGACCTCTCACATTCATCTCCTGATGTTTTAACTAAAGTGTGATGTGAGAATGTCTTTCTGTATGCTGTGAATATTAATCTTTAAATAAAGGAGATGTTTGGCCCATGAAAGGCACCATAGAAGAAGTAGGAGGGGAATCAGAATAGGTAGGAGAATGGCAGAGTCAGAGGCAGATCGAGCCAGCCACCCAAGAAGAAACATGTAAGGAACATAGGTGAGCCATGGGCCATGTGACAGACAGATTAATGAGAATGGTTTTAGATGAAGGAGCTAGCTAGCAATATGCCTAAGCCACAGGCCAAACAGCATGAAGTTAATAGAAGTGTCAGAATCATTTTGGGGGCCTAAGCAGTGATAGGCGGCTAGTGGTCTTGGACTGCAGGTCTGCGGGTCTGGACCTTTGGCCACCAGGGGCCAAGAAACCATAAGGTAACAGATGGCATTACAATGTGGGCCAAACACCCACTTAAAGCCAGAGAAAGATTAGAAAGGGCTCTTGTTGCACGAATAAATGAGACTCAGGGATAGATCTCTGAGGAAGTCAGAGATATTAGAGAGAATAAACATCACAGTCAGATCTTACCCAGCTGTCTTCCAGCTTCCTCAGCCTGGCTTCCCTTGGCTTCCTCTTCTATGCCTGCCTTAAGCCTTAAATACTCTTTTGATAAGTTAAAGTGTGGCCCCACCACTGCCTCCTTGGGAGCCTGGAATTCTTTCTGTAGTCTAAAATGACCTCCACTCAGTTGGGATTAAGGGCATAGGTCACCACTCCCAGGATGTTCCCTATGCTGGGATTAAAGGTGTGAATCACCACTCTCTGGTTTTCCTAGACTGACTGTGGTTAGAGCTACGGAACTTCTGGAGCTTTTATTAAATCCCCACATAGACTGTGGGTAGATTCCCTCTGATATCTCCAAAACTTCTGAAGCTTTTATTGAATCCCCACAGGCTCTAAAGCACAGAAACTAAGCCAAAGCAGCTTCCAAATTGTGTATCTGAAGAGGGTCATTGTACAGAGATAGCGCGGCCTCTGGGCCACATTCAAAATGGCTGCAGTGGACTGGCAGCAGGAATCTTAATCTGCAACCAGGCCGATTCCTGAAGTCTCACAGAAGACTCAGTAGCATGTGATTTATTTAAGGTTTACATTTATATTGAACAAAAAGGAAACAGAGTCCAAAATGGTTTCTTAGTAGTAGCATTTCTTGGGTCTGCTCTGTTTGGTGGTGGTGAACAGAGATATAGCCCCTTTAAGAGACTTCCTGACAGCTTTTCTGCCAAAACTGTGTGGCTCTTTAAGAGAGTAAGAGTATTTTAAAAGCTCTTCTGGTTGGAAAATGATTAAGGAGTCACAATAAAACAGATTCAGATTAAAAAAAAAAAAAACCTGTAAATGGATTGAAATGTTTGTAAAATGTACATAGGCTTCAGAGTGAAAAGAAAGAGGATAGAGAACGTCTTTAAAAAAGAGAAGTAGAGTAATAAAAATATAATAATACACGTAAAGATGGGAAATAGACACAGAATCTAGATTATGGTTATTATTGTGCTTTCTTTTAATTTTTTTAACTATTAATGGATAGCTGCAGAAAGAGAATGGATTGCAAAGGCTGCTAAGTTCAACAAGAATACATATCTTTAAAAGATATCTTGATTTTGAAATTTGTGTCTAAGGATTTATTGCTTTGGAAAAGAGATTCTGCTTTTGTTTCCACAGACGATGAGAACCTGTGGATTGCTTCCAGGCAAATATGGTTTCATCAACCAAGACCATCTGAAAATTGAGATGGTCATATCAGCTTCAGGGCTTCAGGCTATGATGCTCCAGTCTCGAGAATCTGAAAGATTATCAGCACCCCTTAGTCAGCAGGAAGTAGTATGGAAAACGCCCACGCCCAAGTTCCCAAAATATTGTTTATAAATGTTTGTTTTCATTATAGATGGTTAATGGTCATAGTTAATCTCTTTCTAAGAAGAAATATGGTATATGAGTGAATTTTTAAAAAATAGATTATTGAATTTACTTTAATCAAAAAAATCAGCTGTTAATCTCAAAATGTTTTGCATTGGTGTGGACTTGGTTTATTGATACAAATGTAAGATCAATTTTTGCTATGTTGTATGTATTTTTCTACTCTTGTTTAAGGTATGTAAACTATTTAACTTATTTAAAATTGTAATGTATAATTAAGAAATGCAGGTTAATAGTCACCTATGATAACCACACTTATAGTTATGTTAGTTAGGATTTTTTTAGGTATACAAAGATACATTTCAATTAGATAGGTAATCTTCAAACACTTCTAAGACCTACAGAATATGGCATTAAAATTATTTTAAGAAATCTGCTCCTGGCAGCACCAATTTACTTCAAGAGAAAAATGGGCATTGAAGAAACTCCATATGGAGTCTACTTTCTTTGTGGCAGTGGTTAGCAACTGGACAAGAACTTGTTCTTATATTGACTGCTTGACAGTATGCTTTTTAAACTGTCATGCAGGTTCCCTAGGAAACTGACCTTTGAACCTTGGCAGAACAAGCCAAGATGGTCCTTCAGGTTCCTGCTTTACAGAGAAAACTGTCAAACATTCTTCAAGACTCAAGGAGAAGTGACTGATGAACTATACCAGAATGGGCAGAGCAGATTTCCTGCTCCACTGAAATGAAAAGAGACGCTGGGCCTGTAAGCTGAAGATAGATGCCCCAACTTTATAAAGGAACTTTGGGTGACTGTCCAGGCAGATAGGTTTCATCTCTGCCATTTCTAGATTTTGGAAGTTGATTGCACTTCCTGTTTACTTGGGTAAATATATCCTTCTGTGGTCTTTGATGTAGTTGAAGATTAGATAGTTATAGATATTTTCTTAGTTATAGTAAAGGGTATACTGGATATAAAACTTTACATTTCACAAATATAAGGTAGATGATAGAGTATTTTCTTTAATTTTTCTAAATACAAATAGACTAGATATTATAACTGTAATTCTTACTTGATAGCTATTTTGTTATATGTAATTTTGCTACGTTAAAATTGAAGCCTTCCTTCTTGATTAGACAGAAACGGGCAGATGATGGGGGAATGTCTTTCTGTATGCTATGAATATCAATCTTTAAATAAAGGAGCTGTTTTGGCCCATGAAAGACACCATAGAAAAAGTAGGAAGGGAAATCAGAGCACAGGTAGGAGAAGGTCGGAGTCAGAGACAGATTGAGCTAGCCACCCAAGAAGAAACATGGAAGGAATACAGGTGAGCCATGGGCCACATGGCAGACAGATTAATGGAAATGGGTTGAGTTAAGATGAAGGAGCAAGCTAGCCATGTATCTAAGCCAAAGGCCAAACAGCATGAAGTTAATATAAGCCTCTGCATCATTTTTTGAGGGGATCTAAGCAGTGGCAGGAGGCTAGCAGTCTGGGACTACAGGTCTGCGGGTCTAGACCTCTGGCCACCCAGGGCCAAGAAACATTATTGTAACACAAGTGAGCACTGTTATTGTCATGCTTTCTAAGCAGCCAATCTGGGCTCTTAGTTCTCAGCTCACATACCCAGACCTGTGCATAGAGACTCAATCACATATTGAGAAGGGTTCATAGCTTGGAAATGAAGTAGCTTACTTAGACCACAGGCAAAATGGGTTTTCAGAAATAGTTTTCTTTTAAGAAATAAAATTGCATTTTAAGTTCATGAGAGAAAGCATGAGAAATTTGAAACAAATGACTCTTAGTCACTAAAGACAAGTAGGTATATAAGTGTCAACCACCCAGAGGTGCTGGCATTGCCATGCTTGGGACATAAGGCTCAAAAAAGAAAGAGGGGGATAGGCCTGTTCACTACCCCATTCGCCATGAGGGCCTGGATATTCTGTAACACATCCCAAATCAAGAAAGTCAGAAGAACATCTTTGTCTTACAACACTCACAAACAAGGGCTACACGATAAAATTGGCAATCATGTGCAGTGATGGAGATTTCTCAAGTTCTCAATCTTAACAGACTCTGATATTTTTTGCTCTGAAAATTACCCTCATGCCTTGATCTACCAGAATAGACAAGCTAAGCCTCAGCTCCAAGAAAAGGCAAGGAATGGAATGTATGATTTTCATAATACTGTGGATTCCAGCTGTCTTGAAATATAGAAAGAGCATGAACTTTGAGACTTTTCCATTAACCTATGTCCTTGATTCAATATGAAACCCATAACAAGGAATCCTGACCCCAGTATGGACAGTGTGGCACAGCTTGCCATCTGAAGGAACAGAAGCATTTCGAGACTTTCCATTCGCCTTCTTTTTGTCCAGTTGACATTAAAAATGTCTTGTTCATCATTTAGAAATCGGTGTTTCTTTATTCATTACTTAGAAATGAGTATTTGCAATAAAAACTTGACCTTCATCATCCTAAATGCTATTTCCTATTGGTATTTTCCTAGGAAGATACGGACTATGTTTACTTGTTTTGTGGGGCAGGGTCTCTCTATGTAGCCCTTGCTGATTTGGGGTTCACTATGTGAATCAGACTCACGTCAGACTTGTGATTATCCTCCATCTCAACCTCCTGAGAGCTGAGATGGCATTTTGCCTCTGAAGCATCTCAGCAAACTTGAAGCAGTAGCATAAGGCAGTGCTGTCCACATTGTCCTGCTAGTTCTTGGGAACCTGAGGCTGGATGACAGCATGTAGCCATGGTGGGACGATATAGCCAGGATGCAAGCTTTCTATGTTAACTGCATTGTGGTTGGTATCCTACTGGGTAAGAGACCTGCCTTCAGTGGTCTTTATAGTTCTGCAAGCAAAGGTGGAAGCAATGGTCTTAGAAAAGTTTTAGGGTAGGTACAGGAAAACCAGGAGGGTGAAAGCAGGGTGAAGACTAGAGGCTAGTGTGTGACCCTGAGCTGGCTGGGCATGGGGGCCTCTACACACTGAGGGACATGTCAAAACAAATGACATTTATCCAGATAGGTCCTTTAAGTTATTAAATATTAATTAATTTAATCCTGCTTATGAATCACCTATTTATTTCATTTTTCTACAGAATGTGCTCTGGAGATTCAAATTCTCTCAGCTTAAGGGATCTTCAGATGATGGGAAAACACGAGTAAAGCTGCTATTTCAAAATCTGGACACCAAACAAATTGAAACAAAGGTAAAGCTTGCAAATTCTGCACCCAAAGGCATCGGGAGAGGAGTCAGCTGGCTTTAAAAAAGTGGTATAAGATGAGAACAAGCTCATTCCAAAGTTGGAAGTCAGTTTAACAAACCCAGGGCTGACGTTCCTCCTGAAACTGTAGCAGATGAAATGAAGTATTTAATTCTATCAAAAATTTAAAAAGGTTAGTAAATAGTACAGGAAGTCAGTACTTTAAAATTCTCTAGAAGCCAAAGCCTAATAGAAGAGTTTTGCAAACTCCTTGTCTGCTGGAATGTCTATAGTAGTAAATGTAAGAAAAAGTCCCATATCCCTTTCAAAAGCACCACACCAAGGTATCTCATTTTAATAGGTGGACCTTCTTCATGTTTTTACATAAATGTATCACCAACAAACTAGTTTAATACATAACAAAGTCAGTGAAATTATAAATTTGGCACATTGAAAGGCCCTTTGTGTGGAACACATGCACACCTGCATTTCTTTGTTTTTAAATTAACCTGAGCAACACAACCCACCTGGCATTGTTATGTGCAAAGGTTCTATTTTTATCGTTTCCTTGTCTCCACAAAAAAAGAATGTTTCAGAACTGCTTTCTATGTAGACGAGATATTGTATAGAATTGCTTGGCTCTTGGTTCCTGAGTGTGAGCAGGTGGGCTATGGAAGCTGAGATGAGGGCAAAGTATGGAGGTTTGAACTGATAGGCTGTGGGAAATGTGCTGTGGAGCCTCGAGTTTGGGGGAGAAGCTATGCATCCCTGAGATGGAGGAAGGGAGAGAAGCTCTCAGGATGGGCCAACCTGTGAATCCCTGGGTTGGGATAGGCTCACCTACCCTGTGGTGAGTCAGAAGTGGAGAGATGAGACTCTTGGCACACTGGGATGGCTGGAGAGGTCCCATCCTACCTCTCCACAATGAGCTTCGTGCTGTGGTCTAAGTTTGAAATTACTGGGTGGGGAGAGCCAGGCAGAGAGTGACTTGAGGCACTTTCATGTTGAGATTTCTTATTCACCTGTCTGTTCATTGATGGGAAACCCATGGCAGGGGTGGGGGAGGGGAGCCTGTCACTTTGCCTGCGTCAACCCTGTCACGATCAATTCTTCAGCAAGGGAATCACAGGGCACTGAAGACTTGGGCTCATAGTTTGCATGAGGTACTGGTCTTCCCTGGAACACAGCTGAAAGAGGAGCACATGATTGCCTGGCGTCTGAGATGCCCCTTAGCAGGTGGTAGGAGACTTAAAGGTATAATTTCTTACCTTTTAACCATCAGTCAGTCAACTGTAGGTTAGCTGTGTTGGTAAGGAAGTGCATGTGTCAGTATGAGATGAATGGGAATTGGTGCGCAGTGATTTGAATAACTTCTCTGCATGGATTCTGTGGGTTCCATCCTATTTGTTAAAAAAGATAAAGATCTAAAATTTACAGAAGCCGTGAAGATGAAGAGTGAATAATACTAAAATTTTAAGCAACTTGTGAGAATTTTTTAAAGTAAAAAATGAGAGATCATACATACATACAGAAATGTTTGGAAGGTGTGTGGATACATATCAACAAACTCAAATGCACAAACATGCAGCCCAACCCTAAGGCTTCATAGATCTGCTACTGAGGCTTCTCTTGGGACACAAACATGGAATAGGCAAAGAAAAGGGCTGAGACTTTAACTGAACTGAAGCAAGAACCAGGGGCACCCCCTGGGCTTTGGAGACTTCTGCAGGTACAGCTCAGAGTTCACTATGATGAGGGAAACAGACAGATATGATGCCTCACATAACCCTGATCATCTTAGAAATAATGTCCCCAGCTTCATCTACTATAGCTTATGAAACAGGAAAAAAGTTAGACCTCTAAGTGCTCTTGGAGTTAGCATATAAGCTCAATCTCTCTCTCTCTCTCTCTCTCTCTCTCTCTCTCTCTCTCTCTCTCTCTCTCTCTCTCTCTCTCTCCCCTCCCTTCCCCCCCTCCCTCCCTCTCTCTCCCCCTCCCTTCCTCCCTCCCTCCCTCTCACTGCCCCTCCTCATTCTCTCTTGCTCTTTCATGTGTGTGGTTCATGTACATGTGTGTTTACTACATAGGTGTGTACACATGTGCATGCAGGTGTATGGAGGCCAGAATCTGATGCTTGATATTTTGCTCAGTTTCTCTCTGCCTTAATTTTTGAGACAAGAACTTTCTCTGGACTGGAATTCACTAATCAAGCTAGGCTGGCAGGCAGTGAGCTCTGAGAATCCACCTGTCTCTGCTTGTTCAGTGCTAGATAGCTTATGCTGACTTTGCATGGTTGCTGAGCATCTTAATTCAGGTCTTTATGCTTGTTTTGGCAAACACTTTATCAACTGAGCCATCTCCTCCATTTCTAAAACCTTCATAAGTCAAAGATTTACTTCCCTGGAGTTCTGTTCATCTGACTAGTTATGTGATTTACAGTGAGATTTTAAGGAGACACAGTATAGAATAGTGGCTGAGGAACAGTCCCCACCCCCACATCTAGCTCCTGATGTACACCCCACCAGCCTTGGGTGAATTGGCTATATTTAAACTTGTTATGGTTTCTGCTGTGTTCAAGTTGAGTTCCTCAGGGCAGGTGTAGATAGTTTATTTCTACAGCATGAGATCCACTGAACATGTGTTTATTAAATGTGTTTTAAAATAATATGTTAACACTGAAAGAAAGAGAAAATACAGAAAGTACTGTTGAATATTGGGTGTGGTGGCATATGCCTGTAATCTCAGCAATTTGGAGGTAGATATAGGAGGATAATGGGTTGAAGGACACTCTTGGCTGTGTAACAAATTGAAGGCCACCCTGGAATACATGAGACCCTGGCTCAAGGAGGGGGGGGGGATTAAAAGAGAAGGAGGAGGAGAAGGAGGAAGGGAAGAGAAAGGGAGGTATTACCAAATAAATGCAGAGCTTTACAAGTTTCTCAGGAGAAAATACTTCCCATGATTAAAATGAAATACTTTAGCCACTGTGTCCATCTTACTCCTCATATCCTCATCTGTATCCCTATAACGAAGCACAGTCTAATGAAAAATAATTTTGTCTTTGGGAAAAACAATAGCACATAATTTTCACCCTCTAAGAGCTATCCCTGTATCATCAGGAAGTCAGTGAAGCCTATCAGATGCAGAGAGAGGAAGGAGTGTGGGCAACTGTAAGCTAAGAGCAGCAGGCAGCAAGCAACTCACTGTGCAGTCTTTCCACTGATCCCAATGCCAGACAGGCATTACTGATGCTGCTGAGTTACAATGAAAAACATTCAGGAAGTCAGGAAGAGCAAAGAGGGGTAGACAACCTAACCCAACCATTACACTGATTGTAACATTGTCCATGAGCAGGAATCAGGATCAGCTGAACGCAGTCTGCAGCAGGAAGAGTAGAAAGACTCTGAGATTAGTGCCTCTCAGGTGCTTTGCCCAGTCCCAAATGTTCCTCAGAGTCATTTGAGAGTCTTTTCCTACACAAGCCTGCTCACTCAACTTAGACAACACACAATAGCCGGTGGCTTGCTTTAGCTTTTTTGTTTTGAGTGTGCCCTGTCTCTCTGTCAATACAATTAGAATTACTGTATTAACAGAAATATGTATCTAAATGTAATCTCCAAGCAAGTGTACAACTCTTAGTCCTTCAGAAAGGCACTGAAAACGGTGACTTGGTGATAAGTTTACCCCATCTAGGATGTTGCTGGGCTGAGGATTCTGAGGCAGTCTGGCCCCTTAGATCCTAAGCGAGCTGAACAAGCTGCCCCTTGTTGAGCCTGTTTCCCAAACAATCTATGAATCGCCCATAGGCTAAAGGAAGGAGGAAAAAAAAAAAAAAAAAAAAAAGAGCACAAGGTGGGAGAAATCAGTATAATTAAACACTGGGGAGAGGACCCTGAGGTGCTCTTTCTAGATTGAGGCACCAGAGGAAACTAGGTAGATGCCAACATGGAGCTGCAGTTTGTGAGAGCATGTCGGTTCATAGTCCTGGGAGCTTCAAGTCCTAGGTCCAGCCAGATCTAGTCTCTTGTGTCTTAGGCTTCCTAGTTCACAAATACCACCTTTTTTGTGTCCTCAGTGGACGGAGATTTTAAAAAAGAACAAAGATCCTATCATGTGGGCCCCCACCCATGTGACCCCACCATCTCCAAAACATTCTTCTATCACTGGGAAGTAGACTGTGGCATGAACTGAGGGTGAGTATAGAAATCTCAGCTGATAGCACTGTTTTCTTCTGTCTGTCTTCCATAGTCAGCAAGGCATGTCCAAGTGACACTCTTGTCATCATGCCTGATAAGGATAGCTGAGAAACAAACTAACTGATGGCTCATTGGAAACCACAAGATTTCTTTTGTTTCAGAAACATAGGGACCATGCCACTCAAAGCTAGCTGATATCTGAAAACCAGGCCTGGAGTCAAGGACCAGTGTGCATGAAAACACACACATGCCCAATTCTCAATATGGACATCATTTTTCAGAGCAGAAGACTATATCTGTGGGCAGGCAAGAAATGTGCTCTTAATCATGACCATTAATTAAACCCAGTGTGAAACATATGTAGTGTGCTTCAGGGCCAGCTCTCTCCAACCTTTGATAATGATTCTTTTTAAAAAATGATCTATGAGCTTTTTGGAGGTAATAAATCATAGTGTCTGTTTAAATTTTAATTTTTAATCAAAATTTAAAGATTTTATTAGTGTCAAGGAAAATCTACCTAGTTAGATGCTCAGAAAGCCCTGAGAGGTCCCCAAGTTACGTTCCTATGCCCAGGGTCTCTTCTACATTATGGATACCACTATCTGGGTACCAGTTAGCTTTTGAGAAAGGCCGAGAACCCCCACCCCTGGAAGTAAGCATAGACTGAAATATCACAGAGATGAGGCGCTGACTGAAAAGAGGCACTATCTAGAAAGCTAATTGAGTTCCTGGGAACTTCATCAAAGGATTTATCTCCACATATGAAGAGCACCCTGTCCCACAGTCAAGCAACCCTGAAGTGTGGCTGGCCTAACTGCACCTGTATGCATGTGCTGTAGACTCACTTTCTCTGAGTCCAAGGAAACTGCCTAGATTATACCTTCTATTCCCCATCCATTTTATTAACCATTTTGATACTAATTATAGTTTATTAAATAATGGATTCTACAAGGAGAGACAGCTAGACCCAATTTCCATCTATGCTTTGGAAAGCCAGTGTGTTCTCACTATTCACTGGCCCTGGAAATGAGTGTGGGCTGAAGACATGGGTTCAAAGAAACATCATTGTTGATGATGGGAGGAAAAGTCAGTCTGTGTTTTTAAAAAGGGAAACTGAAGCACAAGTGCTAACATCCCCTACAGAGGCAGATCGTCCTGCTGTCCTGCTAGAACAGGAAGGACAGACAGAAGAATGCCCTGGGCAGCCTTGCAGAGGCTAATGATAGGCCAAGTGGTAAAGTTACATACCCATGTGAGCCGGGGCCACTTTTCTGCACTTGCAAACTATTTGTGCACCAGAATAGCCTGAAGGTGTCTTTCCAGTTCATCACTATTTTACCCTTCAACGTTAAATTAAAAATGAGAGAAATTCTATACTGTCCTTCAAGATATTGACCACAGCTGAATAAAATGTGCAAGAGTTATGGATCTTTGTCAGAACCTGGAAATTTCCAAATAAAATATTTAGCAGCACAGAAGAAAAAAGTGAAACCACAGGAGGTACTCTTTATCCCCAGCTTTTTCTATGTCTGTGTGTGTGTGTGTGTGTGTGTGTGTGTGTGAGAGAGAGAGAGAGAGAGAGAGAGAGAGAGAGAGAGGGAGGGAGGGAGGGAGGGAGGGAGGGAGAGGGAGAGGGAGAGGGAGAAGGAGAGAGAGAGAGAGAGAGAGAGAGAGAGAGAGAGAGAGAGAGAGAGAGGAGTTGCTCTAGAGCCACTACAAATTGTAAAAACTATATTGTTAAAACAGCTTTGCCAAAAGTAGTCATTCATCTTAAAACATGTGGAAATGGGAAAAGTGACAGAGTCTGGGTCATTTGTAGAAATCAGTTTCTGTTTTTACCATCCTGACAACATCAATAATATGCATTGATTTGTAATTCTGTTATTTACTGAAAGAGAAAGATTAGGAATGTGAACCGAAGTGTTGGAGAGATGACTTAATGGTCAAAAGCACATACTGCTCTTTTAAAAGATGCAAGTTCAGTTTATAGGATCTATGCCCTGCAGCTTGCAATGCCTGTAACTCAACTCTAGGGGATCAGATGCCCTGTTTGAGTCTTCACAGGTACCTGTAGTCACATGTACATACCCCGAATAAACATGCAACCATACACATAGTTAAAAATAAAAATAAATTATTTATTTAAAAAGGATGTAAAACTAGAAAAAGCATAGAAGTTTTCACCACCTAACATGGACCACAACTAAGAGACAAATTATAGAACCAACTTTGGAGATGACAGCAAACATATTAAAACAAAGTATATACACCTTCAAATCCTGACAAACGCTGTGGTTAAGTATGACACCTATGCCCATATAGTTAAATGTTTAGTCACCAAGAATTAAACTATTTAAAAGGATTAACTGGTGTAGCCTTGTTGGAGGAAGTGTGTCACTGGATTGAGCTTGGAGATTTAAAAAACCCATGCTAGGCCCAGTCTTTCTATAGATGTAAAGCTCTCTGCTACTCCTCTGGCACCATGCATGCTGCCATGTTCCCTGACATAATAATAATGGACTAAGCCATTGAAACTGTAAAAATCCTCTAATTAAATACCTTCTTTTATAAGATTTCCCATGGCCATGATGTTGCTTCACAGCAATAGAACTGACAAGGACAAACAGGAGCTTGGTAGAAGAGATGGCAGGGTCTGCATGTCCAGGGGTCATGTTCTTAAACATTCCCTATCCAGTGGCTACCAGAAGCCACAAATAGTACCTATTTTGAGTTGAGTCTGAAATGTCCCCTAAACATGTATTTGAACTCTTGGTCCCCACTGGTGGCACTGATTTTAGAGGATGTAAATACTTTGGTACTGAGGTCTAGCTAACAGACTTGAGTTGTTTAGGGTAATACTTGAAAGTCACATATCTACTTCTGGTTCTAGCTGAGGTCTCCATTTCTTGATATTTCAAGATGTAAGGAGCTGACATAGCTCCACACATACTCCCACCACCATGAGCAGCTCCCACTTGGTGAATACTATATTGAACTGCAATCTCTAAGATCTTGACCATAGTAAAATTCCCTCTCTTAAGTTCCGTCTGTCAGATATCTTGTCACAATAATAAAAAAAAAAAAGTTACGAATTTAATACTGAAATTTTTGCATCTGTGTTTTCTTCATTGTATGCCATACAAGTATTCCTCCACAAGTTTTCGATAAACTTACATTTTTGTTTAAGTGAAGAATCTTATAGCTTCTTATTGCCACAGCTGAATTGCCAATATCATGGCTCTTCTACTTTGGGGTTATCATTAAGTAAAAGGGGTCACTGTTGTGCCAAGGCAGCTGATATGATAACAGATACCTCCCAAATAACTAGCAACAGACAATGTAGGCAGTACGTAGACACTGGACAAAGGGTTGTCCTCGGATCCTGAGTAGGATTCCATCAAGCTACACAGATTAGTGGGCAACTTAAAACTTACAAATTATTGACTTCTGGAAATTTCCAATAGTTTTTTTATTGCAGCGAACTGCATGTAGCTAAGACTCAGAATGTAAAACTCAGCTGATGCAAGTAAATTCCAAATAAAATGAAAAGGGGCTTCCCTGGAGAAGAGCACTTTATTCTTACATTCTCCATTGGTCTCTCCAGCCTCAGGTGGTGCCTTGAGTGGATCTCTCCTCCTGCTCCCATTCTCCCCTCCCACTGGTTACTTCAGCATTCCTGGAGAATACACCCCTCTCTGGTGCTTTTGGGGGGTCTCTCATCTGGGTTGTGCCAAAGAACACCAATGCTAGCCCTGCATATATCTGCCCTCTCTCAAAGCTAACATTGCCTTCCCTTCTAGTCTAACTCACACCCTCATCTTTTTTCATGGACTCCTGCCCTCTTCTGAAGGGAATTTCTATCCCTGGGCCTCCTCTTCTGTCTCATACTGGACAGGTGTTCTTGTCTGTGACATTATTATGTCTCTCTCCTACACACCCTCCATCTACAGCTTCCTGTACTTCCTGAAGGGCTGTCCTTGAAATGATATTTGTTGTTCTGTGCTATGAGCTTAGGGAACTTCCAGAACCTACCCAGCATGTTTTCTCCCTCATGGTGCCTATATACACCATCTATTTTTTGGTTTTGGTCCTTGGTTCTGCCCTCTTCTGGAATGCCTTCATCCCTAACCCTGCCCAAATGCAGAATTGTTTGTTCAAGGATTGATATGCATGGGAATGACCCATCAAAATCACCGCCTGAATTTCTTGGCAGCTTTACTGTGGGGTTACTAGTCCTGTTTTTCTCATATGATGGCATTTGGCTTATCTGACTGTCCCTTCTACAACACTAAATAGTCTTCAGGGTATGCCCAGGACAAAGACAGATGGAGAGTAAGGGGATTGGGTAAAACTGAAATTCTACACTTGAGAGAATGTCAGGAATCCTGGTGATTCCGGGTTTCTCATGATAACTTTTATTTTCAGGCAGCTTGAAACATGGTGACACTATAGTACGAAGTTTCAAAAAAAAAAACAAAAACAAAATAAAACTCTATCAAGGGAACAGGGAAACCCTATGGGACGTTTTGGATCCCTGACTTCAGCTCACATTTCTGCAACAATAATTGACCTTGTCACTTTGGAAGATTGCTTTTAGAGTCCATTTCCTAATTTGGAAACTAGAAATGGTAGCCTCTTACTTTTATCTTACTTTACATTGTACTTTTGAGGCTGAGGAAATGTTATTAAGTATGTTGATAAAAATAATAATATCAATCTCACACTAATGTTGCTCCAGTGATCATCCTCTGTTCTCAGATAACTTAATTAATCACACAGGGATGCTAAGGATGGTATGACATCAGTTTCACTAACAGCAAAATTACCCTGGATCCCAACTCAGATGGGCCCTATATTTGATCAGAACCACACCAGATTCACTGAGTAAATTTTTAGAAAATGTAGTAGCCATGTAATAAGCCATCCACAACTTAAAGACAATCATGGTAGGACCGTTGACAACAGAGAAAGTAACAAATGTCAGAAACATTGAGAACAGTTGACAATGTCCCACTGCCTGACTGCACCACCAGTAAATGGAGGAACCAGAGTCTGGAGTGCAAGGTGATATCTCTGTGTCAGAGACATTAACCATCTACTCGGCTCCAACGTGGGCTAGAACAGCTAAGCAGGCACAGATCACTGGTCAGGGCATATTTCCAGATTTGCATACTTCACTTCTGATACTGAACAATATTGGAGTGTCAGCTCCACCAACAATAATCTATGATTAAATATAGAAGTACCTTTTTTAACAGTACAGTATATCACATCCCACCAAGAATCAGGAGGTTTTTATCCGAACCTGGGCTTCTCATGGTTCATTGGTCTAGTAGCCAGTGATCATCCAGAGGCCCCCATTCATAAAATGTCAAATATGATTAAAAAGTAGATACATCACTCCTAGAAAAGACAGCCTTGCTGATGTCAGGAAGACAGTCTATAGTTAGAGATACTATATGACTTTTTCTGCTTTTCTCCAAACTTGTTTTTAAAAGAATTACCTTTATCAAACATACTTCAGACATGTCAGACAAATTTGGAAGAGGTTTCTATGTCCCTGGTGTATGTCTTTCTACTCAAGTGTACAGATTCTCTTTCTCAGCAGGTAGAAGGTGGCAGTCCGCCACCGCCTATGACACATGATTGAGAGATCAGCAGGAAGTGAGAGTCACAGAGATGGCTTTGGCCAACAGCACTTGCAAAGGTGCAGTTTGGGATGGCCCCTCTGGCAGCATTTGCTTGGGATCTAAGTGGAGCAGTGGGTATCATGACTTGGCCCTTGAGTGAACCAAGGGTATTCTGTGAAATACTCAGACGCTGTATTTGGATCAAGACTGACTCCTGTTCCAGAGGCTTACACTTCACTCCTGAATAGGAACACTCTTGGCTGAGATTTTGCATGGAGTGACTCTCTTGTGATAGTCTTTTCAAAAATTTTGATGTGGCTTCAATTTAACATGCCAGGAAATACCAAGTCTGCTTTGGAATCTGTGCCTCAATATCAATGGCCATCTGGCTTCTTCCAGTGTGTCATGCTGTTATTGAGTAAATTGTAGGAATTTGGAAAGCAATTTTCAGCTCCCATACATAAAGCACAGCTGCTAAAGCGCACATGATATGGGCTTTGTGGCTTTGTTCTTCTGCTTGTCCCCTTGAGAAGATGATTACTGCCAGGAGCATGCACAGATTGAAGTGGAGTTTTGTTAAGCTTGCAAAAATCTCATGTTTGTTCTAGAATACTATTTGTCTTCTCTTCTGGAGAAAAATCATACCTAAGAGAAAGTCCTGACTTCCATCTCATGGTAAGCAAAGAATAAGTGGATCCTGCATAGGTTGACATCAGGCAAAGGAACTATGTAACTCATGGATTCAAACAACCAGAATGGGGGTACTCTTGTAGCAAGTACAAAGCTTTACTATGAAACCACTTTAGCAATATGAAGAGAACCCTAAGCATTTAGAATATCTTGTTCATTACCCAGACAAAAAAAAAAGAAAAAAAGAAATCAAAGTAACACATTCTTTCATGCAGGTAAAATCAAGGTTAAGCTTCACCTGCATGCAAAGGAAGATCTTACATTGGCAGAAAGAAAAGAGAGCCTTTTGGTCACAGGCATAAGAAGGTGGAGGACAGCTTCCAAGTACAAGGGACCCCAGCCCCATGTTTGTTTTTTGTTTTGTTTTGTTTTGTTTTTTTATCTTAGGCCAAGTATAACTTCATGGGATTCATTTTCCACTTGGCTCACTCTCTCCATGTACTATCAGCACAACTTCTTGGTTATTTCAAAGTGAAATCTCCTGCCCCCTTTCCCTGGTCACTTTTCATGGTACTCTGGTTGATTCAAGGTTCTGAACCCCAGTACTGGAGCAGTTTCTGAAAGGAATGGACAAGATAACAAGAGAGGCATTTGGGTGGAGTCTTCTTTAAAAGAAGGTAGAGGCTGGTTTTCCAATATGGAATCCTGTCTAAGGAAGAGAGGTACCTTAGTAAAACCAACAGTGGTTTGGGAGGAGAGCGTCAGCACCTATGAAGAGCTTCCATGCCTCCTTGTAGGGAGGGGGGCTGACTTCCTGTCTCAGAAGTCCTGCCTGGCCAGGCTTCAAGGAGCACAACTAGGTGACTGACAGCTTGAGTAGGCTGCCCTCCTGAAAATGATGAATTATCAGTGGTGTTGTCTCAGCAGTTTAGAATATGATAGAATTTTGCTGAAATTGAATAAACAGGATGTCAATAAATAAAGTCATCTTAGGGGAATTGTGCTTTTCTTCACCATATGCGAACAGCACAGGAGAGAAAAAAATCAATGATGCATTTAAAATATCTCTTCTGGTTGTTGGATGAATGGCAGGATAGGATGGATTTGTATCCCAACACACTAAGATTGACTTTCCAAATAATATGACATTTGAAGACTGTACAACTTATGTTTAGCCCTGAACACTCATTGCCAACTTTGCTGATTTGGGCTGGGGACTTCTGTGTGTGGAGTCATGTGAGAAAAGGAATAATCCAGAGACTAGGGTGTCTCTGAGGCTGAAGACTTGCATTAGATCCCAGAAATGATGGTAGCAGAAGAGAATTGGCTCCATAAACATGACCTCTAATCTCCATTAATGTTTGAGAGCTTTAAGGGGGAAAAGTAAGGACCAAGGAATTGAAGGTATTTTTCATATGCTCTGTGGTAGTGAAGCCTAGAATCTCCTAAAGAACCCTGTTCTTGAGTATCATTTCTTTCTTTTGTTGACATGACAACTGGATGAGGAGGAACCAAGGTCTCTCCCTATTTGTGCTGCTCACACAGCAGGGCTCTGTTTGTCCTTCCAAAAATGCCCATTACAAGCCACACACGGAAGAGTGCACACATGCAACCAGGGTAAGCAAACAGCCAGTTCCACTGCCATGAGACCCTGTTAGCCCCGGCATTTTCAGCTTGAAGTGAAGACATAAATTATGACTCTGATCTTCAGGTCTACCTAAGACCTAACACAACCTAAGGAAGAATGCCAAATAAAGGGATTGCATGTTACCCTGTATGAAAAATCAACAAAACACATCTTGCATTGTCAGAGTACGGATACAAATGACAGTATATCCATCCTTATAAATCTGTGTTGATTTTGCTATGCTGCCTTTATTTTAACATTACCTGGTTCAATGAGCATTTATACTTATTTGGAGAAAAAATCTTGGAGTACACAAAGAGATGAGTTTGTTAAAAGTTGTCACAGTGCATCTTACCCATGACCACAGTCCTGTTTCATTTCCTCTCAGGAATTGGAGTTCCAGGACTTGACGGCAGTCCTCCACTGTATCCACTCCTTTATTGCTGCCAAGGTGGCCTCCTTGGACCCTGTGTTCATGGACAACCAGAGTATGGCAAGAAGATACATGTGGAACAGCAGCTAAAATGAGTCTGGAGAGTCCTACAAGCAATTAAACTATTTTCTTAAGAAACAAATCTTTCCTGCACAATGTTGCAACTTTGTGTGGTTTTATAATGAGCCTATAGTTGTGATACCAATAAAGAATCACTAGTTTCACAGATGGGTCAGACTGTTGAATCTGACAATAGGGTACAGATCTGACCAGGCACAGTGATGGTGGGAACTCAGGATCCACTGAAACCCTCCCAGCCTGTCTCAGACTGACAGTGACACAACACCACATTGCATTCATGAAATCAAAATTTTATTTTTGCAAAGAACCTGGTAGGAGAGTGAGAAGCCACCTCTTACTCTTTCTTAGAAGGAATGGGATTCCAACAGGCAGGGTGGTAACTCTCCCTTTGTCCCAGGTCAGACTGGCATTTGGGTTGAGAAATGAATAGGGGGAGTGAGGAATTTTAATTATTTAGTTTTATATTAAATGCTTGTGTGTTTGCTATGTAATTGAATTATATGTCATTTAAATGTGAATTCTATTTTTTCCTAATTAATCAAACACAGCACCTGCTTTGGTTTCCTTGTCTTTCCTATTGTTTATAACTTCAAATCTGGGACTTTTCTATTTTCTTATTAAAAGCAATTTAATGGAATTCTTGAGTTTCCTTTCAGATATTTAGGCTGCGGTTAGGAAAAAGTGTGATTGTACTCTCATTTCTCAAGGCTTCTAGAAAAGGATGAACATAAAACATCAGACTGAAGAGCAAACACAGAAGCCTAAGGGAACACAGGGGTCTTGTGGGAAGGAGAGTGAAACACTGTTGTGGTCTAGCTATCCTTCAGACCTTCAAGCAATGAGGGTTTCAGTAATCAGCCATGGCTCCCCAGCTGCCATCCACCCATGTTTATCTGATACTGAGAGGAATAATTTTAACATATTAAATACAGTGTGTGCTTCTTTTGTTGAAATCACAACTTCTGTACCCAATGTATATCCATCATATATATAGCATATGTGTTATACATGACACTTAAAGTTCCCCTCAGACTTCAGAAGGAGTGGAGTGATCCTCCCATTCTACCCTACAAGTAGTATCCATGGAGGATCAGACAGCATCGTCTATGTGGAGATTGGTTCATGTTTCTACTCAAACTTCTGTTACTGTGAAAGTCTGTAGCAACAAGAGTTAAGATTCTGCGAACGTTCACTGAGGGGAGAAAAAAAAAAAAGAATGATAAATTTCCTCTCTCCAAATCCTCTTTTGGGACATACTGAGTTGAACATATTTTTCTTTATATACTGAGTTGAACATATTTTTCTTTATATATATATAAAAAATAAATGCTGAACCCACTCAAAGTTGGAAGTTGTTCTGAACTAGAATTGATAAAATGCAAATTTTTTCATATTTTTTAATAAAAAAAATCTCAGTATCAAAAAATGGACCTTACTGGATACCAAAGAAGATCATAGATAGTTTTCCCCAAAAGATTATACCCTAAAGTATATTTTCACATTTGTATGAACTCACATCTCTTTCTGAAAGATATACATTTTAAAAACAACCAGATGCTCTCTACCTTCTGCACACCACACAGGTGCCAAGTATTGCACCCTGAAATGGCCGCATTCACAATTTAAACATAGGCTCTTCCAGGTGCCAAACCCTTCACCATTTTCGGAACAAGATACCTCCAGGATCTTAGCATTTGTTCCTGCTCAGCCCTTCACAATGAGGATTGGGTAAGAAAATGGTATATTTTTATTTGGATTATATAGTTAAGATTGCCTAAGTTCTATATTTCTATTAGAAAACAACAAAAATCAGCTGTGATCTCTGTAGAAGCCATTTGTGGTTTCCCACTGGGTCTTTGAAGTTCACAGTTCACTTAGGTGCAGGGAAAATTAGTCTTGGGCTCTTGCTGCCAGAGTGAAGACACTGAGGCTTATGAGGCTCTTCATGAGACTGGCAAGGAGCCAACTCCAGCATTCATAGTGCCCATCACATCCCATGAGGTATTTGTAGTTCTACCAAGTAACCTGTAGACTCTAAATTATGGTGGAGATTATCTTATAAACACAATTATTTAATCATTTAATACCTCATTTGAATAGTAAGAACAAAAAGCTTTCTATTAATGAAATGTGAATAATGTTGAAGAATCTCATTTTAAAAATTATCTTAATTTGTCATCAACCCTGTTTAATTTACAATTCAAATATGGGCAGATTATTAAAAGTAGATAATTCCAATTAATAACCTATCTTGATAATTGTTGATCTTGATATTTTATTCAAACCTTTATGAGGAAGACTAGGAATACGATTGTCTCTAAAAGGCACAGATGTAATGTTACAAGTATTTTGTTGTGTGTGTCATGGGGGGTGATAGCCAACCTATCTGTGTGTCTTGCCTAAAGAGTGGGCTTATGTGGCTCATTCATAGCACCATGGATTTTAATGGTGAAGCTAGCAGATGTGATTGAATTCTTGTCACAGAGGAAAAATTAAGAACCTTATATCTTTTAGGAAAAAGACCAGTTGAAACACAATTTCAGATTAACACTATGGTCTCAAACCAATGGATAAAAGTAGGTTTTAATAGGAATTAACTAGATTTGAAAAGAAAAAATATTATTTTAATAGTGGATTCTGATAGCTGACACTTGGCATATCATGGTTAAATTTTAATAAGAATTAGATACATAGCAAATAGTTTTGAACACTGGGAATTTTATAGGGCAGAGGGGAATACTCAGACTGGAACCCAGGGCCTTGTGCATTTCTAGGAAAGCACTTTACAGTTGAACATACCTTCACCTCTTTTTTTGCATTTTATTTTGAAGCAAGCCTTACTAAATTTTTCAGGCTGGCCTTGAACACACTCTGTAGTCCTGGTGGACTACATTTGACGTGACTCGACCTCTAAAATCGCTGATATTATATTACAGGTCTGCATTATCAGACTTGACTTAAAGATAGATTTTAAAGATACAGATGAGTTCACTTTGTGATCTGAATTTTGGTGACCTCTGAGTTCATTTTGGTATCTTCACAGCATTTGAAAATAAAAACGAAAGTTATCTTGAGAATATTGCCAAGTCACTCAGAATTTCCCTCAGTACTGCTTGTAACTTCATTTTGAATGTGTGACTTGATCAACTCATACCCTTTAATAAGACTTGAGTTCTGATATTTACCTTGACATATATCATGCTGGTAATTAGGTTTTGTTACTTTCTAGGTATCTTGGCCTTTCGTATCCCTCTTTTCCTTTCAGTCTCTCCTTCATGTACAAGACTTTTACAGCCTGTTTGTACCATGGAAAGTTCTTTCTTTCTCCTTCATCTATGGCAGATGGTTGTTTTATCTTAGTTAGTTGTTAGTTGTTATAATAGACTAAGTTGGCAGGTGTGGTCTTTTTGGACTTGGAGTGCATTGCTACAGGCTCCTCTAACTTTCAGAGTTTCTGTGACTTTCTGGGGGTTTTGTTTTGTTTGCTTGCTTGTTTGCTCTCTCCTGCAGCTCTCAATATCCATTCTTCATTCCGTATACTTAGTAACTTAACCATGATATGCCTTGGAGAGCTTCTGTAGTGGGTCTTGTCTATTAGATACTCACTGTGGTTTTTGTACTTCTGTGGGTATGTCTTTCCTACATTTGGGTAAGATCTGCTCTATGCCATTGTGCTCAGCTTCTTCTCATTATTCTATGCCTAGAACTCAAAAGGATTTTCTTTCATGGTGTCCCACAGTCCTGAATGTTTCTCTTTTGCATTTTTCATACTTTTCGCTTGCGTGGCCTAATTCCTCTGCTTTACTTTTGAGTCCAAATAGTTTGTCTTCCATTTGATCTGCCCTTGAGTTCTAAGTGAGTTGTTGGATTATTTTTCTGTTCTGTCTTCATTTCAAATTGAGTTCTCTTCAATATGTCTATCTCTTTGTGGATTCAGTTTTCTACTCCTGGATTGTCTTTATCGTTTCATTCAACCTTATTATTTATTATATGTTCTTGGACACCACTCAGGAACCCTTTGAATTCATTCTCTGTAAGTTCATATTTGTGTTTTTTTTAAAAACTCTTAAAGTCTTTGATGAAGTTTATCGATGGTCTTTTAATATTTTTGTCCTCTGATTCATCTAGGTAATTTTAATTGAAGGATATTTTCATAGGACAATAGTTTAGGGGATTATATTGTTTTGACCTAGTATACCACTATGTTTTTGAAATGAGACCTGGGCATGTAAAATTTTTGGTTAGTTGTGTTTTGTTGTGAATGCAGAAGACTGAATTGTCAAACAGAACATGTATCCTGGCCAAAATGTAAAGCTTTGGAAGGCACAGCTTCTCAGAGCAGACCAAAGCACTATGTGTGGGACCTGAGCACCACCTAAGGATTGGGCCTTAAGTGCACACAGGGCCCTTAGGGTTAGAAGGATGACCTCACCAGGCTTGAGCTGGGCTGGCTTAGATGATGAATATGGCAAAGGACTTATCAGGTCAAAGTCTAAAGCTGACAGAGTGTGTAGGTCGGGTGCAGGATATGTATCCTGTCCCAAGCCTGGAGATTTGGAAGACACAGGAATGAGGGGGAGGGTGCGTCTTAGACTAGATTGGAGCACTGAGTATAGGGTCAGAGCTCCAGCCTGTGACTGGTCTTTTAAGTATGATTGATAGAGAGTGCCTATACCTATGGTAGAAGTCTTCTTTTTCCTTCTCAAAAAGGAAGACTGTATTTGAAAACTCTTAAATAGGGGCTGGAGAGATGGCACTTGTTACTTTTTCAGAGAATGAGCAGTCAGTCCCAAGTACCCAACTGCCTGAAAGTGCAGTTCTAGAGATCCAAAATCCTCTTTTGGCTTCTTCTGGCATCCCCATGCACATATGTCTGTGTGTGTACTATACACACACACACACACACACACACACACACACACACACACACACACACACACACCCCAAAATAAATTCTCTTTTATAGAAATTCTTCAATAAGCCTGATTTTATGGAAACTTTGTGTGTCCCTCTGTCACACCTTACCTCCTATTGCCCTGCACTTTCTACTACATCTACCCCTGATTTTGTTCAGGACTCTGGGTCAGGATAACTTGAAGAAGGACAACAGACCCCATTTCCCAGAGCACTTCCAATCTTTTTTTAGAAAAGCCCAGGTATTTCAATCTAAACTGTGGAGGAAGCATTTTTCCTCAGTTACCAAAGACTGCAAACACAGAGAAAGGTAAAACAAACGGAACTTTCTGGACTCGGGAATCATTTCTGCACATTTCTGCACAGGTGCTGCCAAACCTTGCTGATGTCAGGGCCCAGCTTCAGCATTCCAACATAAACTGAACATCAGTTGTTTTCTCAGATCTCAGGCCTTTGGGTTGAGATCAGGGCTGTTGAGGCTCCAGGCTCTTGAGACTCATGGATTGAGCAGCTGAGAGGTTCTCAGCCTTGTCAGCAAACAGACTGGCATTGTTGACCGACCCAGACCTCCTGTAAATCGAGCTAATAAATACCCTTTGTAATATGTACTCATTCTATCATTTCTGTCCCTCTAGAGAACCTGATCAATCCAGCAGTGAAGACATCTAACAGGAAAACTGCATCTCTTGACAGGACAGCATCAGCGTCGAGTTCTAAAAGCTGAAGAAACCTAAATGGTTCTGGAAGTGAGTGGAAAGCCAAATTCATATCTCTAAATTTAAAAATAAATCTCCCAACAGCTTTGGCAGAATGACAGAAGTATTAACAGATCAGCGCATGGGGAGGCAGTGGGAGACAGCTTTAGTGAACACTTGACTTTTAAAAGAACTATTTTATATTTGGAAGTGGCAAAATAGATTCCAAAGGATTTGGCTGGGTGAAGAATGGGTATTTTACTGATTCCTAACTCTTACATTTTCACCAAAGTAGCAGCTAGGAAATTTAAACAATGTGTATTTATCATCATGAAAAAATATTTCTCTTGTGATAAACTGTTCATTTAAAACTGAGTTTCAGAGCAAATTTGAGACTTAGCACACACAGCAGACACCCTCATTTCAGGTGGATTTGTGGCTGTTCTTCTGCTCAACCTTCAGGTCCAGCAGGAAAGAAAGTGCGCTCTCACAAGGAGGCTTGTTTTTATGGGTTGGTTTTGGAAAGATTAATAGGTCATACCAGAATCCCAGGGCAGGAGGAGAGGGAGGGGTTAGTGACTTTTGCATAGCCATGACCAAAGTGCCAGATGTAAACACCATAAAAGCAGATCATTGCTTTGGCTCACCATTTCTAAAGGTTTTAGTCTAGGAAAGCTTAGACTATGCATTTGGGTATAACATCATGCCAGTAGGAATATGTGACGAAGGAGATTCTCCACCTCATGGCAGCTTGCACACTGCTTCAAGTTCCTGTTGCTTTACCTTTCCCACCATAAAGAACTAGGAGCAGTGAGATAAAATCAACCCTTTCTTCCATAAGATGCTATTGTCAGTGTATTTTATCACAGAAACAAGAAAAGAAACTAAGAGATGCCAAATGTACCTGGAGGGCAGTGCAGGTCTAGAGCTGTGGATGTAGGGAGCCCTTCTTTAAGTAAAGTCAGTAAGAAAATAATGAATTCCTCTGGACTTTTCCCCCATTGGCTTTAAACTTAGGACACACAGAACTTGTGTAGCTGTCTCTACTATTTTAAATTTCCTGGTATTTTTAGTGTGAAGGGACTAGCAAACATCTTTGGGGATTCAATAGAAGTTTCAGAAGTTTTGGAGATATCAGAGGGAATCTACTCACAGTCTATGTGGGGGATTAGTAAAAGCTCCAGAAGTCCCAGAGCTCTAACCACAGTCAGTCTAGGAAAATCAGAGTGGTGATTCAAACCTTTAATCCCAGAACAGGGAGTATCCTTGGGAGTGGTGACCTACACCCTTAATCCCAACTGAGTCAAGGTCACTTCAGATTATAGAAGGAATTCCAGGCTCCCAAGTAGGCAGTGGTGGAGCCATGCCTTAATTTATGAAAGGGTACTTAAAACAGGATTGAAAGACAGAGGGAAGCATTTCCAAGGGAAGGGAGGCTGAGGAAGCTGGAAGACAGATGGGTAAGATTTGACTGTGGTGTTTATTCCCTCTAGTATCTCCAACTTCTTCAGAGATCTATCCCTGAGTCTCATTCATTCGTGCAATAAACATCAGTAAACTGAAGCCCTGAAACAGATCTGTTTCTATTGTCTGTTTCTGTGAATCCCTTCCCTAGATTCCCAGATGGATTCCTTCATCTCTGAATTTCCCAGATGCTTCTGCACTATAGAGGGAGCAGGCAAATTTGACTAACACTATACCTCAAGATCTATCAGCACATGTACTATACATTGATTTTTCAGGTATAGACTTCATCTTCCATTTACAAAAGGTTTCCGGTGCAGCTAGAATGCAGACCATTGATAGGAAATCAGAGATGATAACATCTGACCCCACCCATGGTACACAGAACACTTGGTTTGCAGAAGTGATAGATATTTGGCAAAAAGAAAATAATGCCAGTGCCTAGGATACCTCAGAGAACAGTATCCAACTACACAGAGGGCATGCACCCAGCCGAGTCATGGAGAAAACACAAGAGCAAAGATCTGGAGAGAGGGACAATATAAACAGGACCTTAATGACTGCCTCTTGCTGGGTCCCAAAGCCAAGCTTAATGGAAGCCACAGGGGTTAGCCAGAGGTGGAGAGCCAGGGTTTCAGTTATCATGAATCTGGGTACTGTCTCATCTCCAGTGTCCTCTGTTCTTCTTGCATGTATCCACCTTCCAATCCAAGAATCCCAAGATGCAGCAAACTCTCTTCCTGGCTCTTTGCCCTGCTGTTGATTTCTGCCACTACTGTGTGATGCCTCCCCTGGAATTTCCATAAAAATGTCCCTCTACTGAGGGCCCTTCCTATTGATATGTTTATCATCCTGCTAATATTGTGCTGCCTCAAATACTGAACCTTGAAAATAATTTACTTACGTTAAGTAGGCTATGACTTTGTCCATAAGAAGAATTTGACCTTTTTAGATATTCACTATTTTATTAAGCTTAGAGAAATGTTTTCTCCTAGCTCCTTAAAATATTAATTTTAAAACAGGCATGGTAGTGCCTGGTAATTTCAGCACTTAGGATGCTGAAGCAAGAGTATTACAAATTTGAAGCCAGCCTCAGCCATTTAGTGAGACCCTGTCTTAAGAAATGAAAAAGGCTTCTACCTCAATTGTTTGTGGATTTCGTAGACACACCTGCTAACACAATAGACGTTGATTTCTTCTTAGGAACATGTGTCATCTGTCTTCCTATTTCATTCTGCTTTGACAAGTACTCAGCAAAAAAAAAAGAAGAAAGAAAAAGAAAGGAAATTTGTTCCTTATGTTATCTAATTATATATTAAAAAATGTTTTTCCCAATGAAAACCTCATTCATCCCATTATTTTCTTAGGATATCTGTATAACTTGGCCATAGGAAGCATTATCAGGCTTGTCACTACTGCATGACACCGTACTGAATCATCATCATGAGTTGAAATGTTGAGTCTCTTGAATGAAGGAATGATTACCAGTGATCACTGTATGAACTGAATATTTCAAGCTCTCAAAGTCTAGCTCAAAGAATTGAAAAGCACACACAAATAGCAAAGCAATGAGATTTTATTCAAAGGCAAAGCGAAGGTAAAGGAGTTATACTACAATAGGGCTTCTTTCTATGGGACCTGGAGGAACTGGTCAGTAGAAGCAGGAACATTGATATTTCCTGTCTTGATTGAAAAGTTACATAAGATTTTCTTCTCTGCTCAAAGTCTTTCCCAAGATGCATCTATCTGATTTTAATAATGTGCATGTCCAATCATGCATAGGCATAAGATAAATTGCAGATTTTTTCCTCCCCTAAAAGTTCATTTTAGGACACAGTTTGCTTTACTGTGCACATACCACAAACCATTCTAGGCTTGAATGACACTAACATTAGCTCCAGGATGTAGTCCATCATATTGTTGGCAAATAAATAAGTAAATGAAAATGGGGGGGTGGGGGGGTTATGGAATTTCAAGTGGCATGCTAGGAAGGTACTAGGGAGTAGTGACCAGTAGCTTTGTTTGGACGGGTGTGTGTGTGTGTGTGTGTGTGTGTGTGTGTGTGTGTGTGTGTGTGTGTGTGTGTGTGTTGCTAAGCTATCCTTGTAAGACACCGGTTCAAAATTAACATGTCATAAAATTTATACATGAACATAAAATCTATTGTTAATTCTCTATACAAAGCAATTAAATTGTCACAGGGCTTACCTGGGTAGGTTAATTTTTTTTTCCAGATTTGACTTTGCCTTATAAAACTGTCTCCTCCATCAAAGCTAGTATAGATAGTTTGTTCCTGCTTTGCTGGTGGCAGTGTTTAGATAGGGTGCCAAGAGTTGTGTGTCTGATGCTAGAACATCCATGCAGAGTTTAAAATTGTAAACCTCTTGAATATGTTTTGACCTTAACCCCCAAAGAGAGGCCTACCAGGACCATGCACAGAATTCAGGCTTTTTAGACTCCCTGAGTCTTGGGAAAGTTGGTCTTGCAGAATAGCTTCATGAACAAATGCCCCCAAATGGAAAGGTTGCATAGATATTCTCAGTTGAATAGCACTCACAGTTCCTCTCTTCCTGTTCCATGAGTGTAGGTTTTCCTTGTCTAGATATCATCAGCTTCCATGCAGACCATTATGGAGTAAAAGAAAATGGTATGTATCCACATCCCATTGGTAAAAGAGCTCACTTCTATCTGAACCTAAGCCCAGAAACTGCCCATCATAGAAACAGCATACTCTGCTCACCAAGCACCATCCTTATGACACGTATGGAAATTTTTGAAGTTTATTGGTCCAAGAGTTTTAGGCAGGAAGACTGTTGTGGCTTTTAAAGATCATTTGTTACTTACTGGGATATAATGAACAATTCTCGGAAAACCTGGAATAGAGATTCACAGGATAGAGGCTATCTCCTGGGTGCCATTTCGAAAGTCAACAACTTGAGTTAGAAAGATGGTTTAGCAATTAAAAGTGTTACTATTCTTCCAGGGGATGCAAGTTCAGTCTCTATAACACAACCACCTGTGACCAGCTCCAGGAGATGTTATACCCTCTTCTGGCCTCCTCAAATATCTTCACTAATGTGCACATATCCACACACACACACACACACCCATACAGACATACACACAAACACTAAAAATAAAATAAAAATAAAAATTAAATAAATAAAATAGAAAATTAGGTTTTTATTTTATGGGCACAACTGTTTTGACTATATGTATGTCAGTGCACTGCATGCATTCATGGTACACAAGGAGAGCATAAAAGAGTTCAGATTCTTTCTGATTCTGGAACTGGAGTTATGAAAAGGTTGTGAGCTTGGGAAATGAACCTAGATTCTCTGCAGGAGTAACAAATGGTTTTAACCACTCAATTATGTTTCCACATACAAAGAAAACAAGAATGGAGGGAAGGAGGGAAGGAGGGAGGGAGGGAGGGAGGAAGGAAGGAAGGAAGGAAGGAAGGAAGGAAGGAAGGAAGGAAGGAAGGAAGGAAGGAAGGAAGGAAGGAAGGAAGGGGCAGTCAACAACTAACCCATTACAGAATCTTGAGAGAGCACATGTAATTTCTTGCCTATATAAAGACTGCACTCCTAGCCAATCAACTCCCACTGGGAAAGCTCAGAAGAACACTAGGAAGTGGAAAAGCAAGGAGTTTATGTCAACATGAGTGGACTGCTTACTCTGTTGTTTTGAGAAGCATGACAATGAAACTTGTCTGCTTAGCATCCTTAACCCAGAGGAGATCCACAGCATCTGTTATGCTTCTTGTGAAGGTGAAGATGCTGAGCCTTATCTAGCTCTTGCTGCCATGAATCTCCTTGAACCTCAACCATAAAGTATAGCCACTTTCATGAGTCTGTGTGCTTGAACTATGACCTTGTTATAACTGTATATCTGCTCATCCTGGGCCCGAAGCCAACATCAGAAGAGATGAGTCAGTTTGGCTGCCTGACATAGGAAAATGAACTTGATTATGATCCAACTCTCCTCAAGTCTCTGAGCTTGAGGAAGAGCCCCATTCCTAAGTAGGACTTAAATGGTCTTTCTGTCACTGAACACCTATACATACTCTCCCATATCAGCTCTACTTTACTGAGAATCAGCACCACTCTGCCTTTAATGGGAAGTGATAAATTTCCTACAAGACTGAGAGGGTCAGCAGTGTCTTAGAAAGGAGCTGTGCTGGATAAAGATTTGTTATCCAAATAACACTTTATAATTCGTATATCATGCCTCTCAGGTGAGGATGCCACCCTACCCCAGATCACAGTTCAAAAGCAGTGCCTGAAGAAATTCATCCCTGAACTCTTGACCTGGTGATGATTGTGATCTAACAGACACTGCCTGGGAGATGCTGACATAAGGATGGGATGTCTACCTATGTGGATGGTGTTTCCTAGTCTGACATAAAATAATGAAGAATTTACACACCTCAGCCCAGGGCAGAGGTAGGAACTCTAACCTCAAAGGCCCCACCTCTGTTCCGGTCACCTTCCTTCAGCCTCTTCTACTACCAGAAGCCAGAGCTCCTTCCCCTGTTGCCCTTTAAATCCAAGTCCTGTGCTCCCAAGAGTGAGCTGAGTTGTGTGTCTAAACCTCTTACTTGGGTTTCTCCTTGGCTTCTACTCCCGTTTACAGGGGAATCAAGGAGGTCTGAGGAAATAAGAAAGATTTCTTCCTCTATATCCTCTGCATTCTATCTCTATACTACCAGAAATGGCAAATAAAGTGGATTAAAGGGGAGAAATTAGAATTTATCATTCACTGCAGGGTGTGTGCTTTAGAGTATGCAGTGTATTAATGCCATGATGGGCTCATCCCCACCAGTAGCACTCTGTAATGTGGGGTCATAATTCCCATTTTAGTAAAGGGAAAGATGTGATCCACAGTGGCTGCTACATGTCATTCAATACAAATTCAAAATCCCCAAAAGGTTGAGGCCTTGGGTTCAGCCATCAGCAGTCAGGATTGATTAGATTAGAAGGCTGTGAATCACAGTTCCAACAAAGGGAGGCAGGGGAAGAAGAGTTCACATGGGCTTTAGCGTGATGAGGATAGCGGTACCTTAACAGCAGATAAAGGAAACAGCCCATAAGTAGAATGGAAACGAACTTGACAGCATCCACTGCCTGCATGGCATCCTCAGCTGTCCTCACACTGGTCTTTCTCTCCTGCCTCAGCTTACCTCTTCTTTCATGGCATACTGAAGGTCCACACATGCATGATTCATGCTTAATGAACTCTTGGTTCAGTTCACTGTTATTGCTCATTTTCTTTAGGCTTTCACAAACATTTTTGAAGGTTCCTTATCTCCTCTTCTTGGGTTTTGTGGGGAGATCAGCTCAATATCTCAACTTGTTCATCCCAGACCAGATGTTGGGATGAGCAGTCATCACCACTGGCTCTGAGAAATAAAATTAAAATGGCAACTCTGAGGGCACAGGGTTGAGCAGAGATAAGGCAGCTCTTCAGCTCCTGCCATGATGGAGGGAAGGTTTGATCCTCATCTTTGACCCTGGAAAATTATGAACACATAAAAATAAAAAGGAATCCTTTGCCCCACAGTCTAATTTAATCTCTCTCTCTCTCTCTCTCTCTCTCTCTCTCTCTCTCTCTCTCTCTCTCTCTCTCTCTCTCTCTCTCTCTCTCTCTCTCTCTCTCTCTCTCTCCTCCCTCCCTCCCTCCCTCCCTCCCTCCCTCCCTCCCTCCCTCCCTCTTTCCCTCCCTCCCTCCCTCCCGCAGCCATGGATCAAGAATTCTAGCATAATTAACAGAACTTGCTAGTGAGATTGTTGACACAGAGAAATCTTTCTTTTATATAAATAAGAACATTAAAATAGCAACGCAATCAACTTAAGAGCTAAGCCTGTGTGGCCTATAAGTATGGCCGACGGCTTTCCTAGACATTTTTTTTCTTTTTGCCAATCTCAAAAACAAGACTAAACCTTGCTTGTAGTGTAAACATCTTAACTTCCATTCAAGCCTTGTGACTTAAGGTTTTACCTAATCAACTGTGGTTCAGCAATCCCATACTATCACCAACAAGACCCAGCCCAAGATCTCCTTTCCATGAAAAGAGTAGGTCCTTACACATGGCTACTCTGGAGGCAGTTTACCTTGACAGTGTTCTCAGGTATGTCTGTCTTACACAGCACTTCTCTTCTTACAAACTCTGTGTTAAAATCTATGTTTAAGGGACTAGAGAAATACCACAGTATTTCTGGGTTCAATTTCCAGCATCAACATAGCAGCTTGAAATTGCCTATAGTTCCAGATCCAGGAAATCTGACATCCTCACAGACATTCATACAGACAAAACACCAACGTACGTGGAATAAAACAAGGTATGTTTTTAATATGTCTTTGGGTAAATTTCAACTCTGCTTCTTACTCACTGGATTTTTTTTTTTTTTTTTTGATAATAGAGGTCCCTAAATTAATGGAATTCTCAGAGTGCTCCTCGGCAATGTGGAGCTGTGTTTTGGTCCCTACTGTTACTGACAACCTACGATTAGAGCATGGCATTGCAGACTTAGTGAGCTCTCCATCACAGATCCCCTACCCAAGCATGGGACAGTGGTACTCAGGGATAACCTGAGTAGTGGGCAAGTGTCTTCAGACCAGGGATCCCCACAGCAGGTTTGCCATATGGGCAACTGCTCTCAAGTTCATCAGCCTCATCTGGAGACAAATACCATGTGCTTGTCCTGAGAGTGGTAACAGATAGATAGGAAAGATGCACAGCCCTAGGAATGCCCCGTGAGCATCCTTAAAGGCTGCCTTTTTCTCACCCATCTGTGTAACATGCCTTCACAAGGTGCCAGGGAAAGGTGAATTACTTCTGAGAAGTTTTAGTGGAAGGAACAAAGTGTTCTGGAATGCAGTCCTGGCATAAGCATAAATTAATTTTGCGGCTTGGTCCACTTTCAAGTAGGTACAGTCCAATCCTAGACTGGGGTCATGGCTCAGTGTGCCTGTGAGTGGTTCTCAAGCTGGATACTCCCAACTCTTGTAGTTTCTTCATAAGGAGGTGCTGGCTGCCAGGGAGAGGGGGAGCCTGCTACTGTTTGTACTCAGTCACAGCTCCACAGCTGAACTGTTGCTTAACCACAGAACTGACCTCATCCTGAAAAGGTTTTTATACCTGCGGTCTTAGGGTTTCTGTTGTGATAAAACATGATCAAAAGCAACTTGGAAAGGGAAGAATTATTTCATCTTATGTTCCCAAACAGTAATCCATCACTGAAGCAAAGGCTGTAAAGGAGTGCTGTTTACTGGCTTGCTCATGGCTTGCTCAGCCTGCTCTCCTATAGGACCCAGGAACTAGCCCATGGATGGCACCACCCACAATGGGCTTGGTCCTCCCATACAAATCATGAAGAAAATGTTCCCAGAGGCTTGCTCACGGTCAACTTGGTAGGGATATTTTCTCAATTTAGGTTCCCTCTTCCAAAATGGCTCTGACTGATGTCAGGTTAATAATCCTATGATCCTTATTTCATATTCTAAAAAGACAATCTTAAATGTAAAGTATGGCCGGTGATGTTTTAAAATTTTAGGTGTGCCTTGCTTCATCTGGTTTCAGTTTTAAATTTGGAGTAAAACCACTGCTGACAGAAATGAGAATTCCCTTGTGTTCTATCCAAGGATATCACATATGACACGAAGCAGAAGTCCCACTAAAGAAGACTGTATGCTTATCTAAATCCACTAAACATTCACCAACACAAATCTATTAGTATAGCTCATCTTAATAACCTTTACCTGATGTGCATTCTCAAGAACACCCAGAAAGGTGGGTCTGATCCATCTGTTGCAACAGAGTTCATGGCCTCATCTACTGAAAGTTGATTTCTCTTATGAATACTTAAGCACAGAGTAAATGCTCATCATAATGTCCCATTAGGACATGTGTATATTGAGTCTTATTGCCGTTACATAAAAACTGCACAACCTAATAGATTATGCAGCAAGGAGTAAGGGTAACATTAATCTTTTTATCTATCTCTGATGAAAGAAACCTTGAAGAATTTTAATCCAGGACAAGAGGTGACCATAGAGGAATGAAAGAAATGTTTACCAATATCTGATGAAACTTGCTGTGGAGGAAAGTTCTAGAAGCCTGAGGAGTCAGCTGCTTCTTTCATGGTACCAGAGAGGTGATGAAAGCATTCTGAGGCTCTGTTTGGACAGAGGTCCTGATAGAGTGAAGGGCCAGGGGCTAGGTCACCGACTAGATCTGAGGTCCAGGCACTGGAGACAGAGAAGCAGGTATTTTGTGGACTACAACCAAGATGGCTAGTATCACAGGGAAAATGGAGGCCATGGACAGGTCTGACCCTGGGGATGAGAACATTTATCCAGGCTGCTACAGTAAAAGGAGATATGAAAGAGGCTGTTTCCTGGTCCTACTGCCATGGAACAAATGGTGAGGAAACCCTATGAGAGGATTTGATTTGGAGATGAGGATGTGGCCTGATAAACTGGGCTGTGGGCATCTGTTACAGAACCAGAGGACCATGAGAAGAAGGCTTAGGAAGTGACTCTGAATTTACTTTTGAAATTGAGGTTGATGACAGAAACAAATATAGTGGACAATTCTTAAGGCCAAGACAAAGTCCAGCTGGAGCCCAGAACATAGAGTATCAACTGCATTTAGAGTCCTAAAATTAGATCCAACTGCAAACCTAGTAGTGCAATGAATTGGTGTGACATGGCAGTCAAGCCAGGGGCTACCTGAGTAGTTACAAGTTTAGAGGGCAGCTAAGAGCCCTAAAAACAGCAGAGAGAGTGGGGGGGAACAGGAAAGTGCATTTCCGGGACTATTGTGTGGAAAAGTACCCCAGGAGCTGGGACATGGTTGATTGTGTCAAAGCTGCTTAAAGTAATCTTGACCATGAGCTATATGACCTTGGCTGTGGAATGTAGCACTGGGTGGCAGGAAAGAAAGCCTGGAGCAGAATGACTGATAATGGGAAGGTTTATATCACCTGAGGTGAAAATATAAGCAATTTGCAGTGCAACCACACTGCTGTACAGCCATTACCTGTTGAAGCCAGAATGTTCTTTATCCCAAACTGTCCTGTTACAGATAACTCTCTATTCCTTCCTTCTCACAGCCCTTCAAAGCCTCAGTCTACTTTCTGTGTCTATAAAGTCCACCACTCTAAAGACATCTTATTAGTAGGATTGCTCAATATCCATTCTTTTTTAAGTGGCTTGTTTCACTTCACACAATATCATCAAGGTTCATCTATGCTGTAGCTTGTGTCTGAATTTTCTTCCTAAAGCCAAATATTCCATTTTATATATGTCTGAATATAAGTTATATGACGTGTGTACACTTGTGTGCATATGCATATATGTATGAATATGTGGTTTGTTTCCTTCTTTGGACTATCATAAACAATGCTCCTGTGATCTTAGTTATGCAAACATCTATTGTGTAAATGTCCTGGATCCTTGTGTTTAATTCTTTTGTATTAAAAGCCCATAAGTGGAGTTTCTGGATCTCACGGCAGCTCTATTTTTAGTTTTGAGTGCCTTACATACTGTTTTCCATTAACTGTTTTCCATCAGTGGTTCACAAAGGTGCTAGCAAGTCCACAATAACTTTTGATTGTTTTTAAAACAGTTTAATTGCAAAGCAGATCAGAGAAAGTGGTAGGTCCTTAGGGAATGTTCAAAATTGTGTTTAAATAATTCAGTATGGAGTAAAATGCTGGAACAGAAGAGAGAGCCAGATGTTTGATGGCATAGACCTGAGCAGATGGGACTTCACCGATGACCCGGGTCAGGAAAAGGATCAGACTTGAGCTTTTATGCAGGTGACACTTTAGAGGAGATATAATCTGCAGATCAGCAGGAGATGAGCTCATAGAAAAATCTCTTAATCCACCCTCTAGCTAACAGAAAAAAATTTCCTCTTTGGACTTAGGACTACCAAGGTGATGTGAGATATCTTAGACACAAAAATCGTTGACTTTTAAAATTTTTTCCTAAGGAGCCGTTTATACCCAGTTATCATGAGCCAAACAAGGATGTGTAATTGCCCAAAAACCAAGGAAACTGGGTACACATTTCCCCCACCTACTGCAGACAGAAAGATGCAAAGCACTGCTGGGGAATATTGGAGCCATAAGAAGCACATCAGAGTGACTTGTCACTGCATTCTTGCCATTTCAGCATCAAGGCCCTGCTACAGGTGCAGGCAATTCATAAATATAAGCAGCAATTTATATCTGCGCCTGGAATTTAACACACCAACACTTCTATAGAGCTTCCGTTAGGAGCTGGAGCCCCAAACACAGTGCAGAACAGGAAGAAGTGAGTAATGCTATTGTTCCTTAGGCATGAGGGAAGTGGGGGAGAAGTTCAGGGTATGGAAAGTGAAGGATTGTGAGACCATAGTTCATAGAAAGTAGAGTCAGCCCACGAGGACAAATGATAGTTGTTAGGCAGAGGCACGGCTGTGAACTTTGGGGATCCAGCAGTGTAGTATGTATGACAAGCTAGATCTAATTATAGTGGTCACTCTTCTCCATAAGTACAGGACTGAGGTATCAAGGGAGATGTAGACACTATAAAGGAGGTGAATTGCCTTTAAGTTCCTCTTACAGTTGAGAAACACCCATTGTGGATAATACAGACCAGTAAGCAGCAAAAACAGGAGAAGTAATGGAAAAAAATTAAGAATGCTGCATCTTCTCAAATAGGAACTTAAAACTACTTCTCAAAAAATGGATTTTCTTATTTGTTGTCCTTTTATACCAATGCATAATTCATACAAAGTACAGCTTTCTCAGGCTTATACACAGTCTCCAATTCCATGGTGCCAAAGCAATGTGCATTCAATTTAATCCAAACTTCAAAGGTTACATTTGACCTTTCACAAGGGCTAGAGATACACAATGGGACATTCTCATGATCCAGGACATTGTCAGCTCTAGGCTGCCTCTAGGTCACAAAGGACCCTACAGGTGCTGCCGTGCACTGTGCAGCTGAACTGCAGGGCTTGATAGCGCATGTGCATTTATGTTATTTGAATCACATTAGTGGGTTTCCCACATGAAAACAATCAAATGTTAAGGGCCATCTATACAAATAATATAACCTGAATGCTTCTTGACATTTGAAACTAGATCTATCTGTGGGTCCAGGATCCTTCTTTTTACAAATGGAATCACTGGCATACAATCCCCAAGCTGAGGTGGTGAGTACATTGTCCATCTTTGGTAATTCCTTCACTACCCCATGTCCTGTTTCCAGGCTGTCTTTGTTTTGATGTACATAGCCACATTTCTATACTACTGTATTTTCCTCACAGAGTTGTTAATGGTATTGATTAATAAGTAAAGCATAATTAGGACTTTGTCCCATGAAAAATGTATACATGTTATAATTTGTTACTATAATCTGTATTAATTAATCTTTGATTTCATTTATCTTCATCCTTTCCCTAGACTAGTTCAATCCTGTCCCCTCGCTTCCTCCCAAGCTTCCACACAAAGGCTAAAAATGTCACCAGATACCATATGAAACCAGTCATAGGAATTTCTCCATTTTTTGTAAACCGCTCACCTGGTGTTTCATACAATGTTTAATAGAGTCTTTATTTGTGATTTTCTTGTTCCGTTACTATAAAGCTTGATGAAACTTATTACTTCAAAACAAGATATTTGAAGTAACATGAATCTATGCCAATTCACTCCAACCTGACTTCAGAACAAACTCTTTTGTTCTCTTCCAAGGGTGATCCTTTGGGACAGAGTCCTCCAAAACCACAGAAGTAGAACAATGTGAGTCTCAGCTAAAAGGAACCTACAGAAGCCTAAGTACACAGCTGCCATGTGGAATGCACCAGCGCTGGTATACTTCTCAGCCACAAGCTAGTCATTGGTTTTGTCAGGTAATAACCATGAAGGTAGTTGCGGTGTCTGTTACCCTAGAAACAGACACACCTGTCGAGGTAAGTACTCAGGAAAATACAGTGTTACCAGCTGCGGCATTTGCAGTGTGCAAGGGTTGTTTATACTCTAAGCAGAGAAACACTGTTTCAGCCTAATGCCTTACTTGTTTAAGGAATGTGAGCTCTGGATTTGAAGGTGGTGGCAGACCTGTGTGTATGATCACAGGACACAAGGTCATACAAGTATACGATCTGAGAAATAACTATAAACCAACAGATCCAACACATTTGCATTTCATCAGCTAACTTTCTGCCATTTAAAAATAATTAAGGCCATGTGTTTGCTAGATTAGTTAAATAGTTAAAATGCTACTTAGAAATAAATCATAGAATATGAATTGAACATTTTTATACTGCCCAAAACAACTTCACATTTATTCAGGACATGTTATTATTGAAGGTATTTTCCAAATAAGACTTAATCTGTTCCAGAACCAAAGCTGATCATCATCGATCCTCCTCTAAAAAAGAGAAACAATGGTAGATGTGATTAGAACTCAACCCATATGTAGTTTAATGGGTCTCTACTACTTGATAAATTTAGTTACCAAGCTGTGGTTGATGTTACAGTGTTCATCTGTAAATTGTCTGCAAATTCCAGTTACCTATGTGTATTGCAGATAAACACAAGAAAACAAACCTGATGTACATTCCAAACCATGGGTGTTTTAGTGCCTGAATATGTACAAATTCTCTGCTCATAAAAATATAAATCACTATCCTGGATCCTTTTGTTGATATTACCCAAAATAGCATGTCTCTTCCCCCAGACCTCCCCCAAAGGCCCTCCAAATAGCATGAGCACAGCTTTGCTTATATCCCAACGGATTCCCTTGTTTCTTCCAGGCTCTCCACAGGTTTGTGGTTCAGGTTGGCAGGCACAACCCACCTACACCACAATGCTGTAGCTAAAAGCACAAGGAGTTTCTCCCAGTCCATGCAAGAAGCTGAGCTGCAGTTTCTTCCCCAGAAGTTACCCACAGACATCTAGTCCCATCTGGTCGCAATCTCCTCTCTCTCCTTATAGTGCTCCTCTAAACTGCAGCGTCTGTTGCCTTGGAAATGTACCTGCCCTGGCCTTTTGACACCTATTAGGATCTACCTGGACAGCCAGCAAGGCTGTTTTCTCACCCTTTCAGGAAACTTCCTTTGCTTTCTTCCCAGTATAGCTGAGCACAACATTTTTAGACCCTACCTCACATTTCAGAAATTTATTTTCCAACTCCTACTGGGCCTATCTATAGGAATCCAAATATATAACTATGCAAAAAAATTATTTTCCCATTTTACAAAGGATGAGAGAAAATAGTGTTCGGATATTTTTAGGCATGTAACTTTATCCATATTATATACTAGGTCCTGGTTACATGAAGTGAGAGAAAATGAACCCAGTCACTCCAAAGAAATCCTAGTAATAGTAGCTAGAAAGCATATTTCAGTGGTGACCACAATACTAGTCAGGACTATTAGAGAGAGACAGTTCTGTGCACTCCTTATTCTCTGCGGGTAGGTATGTGCCTGATAACATTCAGTGATGTGGGGCAGTGTGATTGTGTCCTGGAGTCATCAGGTCCAAGCATACCCTCTGTGGCCCCCATGTCCTAATAGCTCAAGTCAACATGCCCAAAAAAAATTTTCAGGCCATTTTCATGTTGGGCTCTGAATCTACTTTTTGGATTTAACTCAGACCCACTTCCCAGAATACAGTCCATACAGGAACACACACTGCAGAGGTACAAGGCAGCTCCCATTCAAATGACTTTTCCAGTCTTCTCTGAAGCAATGGCTTGCCCATATGTGTTCACATTCCAGCCCATGTAAAGTCCTGGCATGCACTACAACTTCCCTGCCAAAGTATCTCAGAGACACACACACAGTGAGCCATTTGAACATAATCTCCTCATACGAAGATGGATCTTAACAATGCCTACATAGTACCCAGAGGGTGGTGGGTCCAGGTCTTCTACCAAGGTATTTGCAAGATATAGACCATACCCTCTGTCTGTAAATCTCTCATTACACAAGTCTACAAAATGTTTGGTGTACTCACTGGGACCCCTTCACAGGTTACTTGTTCTCCCGAAGCCCTTGTGCAATATCATCATTGGATTTCATTGTAAGCAACAGGTTTCAAATTCCTCTTTCAGATGTGAAATCTCCCCAAGGTCCCTTCTGGCTTTGGGTGGTCCTCCACTTAAGCTTTAAACCTTTTATGTTCTAACATCCTACGGAGACCCTCTTTCTACCACACTGTGGTCTATCTGATTTTTTAGTGCTGATTTAATATGAACACCACTATGTCATTCACCCACATCTGTGGGCCTGAGGAAAGTGACATTCTGCAAACACAGCTATAGCACACTACAGGGACCACAATGGTCACTGCTGTGTGAACTCCACTATAATCAAGCTTCCTGCAGTCATGGGCAGCCTTCCGTACCAAGACTTCCCAGGAAGTCTCGGCAGAAAATTTTCCTCTGTGGACATTATAAACCTTCACTTCCATTCTTCTCATGGCATTGTGGTGAGCACAGCATTGCATAAACATGAATAGATACTTGTGTATGTTTCCACAGTGTAACTGTTTGGTAAGAATAGACTCATGTGGGCTTGGAGGAATAGTCCTGGAGTCTTTGGTATGAAGCTGTTAACAAATGCAGGTTTTCCTTTCTGGTCTTGATTATATTAAGTCTCAAATCACATACAACATGCCACACAATAATTCTGTGAAAGGGAGAGACAGAGTAGGGGAGAGGGGGGAGGGCGAGAGAGAGGGAGAGAAAGACTATGGCAACTGAAGGAACCAAACTGAGCCGAACATGAAGGGAGAGTCAGGAGTTATCTACCTGTTGGTTCCTTGACATACACATTGTGTGGTTCAATGCCAGCCTCATCCCAATTTTCTAACATCTGTGTCCTCCTCTTTATGAGATGTGAGATGACTTTGCAGCCTTCCTTGAACTGGTGTATTTGATAATTCTCAAGTCTTATTTCTGATAGGGTTTTAAGGGCTCATTTCATGCCAGTTGACTCTGGAAAATTTATGAAGTGGTAGTTTTTATTATTTACCACTTTGTGCCTAGAGAGTGATGATGGACCAGTGGTGGTGCCAACATGAACAACAGGACAAGAGCCATCCTGCTGTCTACATTTCAACTTAAAATTAAGCCAAACACAGTAGGCAAAATCACCCAGGGCAACACATATCCTGAAAGCCACTGTTTCACACAATAGGGAACCACTTAGACCAGGGTACAGCCTGATCTGGACAGGCACCTTCCCTGTCTCTTTTCTGTAGTACCTTCTTATATTTAGAAAACTTATTTTCAATTGCTATTATGGAAGATCAGTGGGAAACAGGAAATTGCAAGCAGCCACTACTTTAAAAACAAAATATTGGGGGCTGGTTCCATATTTATCTAAGAATAAAATCCTTGCTGTCATGATGGGTGAAGATACAGGGAATATGTGTATGTAAATTTCCTCTATGTTTCTAAGAAATCTATGCCTACTTTTAGAGCAGGAGTGAGTTAATTAAGGAGAGAGCCCTGCCGTCACTCCTAGGTCTCCTCCTGTCTTGGCGAGCCAGTCATAGTCACTGATCCATAAATACAAACTTTTATGAGAGAGAGAGAGAGAGAGAGAGAGAGAGAGAGAGAGAGAGAGAGAGAGAGAGAGAGAGAGAGAGAGAGAGAGATTGCTTTCCAATCATGTGTCCTTGGTTTATAAATTTTTCATTAAAAGGTAAGTTTGTTTCAGCTTTAAGTTTTACACCTTGTATCTCTTGCTCACTCACTATAATATATCCTTATAATGACCTAGACACCTCCTAAAATGTGACCTCCATTCACTCCTTCATTCATTCACTTATTTACCTAACTCATAGTCATTCATCTTCCTATATCTCACATTATTCATGTGCCTATCTATGTATTCATACATTAATTCATCTATTCACATATAAATCCATTTATCCACCTATCCATCCATCATCTATTTTCATGTGTAGCCATCCACCCACCCACCTGTGTATTGAGTCTATCCTATATATTCATATGTCCATCTATCCAATCATCCATATATTACCATATCCATTCTTTCACTCATTCAGTTATCCACATGTCCTTCAATCCATCCATTTACCCATCCACACACATATCCATATATCCATAGCAAGAATTCTCCATGTTCCCCCACATTTCTCCCTTCTTGCTATTATTTCACACATTTCCTATCATATCAAAAAATCAGATAATCCCTCCCTAATCCCACGAATTCACTTTCCAGAATTCTAAGCAGAACACATTCCACCCAGAAGAAAGTATCTGTTCTTCTGACTAAAATACAAGTTCTACAAAGACACAGTATGCCTTATACACTTCCCAAGAACAGACTTTAGCCCTAACGTGGTATGTAATAATTACTTGTTGAATCTTAAGAAATGTGTATCATTTATTTTAATGAAGTCGCATAAGAAATTGCAACTGAGTTGAATTTTAAATCAGAGTCTACTTATATACCTTTATTTTTTTTTTTCATTTTTACCATCACAGGAGTGCATCCAGGTCTACTTAGAAAGAGACCATGGATCCTTTTAAACTGTCTAGACAACATGGACTAGCTAATTTTGAAGTCTGTGTTTTTTATATCCCTGAATTAATTCACTCGATGATTCTATCTTCCTTCAAATTGCTCTTCTAATTCAACCACATGCCTCCTTGCTTCCCTCAGAGAAGGTTTGAGTCTAGCTGAAGTGAGGAATGTAGGAATGTAACATGTCTTTTTAAACCCCAAGGTGTTCCCTTTTTTTTTTTTTTTCAAAGCAACTGTCTAGTGATTTTCTTCTCATGACTATTATCTTGAAGCATGTGAAGAATCTAACTGAGCAGTGTATTATCACACCCAGTGATGTATATGATCACAACTTTCCTGGCCTGTGAGGATTTCATTTAGAATCACCACACCTGGCTTACAGACTCCATGTCCCCTGGGAAGAACATCAAATGAGATTTCTGATCTTTTGTCCTGCCTACACTCTCTAGAGCTCAAAGACCTTGGAACATCCCATTCCCTGTTGTCTCACAGTAGGGGATCTGCTTCCCACAGGGTTGGGAAATAAAGGTATTTTGCCCTTAACACTTCACCCCTAACAACCTCTAGAAGCACAGAGATAACCATCCTTTCAGGGGTGAAAGCCAAAGCTGATTCTGCTCTCACCAAGAGTAGAGATCTAAAGGACAGGCTCAGATATGAGAAGAAGGTGCTGTGGGACCCATGCATAGCAAGCAACCATTTTGGGCAAGTCTGTCATTTCGAAGACCACAGATCTGGAAGAAACATGAGTGTGAACTCATCATCACATCATTCAATCATCACATTACCCCAGGGACAGAAGCAAATTTGCTTTCCTTCCTGTGCATGGAAAGAAGGCATAGGCTGATGCAGAAGGGGACTCATACTGCAATGAAAGAGGACAGCCGTACCAGAGTTTAGAGAGGGAAGACAGAAGCTCCTGAGCAGCCTTCAGAAACATCATGATGAACGCTCCTCTATGCATGTCTTCCAGGGCTTTAATTCAGTCTGTGTGTTAACATTGACAAGGCATATGAGCACCATTCACTCCCCATGCTCCTAGAAAGGCTGTAATGACAGCAAAGCACTTTCCCCATTGACAAAGCATGTGAGCACCATTCACTCCCCATCCTCCTAGAAAGGCTGTAATGACAGCAAAGCACTTTCCCACCCATGGTGATGCTCACCTGCAAGCCTAAGGTAGCCTAAGATGTAGGCCTGGGACACTGGTAAGAATTTGATCTGGGCATCAAGAGGTGCCATTGTAGGGCTCCCAAGACACAGGAAATTAATTGAATGTTGTGTAGAAATGCAACTCCATTATTTTTTACAACCCACCAAGCAAGTCTTTGATATTGTCACTGTAAGAAAGCTACAATGCCTTTTTTTCTTTTTAAGATTGGCACATTTATTTTCACAAATCTCCCAAAGCACTCCAATTTCCAGGTTGTCTTTAAAGCAATAAATGGATTATCCATCCTAGAACATTCCTGTATTTCTTTTTCCTTAACTCACCAAGTATCAGTGTCTTAATGCCCAATATAAAATTGAGTTTAAATCAGGCAAAGAGAAGTGATACAATGCCTGTAATCCCCAAACTCAAGAGTCACTCTAAGCAGGATTTCTAGTTTAAAACAAGTCTGGGCTACATAGTAAAATTTGTTTTTTAAAGCTGGACTGAGTTTATCAGGAACATTAGCAAATCAGATGAATACATGACATCTTAAATTCACTGGGATGTCAATCCCCACCCTCCTTCCATTGTAACAACTTCAAGTCACTAAAGAAAGAACATTGGTGCAATATTCTCTGTCTTTTAGGTCAAGGATATGATTGTCGTGTTTGGAATCTCTTCAGGATTACTGTGTAAATGGGTTTTACCAGAGCTTCAAACGCAAGAGCAAAGAGTTCAGACTAAGTTCATCTAGCCTAACGGCTACTGGGCCTGATGACACAGAATTCATCTCTATGGGAGCATGATATAGTGTGACACATGATTTAGAACTACTTGAAAATTCCTGAGAGAAACAAAGGACCCTTCAACATTCTCACTCCACAGAGCAACTGTGGAAGACACACACAGTACTTGAGCATCTGACGTCAAACCAGAGCAGTTGGGTAAGGGCTGTGATTAGCGTTACCTCTCCAGAAACAGTGATTTGCTGCTTGTCCTTAATTGAGTAGTCAATGCCAGCTGGCTTTCTGTGTTCAGGGAGGAGCAGAGGGGGTGTCTCCAAATTGATTCTGGAAGAGCTGCACATAGTCCCTGGCAAGGGATTATCTGGTTTCCTGGCTTAGCAGTTAGTGTACACAGCTAGAAATGGGGGCATAATAGGCATTTCATAAAGAAACTAACACCCACACTAGAGTGTAGCTGAAGTCACATGTTCCTAGAAACTGGGATAGGGAAGTTTTATTCCCCCTACCTCTGCTCACGCTGCCTCAGAGGCATGGTGGGTCAAAGTGGAACATGTTCTTAATAAATAAGGAATCATATTTGTAATAATACTCATTCAATCTCTTTATTAGTAGGAGAGGACCAAGAAAATGAGAACCTACAAAATAAACTCCACAATGACACATGAATTTGACACTAATTTCCTTCTTTGGTCTACTTTGTCTCTGTGAAGACGTTATATCCCCTAAGGCAGCAGTTCTCAACCCTTTCACAGAGGTCACCTAAGACTATCAGAAAACACAGATATTTACATCATAATTTATGAGAGCTCCAAAAATTACAATTATGAAGTAGCGCGATGAAAATAATTTTATGGTTGGGGAGTCACCACGACCTTAAGAACTATATTAAAGGGTCACAGCATTAGGAAAGTTGAAAACCACTGCATTAAAGCAATATGGCTAGAATGGGCAAACCTAACACCATGCTGAAAGGTGACTTTGGGTGGGTATAAAATATATACCTGATGCATACCTGAATGAGACCCACTGTGCAGATTTAGCTTTCAGAAAGGTATTTGCCTATAGGATATGTCTTTAGCCATTAGAAGGGATGTGCAGCCATATCACAGACAATGTGAAAACAGATGTGTAGATGGCCATGGGCCCATCAAAATATGGCTAAGTCTCTTTAATTGAATTAATCAAATTGTAATTATTGGCCACATGAGTGAAGAGTACAAATCTATAAACAGAAACTCTTGTTTACAGGCATCCCCTGGATATAACATGATGCTCACAGTCTGAGATAAATAATACAGATAGAACTCCCACAGACTAAGACACCCACTTCACATCTGAACTACAAAATCTGTCATCACTAAATGTTGAGGTTTTAGAGTGTTTTGGAGGGCCATTGCCCATTTAATTTCTGTCAACTGTCTTTTCTGAACATATGTCTTTGGTTTATTCTGACTTATATAAGTTAGCAAATTGTCTACTGATATAAGTTTAAATTTGGGGAAAAAAACACAATTCTTTGAATATGACAAGCTAATTGATTTTGAATGCAATATATTAATTTTTAAGCCTAGGAAACTTTAAGATGATTCTCAAGTGAGCTGGAAGACTGCAGCTACCTTCAACAATTCCCCTAAAAGGAACCCTATATGTAGCCACAGTGCAATCTTTAACCCAGAATGAAACACCAAGGTAATTCTAAAAACCTATTTTGTTCTAGTTTTCCTAAGTTATACAGTCTGTGTCTGCTGTCTATCCCAGGATGCAATACAGGTACTATGCTGTGGTGTTAGGATCACAAATCCTTAGTCTTGATGTCTTAAAGATATTGTTCTTCTAGAACAAGTTTATAAATGAACACACACGTTAACATGTATATCACACAAGACCCAGACCTGGAGAGTCAAATACTTCGCCATCTTTTTCGTATGTAGAACCTAAATTTGTCAAGTTTATGAAAGTGAGTGGGCAAGATTATGAGCTAAGGAGATATTATGTTATGATAGTAGGAAGGTTCATGTTTAAGACAAGTAGGTCCTTAAGACCTAGGGTGCAATATAGTATCCACAGTGTATTGTATTCTTTCCTGGAAGTTGGTTAAAGGGGGTCTTAAGAGATTTCATCACAAAATCCTAGACTTTGAGTAAAGTTTATGAGAACAGATGCAAGGAGACAATGTATCCTGGATAGTTGTCAACCTAACACAAGCTAAAGTCATATGAGAGGGGGAAACCCCAATTAAGAAAATGCCTTCATAAAACTGGATTTATAGCAAGCCTGCAGTGGCACCCCTCCAGGACCTCTGCATTAGCTCCAGCCTCCAGGTTCCAGTCCCACATGAGTTCCTGTCCTGACTTTCTGCAGTGATGAATTACGATGTCCAAGTCGTAAGCCAAATAAACCCTTTCCTACCCAAGTTGCTTTTGGTCATGGTGTTTCGTCACAGCAATGTTAACCTGACCTAGGACAGAAGTTGGTACCAGGATAGTGGGCTATTGCGATGATGGATCTGACCATGTTTGGGAGGAAGATTATGGGAGAACTTTGGAACTTTTGACTAGAAGAGCCATTGAGCGCTGAAGGCTCAGTGAGCTGTTTTGTTGGAACTTTGAAGATAATAATGTCGAGAGCAGAGCAGATGATGGATACCTGGCTTGGGAAGTTTCAGTGAGAAGGGAAGCAGAGACTCTACTGAGCCATTTACATGAACGATCTGTGGTTCCTGGGCAGCTCTAACTGAAGAATCAGCTGTGATTAACAAGTGACCAGAGCTAATGAAAGAAAAGCTTTGCTTTATTGGGACAGTTGATGCTGGTCAGTTGAAACTTAGAAATTAGCTATGATTAAAAGGAGAGCATCACTGCGCCAAAGTCTTCTGGGAAATCTTGAGAGCACATAGAAGCTGTGTTCCAGAGGCAGCCAAGTTTGCATCTCTAGCTGGCAGCTGAATTTGGTAGTAGTGTAAGAATCACCCCAGGCGGTACTGGTTTTGAAGGCATAAAGGGATCAGGAAGAGAGGCTGAGATTTGGCACTACTCCAGGAGTGAGGGGGTCGTGGAAAGTAGATGCTTGGCACCATGGGGAGCGCCTGTGAGAGGCTATTGGTGAAGGTGCAGCCCTGTTGCAGCAGAATACCCCAGCATATTTGAAGACGCCAGTACTGTGGGATACCCACCAAGAACAGCAGCAGTGGAGTGGAGCCATACTGAGCTTAGAAGACGAGCTGTAATGTGCTGCAGAGGGCAAAACTGGAAAGGTGACCTGAGCCCTTTAAAGGAGCCCATAAATCCTGAAAATCGTGATCCAGTCCCAAATATCTGATACTTTGCTATCCACACTGTTGACATTTGTTTTTTCTTCAATCTGATTGGGACTGTGCCTTCGTTCTTCCCTCTTGAAGTAAGAAAGTATTTAACTTAATTTTGATTTTTATAGGAGCCGACAGTTGAGGGATTTTGAACTTTTAAGAGAGATTTTGGATTTTTAATGAGACTGGATATTTTAAAGGGTCAGAGTTTTTAATGTGTTTGGATTTGTAAAGACTGTGAGACTTTTAAAGCTATTTATGTTTTTATGTGAGATCTTGAGGATAAATGAGATAGGAAAATTTGTGTCTGAATGGTGATATCTTTGTCGGGGTTGAAAAGGAGTCAGTTGTCCTAGATATTTTATGTAAACTAGACACAAGTTAAAGTCATCTCAGAGATTGGGACCTCAATTACGAAAAGCCTGTAGAACATTTCCTTTATTAGTGATTGATGGGAGAGGGCCAGCTCATTATGGGTGGAGCCACCTTGGGGCTGGTGGTTCTGGGTCGATGTATGCTGTGAATAAAGGACTGTTTGGGCCTATGACAGGCACCGTAGCCTTAGGCAAGAAATTGGAGCATAGGTAGGAGAAGGAGGGCGGGCAGAGTCAGACAGAGACATGAGCCAGCCACCCAAGATTCAGCATGTAAGGTAACACAGGTGAGCCACAGACTACATGGCAGGACAGATTAATGGAAATGGCTTGAATTAAGATGAAAGAGACAGCAAGAAATGTGCATGAGACACCAGCTGAACAGCATGAAAGTAATTTAAGCATCTGAGTCATTTTGCGGGGCCTAAGCAGCATCAGGCAGTATGGTGCCTGGGATTGCAGGCCTCTGGGTCTGGACCTCTGGCTGACTGGAGGCAGAAACCTCCTGTTATACTGAGTTTTATAAGAAAGCAGGCTGAGTAAGCCAGTAAGCAGCACTCCTCCATGGCCTCTGCATCAGCTCCTGCCTCCAGGTTTCCACAATGTTCTGACTACCTTCAGGGATGGACTACAATGTGGACGTGTAAGCAAAATAAACCCTTTCCTCTAGATACTTTGGTCATAGTGTCTCATCACAGCAATAGTACCCTGACTAAGACACAGTGTGAGAATGGAATTGGGGAAAGGTGAACAGAGAAGATGAGCCTTGAGAAGATGAGCCTTAAGGCTAAGGAGAAATTATGAGAAAGGGCTATAAGGTGAGTGTGTGAGGAGATGTGGCAATAGGCTGTGAGAAGAGGCTGCATGGAAAGAATGGGAGGGAAGAATTTAAGAAAAAATACAAAGGATGTGAGAAGACGATTTTTAAAAAAGGATGTGAGAAGAGGTCATGAGAATATATGAGAGAATATGATAAGTAATAAGGTGAATGAATGCATGAGGTGATGGCTGTTTTAAATAGATCCAGTCACTCACTCCATTATTCCTTGATTTTATACACTAAAGTACTAACTAGTGTCCCATGTATGGATGTAACTTTTACTCATCACTATAGTTTAATAGAGATAAGGGGAAAACACAGCCTGTAGTTCAGAGAAAATGATAGTTTTCTAACATTCACCCGGCTGCCTTCATAGGGAGTTTTTCTAAGGCAAGTAAATCATCATGTTCTTAGGCATGCTCTGTAGGCCTCTAGGTAACCCTGAAATGTTTTTACATATATGTGACAAGACTTCTCTTGGGGAGACACATGTCTACTCACCCCAAATTGGGAACTGATGATAGACCAAAGTATGGATACTACCAAAATCAGAGTTACTTGCAGAAATATGGATGATGAGTTACTTAGAAGAACAGAAATGACTCAGAGACATCTATGTCACCAAAGCTCATCCCAGCATGGGTGACAGCTTATAAAAGCTGGTGACCTGGAGCACACTACACAGCCTATAGCTTCCTCAATTGATCTAGACCTCTTCTAGGTAGCCAGACTGGTTATAGGTCCTTCTTTGCATCTTGGCTTCTCTGAACATGACTCGGCTTTTATTGTTAACTTTGGTAGGAAGGAACCTAGTGAATCTTTCCCATTTCAGAGATGGTGGGTTTGTTTGGGGATGTTAAAGCAAGCTTTGAATGCATCCTGAATGAAACACTTTATTCATCCTTACAAGCAGGCATGTATTTTATTCACTTTTCATGGAGAAGGACCGTGGTACCTCAGAGATGTGCAGTAAGGTTCCAGGCTATTGTTGTCACTGGGAACCAGCAGAGCACACAATCCAGCTGATGTCGGGTAATTCATCTATCCTTCCCTTACCACTTCCACTAAATCTTTCCTTCAAAGTCTGCCTCTTTAATTGTTCTCGCTCTCCTCTCGCTCCCTCTCCCTCTGTGTGTGTATGTGTGTGTGTCTGGTTGCGTTGACTCAGAAAAGTACAAGTGTTAAAGGACAAGTTGATTTTTAATAAGTTCCTTCTAATATCACACTTATTTCTAGTCAGTTGGACAGAGTGTCCTCTAAAATGTGGCACCTCTCTCTGACCAGCCAATATATACAAGAACTTGGCAGAAACACAATGCTAAGCAAACAAAGAGTGGAGCCACTCCCATCAGAAGCTTGAGTGGGCATCAGAGCTAGAGCACAGAGTCCATTTATATGGTAGGTGACCAAGTCCCAGAAAACTAATCAAGATTCACATTTCAGAATTGACCACAAAGAACGCACCCAGCTGTGCACTCCCTACTTCCTCAGCTGAGTAAAGGAAAATGGTCAGGTTGTAAAACTTTTTATTTTCCATTTTCTAAGAGAAATCTATAGTTAAATGTGTAACGTTGTCTATGGGTGGCCATTATTGGGTGGTATGGTAAACAGGTTTTCCTAGCAAAGCCTGGCAGTGCCTTATGCAGCTCAGATGTGCTGGGTCACAAACACTATGATAGATTCCCCTTGGGGTGTTCTACGTAACAAAATCAGGGTTTCAAAAACAGCTGTGTTTAAGACTAAGAAAATGAAGACTTGGATAGTGGACATGACCAATTTTGGAACTTCTTCATTCAAACTCACCTCATTATAATCCTCACTCCATAGGTAATAGAGCAGGTACAAGGATTTATCTTTGCAAGTGCTAAATTCTTAATGCTAGCTATTTGCTCCATGTGGATGTCTACGAAGAGATAAATTTCCTGTTCTCTAGCCCCACACTTCTGATTAACAGAGGACTAGCTCTGATAAGCACTCCAAGCTGTCTATGTGTCCTAAGGAGTGACATGGCTGCCTTGGACTCTGGAGGGCCCACCTGAGTAGAGGCCTGGGTATTTAAGGTAGATCCCATGGCATACTGCTTAATACCTCATTGTCTCCTTCCCACCTCAGCTCCAGAACGAGAGCACTTAGAGCTGTGGCAGTCACACTGGTGGTGATGGGAACTGGGATTTTCTTCTCTTTCATCTGGAGACGCAGAGAAGTCTTGTGGGGTAAGTAGCAAATGATATGTGGTCTTTCAGTCCTGTAAAGGTGTTTTTCACACTCAACAAACTGAACTTGTTATGGAAGTTTTTGAGAACCAGTTAAGACCCTTTTATGCTTTTCAAAGATATAATTCTTCAGTTTAGAAGGATGAAAATGTAATTTCTCCTTTCAAAAAAAAACTGATTTTTTTTCATGATTGCAGAATAAATCATTTCCATTTTACCTGTACATATATCTGAAGAAAAGTTTGGAGTATTTTTCTTCCTTTGTTATAAAATTGTCTTTCACTAAATGTCTGTGGTATAGTTTTTGGAATCAGTCAGTTGTATGGGAAATTATGCTACTGAGATGTCATGGTTAACATACTCTTTAAATAAGAAAAAGGAAAGAAGGAAGGGAGGGGAGGGGAGGTAGAAGAGAGGGAAGGGAGAAAGAAAAGGACCTGGGATGGGGGAGAAAAGGAGAAGCAGTTACCCTGGAGCAAGCTTCCTGGTGGCAGAATGCTGGAGAGGCACTTGCTGCCCCCCAGTCTCTCATACATAGCCCAGCCTTTGGGCTTTAGCATCCTCATCTACTCAAACCTACTTCCTGCTAGGAGCCACGTTATGCCTTTTTTTCCTGAATGTCTGGACATCATGACTATGCTGAAGTCACTTTACTGCCTTCCCAGGCTTGGGAGCTCCTGAAGGAAGCCTCCCTCCCTCCCTCTCTCCCTCCCTCCCTCTCTCCCTCCCTCCCTCTCTCCCTCCCTCCCTCCCTCCCTCCCTCCCTCCCTCCCTCTCTCCTTCCCATCTGGGTATCCATACTGGTTACACTGGGATCTGCGAAGCCCTCCTTCTGATGGGCATGCCATTCCCCTTCCAAGTTGGGTCTTCCTGTGACCACCACAAGCATTTCTGGTCAGCCTCAACGTAGGAAGTGTGCTTCCATTGACAACTAGAGAAAACAATAGGGTGCTCATTTTAAATCATTTTCCTCCATGCCAATCCTTCTAACATCTGGAACACAGACAGGGCATAAACCACCTTTTCTTTTTGTTTAGTAGTCATCAGGCTCCTAGAGAAAGAAAGCAGTACTGGAAAGGTAGAGGTCAAGGGTCAAGGCGAGCTGTTACACCCATGAGCTATTCATAAAGACATCTGCACATGTGGCTTTAAGTTATTTTCAAAAACCGGAATGTGGGGTATCTATAACTCTGCTCACAGATTATTTGCTTTGTTTCTTGAGACAGAGTTTCAGTACGTAGCCCCCATCAGCCTGGAATGCCTGGGATGAAAGGCGTGATTTATAAATCTGTAATATGTGTAACTCTTTTGCTTACATTTTTAATAATATGTAACAATGTACAAAACAACTTTATGATGATAGTGTACTTTAGTGTGTATTTTACCATTTGTTCTGGTATTTTGACGCTGGCTTGTTGTTCATTTATTCCATAAATTTCTTTTTTAGAACATATGCCAGCAGTAGCGCCACATGTCAACGGGCAAACGCCAAAGTGGATGAAACAAGAGAATCACAAGGTTAAGGCCAGCTTTGGCTATACTTTTGATCAGCATAGGTCATCAGGGGAGCGCTTGGCTTGGCATGTATAAAGCGCTGGGTTTGATACTAAATTTAAAAAACTTTAAAATCACTAGTAGTGATCTTTAAGCTTTTCTTGGTGTGGTAGCTCATCTGTAATCCCGTCTGAGGCAGAGTATCAAGAGTCCAAGGCTCGCATAAAATATATAACAAGTTTAAGTGAGCCCAGCCTGAACTTGAGATCCTGTCACAGACAAACAGCAAAGCAAACAAGAAATACTTGCTTCACAGTGGTTCGGTGTTACATTCTTCAATGTATGAATATTATTTAGTCAGCTGAGAACAAAACATCAGGGCTCTTGACATGATAAATATTCACTGGTAAAATGTATTTGAAACATAGCTTTCATTTGGCCTATTTCACCACAGCCAAAATTAAATGCATTTGGAAAATGACAGGGCAAAGGTGGCTTTGTGCATTTGGGTGGCATCAATGGCACTGTGAGAAGCAAAGTTATAGGACACACACATCATTGTGCAGAGCCAGATGGCTCAAGACACTGAGGAAAAGAACCCTCGACACCTGGAAATTTGGTAACCAAGTACTGAAAATGTAAAAAGGCTTCATTCTCTCCTGAAGTATACCCACGGCCATTATAAATCTAAGAAACCTTTGCATGGAGCATCTCTTGACAACCGTTGGTAGCACATGCTTCATGGAGACCTGTGTGTTCCTCTTTACTGACTGAAATGGGCTTCCAGTGTTGGTGCGAAATTAAGATCCATGAGAAATTATCTTTATGGTGAACTCAGCAGTTAGTTGTAGCTGTGAAAAGAAAATAACATGCAAATGAACAGCGTGAGGAGGAAAGCTGCCTGCAAATCCTGAAATTGGGAAGCTAGCCTAGTGGGGGAGTTTGTTTAAAAGGAAAGTTGGCGAGCTCTGTTCCAGTTCATCAGATTTCTGAAAACAGATCGTCAAAACAGGATCCACACATGGCTCTGAGCAAAAGCTGAGTGATCCGAGTAGCTGAGGGCAGCACTTGGGAGCTTGGGGCCTCTGTGGCTCTGGAGAGGAAGACATTGCCTTCCTTTGCCGTTCCATTTCACTCCATTTTGCTTTGTATTAGTGAATATAATTGGAACTACACAGCCTGTTTCATTGTCCTGGCACACAGTATCTTCTTGTATAATGGCTTCTTGCATTAAATAATAAATATGCAAAAGGTGGGATTCTAGAGGCCAGTGTGCCTTCCAGAGTAGATGGCTCTTTTAGGAGGTACACATGGAAAGCCAGATGACAGATAACAGGGAAGGAGACAAGGTATTCTCTGGAATTTGGATGTATCTTCTAGAAAAGCAGAAGTCAAGTTGCAGTTCTCAGGGTTCTTAACCTAGCCTCAACCACAAGTCAGAGGTAGCCTATGCACCTGCTGGGTGGATCTTTCGATGCAAAGAATGCCACAAGTCATAGAGAAGCACTCTGTCTCCCTCTGCTGGCCAGAGACTTCATTTGCAAAGTGTCTCACCCCCTCCAACCAGGCACAGACATCCAGGAACCCACATCATAAACCCAGCTGCCAGCTGCCTAGAGGCATTCCCCATTTATCTGGCTCCTCTCAGCTTGTTCCCTAACCACCTGCCCCCTCTTCCTTTCCACCCTCCATTTCTGTTTCCCTCTTTCCCTCTTTTTCTTCCTTTCTCTGAGAATGCTATCCAGCCAGCTCCTCAGCTTTGCTCTGTCAGTTAGCTCTGGCAGATCTCATGGGATTTCGGCACACAGACTAAGACTTGGCTTGCTGGCTGCCAGTTTTTTCTCTTGTTTATCCTTTGTCTGTCTAATTTATGTGGCCCCAGAAAGTTAACCTAAGATGGGCAGAGGAGAAGATTCTTTCCTCTGTTGTAGATGAATGAGACATCTCTGTTCATCCAAAACGTAATTAATTAAAAATCTATCCAGTTCCACAGGGATTTTAGAAGATTATAAATGAAAAGTATTTCTGCAGGAAATACAATTCAATACAAAAATCTTTGGTTCAAAGACAAAATTTGAAATAACAAGCCTTTCTTAAAAATTTGGTATACTATTTTATAATATAGCAATACTTTGATTTAAAAATCATTTTAATAGAGGGAAATAACAAGAAATTCTTTTACTGACACCTATTATTCACCCCATGACAGTAAATATACACAAAAATTGGTTTTTCTTCAAAGTTAATTCTTTTATTTGATCATTTATTTCTTACACATGCCAAATCTATGCCAAGTCCAACCTGGTAGAGGCCATGTGGTCCAAGTGCTCTAAGGCTGTCAGTGCATGGGATACACCATGGGAAGAACATAATTTTCTTCTGCATAAATCCAGAGGGTCATTGTTTTGTTAAGGAAGAGAAAATGAGCTGAATATTTTATGTAGATATTCTGTGGTTGGAGTGGGGGGGAGATATGTACAGAAGATGTGTAAGGATATTTGTGACCATGTAGATGTGTATAGAGGCCAGAAGAGGACATTGGGAGACTTATCACTCTCAACATTATTACCCTAAGATAGGCTCTCACTGAACCTGAAGCTAGACTGCAGCCAACGAGCCTCGGCAATCCTCCTGTTCCTGCCCTGTGCAGTATTTCAGATAAGGTGCATGAAGTTATGCCAAGCTTTTTTATGAGTATTGAGATCTGAAATGGGGTCCTAATCCTGTGTAGCAAATGTTCTTCTTATTCACTAAGCCATTTCTCTGGTACTAGAGGGTGATACTTTTTAAAATAATGGGGAAATCAGGCTATCACACCCAGAGCTTTGAAATATTAAACTTAATCCTTGTAGATTGTTGGGGTCTTGTACTCCATGGAAAGGAGTCTGATTGTTACTCCGTGGGCATCAGGGTCCTTGGGTGGTGAGGGGAGGCACAGTACAGCAGGAACAAAAGAAAGGTGAGATATCTCAGCCATAACTTTTCCCACCCAGAGATAGGAGTGTAGGGGAAGCCAGTTGTATGGTATAGATCTTCCCAAAAGGAATTAATGAAGTGAAAGGAAAAGAGTCACATCCCCAAGTGTCTCCAACTGCATTTGACTCCAGACAACTGTCAGACACTGTCTTAATCAGTGTTCTATTGCTGTGAAGAGACATTGTGACCAAGGCAATACTTATTAAAAACAAAACAAAACAAAACAAAAATTAAATCGGGGGGGGGGGGCTTACTTACAGTTTTTGAAGGCTTAGTTCAAGATTTTCATGGTGGGAGCAGCAGACAGGCATGGCACTGTCTAAAGGATGAGTAAACTCAGGACTGTAACTGACTGCAGAAATGGAAATAAGAATTGGGTATGACAAGATAAATTTAGAAGGAAACAAAGAAACTGAGTAGACACTATGGCCTAGGCTGCAGACTGGTGTGGTCTTGGGGACTTAGGCTCACAAGCATCTCAGAGTCATATCACAGATGCTCCCTCAGTGATACAGTGTCTGAAGTATGCAGTTACTTAGTTTACCTTTTCACAATTTGTTTCATTTTATATATAATGTTAGTGCTCAAGAACAGTTGAATAACCCATTTCTAGAGACCACATGACTGTCATTGTGTCCATCTGTGCTTGAGGGAGAAAGCTGGAAGAGTTACTAAACTGTGGGTCTGTTTTAGTGATGCCATGTTTTCATCCTAGGGAAGACTATGAAGTCCCGTGTTATCAGTGTTGTAGAAAAGAGCCAGCTCATGGTGGACAGTGCAGTCTACAACACCATGAAAAGGTAAGAGACAGTGTTCACTGTTAATTCTTCTTGCAAATGAGGCACTGAAGCTCATATGAGATGATTCATAGTTCCAGTGCTGTTGCCAGCAATGAAAAAATAATAACAATGCTCAGTCTCAAACTCTTTGCTCAGAGAAACATAGATCGAAATCCCATGGTCTAATCATAGTTCAAGGTGCCATGATAGCAGAGCCTGAAGATTGGTCAGAAGTATCATTGAGACATGTTAAAGAGGAAAGGGTGCTGTATGCCTCAGGCTTGGTGCCTAGCCACTGTGATGTCACCACAGCACTACCTTAATCATAGAACCAAAGCTGCCCATCATTTTTTTTTTCCTGAGACAACTGACACCATGCAGTAATTTTCAATATTTTAAAAAATGTTTTATGATCTTATTGTATGTACACACATGTTTTGCTCACATGCATGTGTATGCCTTGTACCTGCAGTGGCCAGATGAGAGAATCAGATCTGGACTGGATTCTAGACAGTTAGGGACTACAGTGTGGGTGTTGGGAGTCGATGCTGAAAAGAAGTCAGTGCTCTTAACTCTGAGCCGTGTCTCCAGCCCCTGACATCATGCTTCTAAATATGTGACAGACACCAGTACTAATGCTATCATGGTATCTTGACAGACGTTCAGAAAACATCAAAAACATACGAGTTTTTGTCTTCACAAGCTTATCATTATATTGGAAGTTGGTGAAAAGTTACAGCGTCTCTTAAGGAACAAATTATTACCTGACATCTTCTGATTTACTACAAGGTTCTATTATTCTAGGTTAAAAAAAAATGATTTCATTATTTTGCATTGGCTTCAGACAAATTGTTACTTAACTTTTTTTTTAAAAAAAATGAAGGTTAAAAAAGAAGCAAATGAACTGATGGGAATCATCAGGAATTGGGAAGACAGGCGCTTTTTAGTGGTACCGGATGCTTCTGGGAATCTTAGAGCCAGAGGAGTTGCCCACTGGAAGTGAGAGAGGTGGCAGAAAATTTATAAACCTAAGTAAGAGTTTCATCATGTAAACATCAGTGCAGGAGCTACAGCTGCTGACATAGGACCCCATGGCTGCACCATTTAAGAAGGAAAGAATAGGAAGCTATGTTGGCAGCATGGCAGCTTCAGCTGTGATAGGCAACCTATGCTTCTGCATCGGGAAGTAGAGCCAGGTGTAAAACCTTGCAAAAGTGAGTAGGACCTACTGCCAGTCATGGCTAGGCCACCTAGGCTGGATATGCTGTAGGAAGTATCTCCAAAGATCTTGTATAGGGGACCAGTTATGCTCACCAGCCCTTTCTGGATAGGGGAGTAAAGCCACCGACTCCTCCACTTTTTGGACCAAGAGTCATCAGACCAAGCAGATGAGCTTTCCTGTAGGGGGATTAGGTGATTATATTGTAAATAATTGTCCCCACCTATGAGTTTAATGAAGTGCTGATTGGCCAAAGGCAGACAGGAAGTGTGGGTGGGGCTACCAGACTAAGAAGACTATAGGAACAGGCAGAACAGAGCAGAATGCCTGAGAGAAGGCAGAAGAAACAGAGGACAACTATGCTGCTCTGAGAAAAGGTACCGAGCCGCATGACTGAACAGGGTAAGAGTCATGGGTTAGATTAAGAGTAAAGAGTTAGCAAGTTATATGCCTGGGCCTTAGGCCAATCAGCCTAAAACTATTGTAAGCATCTGTGTGTCTCTGTGGATCTGTGGGTCTGTGGGTCTATGGGACCAAACCTTGAGGCTAAGCCCGAAAGTCTGAGCCAGAAACCTCCTACTACACTTTCCTAGCTCAAACTTGTTTTGTGCATCTACAGAACAAAATCTATAACCATATATTTTCCAGGGGGCGGGCTCTCTCTCTCTCTCTCTCTCTCTCTCTCTCTCTCTCTCTCTCTCTCTCTCTCTCTCTCTCTCTCTCTCTCTCTCTCTCTCCTCCTCTTCCCTTTCTCCCCCCCCCCCATGTAGAAAAGATTACTTTCCTTCTTTTTTTTCTCTGCTGAGAGGGAATGGGCCTAGGGAAACAGGAAGCTCTAAACAGCACAAAGTGCCAGGATCACATCCTTACCCACAAAGCCCTCTCCTAGAGCAACAAATGTGCTCTCTTTCAGCATTCAAAATTCCAGGTTCTGCCTGGTGGCAGATTGAGAAGCAAAGGGCACAGAATAGCTTAATGAGGACAACACTGCTGGGCAGCATCCTCCACTTCTCAAACACCCAGGGGACTAAAGAGAACATAAATCTGGCACATGGCTCTCCTCAGCTTTTCACATGAGGAATGCTGAGCCAGCTAAACAAAGAGTTCCCAAAATGTGAGTGTAAAATCAATATCCTTCTGCAAATATAAGGACACACACCATCATTTAACAACCTCACAGTCTCTGCAGCTGGAGTATTAATGAGTCCACAATGCCTGGAGACCTGCACTGTGGTTGGAGGGTTGACACATGGGGCTGCCTATTCTGCACCTCCCCAGGGGCAGTACCAGATAGACAGTTGACTGAGTAATTGGTACAAACACTTCATCAAGCCCCTAAGATCAGAGCACATGGCAGGCTGGGTATGGAAGCGAGGTAATCCACCAGGGAGGACCAGTCCTCTTGAGGGGCTGAGGGATAGCTAAGGGAACAAGCCTGAGGAATATATAGGCACTGGTCCATGGTATATCGTCAGCAAGCTGTGAGGACTAGAATGCCCAGTCTCGGGGTCAAGGTACTAGGAAAGACTGTTTTCAGAGGCTGTCCACCTCAGAAAAGAGAAGGATATTGGCATTACCAATCACTCATCCAAGGGTTCTCTTGCTCTATCCAGATAGGAATCCTGGATAGGCAAGGAGAAGCTCTTCAGATGCTGGTCTCCAGTAGCTTTTATTTCCCTGTTGCCAGCAGTGAGTAACAGCAGTAGACAGGTACAAACATCATCAAGTGGCACCCTACAGTGTCGCAGTCCCTGTGAGTCTCGGGTATAAGGGCCCTTAGCCTTACAAGTGTAACAGACCTGGAGTTTTAGAAATTTAGCTCTTGGCAGTGATTAGTAGGTCTTGGGCTAGGGTCTAAGACCCTTGACTCTAAGGAATTAACAGCTCCCTGAGAGTATTCTATCAACCACAGCCTACATGTTTTCTTCTCTGGCTTACACCTTTGTCCTGCCAACTTTCCATCTGCTGCTCTCTTTTACCTTTCCCGCTCTAGCTGCTCTCAAACTGATTGGCGGCTTCCTCAGCTGTCAGACAGCTGGATAACCAACCCCCCCAGTCCAGACTCCTAGCACCAATCACAGCCATCAGGGCTGTGTTTTAGATCCATTGTGGTCTTGCCCTGTTAGCACACCAGAGTGCTCCTGTAAGGAAGCAAAAATGGTTCATCAAGGATCATGGCAGCAAAAAGCCTGGGACAGACATCCATGAAGAGCCAGAGTCTTTGTTTCAGGTGCTTTACTGTCCATGGTGTAGTCAATGGCTGGTTCTGGCATAGTGAGTGTCACCTGACTATTACTGGCAGGTTTTTCCCCCCTCAAGGCAGCTAGTGCAGTTTTGTAGAGTACATCTACCAATAAGTAGAAAGACAAAATACCCGGTACCCAAAATATTTGCCTGTATACAAAGGTGAACACCAGAAGAGGTGCTCAAAATGCAAACATTAAAGCATTTTCTCTATCAGCAATGTCCTTTTCCCCAAGTTTAGAGAAATGTCTGTCTTTAGGAGTCATGCTTCTGTTTGCCATTAGCATCTCAAGAAGACTCAGCCCTGCTAGTGGTGACAGTGACCTCCAGCTCTCAACTGGGGTCTCCTGGCCTCTTGTCAGTTCCCATGGAGCTTTGATCAATTCATGTCTCAGTTTGAAAGTTGAATAATATGTCTCCTCAAGACTCAGGACTTCTTGGATCTTTTACAAATATGTGGGCATGTAAAAATATAAGTACTTAAAATGTCATATTTGATATTATGGACATTGGTAAACAGAGTCACTCATTTCCAGTATATGTGAGGTGTGTGTGTGTGTCTGTGTGAGTGAGTGAGTATATGTGTGAGTGTGTGTATGTGAGTATATGTGTGTATGTGAGTATATGTGTGATTGTATGTATGTGTGAGTGTGAGTGTGTATGTATGTGTGAGTATGTGTGTATATGTGTATATGTGAGTGTGAGTGTGTGTATATGTGTGTATGTATGTATGTGTGAGAGTGTATGTATGTGTGTATGTGTGAGTGTATATATATATGTGTGTGTGTGTGTGTGTGTGTGTATGTGAACATGTGTGTGCATCTCAGCATTGTTGCTGTCACCCTACCTTGAGAAAGCTACTCATGTGACATGAGTCAAGTGTTAAATTCCTCATCTACAAAACTGTCATAATCATAGCATTTATGATTATTAGTCCTGAATTTTTTAGTCTTATTTGTAGTGCATATTTTGGTATTTTTGCAACACACTACTTGGGTGTAGGCGGAGTTTACCCACAAGAACACCAATACTAGAAAAATATTTATTAAAATATAACTCACGGTACCAGCAACAGATTACAATAGCACCTGAACAGGAACTGGAGTCTGCAGACGGACGGACGATGGAATCCCCTCTCGCAGCCCGGAACCAGGAAGAGAGCCCCCCAGCGTCCCAGCAGCCCCTTATCAAAGGGGTTGGCCACACCCCCTCCAGGAGCCCGGGACCCTGGATAAGCTTCTTTGGACCTTATCAGCTGACACCTGAATCCCACAACATCTCCCCCCTTTTTCTAACTAAGAAGGTTCTAAACTAAGACTATGTACAGTAGGAATCATTATGAGGTAGTATCTAGGAGAGGTTAAAGTACAATTGCTAATCAAAGCCTAACTTATATAAGGTATATCTAATAGTTTTAGAATATTGGTAGATAGTAGGGTGTATAGATTATTTTAAAGGGTTAATCTGGGAAAGTGAGAATCTAACACCTGAGTGTTCTTATCTAAGGGATACTAGGGTGGAAACCTTAAACATCTATTCTTCAACCTCTTCAAGACCTGAGAAGGAAGGTAAATTTGTCTGAAAGACAGAAGTACATGGAAGCAGCTACTTCCAAAATTTGGGAGAGGACAGCAACACAGCTACCTGGACAATCACCTCTGGATTTGTGCACCGTTAGAGCATCTATCGGATTGGCTATAGGCCTATGGCATCTGACAGATCCTTTTACAAGCAGAACAGTTTTGAAGGGACTGTCTTATCCTGTCTAGGCAGGTTTCGTCAGTCTCCATCTCAATTTGTTCATCCAGCTTGATATCATGTGTGTACTGTCAGCAATCAAGGTAAGGACAGTTCCTTACTCAACCGGCCATTTTTTGCCAAAAGGACCAACTCCAATGGAGTATCCTTGATGCTCAACACCATCTCGTGAAGGGAGCAGTGACACCAGGAGTCGTCGTGTCTCTCGTGGCCAAATTTTAAATGTTAAATGCCATATTCTCTGGGTCTATGAAACGGTTGAAGATTTTTGTCCATCTATGATATTCTAACCTGTATCTGAAATGACTGGGATATGATACCTTAAATAGTGTTGACGGCAGATCTTATCGTCTTAAGGAATAAACCCTGTACTAAAAATTAGAATACTTATATAAGGGATGTACAATCTCTGAACAATGACCCTTAGTAGAACTATCGAGCATTAGCCAGGGGTATTTTACCAGGTAAAGTGTCCACAGCATTTTAGACATGTAAATACATATATATCATCTAAACAGAGGTATATAAAACATCTTGTGCATATATCATAACTAGTGCAATCATACATTATATCTAGTATAGTTAAATGAAGGTAGTAATTGCATAGTATACATGGCAATGATGTGCAAATATTTTAAACAAAGGTATGAGCATACATAAAATATAGCAATTTTAGATTCAGCTTTACATAATAGTTACAGATTCAGATTTATATCGAAGTACAAGTTGCTTTGGTTACATAAAACAATCTCAGATTAAACTTTGTACCAATGTACAAATTATCACAATTAAACATATAAAATGATTTTGCATTAGTATCAATATACAGATATCTATGACAGTGCAAATTGTCTTTAGCTTAGCCCATACATTCAGCTAAAATGAAGTATAGGTAGGTAGAACAGTCTACCTTTATCTATCCTATCTATTCCCCCTCTCTTCTAAAAAAAAGATCTCTGATGCTATATTATAGCTTTGTCTTTTACCCAGTTTTACCCACAACCTTTGGATCATAAAACTTATTGGGAAAGGGGGCGTAGTCGTTTATAAGGTTGCTTCCTGCTGACTTAAGGGCGATGGCATCTCTTTGGGGTCCTGTAAAAGCTAAAACAATGGTTAGTTTCTAATGGACTGACCACATACATCTATAACCAATTTTAGGATAGTGGTTAACTCCATCTGGAAACTTAATTAGCAGTGTGATCTGAAGGATAATCATAAGGAGCTATCTTGCAGCTGTTTTTGAATAATCTATTTCTTGAAAGCAATTATTGACCGGTGCACACCAAGTTCTTGATTTTTCTATTTTTGTCTCTGTCTGTCTACCTGTCTCTTATTTTCTCTCTCTCATACTCTTTCTTTTATTTTTGTTTTACTAGCGGGAGTTGTTCCGGTGGAGGCCCCATTTCGGTTCCAGATTCTTTGTAGATAGCTGATAGGAGGAAATGTTATTTACAGTGGAAAACTTAAGCATTTTCGATATTTAAAAGATATTTATATCTTTCATGACTTTAGGAGACTGGAAGCAGACAGAATGAGATGTTTGAGAAGTACAGAAACAGGGAGGAACAAGGTTTAAGATGAAGTCACAGTAATATTGGTCCCTAAATATTATGCCTTCTGTCTCACACCAGGTGGCTTTTATGATGTGAGACAGAATTTTTCATATTTCTTTACCAATATGCTTGGGTTTAGAGAGGGAGAAAGCCACTAGTTCCCAATCCAAATCCAGCCTTATTAATAGTCAAATCAGGACCTTTTTTTTTTTTTTTTTTTTTTTTTTTTTTTTTTTTTTGAGATGTAGATGTAAGATGTAAAGCAGTAAAAATTGAGAAATTACCCAGTAGTGCACATGTGTATCAGTTGGTCTCGTAGTCCGTCTTGTACAGTCTTTAATCATCAGTCTGTCTTCTATTGCAGGTGAGTAATTATTCAATGTTTAGACAATGCCGTAAAAATAGTTGTATCCATTTTCCTGTAAAGACAAAACTGAGAGACCCTGCCCCAGGTTTGTTAAGTGTGTTTTCCTTACCACGCATCCGTTTGTCATGTCAGGGATGAGCAGTTACTTTTCTTGTTCAGGAAGAGACTCCTTTTCGAAGCGGGCTTTTATTAGTTTTGTTGGTACCCATATCTTTTCTGTCCCTGTTGAAACAAGAGCAAAACCCCTACCCCACCGAAGCGCATACCCTGGCTTCCATTCGGAAGTCAACACATCTTTGAAGTAAATGGGTTGATTTAACTCAGAAGATTTTTCTACTACCCAATGTCTCTCAGCAGCTGAAGTTCCCTTTTCATCAGCATTAAGAAAATTTAAAGTCAATAAGGCACTATGCAACCTCTCTCTGGGCTTTTTCATTTCTTTCTTTTGTTTATAAAGCATCTCTTTTAATGTGCGGTGAGATCTCTCCACGACTGCCTGTCCTGTAGGATTGTGTGGTATCCCTGTAATATGCTTTATATCATAGTATGCAAAAATTATCTTCATTTTTCGGGAGACATAAGCTGGAGCATTGTCAGTCTTAATCTGAGTGGGAATTCCCAATACGGCCATGGCTTCCAAAAGGTGAGTAAGTACAGCATCAGCATTTTCTGAACTCAGGGCAGTCGCCCATTGCATTCCAGAATAGGTGTCAATAGTATGATGTACATATTTCATCTTTCCGAATTCTGGAAAGTGAAACACATCCATTTGCCATATCTCATTTCCGTGTGTACCCTTAGGATTAGTTCCTGCAGGTAAAGATGGTTGGTTATAGAAAGAGCAAGTGTCACATTTTTTTAGTATTTCCTTTGCTTCAATCCAAGTGATGGGAAAACTCTTCTTCAGCCCTTTGCTGTTAACATGATGCTTTTCATGAAATTCTGTGGCCTTTAGCACGCTTCCTATTAGCAACCGATCTATTTCCTCATTACCCTGCGCTAGAGGGCCTGGGAGGCCCGTGTGTGCCCTGATATGTGTTATGTACATAGGATGTATCCTACCTCTGATGATATCTTGTAGTTGTATGAATAGTAAGGTCAAGTCCGTATCATCAGGAATGAAGTCAGCAGTTTCAATATGTGAAACAACTCTTTCTGCATATTGAGAGTCAGTAATTAAGTTAAGAGGCTCTGTGAAATCCAACAACACCATAATGATCGCGTATAGTTCTGACTTTTGAACAGAGTTATAAGGGCTCTGAGCCACTTTAGTTAGGTTTTCAGACTTGTAGCCAGCCTTCCCTAAATTGTTTGCATCTGTATAAAATATAGGAGCTCCAGAAATTGGTTCATCTTGTACTACACGAGGAAAGATCCAATTAGTTTCCTTTATAAATTGAATTCTCTTGTTTTGGGGATATTTATTATTAATTTCTCCTAAAAAGTCACTGCAAGCCTTTTGCCAAGGTTCACTGTCTGCCCATAATCGTTCAATTTCTTCATTAGTCAGAGGCACAACAATTTCTGCAGGGTCCTTTCCAGTCAATTGGCGGAGTCTCAATTTACCTTTAAAAATCAGATCAGCAATTTTTTCAATATATGTCTTCATCTTTTTGCTTGGCCTATGTGGCAGAAATATCCATTCTAATATGATGCTTTCTCTTTGCATTAAGATTCCTGTTGGAGATTGTCTTGAGGGTAAAATAACAAGTATGCATTCCAAGTCTGGATCCACACGATCCACATGTGTTTCCTGAAGTTTTCTTTCTACCAACTCTAATTCTTTCTCAGCTTCATCAGATAGTTTTCTTGGACTATTTAAACCCTTGTCACCTTCTAAAGTCTTGAATAAATTAACTAGTTCATAGTTTTTTATACCAATCATGGGCCGTATATGAGCAATATCTCCTAGTAGCTTTTGAAAATCGTTAAGAGTCTTCAATTTATCTCTATTTAATTTTACCTTTTGTGGTCTAATTTTTTGTAAACCTATCTTATATCCTAAATAATTGATAGAATCTCCCCTCTGTACTTTTTCTGGAGCAATTTGCAGTCCCCAATTAGGCAATACTTTCTGTAGTTCTTCAAATAATGTTTCTAATGTCTGTGGGTTTGGGTCTGCCAACAAAATATCATCCATATAATGGTAAATGATAGATTGTGGGAAGCGCTTGCGTAGTATTTCTAGTGGTTGTTGTACAAAATATTGGCATAAAGTGGGACTATTTAACATTCCTTGGGGCAGGACTCTCCATTGGTACCTCTTAGCTGGCCCTGAATTATTAAGAGTAGGCACTGTAAAAGCAAATTTCTCTTTGTCCTGTTCCTGTAAAGGTATGGTAAAAAAGCAATCTTTCAAGTCAATAACTGTAATAGGCCATCCTTTAGGTAGCAGAGAAGGCAGGGGAATACCAGATTGTAAGGAGCCCATAGGTTGAATCACCTTATTAATTGCTCTTAAATCTGTCACCATCCTCCATTTTCCAGATTTCTTCTTGACAACAAAAACAGGAGAATTCCACGGACTGGTTGATTCTTCAATATGCTGAGCCTGTAACTGCTCCTGTACCAACTGTTCTAACGCCTGAAGTTTTTCCTTTGTCAAAGGCCATTGTTGAACCCAAATAGGCTTTTCCGTTAACCATTTCAAAGGCAGTGCTGTGAGTGTCTTATTAAGAGGGCGATTCTTTTGTACAACTTGAATGGCTGGTGAATTTTTGTCATTTTTGGAAACATAGTTGATCCTTTGGCTGACATCATAACCCGGAGGGATTTTAATCTGGGTATTCCATTGCATTAGGAGGTCGCGACCCCACAGATTCACTGCTATATCAGCCATATATGGCTTTAACCGTCCTTTCTGACCTTCTGGTCCTATGCATTCAAGCCACCTCACACTCTGTTTCACCTGAGATATTGTTCCAATACCCAGAAATTGGATATCTACTGTCTGTAAAGGCCATCTCGGATGCCAGGACCGTGGGGTTATGATCGAAACATCAGCCCCCGTGTCGACTAAACCCTGGATATAAATATTGTCTATCAGTACACCCAATTTTGGTCTTTGTTCATTTATCGAAGTCTGCCAAAATATCCGTTTCGTAATTTTCTTTGGAGTTTCTGAATCTTCTTTTGAATTTATGTTATCATCTGATATCGTATGTTTTTCAAGATCAGGTATTGGGTGTTCTATTCGTCTTGAGGATGCTGGTCTTCTACTACGACCGGATATGATCTCACCATCCTCGAATTTGGAGTCTGATTTTGGGGGGCTTCCCGGGGGAAGCCCCGAAAGGCGTTTCCCGATGGCAGAGAGTTGCCTTCTTTATCTCTGGTAGATCTACATTCATTGGTCCAATGTCGTCCCTTGCCACATCTTCTGCATAATCCAGAAGGCAATGGCCTTCTGTTCGAATTAAACCTAGATCGGGCCTCGTTTCCAAGAGTACTTTGTGTACAGTTTCGTCTTACATGGCCTTGTCTACCACAGTTGAAACAAGTGATTCCTTGGTTCCTCTTCCTTACCTTATCAATGGTTTGGTCTACCCAATTGTCTTCATTACTATGGAGAGGTTCAGCATTGATTGTATATTGAATCCATTCTTCTAGAGGTGCGGCTCTGATTTTTAAAGGCAGAAGCATTCTTCTACATTCTGGATTAGCATGATCAAAGGCCAGAGAAAGTATTATTTGCTTTCTAGCTTCTGGATCTGATATTGCTCTATTTACAGCCGTGGTAAGCCTGTGTAGAAAGTCAGTATAAGGCTCTTTTAAACCTTGTTTGACCTTAGCATAATGCTCAACTTTTTGACCTGAGTCTAAAATCTTTTCCCATGCATTAAGTGCGGCCGTACGGCATAGCAATAAAGTATGTTCGTCATAAGTAGTCTGAGTCTTCACGTCAGCAAACATTCCTTCACCAAGGATTTGGTCCTGAGAAGCAAAGAAACCCCTAATTCTTCCTTGGTGTTCTAAGGTCCTGGCTTCTTCTCTAAACCAGCTTCTCCACTGCAAATTTTGACTCTGGTCCAAGACAGCAGCCGTTAGCTGCATCCAATCGAGGGGGAGGATTCGGTTTTTTGCAGACCATGAATTCAGGAGCTGCTTTACATAAGTAGAGTGAATACCATACATGGATATTGCCTCTTTAAAATCTTTGATGTCTTTCATATGTAGTGGCTCATAACTATACTCTACATATTCTGAGGAACCCCCTGGTGCCATCTTGGTCTGAATAGTAGCTGGGAATAATAGTGGTGGTGAAGGAGGTATCCCCGTGATGTTTACAACTTTATGTAAAGTATTTCCAGTACCATAACACCCCATTGGGGGTTGACCTGAACTGTTCTGAGCATCAGATGTATCATTGCCCTTTTGTAGTGTTGCAATATGGTCCCCACATTCTTCCATTTTGGATATAATGGGTTCCCATTTTTGGATTTTGGACACTACGGATTCCCATTCTTGGAATTTGGACAGTGCAGGTACAAATTCTTGTATTTCGGATACCATCTGTCTCAAAGTTTGACTTTCTTGATGAAGTGATCCTTGTAAAGACTTCACCGAGTTAGCAATTTTGAGATCTACATCATTAGCATAATTAATGATTTTCTCGTCCACTTTGTTAATGTGGTCAACAAGTTTCTTGTTCTCATCAGTTACGTAGAGTTTATATTGTTCTAGGTCTAAAGACCTCGCCGAGTTAGCAATTTTCAGATCTACATCATTAACATAATTAATGATTTTTTCATCCAGTTTATTAATGTGGTCAATAAGTTTCTTGTTTTCATCAGTTACGTAGAGTTTATATTGTTCTAGTACAGTGTTATCATTATGTGAAAGCTTGTTGTAACCAGTTTGTAGCATATCCATCGTTTTAGACATAGCAGAGTCTAATTCACATATCCTGGACAACAGCTGCTGATTGAAGGTCTGCATCTGCTTAACGTCATCTGACAGTGTAGCGTTTGATGATTCTATAATACCAAGTTTGGATGGTAATTGAAAGTTCAGATTCGTGACCTCAGTCATCACCCTTCTATTGTGGAACACAACATACAGAAACAGACCAAGAAATAGTAAAACTGGGGTACTGAATACCTCAAGATACTCATTTAAAAACTTGTCAACCATCGTGGAAAAATATATACCAAATTCCTCAAAAGAATAGTTGTCAGCCATTACCTCAATCCAGGTGCAATGACGCTGTGTGGTCAGAAGGTGTCACAATAACGTTAAGTGCCCTGCTGTATGGCCGCTGTAGAAACACTCAGCACGCTATTCACAGATCCTAGGTGTTAGAGGGTCTCAGCAGACAAAATAGAATCTTTGGAAAAAACAAATTCTCACAAGTCAAGACAGGATGTTAATTACAAGATAGAATGGTTTTAGTTATCTTTGTTCACCTACAGGAGTAATTCACAATTGTCCCAGGTTACAGGGGTTAGGGGCGGAGCTGCTGCTTGAATCTGCAGTTTTTGGGTCAAACTCAGCCAGCCAGGTTGGGGGAAGGGCGCTCGTGCAGCCGCAGTTCAAACTCAATTAAAATGAACTGAGCAGCGGTACAGCTAGGGGCGGAAGCAAGCAGCCCGGGTCTCAGCCGTTTAGCTAGGCAGAGAGCCGCGCGCTGGGGGAGGGGTGAAGTTACCGATCACGTGCGCAGCAGGCAGACAGCCCGGGTCAGCCTTTAAGCTAGGCAGCAGAGCCGCAGCCGCGCGACTGGTATACCGACCGCGCGCGCGCGCGCGCGCGCAGCGGTTAGACAGACCGACCGCTTACAGCGGAGCCGCAGCCGCGCGACTGGTCGAGGGGCAGGGCTACAGACCGCGCGCGGCAGCTGCAACCGGCCCGGGTCTAGGCAGCTATCCGCGGGTCGTGTGCTGGGTGGGGGGGGGTCTACCGACCGCGCGTAGCAGCGGGGCCGAGGCCGTGCGGCTGGTGAGAGGCCTGGAGCGCCGCTGGCGCCGGCTGAACCAGAGCGGGAGCCTCGGAAGGCGTGCGCTGGGGGAGGGTGGGGCTACCGACCGCGCGCAGCAGCGGGGCCGGCTGAACCAGAGCGGGAGCCTCGGAAGGCGTGCGCTGGGGGAGGGTGGGGCTACCGACCGCGCGCAGCAGCGGGGCCGGCTGAACCAGAGCGGGAGCCTCGGAAGGCGTGCGCTGGGGGAGGGTGGGGCTACCGACCGCGCGCAGCAGCGGGGCCGGCTGAACCAGAGCGGGAGCCTCGGAAACTGATGGAGTAAGCCGTTTGGAGGTCACCGCTCAAAACCAAATCCGCACGGGGCTGGATAAGCCCTGCCCACACTCAAAACCTGACCTGAGTGTGAATTAAACCCGTCCCGTGGGCCCGCCCGTGGGTCCGGGACACGTTGGGCGCCAGATGTAGGCGGAGTTTACCCACAAGAACACCAATACTAGAAAAATATTTATTAAAATATAACTCACGGTACCAGCAACAGATTACAATAGCACCTGAACAGGAACTGGAGTCTGCAGACGGACGGACGATGGAATCCCCTCTCGCAGCCCGGAACCAGGAAGAGAGCCCCCCAGCGTCCCAGCAGCCCCTTATCAAAGGGGTTGGCCACACCCCCTCCAGGAGCCCGGGACCCTGGATAAGCTTCTTTGGACCTTATCAGCTGACACCTGAATCCCACAACACTTGGGTATACACAAAGATGTAGATATGATTATAATAAACATTGTCAGTCATCTGAAGTAACTGGTTTTGTTCTGTAATAAGAGCAGGTGGCCTCTCTCATTATGTTTTCAGGTTATAGTATTGTTGTAACTGCACCGAAGCACCAGAAGCATAACGTACACTCAGAGAGCAGCATGTATTTTAGGCTATTAATAATAAATGAAAAATATATACATTGCATTTAGTTATAGTGTGAGAAAACTGAAAAGAGGGCTGGGTTATTTTCCCAAAAGCCACAGTGTTATAAACCTGGGTCCATCTCGGGCAACAACAGTGGTGAAAGAGGCATTTGTGGCAGCTGCAGGGGTCTGCCTGGCCTCAGACACTCAGACTCGGGAGGCGGTTGATTTGATGATCCTCCCTGCTAAAGCTTAGACTCTCTGCCCTGTGGTGACCACCCAGCCCAAAAAACTGTTAAAGAGAGTCAAGATCATTCAGGTATAGATGCTCTTCAAAGAGAAAATATTGGCCATTTTCTCTAGTACCCAATATTGATACTCTGTATTTGTGTTCTATCCCTTTCACTGACCCCGGCAATTCTGTGCTTCAGAACTATCTAGGCTTTTACTTTGTATGCCCAACAGTCCATTGTCTGGTACGTGCAGACACTCTTAAATGTTCCGTTTATTTATTGGGTGTATATGTATATGTGGTATTTGCGTTAGTGATGGGGGAAGATAAAAAAAAGATGTCTGTGTGCAGCTTCATATGCACATGCATGAGGAGGCCAGAAGTCAACCTCAGGATCTTTACACATTATATTTTGAGACCTGAGAACTGGAATATGGGACTGAGCAGTTAGGGTAGGTTAGAAAGTGTCCAAGAGATCTGTCTCTACCAGCCCCCCAACACTGGGATTACAGGCATATATCATTAGACTCAGATTTTTCTATAAATTCTGGAGATCAAAGTTGAGTACTTGTATGCTTGTTCATCAAGCACTCTTGCCAACTGAGGTGCCTTTCTAGCCCCAATTAACTTACATCTCCTTATGCTCTAGAAACCTCAAGAAAAGGGAAGTCCTTTCTCCAGCCCAGCTTCTTTCTTTCTCCAAGCTGCCAGAGTCGACCAGTGGGGCCGTTTCCCGAGCAGCAGAGATCATGGAAACATCAATACAAGCCTTAAAACAAGAACAACCACAATTCTACACTGGTAAGCAGCTGCATGCCTCTGCTTAAACCCATATACACAATTTCATATTTGTGTTATTCTGAGAAATACAGTTCCTCTGGTATTCAATTTCTATTTAGAGAAACTTGCCTTTTATGACCTAAAATCGATTGAGAGTATTCCTGTAGCCTTCCCACCTAGTGGAACTTGGAGAACACATTCACTCACAGGAGCTCTCTGAGGAAACATTCATAGAGGTTCTGTGCAGGAGCTTCAGCTCCTGTTAGCCAGGGCCTTCTGACTTAGTCACTCAAGGAATGTGACAGCAACATGGGCTTTCCAAAAATGATATGAGTCCCCAGTCTTTGGCTGCTCACATGGTGGCTGAAGTAGAGCGCACTGGAAGACAGGATGAACAACCTCAGATAAAAACCTCTGTGGAGCTGAGATACGGAAGCACATGTACAACTCAGAGACACATCATAATTTCTATGGGCCACACTAGAAAACCAACTTTCTTTTAACAAACTCAGATTTATTTCAGATGCAGTATTGTAAGCTACTTGGTTTCTGATATATATTCATCTAGTGTTACTTTGCCTAATCAGATGAACTCGTTTTAAACCAGAATTAACCACAGTTCTCAGATCCTACACTGAATAGTTAAATTTAATTTATTTTTATAGCAATCAAAAAGTCACTCCTGAATGAGTTTTGTTTCAGACCACATAGTTAAAAGAACTTTCCAAAGACATAGGTCTCTGTCCAGAAGTGACATTAGCTTAGACAGTGGTAGAGGTGATATGTGGTGACATGTCTTGAAGATGGGAGCCTATTGGCTCCTGCTTCCATTTTGCAAAGCTCTCAGCCCAGGCCAGAGTGAGAGCACATTGGGAAGACAGGATATAATGTGAAATTTAAAAATTCTACCCTGTAGGATATTTTAAAGCTATTTAGTTTATAGGCTCAGCTGTAGTCAGAAGTTTCTCTGTCCTACCCCGCTGGTCCTGCTGCTGTTTATGAAATAATTGACTTGGAGATTTAATTTTATAGTAACTGCTGGGCCAGTAGTTCAGGCATAGTACTATCTAGTTCTTACACTTAAATTAATCCATAATTCTATTTATGTTTAGCCACATGGTTTGGTACCTTTTCTGACTTCAACATTCTCATCTTGCTTCCCCTGCATCTGTCCAGCATCTACTCCTCTTCCCAGCATTCTCCTAGTCTGGTTGCCTCGCCTCTATTTCCTGCCTATCTACTGACCATTTAGTGTTTTCTTAAACCAATATCGTGGCAAATATCTATAGTGTACAAGAGCATAGTCCGACAGCACTCGGCTACTCCAGAACATTTAAGATACAAGGAAGGTGAACCAATCCAAATAAACTTCCTGCCATAAACACATAAGCAAACCAGTAAATGCACAGGTTAGAGAGACCAAGTTATTTCTGAATGACAAAAGTTCAATCTTGTGAGTTTTTTAACAAGACAGCACTTGCTGTGTTCTGTCAGATAGGGAACACATGGCCCTCACACAGCTGAAGGCAAACTCTGCTCACTTTGCTCACTGTTCCCAAAGCTTGGTATGGACTCAGTGTTGAGATGCTTGATCTGTTTCTCTTCTATTTGAAAATAGGGTGCATTTCTGTTGGATGTATTTTCTAGTAGAGTGGTTCTCAACCTTCCTGGTGCTTCAACCCTTTAAAACAGTTCCTCATGTTGTGGTGAGCCCTAGTCATATTATCTTAGTTGTTACTTCACAACTATAATTTTGCTAGTTATGAATTACAATGTAAGTATTTGGTATCCAGGATATCTGATATGTGGCCCCTGTGAAGGAGATCATGGCCCACAGGTTGAACCACTGTCCGAATAGCTTACTTTGATTAGGGTATAGTCATCAAAGTTTATAGGGTTATCTTCAAGCCTCCTCCTTGATTTGTTGAATGACATAAACAGTGACAGAATTGGCAAAACAGTAAACAAACAAAAGAGACTCTATTCAAAGTCTCTAATCTTGAGACATTTTTAAGAGAAAAGAATCAATAGGTGAATAAAAAATACAGGCTTTTCTAGAGGAAGGATTAACACTATTAGCAAGCTAAACCAAGACAGGTTTCTATGGGAAGATACACATCATATCTTAGTGCTGGATAATTGTGAGATGGAAATGTTTGTTGTCCAGTAACGTGTCCTGTGAGATGGATAAAAACTCTAAGAAGTAGCTCACTGGCTTGTGTTCCTGGAATAGCACGGTTCTTAGGTTGCTTTTCTGAATCATCACAAAGCACAAAAGTAGACAAAACCCCACACTCCCAGCAATGAAGATGCTTGAGGGGATTAAATGAAGGTGTAAATGACTAAGAAGGAGATAGCAGGTTTTCCCAGAACAGTGACTGGGGCTCTGGAAGCCCCAAGGTAGATGCCTAGGCCATGGCTGATACACCACTGGAAAGGTACTTTGCTTTCTGGTACTGATGTCACACCAAGTCTGCTCTGTCTTGTGCAGATGCCCTATCAGCAGATCTTCTGGGCACAATCGCCAACCTGTCAGGATGCTTACCTTTCATGCTGCCACCAAGATGCCCTAATACCTGCCTGGCAAACAAGTACCGACCCATCACAGGGGCTTGCAACAACAGGTATTATGTGGAGACCCACTGCCAGTCATAACCTTTCATAACTTGATTTATGACTAGATGGTAAAGTCGGTTCTAGATCCATAAATTGTGACTATCCACCCTTCTCTGTGCTCCATTCTCCGATACTTCAACCACTAGGCATTGTCTTGCCACATTTTCTTTTTTTTAATGTTTCACAGTATCTTTATTTAATTTAGACTCCTAAGAGCTGCTCTCTCTCTGACAGACAAGCCTTGGCTTGGTTCATGCTAAGTTGTGTTAACATTTTTTTCTTCCATTTTATTATTTTTTTTTAGAAAAATGTCTTTTTTTATCCACATATTCCCCTGATCCCCCTCCCTTCCCTCCTCCCAATTAACTTTCAGCCTCCCCCCCTTGCCATACCCCCATCCCCTCCCCGTAAAGGGCAAGAAGTCCCAAGGTGGGTCAGCTCAGTGTGGCACATCCACTCCAGGCAAGTCTGATTTCCTCATCCCAAAGCCAAGACTGGGTTAGGTGTTCCTCTGCAGGGAATGGGCTCCAGGTGCCAGTCCATGCACAGGAACACAGTCTGATCCCACCCCTTGAGGCTCCACATACTGCCCATGCCAGTTGCCTACCATTGGAGCGCCTAGCTCCTTTTCCAGATGAAACTCCAGTGGCTATTCTTGATTCAGTGAGCTCCCCAGAGCTCCAGCTAGCCACCACTGTGGGAATATTCCTCATAATTCCTATTGCCACTTTCATGCTGCCCTGTACTACAGAGAGATTTTTTTCACCCTTATATTCTAAAACTACAGAATGGATTACCCTCACCTAGTGTTTTAAGGCAGATATTTATACAACATCCTGACATCTCCAAATCTAGTCTTGTCTCTAGTGTGTTACCAGGACTTTTTGCTTCCTCCCACTAATCTTGACTGAAGGAAGAGTTTGGCCATCTGCCACAATGCATCAGTTCCTGTGGCATGTAGTTCTTGCTTCCCTCCATGTGTGTGCCCAGTGTTAAACATAAACCACCAGAGTTACCCACCTTCTCCTCTTGACCTCACTTGGCTTCAGAGCAGGATCCCAGCTCAGAATATTTTTCTGGGGCATCCCACCTAGTCCAGCCAGCCACTATTTGCATCGATATTTTGATTACTTTCTTCATGTTTATCACTTTTAAACTTTTCCTTTATCCTCTCCCAACCCTGCACCCCTATACTATACTATGGGGTACATAATCCTGCCTTATTTCTATACAGTGCTGCATATCAGGGTTGTATAGAGCTAGATGAGAATCCAAGAAGTGTGTAGAGTTAACATGGATAAGGGAGACTATCAGCATACATTCTAACAAATCTTTTGGTTTTGTTTCTGCTCAGCTGCCAGTAGATGTCAGTCCTTTCTCAAGTTCTCCCAACCCTCAGACCAGACTGATGTTAGATTTCCACTGGTTATTGTCCCACATGTTCAAGAAAGTCTCGCTTCCCCACCCTGAGTCTATGTCCAAGGTATTAATGTGACCATGCCCCCACATTATTGCTTAACTTTTCAGCTGAGCAGTTTCCTCTTACCAGGACTCTAGCTGCCTCTGTCAGACTCAGTTTCTCCAGTCATGTGGTTTCATATCAAGTCACTACTCTTGTCTTGATTTTGGCACACATACCCTGAGTTCAGCAGTGTATGTCTTAGGTCCCAGATCACTAATTGCCAGGCAATAGCAGGATGTCTCCCTCTTGGGCTGTTCCCTATAGATTCCCAGTGCATCTCAGCTCCAGGCCACTTTAACCTGTGCTGGTCTTGTGTCCTCCTGTGATATATCCAGCCCCTGACAACATTTCTATAGCCTGTCTTATTCCAGCTTAGAGTTCCACCATGTGCATAACTGAAGGGTCCCTCTAGAAATTATCCCTAGTCTTACCCAAACTTCATGGTCCTGCCTCTGGAGAATGGCATAGCCCCTCATTTTTCAGCTCTTGTTAGAATAGACACTACTGCTTACTGTCATATTTCTTTCAATGGGTCATATGGAGGTTGTCTTAGTTTTCTCTTCCTGTTGCTATGATAAAGTACCCTGACAAAAGCAATGTAAGGTGAAAATGGTTTATTCTGACTTACAGTTCTGAGCTGTATCATTGTGGGGAAGTCAGCATGTCATCTGAAGCAGCTGCTCACATCATAACCACAGTCATGAAAGAAAACACTGAATGTTTGCTGCTTGGCTAGCTTTCTCCACTTTATTTGGTCTAGGATCCCCTGCCTAAGTAATGGTCTCACACACAGTTAAGATGGGTCTTCGCACACCAATGTAGTTTCCTGTAGGTATGCTCAGAGGCATAACGCTAAATTCTGTCAGGTTAATGATCAACGCTAACTATCAGAGGAGACTTCTAATCCATCATCTGCCCTGTAAGTCCCTCATTTGGAAAACTATGTGATATTTGTAATAGGGACTGTGGAAAGCTTTGTGTGTGTCTACATAAATGATGCTCAATCTATTTCAAACATTATTGTTTACTCACTGAATTCCACTAGTAATGTCGTATCATGAACTAAGGAGCTTTATATATGTAAGAACTTATTGATGGACTGTGGTAATTAGGGAAGGAAGTACACAAATAGTACTTAAAAAAAAAACAGACAGAATCCAACAGAAACAAAGATTTTAGTCACACAAAAGAAGCCAGTGTGGATTTTTAATACAAAGAATAGCCACTTGGACCCTGGCTTTTTCCACTCAAAAAGCTATGGTTGGATGGCCGTGAGGAATCAAAGAAGCAAAACCTCCCCCAAATCACCATTACCCATGAACATGACTTTTGGGCAATCTAATTTCGATTGTCAGTAACTTATCACTGGTCTGATTGCTGCTGGCCCCTAGGAAACTCCAGATTGACCCACTGCCATAGGGTCAACACCTTCCATGACAGAGATGCTCAGTTATAGTCAATTGGCTGTGGTAGCATTTTCCTTCCCAGGCCGCTGTCCCCTTCCCTGAAAACACAGCCCTTAAATACTACTTATCAGGGAACTTATATCATATCGCAAAACTGCTCTGAATGCAAGAACTCTAAGGCACAAAGGCTGACCCTACCCTCCAGTGACATCCCTGTGGGTAGATGTTAGAGCCCTAGAACTGCCTACTTATAGGGTTCCTGAGTCTAAAGAAGATATCTAAATTCTCAACCCTTCAATCCAATGGTTGCCTTTCAGAATTGTTTCTCAGACCTGGGTGTGTTCTACCCACCCATATAGGCCTTATTCCCAGCCTTCCTGTCATTTTATTATTGTGCCTTTCACTCTACTAGGATTTGTTAGGAGGAGCCTTCAGCTTTATTCATGAAACCCTGAGGAAAAGATGACTGCTTTTGACCCCCAGGATTCACAGAACCATATCTGCTTCATACCCTTAATCCCATACTGCTCAGAACCCACCAGTGGGAAACATGGATGTTTTTTCATTTTTTTTAACAGTCTCTAAGAGAGCATCTAGGAAAAAAAAAAAAAAAAAAAAAAAAAAAAAAAAAAAAAAAAAAAGCAAGCTACCTAAAATCCAACCAGATACAGAAGCCTTTGATGTACTTCAATAGACAAAGGGCTCACACTAAAGGGTAGAGAGAAGGAAGTATCCTTCCAAGCAGTAGCAAAACAGGCAAAGATGCTGAGCATCCATTGTTAAACACATCCTGTTCATACATACTGGGTGCTGCAGAGGGATCCCAAGTGTTCACAACCATGCTTCTATCCTTAAGACTGAAACACAAAGTTTGGATGAAGCAGATACCATGTTACAAGTATTATGTTAAACAAGTGCCTCCCAGGACATAGAGGAGAGATAAGAGGCCCCAAAGAGTTGAAGGGAGGCCACCCCTTCAAGTAGAAATAGATTAAACATGTTCATGAAAGCTTGCTGCTGTTTGTATGATTTTCTCTGCTTTGATAATCCAGGACTACCTGACTAGGGAATGGTAGTTCCTTCTGAGTAGTTTCTAGGAGTAGAGATGTCTACCTACCTTGGGAAGCAGCATTCTGTTTAAACTAAATTGGAGAGAAGGACCATATGGAGCTCTAAGAGGAGTAAAGAATAGCAGGAGTGGAACCAAGAGCCCTCCTGACTAGATGGATGCAGATATATGTGTCTAGATGGATGCAGATATATGTAGCACTTCTTAGAGCACAGTTAGAGATCCAAAGATCTTGAGGCAATATGACCTATCCAACAAGAATGGTAACAGATGAGGACACTAAGGGAAGAGCATGAATCCCAACCCTATGATATTATTCCCAAGGCTTGGCCTCTGGGAAAGGACATGGATGAGAATGTGACCTGCTCTCTCAATCATATATGTCCTCTGGATCCCAGTGATAATTACGACTGTCACCGTGAAGTTGTCATCATGAAGTGACTGTTTAGCATCTAACCTTGAACCTCAAAATGTCCCAATGTAATTTAGATTGTTTTTTCCAAGGAGAGCTATCCTGGAGAGTTCACACAGTAAGTGGCTGACTTGACTGACCCCAGATACTACAGCATCTCAGAATTAAAGCATATCTTTTACCCTCTGGAAAGCATGTGATGAGCCCTGATGACCTGGTCTCTTATGGTCTTATCATTCTCTCACCAGAGTTGACTTGAGGAAAACTAACCTTTGCATAGTAGACAAGCTTGCCAACTGTTCCTCCTACTCAAAGACAGACATGTGCCATGTACTACAGAACCCTACTAAGGCCTAGCATGTCAGCTTCCCAACAGTGCTGATCTGTACTCACTCCTCTTCATGGGGGACATTTTCTCTTCAGTACAGTACAAAGACTCAGAAATAATTCTTAGGGGAAATGACAAACTCTGCAAAGAAAATTTTATGGCAGCGTCTTGTTACCACAAGAACTCCCAACTCCATCTGCACAAAGAATGTAATTTGTTGTACAACTCTCTATAGTAATTCCCTAGTAGTTTAAACTTTAAGTTTGCCTTCCAAACACATTGTGAAATAACACAACTTCTGAAACTGACAGCTTCAGTGAGGACCATTCCAGAAGGACTAGCTAGCAACAGGTGTGGTATTCTAGGGAGGCTTGATGACTTCTGTGTGTCTATATGCACAGTGAGTCCTTTCCCTAGATATGTGTCTTTGGGCAACACACTCAGAGGCACCTTTAATCCCTAATATTTTTCATTTGTGTTTTAACATAACTCATGAAACTGTGATAGATTTTTGGAGCTTTCTCGGGAGTTATTAACACAATCAACCCCTTTGGGGAAAGTCTATGCATCGATAGGACTGCATGGCTGCTAAGGTATGCTGACTTACTCTGTGTGTGCCTGCCCCATGCAAAGCAGCTGCCATCCTCATGCTGCTGAGAAAGAAACGTGCATGTAAAAGTGAGAAGAAGAGCTAATCTCATATATAACCCAGGCTCTTCTGCTGCTTTTCCCTGTATGTTGGGGCTGGGCACATGGCCAGAAAACAAGCCAAATGACATTTTCCAGCATAGTGGTTTCATAACCCCGTTTCATCTGAGATACAGGACTTTCTCATTAGACTGTAGAACACTGAGAAGGCAGCAGAGCCTGGTGCCTGTGCCTAAGTCCTAGTCACTGGAGTTATGAAGGTAGCACTCTCCTGGAAATCGCCTTTAGAAATGTTTCTGCTCATTGCTGTTGTTAGCATGGCCATCATTAATCCAAGCCTAGTAAAAGAGCTAAAGACAAATGCAGTGTGATATATTAAATCCACTGGGGAAGTGGGCTCTTTTACACCTGCTGACAAGTGGCTCTATGTGTTCTCCCACAGCCTAAGATCTACAGAGCAGGAAGAAGCATTCAGTACTGTCCATCTGGGGTCCTATTAAACAACTGACCCCAACTGTACAGGTCCAGTGACACACAGTATCTCCACAGCAGTAACCCAGTGTTTTTGAGCACCTAAGACTTCCTATCAAACTGTTGAAATATAAAAAGCCAGCCTGGAAAGAAAGAAATCACAGTGAGGCTCTGTAAACATTATGTTGGTTTTGACTGGGTGAAATAGGGCCTCTCTGAGATCTGTACTTTACAGAGCTCCAAAAAGGAACAGCTGACTGTAACAAATCTGTGTGAAGGGCTGGCTGCCTTCATGTTGCTAATTAAAAGCACTACTCCAACACCTACCTTTGCAAATTGAGCCATCTGGTAGGCTGGATGTCAATGAAGTGTTAATAATAGAATTGTTTTCCACTTACTGTCTCTCCAGACATGCTAGTCATGATGCTTCCTTGGAGCATTATGGCTTGTCGCTAGCTTACTAGTCTTTCTGGATGTTGTAGGTAAAGCAGCAGACATACAAAGGATGAATCCTTTCCCCTGTACGGTCATTTCAAGCAGTTCTTTGTAATGCATAACTGTTACCCAGTTTCTGAAGAGCACCTCAGACATACAAAGGAAGGGTCACAATGTCTATCCACAAGAGTGTAGATACGGAAAATGGGCTAGGGAGGTGGCTCACCTTGTAAAGTGCTTGCCACACAGGCAAGGCCTGGGATAGAATCCATAGAGTCTGTGTAAATGTCAGATGAATGTGGCAGCTCATATATAAGCCTAAGTTCAAGGGGGCAGAGACAAGGGACTGTCTAGAGTAAAATGGCAAACAGGATACCCAAAATAGTGGAGCATTAGTTCAACAAAAGACTTGGCTCAACACGTAGGATGTATGCAACTGTATGTGTAGACACAGAGGTTTATGTCAGCAGCTGCATACACATGTGCATCCACACACATGAACACACACTCGCATGCAAAAAAAAATAATAACAGTTACCACACCATTCTGTATGTTAAGGGCATGTATATCCAGAAAACAGTTTTCCTTTTACCCCCTTTATTGAAAATAGCTTCTCTTCTTATATAACATATTCTGATTACAGTTTCCCCTCCCTCTACTTCTCCAAGTTCCTTCCCACCTCGCCTCCCATCTGGATCCACTCCCTTTCTGTGTCCCATGAGAAAATAACAGGCTTCTAAGAGATAACAAGACAGAGCAATAAAATATAAGATAAAACAAAATCATCACATCAAAGTTGGGCAAGACAAGCCAACAGAAAGAAAAGGCCCAAGTATCCAGAGACCATGTGTTCATAAACACTATGTGCCATAAGATACAAAACCTAAAGCTATAAACACCTCTCCCTCTGTCTCTCTGTCTCTCTGTCTCTCTGTCTCTCTGTCTCTCTCTGTCTCTCTCTGTCTCTCTGTCTCTCTCTCTCTCTCTCTCTCTCTCTCTCTCTCTCTCTCACACACACACACACACACACACACACACACACACACACACACACACACACCTGGTATAGACCAGAGCAGGCAGGCCTTCTACTTGCTGCTTCGATCTCTGAGTTCATTTGAGCCTTGCTCAGTTGATTTAGAGGGTCCTGATCTCCTGGTGGCTCTTACACTTTCCTTTTTTCTTCTGTGTGGTTCCCTGAGCTCTAGAGGAGTGACTTGGTGGAGACATTCTATTCAGAGATGGATGTTCCAAGGTCTCTTTCTCTCTGCATACTGTCTGGCTGTGAGGCTCTGTATTTGTTCCCATCTACTGCAGTAGGCTGTTTCTCTCATGATGGTTCAGTAGGGAATTGATCCATGCAGTGGAATATCATTAGACATCATTTGTGACTACCTTTTTTAAAAGACCAGTAGTGTTGGTTTTATCCTAAGACTCTAGTCCTTGGTCACCCAAACAGTGTCAGGTATGGTGTCCGTCTCTTGGAGTGGGCCTTAAGTCAAACCAAACATTGCTTTGTTATTCATACAAGCTTTGTGCCACCAGTGCCCTAGCATAGTTTGCAGGCAGGATAGATTGTTGATCAAAAAGTTTGTGTCTGGGTTGGTGTTTACTTTTTCCTTTTGATAGCCTATAGAGTACCTTTCCATAGAAAAGACCCAAGAGCTTTGGTGTGAAGGCTATGGGGTATGAGGCAGACACAAAGTGACCACCTTTTCCTCTTTAATAAAGGGGACTGAAGAACCTTATATATGTGCACTTATAGTCATCAACAGAAGCGTATTAAGATAATTGATCTGGGCTTCAAAATTCTTTTACTCACACACACATATATGAACATACAAATGAGCTTTCATTAAAATCAATTATTGAGGCTAGAGAAGTATCACAGTTTGCAGAGTGCTTACCTAACATGCACAAAGCCCCCAGTTCAAGTATCAATACTACGTGCATTGGACATGGACATGGTAACACGTTTGTAACCATAGCACTGGAGAGGTAGAGGCAGGATGAGCAGAAGGTCAAAATCATCAAAGCCAGTCTACGCTACATGAGACAACCATTTCAAAATGAAAACAAAAATAAAATATGTATTACCCTATCATAAATCAACAAAAATCAGGTGGTTGTTCTCCTTAAACAAATTTGGAAAGTACCTGCTTTTCACTAGGATTAGTATCCAATCATAAATATTTAAGTTTCTCAGCTTCTAAAGAAAATGCCAAAGTGTGCCCATATTTAATTACACCCTTTTCTCGTTGGCTTAGAGGCTTGGTCACTGATATACTCAGAATTAGCTTAGGAAATTAGTAAAGTATTTATCAATACACCTTTGCCTTAACATAGACTTTAAATATGTTTTATTTTCTAGTTGCTTTGACCAAAGAATAAAATCACAGATTGGTTTGGGTATAGAAAACATCCCCCTTTAGCCTAGGTAGTAGGGTTCATTCTTAGTTCAGAGCAACTAACCCAGAAAAAGGCCTAATAAATGGCATATTAATGTGTTCTCTTCTGAATTTAGAACACTTGGGTAATTTCCTGGATACCTAATTTCTAGTAGAAATATCATCATCCTGATCAACACAAGAGTCTTTGATGTATCTTGATTATAATGTTGATTAATGATGTTTATATATGACAGTATTTCAAATGGTCCCTTTGAATGCCCAAACTTCTGTCCTCTGGGTAGGAACCCATTCTAGAAAGATGCATGCCCTACCTTTGAGAGAAGCCTGAAGGGGCAGTGTAAGGAGATCCTCAGTCAGTTTCCTCCACATACCCCAGGGAAGCCCATCCTGAGGATCAGTTGATAGGCTCTGAGAAGTGACCTGGAGACTTAGAGATGCCATCTCGGTATAGCATCTTAAGTAAATTATACTGTATTGAGATCCCAACATTTGTTTTTTTCTCTTCCATCTCACATGTACCCCTTCATTTGTTTTCACAGAGATCACCCCAGATGGGGAGCCTCCAACACAGCCCTAGCAAGATGGCTGCCTCCTGTCTATGAAGATGGCTTCAGTCAGCCCAGAGGCTGGAACCCTGACTTCTTATACCATGGCTTTCCACTGCCCCCAGTTGGTACTCATTTAGAACCTATTTCAAGAGAACAGGAACAGATTTTCCATAATGCTAACATATTCCCTGCAGCCTTGGAGAGCAACGAGAAACTACTGGCATGATTTAGTATCCTTAGGGATTCACACAACGCCTTGTGCTCCCATACTTCTTAAGAAGTTGGAGCCCTGAGGTGTAAGACCTATCAATGAGATTCTGAAGGTTAGCCACGATGGAGATAATGAGGTCAACAACTGAGATTTAAGGTTATTATCATCTAATTTGACACCTTTACTCTTGATAAGCACTTTAATATTCTCAAATTCTTCTATTTATTGGTAAAAGACAAGATTCAGCCAAAAACATGCATTTGTTAATGAGTTCACTCGTGTATACTATATATGTGCAGAGACTGGCCACTATTTTACTATCAGAGGCACATTTATTTGGGAAACACATTAATTTCCTACTGGCCCTTTAGTCCAATTGGGTCCATTGTTCTACTTCATCAAAACATGGTCCATTTTGGCCCAAGTTTGACTCTTTCTGTCAATGGATAAGTCAATATTTGTTTTTTATGCCACATTCCACAACAGAATCCTCAAAATGTATGATAGTAAGTACTCAGCATAGCATAGGGAAAATTAGTACCAGAGGGAGGGGTTGACCCAGGCAGCTGTGGATCACTAACTTCTCCATAGAGATTCGTGGGTTTTTTTGTTTTTTTTTTTTTTTCAGGTGTCTTTTTATTGAAAGGGTCAAGTGTTCCTAGCAGTTGGTAGGGGCCAGCAAGTGGAGTTGGGTACCAGAGTTTGCTGAGAAAGCATGGTACTCATGTTTACACTTAAACAAGATGTTTCTTTTGCCTATCATGTGTTTGACATTAGGTCAGTTCATATCCTGGGGTCTTCTGAGCTCTGTACTGATACTAAGATTCTACTAACTCATGTCTGTTTACATGTATATGTATATATACGCACATATATACATATATATACATACATACACATATACACACATATATACACATGAGTATTATGTATATATGTAATTTATAAGAATCAGCACACAAGTATGTTTACATGTATTCTGTTCATTTTTTTATTTTATTCTAACAGTAATCCAAGTTTACTGGCTTATACTAATATAAAATTTTAACTCCAGTTCTGCAGGCCAAACACTGAAAGTCAAGGTGTCTCAGGATTTTGTCCTTTTAGATGTTTGGGGGGAGATCCATCTCCTTGACCTTGTTTGTGGATGGTGTACTGAGGTTCAAAGCCCAATGCTTTGCATATGCAAGTCATGTGCTTTTACTACTGAACCACCTCTTGAGACCCACCTTTTGTAACTTCTAAAGGCTACACACACTTTATGGCTCCTTTAACACATTGTAGTGTGGTATCTCTTCATGTCTTCCACCCAAAGCCACAACTCCTTGACAGCAGTCAAGAAATCCCTCAAAAGTTTAAGACCCATGTGACCAGACTGAATAGTATAGGAAACCTGGAATAATTTCTATATCCCAAGGCCTTTGATCTAACCACACATATAGGATATATATTATAAAACAGATATATTTTGAGGTGTTATTCTGCCCATCATAATCTACTTTCTCCAACCATGTCCACTCATCCCTTAGGTCTCACTTTTATCACAGTCATATAGGAAGAGATTATAGGTATGACGCACCTAGGAACAAATTCTCTTCCATCTCATTCTGTGGCTGACAAAATGGCTCATTTGGTAAAAGTATTTTCCATACACGGTTGAGTTTAGTTCCTGGGAGTGAATCAAACTGTAAAATAAGGAAACCTAATCTCTGTTCCCAAGTACATCTTCCTAACGGTCCAGGTGACAGCAATATCCTGGGACAGGGAGGAAGAAAGGTAACAAAGATGGAATTACTGCTCACATACTGAGGAATCAGACAAATCTAAAGGTACCAAGCTCATGGGCTATACATGTTCTTCACATACTTCCCACAATGACATGAGAATTCATAGCTTTCTATCCACTTACAGATTTTATATGCACTTCCTAAGGCTCTGAGAAGTCACCTAAAAGGCTCAGGCATCACAAAACTGGAGTAGGTTTCCAAGTCCAAATGTGTCTATCTTCTATCTTGGCTCTCCCTATCATGTCCAAAATGACAGGTCTTCCCAGGGCTCTGGATCTGTGAGAGAGATCCTCAGGGTGAATTTAAGACCCCAAGGTCTCCATTATTGGCCACAGTACAGTCTACATCATTTTAATCTGTTCTCTTCATCCAGGTACGGGAGGTGACAAGGCACCTTATTCAAGTTTCAAATGAGGCTGTGACAGAAGATGACCAGTACTCTGATTTCCTGACAGTGTGGGGACAGTACATTGATCATGACATTGCTCTCACACCACAAAGTACCAGCACAACAGCCTTCTGGGGAGATGTCGACTGCCAGCTGACCTGTGAGAACCAAAATCCCTGTTTCCCCATACAGGTAATTTCCCCAAACTCTTCATTGATTATGAAACAACATAGACCTTTTAAAAAATGAAACAGAAAAATCCTAATGAAATACAAAGTCCCCTTCTCATATCCTAGCCTTAGGAGCTTCCTACATATGCTCCTTGGATATTCAATGTATTCCTATGTACAACACTATTTTGTGTGTACGAATGATGCCACAATTTACAGGCCATGGCATGTGCATGCTCTGAACCAGGGTTGGTCACTCAGCAATAACCCTGACCCCACATCATTTTATCAACACAAATTTATTTTATGATTTAAGATTATAGCAGTGCCCGAGAGCCTGAGGTGATATCTGGTCTCATCTTCACCACAGCTTCCCTCAAACTCTTCGGGGATCACTGCATGCCTGCCTTTCTACCGCTCCTCAGCAGCCTGTGGCACTGGGGACCAAGGAGCTCTCTTTGGCAACTTGTCTGCAGCCAATCCGAGGCAACAGATGAATGCCTTGACCTCCTTCCTTGATGCATCCACTGTGTATGGCAGCTCCCCTGGTGTTGAAAAGCAGCTACGCAACTGGAGCAGCTCCGCGGGGCTATTGCGTGTCAATACACGCCACCAAGACACAGGCCGCACCTATCTCCCCTTTGCATCTGTTGCATGTGCTCCAGAGCCTGGTGCCCCACTTGCCACCCGTGCTCCCTGCTTCTTGGCTGGTGATGGCCGAGCAAGTGAGATTCCTGCCCTAGCAGCAGTGCATACCCTGTGGCTGCGTGAGCACAACCGCCTGGCTGCTACATTCAAGACCATCAACACACACTGGAGTGCTGAAACTGCCTACCAGGAGGCTCGCAAGGTAGTGGGCGCACTGCACCAGGTGCGTGCCTTGGCGTGGGGGTGGGGGTGGGGGGTACAGGCAGGAACTAGTGGGTGCCCCTAATGTGTGTGAAGGAAGCCACTGTGTTCCCTCTAGGGGTGTTGGGGAAGGTCCCTGTGGGTCCAGCAGGACCACCATTGTCTCTCTGAGTTTCTTGCAAGATCATGTCGGAATACTCAAGTGGGGACTTCCAAGGCATAAGTGTGTGAGCAAAATGCTACTGGTACCAGGGGGCTTCTCTTGGCTCTGTTTTTCTGGCTCTGAATCATCCAGGGTAGTCCATAGATAGGGCCATAGACCTCCTGCAGCCACAACTGCACCCAGCAGCCACAGGTCCCTTCATTGGCTGCTGCCTGGTGACTGTAATTCATGGAGCTTCTGTAGCAGCCTTATGAGGTGGGTGCACAGCTGGATTCTGACACGTTTGTGTTTTGGTAATAATGGAAATCCTAATCATTCTGTCAAATTAAGAATCAGTTTTTAAAACTTATTTTATGATTCTCTTTAAAAGTCAGAGGTTCTTACATGGAGATTCCTGATGGTCATTTTTTAGTTGTTTGACAGATAAAATCATACATGAGAGAGAGACAGAGAGACAGAGAGGGGGAGGGATGGAGGGAGGGAAGGAAGGAAGGAGGGGAAGAGAAAAAGAAAAATGCAGTATTAACTTTATAGTCAGCTGGGTTGTTAAGGAGGAATGAGCCATTTTACTCTATAACAGTGGTTCTCAGCCTGTGGGCCTCGACCCCTTAAGGAACTCTGCATTAGCCATTTACATTATGATCTATAATAGTAGCAATATTACAGTTAAAGAGTATCAATTAAATATTTTTATGGTTGAGGTCACCGCAACAGCAACTGTATTAAAGGGTCACAGCACAAGGAAGATTGAGACCCATTGCTCTGTACTAACTTTCCAGTGTCAGGTTAGAACAGGCTCTGTGCTAGGCACTTGGCATCACCTCTGTGTCCTCACAGAAACCCTGTGGGAAATGTACTGGATGATTTTGTGCGTCAGCTTGACATGTGATATACAATCATCAGAGGGAGGAGCCTCAAGCCTCCTTGAGATCCAGCTGTAAGGCATTTTTCTCATTTAGTGACCAATGGGGGAGGGACCTGCTCACGGTGGGTGGTGCCATCCCTGGACTGTTGGATTAGAAGGTGGGTTGAACAAGCCATGGGAAGCAAGCCAGTAAGGAGCATTCCTTCATGGCCTCTGCTTCTGCTCTGGGATCCTCCCCTATTTGAGTTCTTTCCCTGGTTTTCTTCAGTGATGAGCAGTAACGCCAAATAAACCCTTTCCTCCCCAACTTGCTTTTTGGTCCTGGTGTTTCATCACGGAAATAGAAACCATAGGTAAGATAAGAAGAAAACCTCAGTCTCTCCTAACAAATACAGAAAGGAGTTCGGCCTCCTTTGCATAGGGGCAGCCCAGGAGCACCTGCCCTCCCGTGGCCTCAGGCACCAGAGGAACAAGCATTAGCCTATGACTTTCTGAGAGTAAGGAGGCCCTGAAGACAGGTGATACCAGGAGCTGAAATGTCTTTACCAGCCTCACAGAAATGTTCAAATAGCCCAAAACCTGTGTGTACACAGAGGTGCACACTGGGTGTCAGTTAAGGAATCATATGCATTTACATACTGTACCTGGGCTCAATATTTGTGTGTGTTGTTTTGAGTGTTTGTCTCTGTGTTTGAGTTGTACTATGCACCTGTTCTATGTATATTTTCCTGTAATGGATTATATTTGTGTGTGTCCATTTCTATTCATATGTCTCTGTGTGTGTGCATGCATGCACATGCCTATGTTGTGATGGATTAGACAGAAAACATAGAAATAATATATGCAAAATTTTGAAGCTGAGGCTTATTTGAAACTGAGGTTTATAATAATTTCTGAGTGCAAAGTGCTTCACTAAGTAGCTGCAACATTGCTTGACAGGCATATGTAAACTCTTTTTATTAATCAGTGTGGGTACCCCTAGCAGAACGTCATGTCAATATCTGTAAGGAAAAAAAAAACAATTTTGTAAAGAATTTAGGACAAGACAAGAAGCCAGTCAGATACTGTGACTTCTTTGTGAAAAGTGAGGTGTTATTCCATAGCAACCCCAAAGCTGGCTGCCTTCTCCCTGTCCTGGGAGATGAATCTATGATGAGTCTATCCTAATTATGACGTTCAGGCCCTGCCAATGGTAGAAATCAGTTCGGCCTCTGAATATAAGCTTCACAGGGACAGGTCTGATTGTTTACATTCTTTCCAAGCAGCTAGAATGTACTGGCAAGTGTAGGTGACTTATAAATATGTATCGAGTTTCTACAGAGGTAAAAGTCCCAGGAATAATCCCTGGAGGACTCTCCTTCCTTCCTGCCTCTTCCAGAATTTATACTAAGTGAGGGTTGGCCAGTCATCCAAGGAAGGCCCGGGGTGCCACTGCACACAGGTCCACAAATGACCATTCATATATAAAAAATGCTTCAATGAGTGAGGACCTGATTCCATGTTTCTTCTTAGAAAAGTTATGCAATATTGGTGGTATGAGTTCTTTGGTATCCAGTAGTTGTAAAACAGAGGGTTCAGTTCCATGTGTCTGAGGATCTCAGCTGACCTGATTATTATTAATTATTGAGACTAGTGGCCTCAATAAGAAGTGTTAACCATTTCAAAGAACAGGAAAGGTACTCTCAGATTTCTGAATTACTCTAATCAATCTAGTGTCTCTTCTCTACTTGTATTTTTTCTTTTTTTTAACGTTCCGATGGGTTGTGCCTTTATCTGATGGTCATGTCTCCTCCCACACCTCTCCCTGAATCTTTGGGCTTTGCTGAAAACCTTCCCTGCTCAGAGAACACCTGTCTCCCTCTTTATAGATCATCACCATGAGGGATTATATCCCCAAGATCCTTGGTCCTGATGCCTTCAGGCAGTATGTGGGCCCCTATGAAGGCTACGACCCCACTGTGAACCCTACTGTTTCCAACATCTTCTCGACTGCTGCATTCCGTTTTGGCCATGCCGCAGTCCATCCACTTGTGAGACGACTAGACAGTGACTTCCAGGACCACACAGACCTCCCCAGGCTGCATCTGAGCGATGTCTTCTTCAGGCCATGGAGGCTTATCCAGGAAGGTATGCCAATCCTCCTGTCTTGATCCTACAGCTAAGCACCGCCAGGTTAGCTCAGCATGATTGGTTAAGCTAATGCTGTTTAACTTATCAGTATTTAGAGGACATAGATATATTCAAACCTTTTTTCACACTTGTACCTATGTGGCCTGTTTCTGTGTGTTCAGGTGCATATTTGTGCAAATATAGGCTGGCGGACAACTTATGGTTGTCACCTTTAGGAAAGCATTCTACTTTCTTTGAGAAAGAAAGGGTCTCTCATTGACCTGACCAATTAAGCTCTACTGGCTGAACAGTAAGCCATGGGAATCACCCTGTCTCTGCCTCCATAATATCAGAATTAAAAGGACACACCATCATATCCTACAATTATTCCCACTGGGTTCTGAGGAGCAAATTCAGATTCCTGTGCTTGCCTTGCATCACACTTTACCTAGTGAGCCATCACCTCAGTGCAGTGCACAAAGTTTTTTAAAGGGTGAAACTCCCTGTGAAATTCCTTGATCCACATCTGGAGCTCTTCCATACTCAGGATAAGTTATCCAGGTGTAGAGTTCATGTTCTCTCTCTCTCTCTCTCTCTCTCTCTCTCTCTCTCTCTCTCTCTCTCTCTCTCTCTCTCTCTCTCTCTCTCTCTCAACAGATAAGTAGAAGTATCCTGGTGGTGGTGCTGTCATTTCAAGCTGTATACCTGTTCTCTGATGAGACCAGCACTGTGAGCTGCAAGATGCTGGCATTTGCAAAAACAGTACAAAAAAGCATAGTTCCCTAATTCTACTCTGCAGGATTTTTTTTTCTTTCTATTCTTCTCCCATGTTCTCTCTCTCTCTCTCTCTCTTCTCTCTCTCTCTCTCTCTCTCTCTCTCTCTCTCTCTCTCTCTCTCTCTCTCTCTCTCTCTCTCTCTCTCATAATTTGTAATCTCTTTTCAGGGACAGGCTGGAGGGTAGAGATGATGACAGCTGACACTATGTCCCTCAACACTGATATTCAAGTTGCTATCATGCAGAACATGAGGAGGGAGGTTTGGGGTCTTCATGTCACGCCATCCAGTTCAAAATACATTATAAATTTGCCATTAGTGGGCACCTAAGGTAGCTGGCCTCTTAGTTGATGCTATTGTAATTCTGGATTCCTACAGCTAAGGGTGGACAAGACCTGGAAGCTGGCTGGTTTGCTTCCTTTGAGGCCTTCTGCAAGGATGACCCAGGCTTTAGTAAGCAACAAAGCAAGGTCCTTGAGAAACTGAGAGTTTGCCAGACCAGGCTACATTTTACTGTTCCAGACAGTGGAATCCAGAGACTATTTCCTTGGACTCTGAACCAATGGTTCTCAACCTGTGTGTCACAACCCCTTTTGGGGGTCAAAAGACCATTTCACCAGGGGTCTCACCTAAGACCATTGGGAAACACAGATGTTTATATGGAAAAATTACAGTTATTAAGTAATGATGAAAATAAATGTATCTTTAGAGGTCACCACAACATGAGAAACTGTATTATGAAAAGACTGCAGCATTAGGAGTGTTGAGAACCACTTCTCTAAACATTCTACTGCTGAAAATAAATAAATAATGATGAATCTCAATACTGTGACCCTTCCTGTGTCTAGTCCCCGAGGTGTTGAAGGTGCATCCTCAGTACAGTTGCCAGTAACTACAGTTTCCTAGGGAACCTGGAAACCTTCTGGAATTACAAAACATAATTTGGGAGGGCTGCACAGATGTTTGTTAAGAATAAACCATGGTTTGCTTTATAACCGAGAATCTATCTTTTGTCCCCAGAACTCAACAGGGATCTAGGGTCCTCTCTGACTTGTGGATAATGTTTTTCAGGTGGTTTAGATCCAATAGTTCGAGGCCTCTTGGCAAGACCAGCCAAGTTGCAGGTACAAGAGGAGCTGATGAATGAGGAGCTGACAGAGAGGCTCTTTGTGTTGTCTAATGCAGGCACCTTGGATCTGGCATCACTAAACTTGCAGAGAGGCCGTGACCATGGCTTACCAGGTTTGTCGGGTCTTGAGATGGTATACCTGAGTATGTGTTGTGCTGGGGGAAGGACTATCTGGTTCAGTGTCTGGTATAAAGCAAAATACATCCACAAATATATTGCACTGCCAGCTTCAAAGGAATAGATTAGTGTTTTGTTTATTTGTTTGGCTACTTTTTGTGTATTTATATGAGGTTTTGCTAAGTAATGTTGTAGATTAAGGCTTTAGGGTGTGTTGTTATTGTTTATGCTCTGGAACATTTCTTTAATGATGCAAAAGTGTGTTGCCCTTGTTTGAGTAAATAAAATTCACCTGCAGTCAGCAACTAGCTGACAGGAAGTGGTAGGGAGGAACCAGGTGGAGAGGGCTTTCAAGCAAGTCAGGGAAAGCTGGAGGACTTTTCCATGGAGACATGAGCAAGGAGAGGAGGTGAGTGACTTTTTCAGCCTCTCTGAGGAGCAGAATTCAACCTCAACCTTTGAATCTTGAGTTCTTTACAGGGACAGAGATTTAGATAAAGTTTCCTTCCTAGCTTTGAAAGAGTCAGTGCCTGAGGGAACAGAATTCCCTGCACTAAGGCCATCGCAGCTGAACTACTGTTGGTAGCAGTGGAGCTGCTGTTGCTGATTAGGACAATCATGGCTAAATATATGTTTTTATATAAATCACATTCACTGCTTTTATTTTGTTTGTCATGAGATTATGTCATTTGGGAGTTCTGTCCTAAAGCAGACTGTAATGAACAGGAAATGTTCAGGGGTTCGTCAGAACTGGGGGAAAGCAGAAGACTATCATCTTGCTAGATGGTTCCTGAGAAAGATCACTGAGGTGACCCATCTGGAGGGCACTTGCCAATAAGTTACCACTCACCAGGTCAAGCTGTGTACAGCAGACCTTGAGTTGAGGTAGAACAGTCTTCTTGGCCAGGAAGTTCAGGAGCCATGGCTCTGAAAAAGGTGGTATGATGCTACATCAAATACACATGCACACACGCACTCAGACACACATGCACACATACACATGCACACACACACGCACACCCACGCACACACCCACACACGCACACCCCCCCACACACGCGCACGCACACACACATGCACACAAGCACACACACACGCGCACATGCACACACACGCACACACCCACACACGCACACACACGCACACACCCACACACGCACACACCCACACATGCACACACAGCTACATTGAACAGACACCAGCTTCTCCTGAATCAGAATGGTGAGAGCTGCCGTCATTAAGGATTGACTCAACACCATTGGATGACAGCATTCACAAGAATCTCACTGATGATTTTTCTTTACTTTGGCTTTTATTTGTTGTATCCTTCTATCTCTGTGTTGTTTCCATGGCTCAGCAAGAATTTTATTACTCTAGCACCTTTTCTTATACTACCCAGAAGATGCATGATAAATTCTTCAAATTCTACTTTATCCACACATGGGTTTCACTGTGAATCCTCAAGGTTTTTATCCCATTAGTACCTTGCAACCCCTGTGGAGACCTGACCTGACCCTCATCATTTTGCTGGGTGTGTTTATACAATACTTCTTGAGGGTCTAGGAATGGAAGGCAGCAGAAATAACACAGAGCAGACTCCAATGAGTTACAGGTGGCAGAAAGTTCAAAAGCAATGACAAGAGGCCGTACTGCCTGCTGAGTCCCACAGCAGACTGTAATTGGCACTTCCAATCATTGCCAGGAAAGAAGAGAAAGTTAAGGAGGAAGTCCAGGTGAGGAAGATGAGGGCAAAGCCAGCCCAAAGAGAGAACACTGTAAGATCTGATCATGTGTCCAGTAGAGAAAGCAGCCCAGCACAGTCAGAGTGTGGCAGGTACAAACAATGAGGAAGAGATACTGGGGTCATGAGGACAGACCAGGGCTTTTTCAGCAGCACTGACCTCATGGGGGATTATATAAAATATTAGAGACAATCAAAGAAAGATAGGCATGTACATATATACATTTCATATATATATTCTGCGTGTTTGTATAAAAGTGTATTGCCTCTGTGTCTCTGTAAGAGAGATGGTGTGCTTGTGAGTGTATAAGAGTTCATGTATATATTAATGTGTATATGGAAAAGAGTGTGTCTGTGTTTGAGTGTGCATATATGTGGATAAGAGAATAAATCTGTAAGTACATGTGTATAAGAGAAAGTGTCTATGAATGTAAGAATGTGTGTATAAGAGTTATATGTCTATGAGTATGTGTATTAGCGAAACTGCAAGTGTATGAATTTATAAAAGAGTGTGTATGTCTGTTTATGAGAGTGTGTCTGTTTAGAGAATGTATATGTGTGAGTGTGTGCACGCATGCACTGATATGCTCTTCTTCTCCATGAGCTCTCAGTGTCCTTCTGAAGTATCAATAGCTCTGAAGAGGGTGTGGCCTGTTGCCATAGTTCAGTAGGAAAAGATTAAGCCAATAATAGTGGATTAAATCCACTAAAATATCTTGACTTGGCACCCCTTCTATCCTAATTCACCTCAAAATACACTCTTTATAAGAACCACAAGTCTGTTGCATGGTCTCTCTTGTTGAACTCCATAGGGCTGAATGTCATACCACAATGACACAATGGTCATTTTGCAGCTGGGAATGGTAGACAGGGCTGTGTTTCTGCAAATCTAGCTTCTAGAAGTCAGCAGAACACATGAGTAGACTACTTAAACTTAAGTCCCTATTTAAAAAACAAAACAACAACAACAAAAAAAAAACAGACTTCTCTTTTCTGAGCAGGCTATAATGAATGGAGAGAGTTTTGTGGCTTGCCACGCCTGGAAACACCAGTCGAACTGAGCAGGGTCATTACCAATAGAAGCATGGTCAACAAGATAATGGACTTATACAAGCATGTGGACAATATTGATGTCTGGTTGGGAGGCCTGGCTGAAAACATCCTGCTGGGGGCAAGAACTGGTCCTTTGTTTGCATGCATCATTGGAAAGCAGATGAAAGCCCTGAGAGATGGAGACAGGTAAGTTCCTGTGGAAAGACTCTCCAAGTTCTGGGCAAAGCACTCTGGGTGTAATACAGTGTTCCACATAGGCTTGTGTGAAGCAGCTAGATCTGAGCTCAAGTGCTTATGTGACCCTGGGCAGATTTTCTCTCAAACATAATATTCCTGACTCTAAAACAATGTTGACACAAAGCAAAAGGACCACAAGACATATAGAATATTCTGTTCAGTTAGAAATATTAATATTGTTTTCACATATTTCTAGTCATGTGGAAGAGAAGGCATGTAACAAAATTCAAACTGTGACAATCTATAGTTTCTGACCATTCGTTGGCACTGTTGACACTGAACTGGTAGACCTACCTTGATGCAGATGTAAACCCCAGCTGGACCCAGGAGCAGTCTGTGGATAAACAGATTCACTCTCCACCACCACCACCATGCCTCCACCTCTGGATCCACACAGTTGGCTGAGGCTCCTGTCTGCCCTTGCACTTGCTCCTTCCTCCATTTCAGCCTAGAAATTTGTGCTCGCCCAGAGGAGGTTAGAGAAGCAAATACATTATCTGTGTATCTCATGAACTGACACCGGATGTTGATCAACATTAGAATTGCAGAATCGTGAAGGAAAAAAAAAAACAAGCCTTTATTTAATAGTCCCCCCCCCATCCTAGATTCTCTCTCTCTCTCTCTCTCTGCCTACTTCTCATCCATTCATCCCTTCTCCTTATAAGACTGCTTTTCAAGTGTCTCAGGTTTAGACACAGCTTTATGATTCTTTCCCTACCTTTGCTAGAAATGACACGATTAATTTCTTGGATACAGCATTTCACAGAGTTTAGACAACTGAAAGAAATCCTGGGGGAGGTGTTATCTCCCTTGAAACTACATCTTTAGAAAAATCATGTGGCTTAACATAATTAGGGAATGAGAAGACACAAACTTTGGAGACAGGTCATTTTCTGGACTCCCTTGAATATGACATGGCCTTTGGGACAGGTCCAGTGGCAAATTCCAAGAGCCTCTGGCAGATGCTAGAGTGATGTAATGATTCTTCACTCTTGTGGTTATGACTTAATGTCTCCCAAAAGCAAACCTTTACAGCCAACTGATACAGACAAGACTCCTTCAGTTCCTCTCACAATCTAAGGGAATGTGTTCCCAAGTAGGAATGGAGGTGGTCTTTGTATGGTAAAGGGCTGTGGGAAATTGGAGCTTTGTCTATGCTATGCATATTCCAGGGAGAACTAACATTATGTTCTTTCTTTGATGACCCTGACCTGGAGGTAAGGACAAGAGCAACATTTTGTGTTTGGACTGAGTGGCATCTTTTCAAGTGGCTGCCTTTGCTGCTGTTCCACCTCTGAGGCAGGAGTGCACCTATACAGACAGTGTCGCCATTCCTCTACATGTTAGTCAGTTCATGCTGCCTTGTAGCTGGCCCTTCCCACAGACTAATACCCTTCTTTTCTCCTTTATGTCTACAATGCCTGATTCTCACAGGCCCTGGATGCTATAGGTTCCCTCTGACAAGCTTCTCCATGGGGATACTGAATGCACGAGAAAACAGAAGAAGCACTATCCCAGTTTCCACTCACATGCCCTCTCCTGTGCAGGTTTTGGTGGGAGAACAGCCACGTCTTCACAGATGCTCAGAGGCGGGAACTGGAAAAGCATTCACTGCCACGGGTCATCTGTGACAACACTGGCCTTACCAGGGTACCAGTAGATGCCTTCCGTACCGGAAAATTCCCTCAGGACTTTGAGTCCTGTGAAGACATCCCTAGCATGGACCTTGAAGTGTGGAGGGAGACCTTTCCACAAGGTAAATCTGAGCCTCTTCTTATTTTATCCTAAAGCCAATGTAACCTCTCAAAGAGGCTGGTTTTCTACTGAGAAAGTACTGAGAAAGTACTGGTAAGACTGGGCCTTGTCTCCTCCTGTGGTATTGGAGCACCCCAGTGAGAACTAAGAATCAGACCAAAGGTCTGCAGCTGACAGACCTGTACCCCATGCAGGTTCACATCCTATTTAATAACTACCAAGCATTGATGCTGACAACCCCCAGATTCTCCTTCTCTGTCATGGGCTCTGTACATATGAGATTCCAACCATCATGGATGAGTACAAAGTCTCCTGGGGTCCTGTTGGCTCAGTCCTCCTGGCTGAGAAGCAGCAGATAAACTCTTATTTAAGAGCAAGAAGTGACTGACATTTTATCGTATAGTAAAGACCCACAGATTCCTAAGGATTAACAAAGTAAATGTTCTCAGCTTGGCTTTACTTCTATACTGAGGACAGACTAAATTAGATCTCATGAATTATTACTGACACAAAACATTCTTTTTCATGTATGCACATATATGTGTGTTGTAGTAGTGGGTTCTCGGGTCCCAGGCGGCCAGAGATCCGAGACCCACAGATCTGCCGCCCGAGACCGCTTAGCTGCCCACCGCCGCCCAGGCCCCCAGAAAGGACTAATCCTTACGTGGCTTATTATATTTTTATTACTCTATTTCTCGCTTTAAAAACTTTTTCTAACCTCTTTTTTTTTCTCTCTGAAGCCTATGTACCTTTTACAAACATTGTAACCCGTTTACAGGTTTTTCTTTTTATCTGAATCTGTTTTATTGTGAATCCTTAATCATCTTCTAACCTTAAGAGCTTTTAAAATACATTTTCTAAAAAGAAGCACAGTTTTTGCAAATTAGGCTGAATCACTAAGTTCTCTTAAACGGACCGTAAACAGAGCACACCCAAGAAAATGCTGCTATGAAGAAAATTTGTTTCTTTTTTGTTCAAAATAAACAGAAATCTAAAATCAATCACATGTTACTGTGTCTTCTGTGACATTCAGGAACCCGCCTGATTGCAGCTTACACTGCCTGCCGCCAGTCCGCCGGTGCCATTTTGAATGTGACCTGTCGGCCACGCTTTTTTTTTACAGAGACCTGTTTCGTATACACAACTTGGAAGCTGCCTTTGCTCAGTTTTTGCTAAAACCCTTTTTAAACTTTCTCAGGCATTAAGTGGATAATCGACCCACGTTGGATGCGCCATCTGTAGTAGCGGGTTCTCGGGTCCCGGGCCGCCAGAGATCCGGAGACCCACAGACCTGCCGCCCGGGACCGCTTAGCCGCCCAGCCGCCCGGATCCCCAGAAACGACTCAGACACTTTTATTAACTTTATGCTGTTTGGCCTATGGCTCAGGCACATTGCTAGCTAGCTCTTATATCTTAAATCAACCCATTTCTATTAATCTGTTGGCCATGTAGCCTGTGGCTCACCTGTGTTCCTTACATGTTGCTCCTTGGGCGGCTGGCTCGATCTGCCTCTAACTCCGCCCTGCTTCTCCTACCTAAGCTCTGATTTCTCCTCCTACTTTTTCTATGGTGCCTGCCATAGCTCAAAACAGCTCCTTTATTTAAAGATTGAGATTCACAGCATACATAAACGCATTCCCACATCATATGTGTGTGGCATATACATGCTGTGTGTATTTACATTTGCATGTATTTGAGCACACATTTGTGCACACATAAATCTGGAGGCCTGAAATTGATGTTGAGCACCCTTGATCTCTTCATCTTACATTACTGAGGCAGGGTCTCCCACCCTTGATCTCTTCATTTACATTACTGAGGCAGGGTCTCCCACTAATTCTAAAACTGGCTGGCCTGGCTAGCCAGGTTGCTCTAGGAATTCCTTGTATTTGCTTCCTGTGTGCTGGGATTATGCCCCTCCAGCTTTTATGTGGATTCTGGGCATCTAAATTTTGATCTTCCCAGTTGCACAGCAAGCACTTTACTGGCTGAGGAATTTTCTCAACCACACAAAGTGTTTACTCTTTATTAACTATATGGCATTGGCTTTATGCCAAGTTTTATGTCTTGGCCTCAAGAAGGAACTAAAGAATTAGTTGCATGGCAGGCACTTCTCCAGGGCCTGGGACCCACTTACCAGAAGAAGCACAGAGTTGCATGCAGTACATGCCCATAGAGAGACACACATAACATACAAATCTATTAACCACGTCCATACCAAACCAAGTAAGGGCCAAGGTAAACTCCTCTCTGCTGCCTCCATCTCCAAATATAAGTGTGCTATTACCTTGCGATATATCATATGAAGGATTAGTATTTATTAAGGGCATGTGTAAACACTCATGATACAAATTGAACCTGAAGACAATTCTTGGAGAGTGGAAATGTCCCATGGTAGATGGTTCGATCCACTCCCTGAGAATAAAGGAATAAATAGGAAGGTAGGTCAGTATTCCCAGGGTCTCAATCAGTTCTGGCCATGCCCCGAAGGGGTCCTGGTTCTCAGGAGCTACTAAAGCTTCCCTAAATAACCCCGAATCCCATTACAGTGTGCAGATACAAAGTGTTGGGAAATAAAGTTTTAATTGGGTAGTGCAGCTCAACCCACAGCAGGGATGGTGGTCTAGAGTCTTCCTTGTGGCTTCCCTGAATTTTGACCTTTAATATTCCACAGATGACAAGTGCATGTTCCCAGACAAGGTGGACAATGGGAACTTTGTGCACTGTGAAGAGTCTGGGAAGCTGGTACTGGTGTATTTCTGTCTCCATGGATACAAGCTGCAAGGCCAGGAGCAGGTCACATGCACCCGGAATGGATGGGACTCTGAGCCTCCTGTCTGTAAAGGTGAGGGCTGTAACAGCAGTTACAAAACAAGCTGTGTTTTCCCAAAGAAAATCATCAGATCCTTCACCAAAACATTTTTCTGAGCACAGGTGTATCCCTAGAGCTGTTCTGGCACTGAAGGAGATCTTTCCTCTCTGTTGGCCACACTCCATTGCTTTCTTCAGATGGCAAAACATGGAGGCAGTCAATTCAAATCTGAACTCGTGGTGATTTAGGCAAAGAGAGAAGAAAATGAGCCAGTTAGTTCTAGACAAGGTTGTGGAGAGAACTGAAAGAACCCATTTCCCAGATGAAATAATAAACACCAGGCACCTAGAGACAGACCCAGAACTACCACCCCCTTTGAGCATCACCTTCCCATCTGTGTTCTTGGCCTCTTCATGTTTAGGAAATCACTTCCCAATCTTTCTCACATCTAGTAATAGGAGAGCAGAAGGAAACAGGCATCTTTCCTGTTGTAAAAACTCCCCATACACGTCTCTCTTGTTACTGTGTAAAGTAGGGATTATCCCCAAGATGCTTGGGAAGTTGGCAAGAGGGTCAGCTTCTGGTGGAAGAGCCTGAATCCTGGATTTTGCAAAGAGACAAGTCTATGAGAAAGAACAAGCCTGGGTTCTAGTCCCCTGCCAATGAGGCTCATTGGTACAGTAGCTAGTATCTTGTTTTACTTAAAATCTTCTTCCTGTAAGAAGGTTCTTCTGCAAAGGACAGAGAACAGTGAGAAAATCCATGGGAGGCTTTTAGAGATGTTATTCAGCTTTTTGTACAGCCATCCCATGAATGACAGGCTCTTGAATGAAAGACAGACCCTTCATACAAAGTGGTCCCACAGAAAGAGTGGATGCCAGAGCCAGCCTTTCATGGCCTGCTTACTGTGGCATATACATGTAGAAAATGTTTGAATGTAGAGGTGATGTCATGAAAGAACTTGCCTGCTTTGCAAGCAGAGATAAAATCCAAAGGATTTTTTTAAGAGCAATAAAAATGTAGCATAGCATTGTGAACATGCCAGATACCTCTGAGCTTCCCATGTCCAGTATCTGAGTGTGAGCTTTAGTTTATACCTCCTTTGCCACAGGGATGAACACTTCATTTCAACTTTGAAATCCAAAATGCTTTGTGCTTGAAGGGTTGCAATGATTTTATTTCTAAACCCTGAGCAATAAAGAAGCAGAGGGCCAAGTCTCGGCCCTGGCCATGGCTGATTCCTGTGTTCTGCATACCATGGCAGATAGTTTTATCAGTTTCCCCCATACATAACTGTAGCCTGAGAGAGGAGGACAAGGAAGAGAGGAAGCAGAGCCAGGAAAATAGCTGGCAACAAGGTGAGATTCCCAGAAACCAATGGATTCAAAAGTCACCAGGTAAAAGATGGAAGCTATTGCCAAAAAACACCCACCTGGTCTGGAAACCTGGGACTAAACGCACCGTCCCATTCTCCCACACTTGGGCCTTCACAGCCCACTTCCTACTGGTACAAGAGCTGACAAACTTCCCAGTTCTCTTTTGGGTCTAATCATGAGCAACAGTGGGTCAGGGAACAAGGTGAAGGGCTTTATCACTGAGAACAGCATGAGAGATTCTCTGCCAGAAGACAGAATCCCCACAGAATGTGTGACAGAAGCCCAGCTATTATATGAAGTAGCAACAACTATATGCATGTGCTGATTCTGACAACTGCTATTAGCTCACTCTGGATTATCACATTCTGTAGTTAATTTTCATTACATTATGACAAGCCTCCATGCTGTTTTGGTTTAGCAACTAAACAAGAAATACTCACTTGACCAGGATTACTAGTTCTTGCCACTGGCAGTGTCTCCTTAGGGTGTGACCCTTAGGGTTTGGCACAGGGATGTTCTATGGCTGACCACCTTTGGTATGGTGTGTTCTTACCTTGTACACCTTACTTCATTTAGTCTGAAAACATGAACTTTTACACAATCATTTGGGCTGTTTGTTTTATGATTTACAACTGCAAAGGAAGGCTTAGCCAAGGGAAATTCTATGTGTCTCAGTCTCTTGAGTTCACAAGGCTCCTCTCCACTAAACTCAAACAAACAGCATACCCCTTCTGCTTCCACTACACAGTTTCATGTCATAGAAATAATTTTTCTGTCCCATACTCTTCACCTATTTTTATCCAGACTTTTCTCTTTAACATTCTGTGGCTCCCTAAAGTTAAGGAAGTTGTAGGTACAGTGGTCAGCAAGTTCCATGGACTTAGTGACTGACCATCGGCTTAATTTCTGAGCTGCCTGGATGCTTCTGTTGGTAGGAACATCAGGTAGCATGGCCTCTACATGCAACAAATGAGCTCATAATATGAATTCTGTGACCAGAAGAAATGACATCTTCTGGGCCAATAGCTCTGAGATCGAATTGGCGTTGTTCATAAGACACTGCAAAGTGAAGTGTGTTAAGGATGAGGCACCCACTGAGCAGCGCTGATCATGTCAGCTTTTCTCAGTACTCAATATCTAATTTCTCTGCCCCCAAGGTCAGTCCACTGACTCCTGCCTCCAACGCTTCCAAAGTACAGTGAGAATGACCATGGGATCCAGCTCATTGGTTGCCTGTTTAATAATACATGTACAACATTAAGAACAGGGCCTAGTGCCCTCACAACAGTGAATATATGCACGCCATGACATGCCATTCTGAATATATTAAGGAAGGTCTGCTAGGACTATAGAACCAGGTTCACCTAAGATACACCACTGAACAAAAGCCCAACTGACAGAGTGACGTGTTAGATAGGAATCCATTCCAATTTGTTTGGAAGAAATGCCCCCTATTTGTATGTGTTGCACAGATGAAGGTCTTCATGAGATTGCAAAGATCACAGCAGGCCTGAGACCTTATAACTTCTGAACAAGATGAGAAGGAAGGAAGGGGAAGAGACTATTGATTTTATGATAAATCCATGTTTTATGTCATTTTATAATATTTTTATACACAAATCATGAAGGTGCATTGAGGAAAGTCTAGATGCACATGTGTCTATACATACAGGTGTCTTCACTAAATCTTACCTCTAATGACATATATCCAAAAAAGGAATTACAAGGAACAAAACATACCTTTAAAGAAGGATATGGACTAAATATTTTTAGGCATGAAATATAATTGAAATTAATATGTATCTAAGTGGTCTCCAACCAATATACCTATCCGTGTGACTTACTATATAAGGGAGAGCTACAGGCTTAACTATTTAACATAGAAAATCCAAAGAGATGATGTTATCTTCTCTGTTCAAATCCCATTTACTCACCAAATCCATCTGTGAAGCTTTAAATGACTTAAAATCTATAGTCACCAGCATTTGAATACTTGATGCCAGAGGCAGTGCTGTCGGGGGAAGATTGGGGGAGGTGTGGCTTTGGTAGAGGAAACCTTGCGGCATTCCATGTTTGCTCTATGTTTGTTGGTCATGGCTCAGATGTGAGCTCTCAGCTGTTCCAGCTGCCATGCCTGCCTGCTGCTATGCTTCCCTGCCATGATGAACTATTAACCCTCTAGAATAAGTCCCCCCCAAAAAAACCCAAACACACAAAACATAAAACATAACCCTTCTATAAGTTGCCTTGATTGTAATGTTTTATCACAGTATAGTATAGTGTAGTATAGTGTAGTGTAGTGTAGTATAGTATAGTATAGTATAGTATAGTATAGTATAGTATAGATAGTGTAGTGTGTAGGGGGATTATGTTATTCCATTGTAAATAATTGTCCCCACCTCTGAGTTTAATAAAAATAGCTGATTGGCCAAAGGCAGACAGGAAGTATAGGCGGGGCTACCAGACTAAGAAGACTCTAGGAACAGGCAGAATAGAGCAGAAATGTCAGGGAGAAGCCAGAAGAAGCAGAGCACAGCTATGCTGCTCTAAGAAAAGGTACTGAGCCCCATGGCTGAACAGGATAAGAGTCATGGGTTAGATTAAGGGTAAAGAGTTAGCAAGTTATATGCCTGGGCATTAGGCCGATCAGCCTAAAATTAATGTAAGCATCTGTGTGTCTCTGCGGGTCCGTGGGCCTAAACCTTGAGGCTAGACCCAAAAGTCCAGGCCAGAAACCTCGTACTATAGTAGTGTAGTATAGTATAGTATAGATAGTGTAGTATAGTATAGTATAGATAGTACAGTATAGATAGTATAGTATAGTATAGTATAGTATAGTATAGTATAGTATAGTATAGTATGGTATATGGTATAGATAGCGTAGTGTAGTATAGATAGTGTAGTGTTGAAGGCATAATTTTTTAATATATGATCTAAGATTAATATTTATTAAAATATAAACTAATATTTATGATATAGGTAACAGTTTATATAGGCAATTGAGAGATAGGATTATTTGTGCAATGGACGATGGATGTTGAACCAGTCTCTCAAGCAGTCAGGAACTAAAACAGGATTAAAAACACTGACTATTCTTCGAAAGATCCTAAATTCAATTCCCAACAACTACATAATAACTCACAACCATCTACAATAAGATCTAGTGCCCTCTTCTGGCCTACAAAGGCGATTCAGAGGCAGTGACTGGGGGGGTCGCACTCTCTATTGTGGTGTGGCGGGTGACCTTTGGCTTAGTGTTGCGTGCTAGGGCATGCTGGGGAAAGGGCCTGGCAGAATCGACTGGGCAGCTTCCAGGGTATGTGGTCTCCACTCTGCCAGTTGGCTGGGGAGTGAAGGGTGGAGCTCTGTATGAAGGAGTGAAGGAGGGAGCTTTTAGCCTATAAACTGGAGTGTAGGTTTTTAAAGCTGAACATTTTGTCTGTCTTTTGTTTTTGGATGAACCCCTAGCCCCCCAAGCTGGCAGGTCAAGTCCCACCCAGGGATACCAGATGAAGGTATAAATTTTTTTGAAAAATATATTAATCTAAGATTAATATTTGTTGAAATATAAACTAACATTTATGATATAGGTAACAGTTTATATAGGCATTTGAGAGATTGGATTATGTTTTTAAGATCTCAGCAGCCCTTCTTGAATGGGGCTGGCTACTTTTCTTTTAAAAGCCCAAAACCCTAAATAAATGTCTTTTAACTTTATTAACTAACACTTAAATCTCACCACATAGTGTAATATATTATAGTATAGTGTAGTGTAGTATATATATGGTATAGTATAGTATAGTATAGTGTAGTGTAGTATATATATGGTATAGTATAGTATGGTGTGGTATGGTATAGTATAGTTATGGTATGGTATGGTATGGTATGGTATGGTATGGTATGGTATGGTATGGTATGGTATGGTATGGTATGGTATGGTATAGATAGTATAGTATGGTATGGTACAAAATAGTATAGATAGTATAGTATGGTATGATATAGTATAGAAGTATAGTATAGTATATATGGTATAGTATAGTATAGATAGTACAGTATAGTATAGATAGTTTAATGTGGTATGGGATGGGATGGGATGGTATAGTATAGTATAGTATAGTATAGTATAGTACAGTATAGTATAGATAGTGTAGTATAGTGTAGTATAGATAGTGTAGTGTAGTATGGTATAATATAGATGGTATAGTATAGTATAGTATAGTATAATATAGTATAGTATAGTACAGTATAGTATAGATGGTATAGTATAGTGTAGTGTAATATAGATAGTGTAGTGTAGTATGGTATAATATAGTATAGTATAGTATAGTACAGTACAGTATAGTATAGATGGTATAGTATAGTGTAGTGTAATATAGATAGTGTAGTGTAGTATGGTATAATATAGTATAGTATAGTATAGTATAGTATAGTATAGTATAGTACAGTATAGTATAGATGGTATAGTATAGTGTAGTGTAATATAGATAGTGTAGTGTAGTATGGTATAGTATAGTATAGTATAGTATAGTATAGTATAGTATAGTATAGTATAGTATAGATGGTATAGTATAGTGTAGTGTAATATAGATAGTGTAGTGTAGTATGGTATAATATAGATGGTATAGTATAAATAGTATAGTATAGTATAGTATAGTATAGTATAGTATAGTATAGTATAGTATAGATGGTATAGTATAGTATAGATAATATAGTATAGCATAGATGGTATAGTATAGTATAGATAGTATAGTATAGATGGTATGGTATGGTATGGTATGGTATGGTATGGTATAGTATAGTATAGTATAGATGGTATAGTATAGTATAGTATAGTATAGATGGTATAGTATAGATAGTACAGTATAGTGTAGTGTAATATAGATAGTGTAGTGTAGTATGGTATAATATAGATGGTATAGTACAGTACAGTACAGTATAGATGGTATAGTATAGTATAAATGGTATAGTATAGTATAGATGGTATAGTATAGTATAGTACAGTACAGTATAGTATAGTATAAAAAGTTAGATTGTTAAATTTATTTAGATCAGAAAATCAGCTGTTAATCTCAAAATGTTTTACATTGGTATGGATTTTGGTTTATTGATACAAATTTAAGGTCAATTCTCTTATGCTGTATGTATTTTCTACTCTTGTTTAAGATATGTTTATGTAACTGATTTAAAATTGTAATATATAATTAAGAAATGAAGGTTAATAGTCACCTTTGATAATCAAACTTATAGTTTGGTTAGTTAGGATTTTTAGGTATACAAAGATATATTTCAATTAGATAAGTAATCTTCAAATACTTCTAAGACCTACAGAATATGGCATTTAAAATGTTTTAAGAACTTAGACTTTTCTGGACAGTGAGACAGGTCTGCTCTTCAAGAGAAAAATGGACATCGAAAAAACTCCGTATAGAGTCTACTCTCTTTGTGGCAATGGTTAGCCGCTGGACAAGAACCTGTCCTTATATTGACTGCTTGACAGTATGCTGTTTAAACTGGTCATGCAGGTTCCATAGAAAGATGACCTTTTAACTTTGGCAGAACAAGCCGAGATGGTCATTCAGGTTCCTGCTTTACAGGGAAAACTGTCAGACATTCTTCAAGACTCGACGAGAAGCAACTGATGAACTGTGCCAAAATGGGCAGAGCAGATTTCCTGCTTCACTAAAATGAAAAGAGACTCTGGGCCTGTAGAATGAAGATGGATGGCCCAACTTTATAAAGGAACTTTAAGTGACTGTCCAGGCAGATAGGTGTCATCTCTATCCTTTCTAAATTTTAGAAGTCGCTTGCACTTCTGGTTTACTTGGGTAAATATATCCCTCTTTGGTCTTTGATGTAGTTGAAGGTTAGATAGTTATAGGTACAGTTTTTCTTAGTCATTTGAAAGGTATATTGGATATGAAACTTTAGATTCATAAAGATAAAATAGATGATAGAGTATTTTCTTTAATTTTGCTAAATACAAATAGACTAGATGTTGTAACTATAATTCTTACTTGATAGCTATTTTATTATATGTAATTTTGCTATGTTAAAATTGAAACCTTCATTTTTGATTAGACAGAAAGGGGGAAGTGATGTGAGAATGCCTTTCTGTATGCTGTAAATCTCAATCTTTAAATAAAGGAGCTGTTTTGGGCCATGACAGGCACCATAGAAGAAGTAGGAGGAAGAATCAGAATAGGTAGGAAAGGAAGGGCAGAGTCAGAGGCAGATGGAGCCAGAAGGCCAAAGGAGCAACATGTAAGGAACACAGGTGAGCCACGGGCCACGTGGCAGACAGATGAATAGAAATGGGTTGATTTAAGATGTAAGAGCTAGCTAGCAATGTGCCTGAGCCATAGGCCAAACAGCATAAAGTTAATATAAGTGTCTGAGTCATTTCTGGGGGCCTAAGCGGCAGCGGCAGTGGACTACTAAGGAGTCTCAGGCAGCAGGTCTGTGGGTCTGGGCCTCTGGCTGCCCAGGACCAAGAAGCCCCAATGCTACATAGTATAGTATAGTATGGTGTGGGGTGGGGTGGGGTGGGGTGGGGTAGAATAGGGTAGGGTAGGGTAGGGTAGGGTAGGGTATGGTATGGTATGGTATAGTATAATGTAGTGTAGTATAGATAGTGTAGTGTAGTATGGTATAATATAGATGGTATAGTATAGTGTAGTATGGTATAGATAGTACAGTATAGTATGGTATGGTATAGTACTGTATAGATAGTATAGCATAGTATAGATAGTATAGTATAGTGTAGTATAGTATAGATAGTATACTATAGTATAGATGGTATAGTGTAGTATGGTATAGCTTAGTAGTACCAAATACATATGTTAGAACTAGGGAATGGGCTGTTGTTGTGCCAGACATCATCATGTTGGTTTTTGGAGAAATGTGAAATGGGAAAGATTTGGACTTTGGACTAGAAATGTAGTTTAATATACAGTGGAGCTTCCTGACCTTCCTAGCAGCATGGAAGATAGTGATGAAAGCCATGTGGGACCCAATCTCAATAGATCTAGATAAAAATGATATTGTGGTGAGATTTTGGCAAAATTGTAGCTATTTTCTGCCTTTGTTCTATGAACCTGCCTGGTTTAATTTATTTGTTGAAGATTTTACGACATCCTAATATTGACTCTACTAAATGGTGGTTAGTAGTCACTCTATGCATGTCTACAGTGGAAATGCAGACAATAGGGAACCCAACAGTTTGAAGAGATTGAGCAACAGGATGTTTAATGCTGCAACCTGGGCTTGTGAAGAAAGAGCTAGAAGACCAGGAGAATATCTGCCACTGGAATAAAGGGAAGGCCTAGGAAGGAACAAGATGATACCTATGTGACTCGAGGGTTCTAGGGTTCACCCCAGTCTGGGCACTGTCACCCACACTGTGCTGTGTGTAGTAATGAAAGAAAAGGTAGTAAATAGGTCATGTGATCTCCACAGTCTCCGAGAGCTGCTGAGTCAGGCAGTGTGTGGCAGGGGAGTCCCTGAAAGCAGGTCCTTGAAAAGAAAAGGGCCCTGAGAAGCTATTGCACGAAGCTGTAAAAATGATGCCTGTGTTTCAATGGAGACACCAAGACATTTCTGATGTCATAGCCATGAATATCACCAAAGACAGCTACATATAGGAAGTGGAGATACCTGAGGGGTGGGGAGAAGATCTTGCAAGCAGCCAAGTTGGAAGGGCAAACCTGTCTAAACTTTTGACATCAAACATGGAGCTACAGGATTTGGTATTTTTCATGTTGAGTTTTTGTCTTTTGGTCGATTATTTCTTCACTATACTCACAATCTTGCCTTTTGCAATGGCAATGTATGTTCTGTGCCATTATGTGTTAGAAGCATATGATTTGCATTTTGAGTTTACAGAGGCTAAAATCTCTTACAGGTAAGAGATTGCCTTGAGTCTCAGAAGAGACACAGACTTTTGGAGTTGGACTAGATACATTCTGCATTATGATACAGCCACAACCCTATGGGGCCCAGAGAGTAAAATGAATGTTTGAATTAAATGTTTCCCATAGTCTTAGGTGCTTGAGGAGTTGGGCCCCAGTTGGTCTCACTGTTTGGGGAGGATCATGAGATGCGCTCTTGTTAGAAGATGCCCCTGTGGGTGAGCTTTGAGAGTTCAAAGCCTTAGATCATTCCAAGTTGTCCTCTGTTTGGTGGCTTGTGGTATGAGGTATGAGCTCTAAGTTGTTCCCACTACCATGCCTTCCTACTGCCATGCTTCCTCACCTTGGTGATAGTCTCATCCCTCTAGAACTATAACCTCCCCCCCTTTAAGTTGCCTTGGTTACAGTGTTTAATCATAGCAGTGAATAATTAACTAATACATCATCCATGTAAAACTGATAAGAACATCTAACCAGTGTGTATGATTGAGTTTTGTTGAAGCTGTGGATTCCAGTAGATAGAAGCTGCCTGTCTGTGGCAGCATATGAAAACATAATTGTTACACAGCATGTGTATAAAAGATGAGTGCATATATTTATTTCTATGTCTGCTTCCAGGGATAGACAGATCTGTAAAGATATTTTAGTGCTGAACTGAGGATATAATGTGATGCTCTTGAAAAACATCAAAATCTTACCAGACACACAACACCTTGGTCCTTCGTGCAGGTTGCACTAGACTTCTAATAAGGTGGCCAACCTCAACATGTTTTCTTTTATCCTTTGTAGAAAGTAGCCATCTCCTCTTAGGGACATACTCCTCGGGGTTAATTCTCTACAAGAAAGCCCAGTGTACATGGTCTCAAACTCACTGGCCCTCTAGAATAACTCTGTTTAGAACAAACTGATCATGTTGAGTCTGAGTTTGACATTTGTCCCAAAGAAAACTGTGTTGAAGTCCTGAACCTCAGTTTCTCAGGATGTGGCCCTTTTTTAAAATAGAAACTTTACAGATCCTTCTAGGTAGCCCTCATCCTGGGTCCAGTGTCCTTACAGGAAAAGGCACCAAGGCAGGACAATTGAAGAGCTTCAAGGAATAGAACAATGTGTCTACAGAGTTGTTCTGGAAGAGGCAAAGGAAGAGCGTAAGGAGGGACATTGTGCTCTTACACCTTCATTAAGCTTCTGGCCTCCAGAACGGAAAGCAAACCAGGTTCTATTCTTAAGCTCTCAGCTTGTGGTGATTCCTTATGGCAGCCACCAAAAAAAAAAAATGCATATGGAAAAAGTAAAAAATAAGATCTCTAGGATTCACGGAGGAAAGAAGGGAATAATGTCTGTCATCCACTTACCTTCCACGAGCACAGTTTGCCCTGCACACTGTGGCAGAGCTGGCTCCATAGTAACAGTCAAGTCCTCACACAGTGGGCCAGGAAAAGCAAGGTCAGCTTTTATGGTCAGTGACTCAAGTGGAAAAGGCAGTAGAGGCATGAATGACAGAGTAAGCAGAAGCATAGATAGGCCATGAGCCAAAGGGATACAGCACCAAGGGTGGACCGAGGTGGTAGCTGGCCTGGAAAAGAAGCGTCTGCTACATGGGGCTGGAGACATAGGTTCTTCTTTCCCAACCACAGACTGTCATTGTTCCTGCAGATGTTAATGAGTGTACAGATTTGGCACACCCACCTTGCCACCCCTCTGCAAAGTGCAAGAACACCAAGGGAAGCTTCCAGTGTGTGTGCACAGACCCCTATGTGCTAGGTGAGGATGAGAAGACCTGCATAGGTGAGTGGCTTCCTTCCCATGTTTAGTGTCCAGTTTATTGCAATGTTTGTTGTCCAGTTTCTTTGAAAAAACTTTAGTTATGTTCCCAGAGGGTGCCCAGATCTTCCCAGGTGCCAAACTGAGGCTCAGCCTGACTAGTGGTGAGGAGACAAGGAGAACCTGGAGAAATTCAGGGAATAACACTCTGTTATCTGCTGGCTTTTAGTAGGAGGTTTGCAACACCTTTTAGATGCAAGTTGTGCTATAGGATGTGTACAGCAAAGGCTGCTTCTGTCAGCATTTACAGTTGTAAACCCAAGATAGCTAATTCAGAAAGAAACCTACCATGGTGAACTATGAGGCCCTGAAGTCAGCATCCTAATTCTCTATGGGTCCAGAAACATTGCTAACTGCATTTTATTCCGTGAGATAGCTTCAAGGGCTCAGGAGATGGGGGGTGGGGGATGTCAGTCACCTAAAGGGCACCTGTCTGCAATTCAGATGTTTGTTTGGCCCAGGATATCTTCAACATTCCCCTCTGAGTGCTTAGTACTGAGGCCAGAAAACTGTTGTCATTTCCTCATTTGATGTGTTATCACCCAAACCCACATATTCCAGAAACATGCATGTAGTGGGAATCAGGTATTATTCACCTTGACCTAGAAGTGCTGCCTTTAGGTCTTGAGGACCCATGTATAGGGCATGGCCAGCCCTTGCAAGTGTAGAACTGAAGGCCTTAACCAGGACTGACATTGATCTTTAAGTCATTCTGGAGTGTAAAAAAAAAAAGAAGGTGTGGATTCACACCCTGCAAAAAGGATTCATAGAGCTGAGCGCTGAGCTTGGAGCTGAGCACGGTCCACAAGCCAAGTCTGGAGACTCTAAAGTCAAGAGCCTGCAGATGCACAGGAGGTGGCCTAATGGAATGCCAGGTCCATGCTGGGGAAGAATAAACAAGGTCTTGGTAAAGTAGTTTCTAGGAAAAAAACACAGAGGCCACCTAAACAGTTTTCACTTGACATACTGCCAAATGTAAACCCCAGGAGTCAGCTATAAGAAATACCAGGGTCACCAGCTTTCAGGAGGGTCAAACTCTGAGAGACTTTTAGATTCTATAGAGAGAGAACAGCTAGGGTACAGGTCCCAGTTGAAAAGCCAGTCTAATCACATCCAGTTGACAAGCCTCAATGCCTCCTGTTCTCATTCAGAATCATCTCAAGCCAGCACTGACCCAACCCCCTGCAGCCTCTTGCTGAGACTAGTCCTCACAGCTTCAGGGGCATGGCACCTTTTACAGTGATGGACACAGTACAGTATGTGACATTGTGACATTTAAAAACCAATTCTCTGCTGGAGGGTTTCTAACAATTCCAGGGGGCTTAGTGATGAACAGCTGGCAGAAGACTCAATAGCAAGATTGTGACAGCAGGGACTTTGAGAAAAGGCCACTGGCCACAGATTGACAGCTCCTCCCAGGAAGTCAAAACCCAGGGTTCAGAATTGGCAGGAACACAGAAGGCACAAGAGCAGCAGCTACTCAGACTCCAGTATCAGATGTTTCAGACCCCGGCTAGACTAGTCCAAGGGTTCTGCCCTTTGCTCTCCAATTCCCAGTGAATGGTTTAATTTATCTCTATGTTGGAAAGATTACTGGGAAATTTGCCATCCGTCTCAACATCCTCCAAAGGTTCCAACTGCACAGGGCTTCAGTCTGCCTTCCTGGACCCCAGCTGAATCTCACAATCTTTACAAATCCCAAATGCATATGAATACAGTTCTAGTGCAGTGTTATGTGTGCTGCTGTGCGCCCTCTGTCCTGCCCCATCCGATTCCTTTAGGAGCCAGCTCCTCTCACCTCTGATTCACTCAAGGATGAGTTGTGCTAGGAGCCATCCAGATGGAAATCTGTAGCTATGCTGGCTAGATATGATGACTTATGTCTTCCTGTACAGATTCTGGCAGGCTACCTCGGGCATCTTTCGTCTCCATCGCACTGGGTGCACTCCTCATTGGTGGTTTGGCCAGTCTCACCTGGACTGTAATTTGCAGGTGGTAAGTCTCTCCTTCTGCCCATTTTCTATTCAGGGTATTTCCTCTCCCCTGGGTGTGTCTCTTCCCAAAGCTCCCTTATTATGAGGGCAGTTGAAACTCCAATGTTATTTATTATAAACCACTGTATAACACACTAGGCTATCAAGTATGATTTAGGTAATAAAGAAAGGTGGGACAGGTGATGTAGGGCCAGAAAAGAGCTGGCCTTATTCAATGGGAAGAATGAAGGCCATGCCTGTAACTGATGTGTGACCAGAGTAGTGTCCAGCTGAGGCAGTTACTACCCTCCAAATACAAAGGTAGAGACCTACAGAGTGTCATGGGAACCAGTAAGGATGCAGCTGTGGTAGCTGAGTAAGATTAGCCCCCCAAATAAGGTGGACAGAGTGGAGGACGGGCACACATTTATACTATGTAGAACATCAAATAGGTGTTTCCAGGAACTAAGGCATTATGGGAGGATCTTTGACTAAGCTGCTACAAGTATCCCAAGTCTCTGGCCATGGTGTCCACCAGTTTATCTGTGTCAGGTTTTTTCTTCACCTCTTCATTTCCCCATCCTCCTCCTGTCCTGCTCTCCCTACCCTACACATTCATCTTTCCCTTCTCCCCCTTTTTGCCCCCATCCTGTCTCTAGAATAAAAACTTACCTTTTACATTTATAGCATTTTTTCCCAAGCACACATACAGTTAACCACAGCTTACACATTCTGTTCCCTCTGGTGAAGATATTTACACACTAAGCAGTGCTTGGTAGATTGTTTTAGGGCTGCAGAATCCAGGGCTACCTCTTATTCTATTTTCTTGGAACAGCATTTCTTTAACCCCTGGTCACCAGTCTCATAGAAAGCTGTGAGAGAAAATACGACAAAATATCTCCTGCAGAGAAATGTACAGACGGAGGCAGCTCACAGTCCATGGAGAGAAGAAAACATGAGTCCCCTTCAAGTGTCACACAACCACTTGCATGCACATGGGAGCCATGGGGTAGATAGGCTGTGATGATGTGATAGCAGTGAAGCCTTTCATGTCTACAGGACTGCTTATAAGCTGTAGCAAACATGACAGGAATATGAGCAGGGAGTAGCAAACGTCTGCTTTACAATTTGATTTATCCTTAACAGGCATTGCAATTTGATTAACACATTTTTTTAAATTAATTAAAAGCATGAGGCAGGCAGTGGTGGTGCCCAAAGTCTGGTCCTGAATAGCCAGGGCTACACAGTGAAGCACTATCAAAAAAAAAGAAAAAAAAAAAAAAAAAGATAATTAAATGAGGCAGGGTCAGGAGGCATGGATGCAGCTTTTACAAGCTCTGAGGAATGGCTTCTTTTCTAGTCACAGCGCGCTCTGGGGCTCCTCCTGACATTGCAAAAACCACAGGCCCTACTCTCCACTGACTCCTCTGGAGTCATATGCTACCAGCTACTGCATGAGGCCATAGAGAAAGACATTCTCTGTAGTCCCAAGTGACTTCTTAGACCAGAGACGTGGTTACTGTTTCCATGACTGTGTGCAGAGACTGTGGAGCAGAATGTAGACAGGCCCTGGAATGTTCTTCTAAATTCTGATAACAATGACTAGATGTGTGTTTATCCACAGGACACATTCTGATAGGAAGTCCACATTGCTGATCACAGAAGGAAATCCAAGAGTGACCACCCAGTCTGGATTAAAAAGCAGTCAGGAGAGAGGGATTTCGCCATACAAGGCTGCAACTCAAGACACCGAACAGGTAGTGTGTGTGTGTCCCCAATCCCAGGAACGTCACTACGACTGTCAGCTGTGCACAGGTGCCCTCCATGCAGCTATTTAGTATGGTCCTCTGCTCTATTCCGTACCTCCCTCATGCTGGGTTTCTTTCTCACACTAATTATTAAAGACTAATAGTTTGTCAGAAGTTGAACCTACCTTTTAAAAAGTAGATAAGTTAGAATTAGTAACTGTCAGATCCAAAAGAAACTCCAAGACAAATGGCTAACTGTGGAGCCTATTAGGATATCAAAGTGTATGCTGTGCCCCAGGCCCTCTCAGCAAGGAAGGTACTTCTTCAGAATCTAAGCTGGATTCCTAGCTCTTCTCACTCCATTTCCTAAACTTCTCCATCTCATGGGCTTTCTTTCCTCCCAGGTTCTCATTCCTGTATAACCCTGCAGTTTCAGCCATGTGCCTGTTCCTCTTAGTCCTTTCTCACTCTACCCCCCCACCCACCCTCACCCCCGCCATGGCCCAGTTTAGTCTGCTGGCCATGTTTAGTGTTCTACTACTTTCTCTCCCTGCTCTGGACCCTTCCAGAAGCCTCTGTCTTTATTCTCCCTTAGTTTCATAATAAAAAACCTCCCTCGTATTCTCACTTTATATGTCTAGTGCTGAAACCCAGGAGCAGCAGGTATGAGCTCCCCTCCCCCCATCCAAGTGGCTGAGCCGCTCTTAACTAAGATACTGACTCAACTCTCCTTAAATATATATGGATTTGTTTCTGCTGGCTACTGCTACCTACTGTATTTGACTTCAAATTCTAGAGTCTGCCTCTTCAGCTGCTTCCCTCCACCTGCTCTAATCATTTGTCTCTTCTTGACCATTCAGTAAGTGTCCTATCGGTCCCTCGGGCTTCTGGAACCTGCTACAGTCTCCTAGGTGCCCACCATATGGCCATCTCTCTGCTAAGAAAGCTTACCCTCATCACTCTATCGCAGTGTTTCTCACCCTCATGTTGTGGTAACCCCAACCATAAAATTATTCAGTTGCTACTTCATAGCAGTAATTTTGCTACTGTTACAAATTGTAAATATCGGGATATATAACCCACAAAGGGGTCATCATCCACAGGTTGAGAACCACTGCTCTATTAGAATCCTCCCTTTTCCTAAAAACCAGCCCTGCTCTTCAGCTGTTTTCTCATCTACCTGCTCTAATCACTCATCTCTACTGGGTAAGTATCACCCCAGAGAGCTCCCTGCTTTGGCTACTGTTACTATAAAAGCCACATCGATGTGCTAGAATGCTCCTCTCTCCTCCCTGGACCTCCATGATTGTGGAAAGGGATGCCTCTCCTCTGTGATTTGGAATATTTCTCTCTCTGCTTGGTGATGCTGAATTGAAATTCTTCTCAACAGGACACTTACCCTTTTTTCTCACACCTTTCTCCCATATGTTCCCTCCTGAAGTTTCCTCACCTCCCGTAAGAGCTACTAAGCTCTTCAGCTTCCTTGCACACTCCTGGGTCTCTACGATATTGGAATCCTCTATCTCGTGGAGTTTCTGCTTGTGACCCTTATCCCTCATGTTGACATTCTTCTTTGTGTCTCAGCTCCCCCTTGGAGCTTATTGGAACCTTCCATCTGGTGGATGGAAGGTTGACCCTTTCTCCTTTCCTCTATGGACTCTGATTTCATTAAAGCTTTACAATCTTACAGCAAACATCTTGCCCTCAGTACAGCTCAATCAATGGTCAAAATTGGCACACTTGATTTTCAGATTCTCTCATATGTTAACTTCTTCTGCCACTGCACAAATAAATGATCCAAAATCTCTTCTATACTCTCAAAAGTCTTTATCTCTGATCTTTTTCTACTTTATACTCTTAAAATCCTTTTATCTGTATAATTTCTTTGCTCTCTGATCTCTTAAAACTCTGAATTTGTAAGTTTTTTGAGTATGGTTTTAAAAACTGTAAAATCTGTAATGAAAATTGACTTTAAACTTGTAGCAAATACAAATATAACTTTTAAATCTAAATACTTGATCTTAACCTACTACAGCATCCTGTATATATATGGTTTAACTCTTGTTTAAAAAGAATAAACCTATGGCAGTATATGCATATGTAACTTGAATTCAACTCTTGTTTGAAAACTAGCTGTTTTTAAATAGCAACCATGTGGCTCACCTCCATCCTGGCTGATGACCTCATCAGGATGGAAGAAACCATGTATCTGGAAGCCATCATTAGTAAGGTTAAAAAGGGTATGGGACAATGTAATTTTAATACCATCTTGGTTAAGAGACCACACTGTATAAACCAACTAAAGTAACAACCAAAGCTTAGTCCCACTGAGCCCTCTGCTTGTCACTGTATCTTTTTTTTAGATTAAGGAAGCAACAGCAAGTCTCCAAACTATTTTACATTAGGATGGATTTTTGTATGATGACAAATTTTTAAGGTGATAAAGGTATACTCAGTTTTACAGAAAATGACTTAGAGATATATATCTAACTACTGATGTCTTTGCTAATTGCTCAATGCTAGGCTTCTAAAAATTTGTAGATAAGGAACGGCATATGTTTGATGAATGAGAAATATATGATAAATAGGTTTATACATTTCTAAAGTTATAAAGGCATACTCATAGTAACAAAAGCTGATTTATGTCTAACCAGTTATGTCCTTGCTACCTATGTTCAACACTATACTTCTAAAAAATTTTAGATAAGAAACAACATGTTTAATGAACAGGATATATTAAGTAAGTATAAATTCCTAAGGTCTATTCTGGCTAGCAGCAGACAGATCTATGTCTAGCCTCTGTGTCTTTGTCACTATATTTATGGTGTAAGGTTTATTTTCATACTAAGGGATGAAATTGAATTTTCAAAATTGAATCTTCAAAAATTTGGGGGCCCAAATTTAATAGGAATAAAATTGTAAAATTCTAATCTTATGTAAACTATTAACTTGTTGTAAATTGTCAAAGATAATTAAGACATGCAAGTTAATGGTCAGTTACCTTATAAATAATCAAATTCTTTAATGTGCTCAGAAATTTGCTCATAATTATGGTAAGTACAAACATAATTCATTCATAGGGACAAGCTTTATTTGTTCTCTAGCATGTTTTCAAGGTTAAGACTAAAGCCAGTAACTAAAAACAAGTAAAGTTTGCTTAAAATCAGTTACCTTTAAGAGATAAAGTCCTCAAACTTTTCAGAGGTAATTTTAAATGTTTATATAAAAATCTTTCTATGATAGACAGAAATGCCAGCTCCTAGAGGCCACTGTAAGGTCTCCAACCAGCTGCCCCACACTGGCCCACCCCTGCCCTAACTGTACACAATCTCCCCAAGGTATGTCAGTTTAGCCAAATGCCCCCTCCACAGAAAAATCTCTCGGACCTTCTGAGTCTGTCACTTCAGCTGTTCTGTATGACAAATTTTGCCTCCAGTTGAAATTACCACAGGGGAGCCTAGTGTAACCATCCAGATAGCAGGTAAATCTCTGTTGTTTTAGTTGATGCAGAGGTTAGTTGGGTTATACTTCCTGTTCTAATTCATTCTTTTCAAATCTTTGATAAAGCTACAGTTAGCCATCAATGTTATCAATTTAATAGCAAACCAGCCATTCCCCCAAGGCTGTAGCTGCCTGGTCAGCCCATTTTCTATGTAAAAATTAGACAGTTTTACCTTGTTGGCAGTCTTCACAATGAAAGAGACAAACTCAAAAAAACAGGTTTTAATGTAACTTTTTACTATTCCTTTATTTAAAGAAACTAGCTTTGTAGTGACAGTTCTTAATAATCAATCACCTGCATCTCCTGGTAAATAATTGTATGGAAAGAAGAGGTTTAAAATTTATGTAAGTTGTTTGTAAAGGTCTGAGGATGTGAAAGCTTAAATAAGTTGTGAGGATCTAAGAAAGTGATTTTAAGGTGTGTGAAAAATGAGGTTTCAAATACCTTTTCCTCTCACCATGCTATTGTTACATGAAGACTTCAAAAGTTCAGAGTTTTAACATTAATTAATTGAATTCTGATAATCTAGTTCTGGTAAAGTACTTACTATTAGACTTATCATAATCACAGCATTGTCTTCGAATTGTAGGCTTAAAAATGTTTCTCATAGTGCTGAAAACATCTTTGTTCAATCCATATGTCCAATCCTGTTGACAGAGGAAAAGTTGTTCATTCTTTAAACCCAAAACCATAACTTTTGCTATAACTCAAAGACATGAGTCTATTTCAGCTGTTTACAGACACAGTCTGGATTTCTGTGTTAGATTACAAACAATGATAATGGTCTAAAACTTTCATAATCTTATAATTCAAGTAAGCTTTAGGGAGACATACTTTGATCCAACTGAAGTCAAACAGATCCAATCAGTAATTTAGGCTTCCTACCTGCCAGTTCACAAAGGTTTTCTCTCTCTCTCTCTCTCTCTCAGCCTTTTAGGACTACTTACTGAATGTGAAGGGGTATTGTATAGCATCCAAAATAGCCACGCCATGGGTGAAAGAACCAAAAAATTATCCCAAACTTCCAAGGCTGTATCTCAGGAAAGCAGAGAGGGGGGTTCGAAATGTCTAACAAGCATTTGTGAGTAGGAACTGAGGCAGTCTGGAGGCTAACATGTACCTTGATATAGGCACTGTGGGCACATGTTAAGGAGAATGACTGCTTTTCGCAAATGGTACTCACTCCTCAAGTCCCTGAGGGACTGCTGGCTTTGTCTAAATGCCAGCCTTGGGAAAGGGAATTTCCTGGGACCTGACCATCCAGCCATTTTGTTGTTAGAGGTGACTAGAGGTGTAATCTCTTTTATAACCACTTCTTGGCTGAAATTAAGATATCATTTGTTAGGAACCAAAAGGTTAAAATGCTAGTCAAAAGGCAGGGAAGAGAGGATGTCAGGCAACGGCCAGCAACATTTTTTTTTACTCATTACTGGAGGTTCTATGGGGCTTTCTGGGACTAGTGAAGTACTTACTGTCCAGTTTGGAGCAGTTAGAGGCTCAGACTAGTAGACAATGGCAGTCCTAGGGAAATTCTGCCCAAAAAACCATCTGATTTACTGTCTGTAGGGTAATTCTGCTAATTCTTTTCTGAAAAACCTAAAGACAGGATATGATTATTATTATGAGGAGTATGGAAATTAGTGGGCCAAAGAGATCTAAGAGCCTGGGGGCCAAAATGAGAATTCTGCAAAAGAATTAGCCCCTGAAAACCAAAGAGTTTTTTTGTTTTTCTCCAGCTCATTAAAGTCTTTAATCCCCTCTTCCACCTAGCCAAGCTGGTTTACATAGCAACAGCATTCTTCCCTGAGGAAGAGGTAAGTGCCTCCCTTTAGCAGTTAGTAAGTAGAAGGTCCTTTGGTTTAGAGTAATTTGCAGAAATGGGATTAATTCTTCGATGCTAGCTGGATGGATACCTGCTGACATGGCTACAGGCTACAGTCAGACTAATTCTGACCACAACAGGAAGGGCTGTGGCCCATCAATCCCTGTGTGGTGAGACTTGGGGAGAGAGTACAGAATTCTCCTCCTATGTATAGGGAGAGTTGGGGAAGCAAGGACCATGAATGGATTTGCTTATAGTACAACTTAAATTGACACAAGAAGAGGGTTCCTTCCGGAGCTAGTAAGGTTCCTGAAATTGGTAAATTAGCATGTGCTGATGAGAGGCAAAACTGGAAGTGATTATTGCATAGCAATCATCTGGTGTCTCCAAAGGGGATGAGGGGCAGGAAATGGTTTTAGGGTTACAGAACAGAGGGATCCACTCTCACTTCCACAAGGGTGCAGGAGACCCAGGGGTTCATTTAGAATAGTCTTTCAAAGGCTGGGTTAAGAGATGTCTCACAAGGCTTGAACTGGAGGATAATATCAGACCATTGAATAGACTATCCACCACATCATCTAGAAAGATGGTTAAGTGCTTCCTTGAGAGTTATAAAAATTAACACGTCCCCTCTGTGACACAGGCTAGTAGCTGCAATCCTATAGGTGTAGATCTGCCCTGCAGCCCTTTTGATTTTTAATCCCAGGAGTTATGGAGAAGATGGCTATACCTGGTGTGGGCCCATGGCAAAGCTGCTGAGACTGTATGCCCTATCGTGGTCCAGAGCAAAGAATATGGGCACCCGCTCCAGGAGGGATAGTCAGTGCAGGCCATGTTTAGTCTTGGAGAATAAAAAAGTACCTGGGATTGTCACATAATTTAAAGTTGGCCTGTTCCTTTCTATGGATGCAGAAAGAGACTGCTTGAGGATTAAAGAGACTGCTTGAGAGAATCTGGACAGAAGGAATAATCTTATTTCGGAAGGGTGTGTCTGGGACTTCTTGGTTTTTCTAGGTCCTGCTGTGTTGGAGGTCAAGAGAGCTCCTAGCAGGAGGGTAAGAAAGGAGGCCAATCACAGGATGAGTGGTAGGCAGGAAAGCTTAATTTTTAAAGGTCCCACACACCTCTAAGCTGTACTTAACAGGTAAGAAATCACCCCTTTGAGCTGTGGTAGGTGAATACAAGTCATAACCCTTGAGGTTTAGCTGTCATTAGTGTGCTAAGGATGACCTGTGAACGTGGGTTGAAGACCTGTGTGTGAGAGTCTCCTGGTGATATCATTTGGGTGGTAGGATCAGTAGAGGGAGGAAATGTTCCCAGAGAAGGTGTCTCAAGAGAATGGGAGAGGGTAAATAGTCACACAGATTTCCTGGAAGAAAGGGACATTAACTCAGTCTGAGGAAGGAGGGGCTCAGGGTGTGGTACAAAAGGAATGAGAGCAAGAGGTAGAAGTTGAGGCCAAGGAAGGTAACGTTCAGAAGATGGTTTTGATAGTCTTAATAAGTTTATTAGTCCTTTCTACCTTTCCCAAGGACTGGGGTTGGTAGAAAATGCAGAGGTGCCCGTCCTCCTAAGACCCTCAAGACTACCTGGGTGACTGTAGGCCATTATCTGATTGTATGGATCTAGGAGGTCAAAATCTGGGTAAGATATCATGTATAAGGTGGGAACTACTTGTGCACTCTTAGCTATGGAAGGGAAAGCTTCTAACACTCCTAAGAAACCTACCCCATGGTTGGGTTGCAAAGGTTAGGAGGTTTGAATGGAGGTGGAGCATCCAGGGATGAAAGCCTTGAGAAGGTTAGAAGAAGTGATGGAGGAATCAGAAGTTGAGATCCAGTGTGCAAAGATTTGTTAAGACCTGTCATGAAGGTCTTTGCTTAGGGTTCAGGAAGACAGTACCTATTCTCAAGCTAGCCCTGATCCGTGACTGCTCTTATAACCTATAATGTGGAAAACCTGTCATAGGAACTCACGGTAGGTTGGGAGGGGGGTTTAGGCTGGCCTCATCAACAAAGCATTTCCCAAGGCTATATCATTAGTAGGGGGCTGGTGCCCTCAATAGTGAATAACAGCTGTCTGCTTGGAAAGATAAGAGGCTTCTAGAGGTTTAAGGATTAGAGGCCCAATGGTAATATATATGCCTTTCATAGTGAGAAAACCTCTCTCTTGCCAAATGGAAGCAGCATAGTAATGTAGAATATTGAAATCTCTGTATAGATTGACAGTTTTGTCCTGCTAAGCTGAAGTCTCTAATGAGGGCTAAGAGCTCTTTCTTCTGAGAAGTAATTCCTGGAATTACTTCTGGGAGAGGAACCAGGTCAGAGGAGACAATGGCATAGCCTGCAAGAGATGAGCTTCCAAATGTAAACCAAGTATAGTCAGGATGTGACCGAGGGGAAGTAGAAGTTGTTGATTCTTATAAGGGGGTCAGATGGCTCTATTCAGAAATGGGTGAGTTGGTGACACTGGGAAGCAAAGTATTTGTGTTAAGTGGAGGGCTAGAAGCAAAAGAGATATCAGGGTTTTCTAGGAATGTGGTGTGAAAAATCAGAAGCTTAGAAGGGAGCACAGTGGAGAGACTCCAGTGTGATAGAAGATCCTTGAGCTGGTGTGGTAAGGAACAGAAGACAACCAAAAGTGAGCTGCGAAGCCTCCTGGGCCAGTAAGAAGGCTGCTGCTAGTGCCCATAAGCAAGGCTGCCATCCACTGTTGTATTCAGCAGTTTGTAATGGGAGGCAACAGGGTCCTCATTTGTCTCCAAACTCCTAGGGCACTCCCCATTTTTTAGTGCACAGGATGAAGGGTTGGTCAAGAGAGAGCCACAGCCTTTAGGAATTTGCATCTTGGAGACATGACAGGCTTAGTGGGATCTAGAGCTCCATTAGGTGTCCCTGGCTGCTTTATAGAGGGAGAAAGCAAGGATAAAGTTAGAAATCCAGGTTCTAAAGTACCTTGCCAGGCCAAGGAATCTCTCAAATCTCTTCCTTGGTAGTTGGAGGTATGAAGTTCCACAGGTAATAAATAGCAAAATGCCTAGATGCTTGACTTGAGCAACAGAAAGTTCATCTTTAGAAGGGGAGACTCTGTATCCTAGGAAGTTAAAAAGAGTGAGGAGCTGCATAGTAGAAGGTCATCAACATATTGGATTAAGTGGTTTCTGGGCAGAGCTAGGGAGTGGAGGTCAGTGGCTAGAGCCTGGTTGAAAAAAATGTGGGTTGTCTCAGAACCCCAGAGAGAGGATTGTCCAAGTAAACTGGGATGGTATACTGGTGCCAGGATTCTTTTAGGTAAAAGCAAAGAGATCAAGAGGGGGGAAGAATGGTAAAAAAGGCATTCTTAAGGTGGAGGAGGGAATCTGAGGGTTAGGAACTGCTGCACATGTAGGAATTGCAGCTGCATTAAGGTCCTGGACTAGGTGGTAAGAAACATCAGGCTTTAGTATAAGCAGAATGGGGAGGGGGGGGCTCTTGAGAATACCTTTATCAAGAAAGTGCTGTAGAATAGGTTTTAAACCCTGTCTATGTCTTAGAGAAATACAATATTGAAAGCTACAGGGTACAAGGTAGGGTCCTGACGAAGGATCTTAATAGGAGAATGGGAGGTCACTGATGGAGAGGAAATGTCGATGAAGGAGTCTAATATGGGGCAGGGTAAAGCAGCCAGGGTCTAAAGGGGCTCTCTGGAGGCTAGAAGGAAATTTCAGAGGGAGTTGGTTAAAAAGGTAAAGTATAACCATGATGTCTCTGTCCAATAATGTGACGAGGAAGGAATGAGCTATCAGATGGCTGAGGGGAAGACCTGTAAGCCCTGGGCAGGTAGAGATAACCAACACCCACCACAGAGATCTGAAGTTTTACCAAAGTAAGTGGAAATTATAAACCAAATAGCTCCTGAACTGATTAAAACTGACATAGACTTACCCAGTACCTGGACAATTATCCTAGGCTCTTCCTTGGTAATCTTGATGGTTTTGCTGGAGGTCCCAGGGCAGTGTTAGTGTTCAACCACCACACCCAGAAGATCCAAGGGATTTTTCCAGTGGAAAGGAGCTTGAGAGACTGACCTACCTTAGTGAGACCAAGAGGTGCAGTCAATTGGGCAGGGTGCTGGAGGCAGAAGGGTAGCTTTACACCCAGTGGCCAATTTTACCAGTGTAAAGCAAGCTCCAGGTGGAGCTCATTCGTGTCCATCCTTCTTTGGAGACCTTAGGGCTGCCTCTAGGAGCTGACACTTCTATTTCTGAACATTGTCATATTTTAACAGATATCTCTAGAGAGTTGAAGGCCATCATCCAGCCTTTGTTTTTTTCTAATATCAGGAGCTAACTGGGAGTTGAAGACAATCATGCTGGCTTGAGAATTAGGATCTAGTTTTGTGTACTGTAGGAGAGCCTCTGTAAGTAGGGTGTGGATTTTCATCTAGTCTCCTGGTGCCTCTCTTTTTATCAAAATGAATTACCTTATGGAGGCCAGCCAGGAGGCAAATAATCATTTTGTCTCAGGCTACTTTGCCAGGGGACTAATTCTCAGCATTAACCTGGTAATTCCAGTCAGGTTCATCCAGGGAACTGCTTCTGCCCCCCCCCCCCCAGATATGAATTATCTGTGTGGCAGACACCACCTTAGAAAAGTTATTGGGGGGGGGGGTGAGCGGAAATATGATGATCTTCAAAGAGAACCAATGGGCTAGGGTGGGAGGCTTCCTAGTTTAAAACAAGTACTTGTGCATTGGAATTGAGGCCCCCTGCAGGCTAGCATGGATGATGGTATGCTGATAGTGCTACAGGCGTCTGTTAATGGGAAAGCCATGTGTCCCATTTGCCAGAGATAAGAAAATGACTCCTCCTAGCAGATGGGAACTGGATTGAGAGAATGCTGGCTTTTGTGAAAAGGAATTTGAGAACTGGCATTTCCACAAGTGCATACCCAAGATAAAGAGTTTCCCTAAAATCCTTAACTTTACCTTCTGTCCCTAATCTGTATCTGTCAGCAGATTTCCAATCAACTGAGAACTGTACAGTTCTTCAAATCGGATCCAGCAAGTTCTGGACTTGCTGAAAGCCTGTGTAAACTAGATGCTTCTGAGGAATCAGCACTTCCAGACTGCTCTCCCCTCTCCCTTCCTGACCTTTGACTAGTAATCCAGCTTTCCTGGGCCCTGACAACAGCACCTTAATGCCTGTGGTGCCTATTAGCATACCCAACTTAGCCCTGCACCTACCCCTGGTATCCTAGCTCTTCGCATTCCTACATAATTCAGCCATTTGTGTCCTCTTGGTCCCCCTCTCTCACCCACCCCATGGCCTGGTTCAGTCTACTGCTTTCTCTTCCTGTGCTCTCCCTTCCTCTCAACCATACCTTGGAGCAGCCATGCGCTTGCTTTATCCGTCTGGTGCCAAAACTTCCACTCTATACAGTAACCTAGAGTAACATATGTATACAAACCAAAATTTAGCATATGCTTCAGTATTATCTGAGTTATTACTTGTAGAAAGTAAAGAATAAAGTCATTTTTAAAATAAAATGGCTACAGGGGCTGGAGAGAGAGTTGTGTTGATATATTACTATTTAATGTCTGAAATATCTGAGGACAGAGCCAAGTCCTGAAAATCAGGGAGTGGTGACCCATGCCTTTAATTGACTTTAGGGAGTCAGAGATCCAGAGTAAGTTCAAAGCCAGAGCCAGGCAGTAGTGGTGACACACATACCTTTGACCCAAGCACTGGAAAAGTTGAACCAGGAATTGAGATAGCTGGGCAGAGAAGGAAAAAAGTAAAGCAGGAGAAGGTAGAAGTCCTTCCCTTCACCTGGGCTCTGCTGAGGACTCGTGGAGATGTCCTAAGGAGTTGGCTAGGTGAAAACTGGCCATGGCTTGTTTCTCTGTCTTAGCTAGCTTTTTACAGCCTCTGCAGCCACCCTGGTGCACACATATGCACAGGAATAAAAATGAACAAAAGGCTATAACCAGCATGGGAAAAAAACAATATAAATTTGGTTTTCTCTTACCTATGTGCATCCTAGGTGACAGGTTTGGCTTGCATTTCTAGCTACAGCAAGTGATGGTCCCCAGAATCTGAGGGGGGTAAAGCTTCAATCAGACAGGAGGGCTGCTCCCCAGAATGTTGCCACAGCACTGTTATATGCCTCAAAGTTTTTCAAAAACTGGTATACAAAATATTCTCACTACAAGAAAACTATGTGAGGTGGCAGATTAGTAATTAACTTGATATATTTATTCCACAATTCCAGCCCATATAAAAACATCCAGGCTTGCATACAACACAAATGTATTGGATTATCCTCCAATTAAAAATACAATGTAGGGCCAGAGACATGACTCAGCAGATTAAAGGTCCTTGCTGCCACATCTAAGGATCCAGGTTTGATCTCCAGGACTCTCATGGTAGAGAGAGAGAACCAACTCCCATAAATTTTCATTTAAAATCACCAATCACACAAGGGACCTGTTTGGAGTGACCTTCTTCACCCTAATATCCATGACTAGGTAGAGCCACAGGATGCCATCCATCTTTTAATGTGAGTAGAGACACCCAAGGCTCACAGCAAAGCTGAATATGGCTGAGTCGGCCTCCTCCTTACAGTGCCTGCTGCAAGAGAGGGTTTTGCTCAGCTAAATACAAATGGTAACATTTTAAATTCACAGCTCAGTGGCTTGTTTGGCACCTGAAATGTCAGGGGCAATGATAATGAAAACAATGCTCACCATGCCTTCTCTTCAGCAGGAGCCTGCCTACGGATCCCGGGTCCTCCTGTGTCAGTAGATGTCTTCGATGCTTTGGAGCCAGGCACTGGCAAATGCAGGTCTCAAGCTGCTTGGAAAAGACAGGACACATGTTGAAGTCAGAGGCTTGAGGAAGTGGGATGGTTAATCTCATCAACAGCCCTAGGCTGTGATAACTTCTATCTCACATTTTTATATGGAAGCAGTCCAGGCCAGACCTTGCTGATGCCTCTCCTACACACTGAAAGCTAATGGACGAGTGGGTGGAAGGCTAAGAGAATCCCACATGTCTGAAAGACTGGATTGAGAGATGCTGGCATAGACTCCAGATCCTTCAAGACGATTTCATGTTCATTCAGAATCACCAAGACTCTCCTTCAAATACATTCAGCTCTCTCATCATGTTCCAGTCGCCACAAAGCACAGATGCATAAATGCCACAGCCTTATCCTGGTCTGGCACAGATATCTTCCTCCTCCTCTGGGCTTGCATTAAAAACATTTACATATCTTTATAAGCTGTGGAAACATTATTTCTCCTTAACTATTTTAGCTTTTTCATTAACACTTTAATTATTCCATGTTCTCTCATCCTCTGTTAGTCTATTTTGTACTGCTGTAACAGACACTTGGCACGATAAAGTTATAGAGAGATAAGTCTTATCTTTGCTCATGATTCTGAAGGTTTTGGTCCATGACTGATAGGTCACATAGCTTTGGGCCTCTGGTCAGGCACATAGTACAGCAAAGCTACTCAACTTATGACTGAAACTCAACATATAAAAACAGGGGAAAGTGCAGGAGACCCACAATCCACTTTAAGGGCCTGTGTCCAATGATCTTCAGTACTATTGATAGTACTGTGGAGGGTTCTTCAAAAACTACAACTGGACTTATGACCCCATCATACCACTCCTGAGCCTGTATCTGAAGGACTCTAAATCAGTTCGCCACAAAGATATCTAAACAACCATATTTCTTGTTGCCCTTATTGCACAAGAGCTCAGAAGTGGAACCAGCCTTTCATTAGCAGACCAATGAAGAAAATATGGTACATATACACAATCAAACTTTATCCCACCTAAAAACTGAAATCCTGATCTTTGTATAAGAAAAGGGATAGAATTTTAAATTATTACATTAGCCAAAATAAACCAGATTCTGAGAGATAGTTAACACATGTTTCTCTCATAACTGTCTATGTATGTGGGGAAGGTTGGGTCCTGGGGGGGGGGGGGAAGATCCCTAGAGGAAGAGAAAGGACCAGCAGGAGAACTGGAGGGTAGAGGTTAGAAAAACTATGAAGCTGGTGAAGCCAAAACTTCAAACAAAAACAAACCAGAAGAGTCAGGGAACACCATATAAATGCAGTGGAAAAATCTACCAAGATGACATTTCATTGTTACCATCTATGCCTCAAATACTAGGACATGCAATTTCATAAAAGAAATGCTCTTACCGCTTAAATTACATATTGACCCTCACACTGATAGTGGGAGACTTCAATAGCCCAACCTCATCAATAGACAGATCATCATAAAAACTACACAAAAACGCTGGAGCTAACTAGTGTTCTAAACCTAATAGATATTTATACAACATCTCACCCAAATTCAAAAATAATACACCTTCTTCTCGGGACCTTATTACCTTTCTCAAAAATTGGTGATATACTCAAATACAAAACAAGTCTCAATGGACATAAGAAAATTGAAATAACCCCCAGTATCTATCAGACCACCACAGATTAAAGCTGGATATCCTCAAGAACAGAAAGCCTGCAAACTCACTGAAACTAAACACCTGTCTACTGAATAAAAAATAGATCAAGGCAGAAATTAAAGTTTCTATAATTGAATGAAAATGAATATACAACATACAAAAACTTATGGGACAAACTGAAAGCTATTCTAAGAAGCACATTCATAGCACTAAATGCCTACATTTAAAAAAAAAAACTGAAGAGATCTCATATAAGCAACTTAATAGCATATCTAGAACAAAAAGAAGTAACCATACCCCAAAGGAGTAGATGGCAGAAATAAACTCAGGGCTGAAATCATAAAATACAAACACAATACAAAGATCTAATGAATCAAAGAGTTGGTCCTTTGAGAAAATAAACAAGTCAGACAAACCCTTATCTAAAATAACGAAAAAACACAGAAAGAATATCCTAATTAACAAAATGAGACATAACAGCAGAGGAAATATAAAGAATCATAAGGATATATTTTAAAAAGATATTCCACCAAATTGAAAAATATAAAAGAAATGGATAATTATCTTGTTAAGTACTACTTCCCAAAGTAAAATCAAGATCAGATAAGCAATTTTAACAGACCTATAACCTCTAGTACATAGAAGTCATTAAAATTCTTCCATCCAAAAAGCCAAGGGCCAGAGGGTTTTCACACAGAACTCTACTAGTCTTTCAAAGAAGAGAAGACACCAATACTCCTCAAACTATCCCACAAGAGAAGAAGAGATAGCCCCTTACCCCTCACCTCTTACTGCCTACAACAGATGAGAGAGCTGACCCTCCCCCTCACAAGCTTCAACACTCAGGAAAGTAGGTCCTGCCTTTCACCTAGGTAGCACAGCAGAACTGGCCTAGTGGTCAGAGGTGAGGGTGACCCAGCCCCAATGTTGTGAGCAAGGAGAGCTGACCCCATTACTAATCTGACATGTGACAGCATGGGCAGAGGAGAGATGCCCTCCTCTCCACCCCCACCCCCGCTCATCAATGCCTAAGGTAGGTGGAGAAGCTGGCCCTGGGGTCATAAGAGCGGGAGGGCTGTCCACTCTCCTCATCAGCTGCAGAACTTGGGAGAATGGCCCCTGGGCAACACAATAGGGCTGCCTTGATGGTGTAGGTATGGGAGAGCCCACCCTGAGGGCATGAAAGCAGGAGAACTATCTCAGCCCTTGGTCAAAGTTGCAATAGGTGAATTGGCAGGGTAATGCTTGAGAATTCACCCTGGTCATGAGGACAGGGTAGAATTAGCGGGGGAACCAACCCTGCAGCTCCCCTGGACCAGAACCAGGGTTATTCCTTGGCCCACCCCAGCATCCACCCTATCTGTGATCTGGTAGAGCACATGAAGTAACCTCATCTACAGAAGCAAAGCTGCAGGATCTCCATAACACAAGGAAACAACAGTAGTTATCCAAGGAAAGTCCCAGTGAGGGCCCAGTGATGATACTGTAGTAGAAATCAGATGCCTAGAGTCAGACCCATTGGTGACCCATCACCCTTCAAAACGAACACTTGAAAGTAAAGATATATAAACAAAGAGGTTTAATGCGTGACTCATTGTGTCACACTGTAGCTTCCATGGTGAGAATTTTAATTTTTCCCTTCTCTTAAATTTTGTTTTATTTTGTCAGGGGAATGTAGGGGCAGAAGGCAGATGCAAAGGGATGGGGAAATGGATGAGATCAAGATATATGATGTAAAAGACACACAGAATAAATAAAAAGTGGAAAAAATTATCCCACAAAATAGGAACAGAAGGAACATTGCTCAATTCATTTTACAAAACCAGTTACATTCATACCCAAACCACAACAAAGATTCAACCAAAAAAAGAGAAATTACAGACCAATTTCCCTTATGAACATTAATGTAAGAATACTCAATAATAAAACACTTTAAAACAGAATCCAAGAGCACATCCAAAAGATCCACCATGGTCAAGTAGGCTTCATCCCAGAGATGCGGAGATGACTTAATATATAAAAATCAATAAATGTAATTCACCATATAATCATAAAGAAAAAGAACCCACATGTTCATTAGATGCAGAGAAGACCTTTGACAAAAGTCCAACACCTCTTCAGACAAATGTCCTGGAGAGATTAAATTATACAAGGGACATAATTCAGCATAATAAAGACAGTTTAGGTCAAGCCCAGAGCCAGATCACTCTAAATAGGAAATCTAAACAATTCCACTAAAATCAGGAACAAGACAAGGTTGTCCACTCCTGCCATATCTAGTCAACACAGCACTCAGTCTTAGCTAGAGCAATCAGACCACTGAAGAAGATGAAGGGGATGCAAATGTGAAAGAAAAAAGTCAGAGTATTTTTAGTTGCAGATGATATGATAGTACTCCTGCCGCTGATAGGTACATCCAGCAAAAATAGCTGGATACAGGAGTAAATCACAAAAATTCTGTAGCCCTCTTTTCTGCAAATGGCAGACTGAGATTTCTTAAATCATGGGAAAAAACACCTTTCCCTATAGCCTCAAATAATACAAAATATCTTGAGGGTAATTAACCAAGTAAGTTAAAGACCTTGTATGATAAAACTTCAAGTCTTTAAGAAAGAAATGGAAGGTATCTGAAGATGGAAAGATTCCCACGTGCTTGTGTATCCGTAGGATTAATACAGTAAAAATGGTCATCCTACCAAACCAGTCTATGGATTCAATGCAAATATCCTCAGAATCCCAACATAATCCTTCACAGATCTTCAAAGGACAATTCTCAGCTTCATATGGAAAAACAAAACAAAATACAAGATAGCTAAAGCAATCCTAAATAGTAAAAGAAATCTAACAGGTATCACTATACCAGATTTCAAATTGTGCTACAAAGCTATAGTAATGAAACCAGCATGGTATTGACATAAAAACAGACACATTGATCAATGGGGTCTAATTGAAGGCCCACACATAAATCCACACACTTATGGACACCTGATCTTTGATAAAGAAACTAGAAATACACGCTGGAAAAAAGATAGCATCTTCAACAGATGCTGGTCAAACTGGATGTCTGAATCCAAAGAGATCCAAACTAATTAGCCCACACAAAACCCAACTTGAAACAGATCAAAGACTCAACATCACAGCAGCTACACTGAACCTGATAGAAGAGAGTGGGGAATATCCTTGAACTCACGAGCACAGGAGAAGATTTTCTGAACAGAAGACCATTAGTGAAAGCTGTAAGATCAGCAATTAATAAATGGGATCTCATGAAACTGAAAAGTTTCTGTAAGGCAAAGGACAGTGTCAGTTAGATAAAGCAGAAACTTCTAAAATGAGAAAGAAAATATTTTTACCAACTCCATATCTAATAGAAGTGATATCCAAAAAAACAAAGAATTCAAGAAAGTAGATATCAAATAAAACACAAATGGTTCAATTTAAAAATGGGATGCAAGTCTAAACAGAATTCTCATAGAGGAAACTCAAATGGTTGCAAAACACTTAAAAAAAATGTTCAATATAAGGAACTCTCACAGTTCCTGAATTTTTTTTGCCTTTGTATTGGCTCTGCTTGGAACTATTTACTTGGTCTGTTAAATTCCAATGTGTTGTTTGAAACTCACACAGAGAAGCCTTTTCATTTCATCTGTTTTGGAGTGTGTGTGTGTGTGTGTGTGTGTGTGTGTGTGTGTGTGTGTGTGTGTGTGTGTGTGTGTGTGTGATTTGGCTGAGAAACTGAAGACCTTGGTTATCAATAGACTCTTGGGTGTGGTGTGAACTAATGGCTTCCCCAGAGCCACATCAATACATGCTGAGAATTCACACCTGTTCATCCCTTCCTACCTATCTCCTGCTGTGCACCTGCAGGGGAGACAGGCTATAGGAATGACAGAGATGTCCTCTGTCACAGATGACAGCTTTTGCCTCACACTAGACTCCAAGCCTGAAGCCATAAACCCTCAGCTTCCTTCTCATGACTCTCAGCTTTGGTTTCCCAGCTCACTGTCCAAAGCACACTGGTTCTCTGCTGCATCCGCAGCAGTGGCCAGAGAGGCCTGTGTCCTAGAATGCATGTGTTTATACTGCCCAATCAGAAGGATGGAAATAAACTATCAAGAACTACAGGAAGAAAACCCAGCATGGGGTCAGGAAGTATGTTAGCTTTGTTCAGGAAAACGCAAAGAAATTACATGATAGCAGGAAAAGCAACTTGGGCTTTGTGGCCAAGAGGAAGGAAGTAGAATAAAAGGAAATCAAGAAGCCAACCCTAAAATTATTCTAGGACACATCTGTGAAGCAGCCACCTCACCAGCAATGTCAAATGCATCATCATTGCCATCTGTTTATTCCTACGGACTCAGTGCAGACTCCCGGTATGTTCCACTCGGCACAGTTGCAGGGGCTGGAGAGCACAGGGTAAGCTATTTCTCCCTGAGCCAATCTTAGAAATTTAAATACTCAGTCTAGCCAGCAATCCTAGGAAATTCGCCCCTAACTTCCTCCCTTAATGTAGGTTTATCACCAGCAGTGTGCTCCAGGACTTCAGCCACAGCAATCCATTTCTTTTCTCAGACTCAGCACACAAGCACAGCACTCCTGGATCTCCATACTCGTTTTTATGCTCATATACATTCTCTTCCCCGTAGATGACTGTACTATGCTTTTCCTGAGCCTGACACCATGGAAGTGAGAGGAAGACACAATCCCTGCTCCCTGCATGGGCATCCCTCACCCCTTTGTCCTTTCTCTCTTCCCCCAGAAGCAGCACAGGACTCAAATGGGTTGAACTGGGGATGACCCCACTCTATTCCTCACCTGGCACCAACACCAGTGGCCAGCACTACCTTTGCTTTTGAACTGGAGCCCACAAGTGCCATTAGACTCATCTCAGTCAAGCCAGCTGGAGTAAATCTTCCCTTAGGAGCTAGAGGGCATCCCACACTGGAGCATAAAGAAACTAAGAAAGAGGTCTAGCTTGATCTGAGGGGCAAGATGTCTCTCCTGGAAAGTAGCAGCCATTGGCCCTTGGAAAAGAGAGGGACTTGGTAGGAAAATCTAGGCAGAGAGGGATCCCTTAAGTTTTCAGGAGTGGGATCCTCAAAAAGAGACTTAGATGTCTTAGTCCTAGAGCCTCTGTTTTCCTAAACAGCATTTCCAGTCAGGACAGGGCTGGCCCATTAACCCTGGGATAGATGTTGATGGGCAAGAGAGACACTGTAGGGGTATTGTGTTGTTTCATGGTAAATAATTGTCCCACCCACTGGTTTAATAAAAAGCGCTGATGGGCCAAAGGGAGACAGGAAGTATAGGCGGGGCTACCAGACTAAAAAAAACTCTGAGAACAGGAAGTCCAGAGCAGAATGCCAGAGAGACTGCCAGAGAGAATGTCAGAGAGAAGCCGGAAGAAGCAGAGGACAACTATGCTGCTCTAAGAAAAGGTACCAAGCCTCATGGCTGAACAAGAGGTATGGGTTAGATGAAGGGTAGAGAGTTAGCAAGTTATATGCCTGGGCCTGAGGCTGATCAGCCAAAAACTATTGAAAGAATCTGTGTGTCTCTGTGGGACTGCGGGTCTGTGGGCTGCGGGTCTGCGGGTCCGTGAGTCCTAAATCTTGAGGCAAGGCCCGAAAGTCAGGGCCAGAAACCTCATACTACAAGACACCTTCCTTTGGATGATCCAGAAGAGTAGGTCACACTTTACTCAGCCCTAAGAAGTCTTTAGATATTTGAGCCCTGAAAGATTTTATCAGCAACATCAAAGAAGAACCACAGCCTCACTGGGTGCAGAAGAAGCTAAGTCCAGAGCTTGATGGGACAGCTAAGGAGCCAGTGGCTGCAGAAGGCTTGTCCTGTGACACATGGGGACTGCCCTTCCGAGATGGAAAATTGAGGCTAAGAGCCAGCAGCATTTCCACCAGGGAAGCTCAAAGCAACCTCATGAAGGAGAATAGGCAGTTTCTTACCCCAAAAGAACAAAGCTTGATAAATCATTGAGCTGTGTTGGCCTGAGCAGCCATCCATGAGGAAGGAGGATCCTGCCTGTACAAGTAACTCAGTCAGCAAAACATTTTAGACACTTGGAAAACAGAAAGGTCTCTGTCATAACCTACCTTTAGAAAATTATTACTATAGTTTACATGCTCTATAAATGTTTTGAGGTGCTACTTAAGGCCTAGCTGTTAGATGTTACTGTATATATTTAATTGTATTTAAATATTTTGTTTTTCATTTAGAGGAAAAATATCTTGTCTCTTTGTATATAGGACAAGAATATCAAAAATAAGGGCTCTATTAAAGTAACTATAATTTATCACAACTGAATATGTCTGGTAGGATATAAGAAAAGGCACACACTACTTCTGGGATGACAAAGATGTGTATCTACAGGTAACTGTTTCAACTGATTATGTTATTGCTGTCGGAGTTATGCAAATGTCAGAGAAAGCAATTTAGTTGGGCCCTGTATCCACTTATGTGACACCTGAGCAGATATCATGTAAGAAAACAATAGACAATACACCCCTTTTCTGACTCAGTTTCCTGAAAAATACAAGTGCCCTGCCATAAACATATAAAAATAAAAAAAAATAAAAATAAACAAACAACAAAAAAAAAAAACCCTTTGAAACACTGCCAGGTACCTGTATGACTTTAACAAATAATCATAATGCACTTAAAACGGGACAAGAAGTCTGGAGTCAGGGCTCCTCACACAGTGGTAGCCACAAAGATTTCCTGGTTCTGAGCTGAACCATCAGCCAGCTTCAAGAACTTTCAGAGAGAATCAGCTTTCTGGAGAAGTGTGCGGCCATCTGAGTTCATCTGAAGTGATACATAGAAAGAAAGCCAACAGTGATCACAAGTCAGGGAACACATCAGGCTCACTGTTTTTTTTCTCTTCTCTCTCGGAGAGCTCCCTCAGAACTGGCTGCTGAAGCCCATTCAACTCTTCCTCATGGATCACTGAAAACGGGTGACTGCGAATGTCTGCTGTAAAGCCACGTACTTATACACATGAATGGGGTTTGCACTTTAGTGAGTTATACTTGAAAACTTCACAAAGTGGTGGGCAGGGAAGAATCCAGGATTCAAACTATTTTCTGAACAGTCTACCAGAAGGGTGAATCTCAGGATGGCTTTTCTGTGTCTGACACCATAATGAGGGTGCCTAGGGTCAGGAAGGGGCCATGGGCCAGATGTGGGCTGAGGGTGTGTGACTGAGTAAAGAGCGTAAACCAGATAGAAGCTTGTACAGGAAATGGTGACAATCAGAATCCAATCCTCACCTGAATGACTGATGCCCGTGGAGGAAACTAAATGCAGAGGCTGATGCAAAGTGACACATGGGCTGGGAAACATTTATCTGCTTACAGAAGTGATTGTGGGCTCAGAGGTTAAGAGCACTGTCTGCTCTTCCAGAGGTCCTGAGTTCAATTCCCAGCAGCCACATGCTGGCTCACAACCCTCTGTAAAGAGAACTGATGCCCTCTTTTGGCTGTAGGCAAAAATGCAGACACCACTGTATAAATAATAAATAAAAAATTCTTTAAATAAAATAGTGATTGTACTGAATAACCTGCTGTAGGGGGATTATGTTGTTCCAGGGTAAATAATTGTCCCCACCTATGAGTTTAATAAAAAGCGCCGATTGGCCAAAGGCAGACAGGAAGTGTGGGTGGGGCTACCAGACTAGGAAGACTCTAGGGACAGGAAGAACAGAGCAGAATGCCAGAGAGAAGCCAGAAGAAACAGAAGACAACTATGCTGCTGTGAGAAAGTTACCAAGCCTCATGGCTGAACAGGATAAGAGTCATGGATTACTTTAAGGGTAAAGAGTTTGCAAGTTATATGACTGGGCCTTAGGCTGATCAGCCTAAAACTATTGTAAGCATCTGTATGTCTCTGCGGGTCTGTGGGTCTGCAGGTCTAAACCTTGAGTCTAGGCCCAAAAGTCCAGGCCAAAAACCTCCTACTACAACCTGCAATGCAACAGGGGGCATGGGGACATCTAGGCCTGGAGTGCAGCTGAGGGCCATGTCTCTGTCTATGGCCAGGATCTGTGTTGATATCTGTGGATCCTGAGACCACCGAAGAACATCCTCACAGAGGCAGACCTAATTGGCTTGTTGTGTGATATTTTGTTTGTACTTTAACAAATAAAGCTTTCCTAGAGATCAGAGGGCAGAGCTAGACACTAGTTAACCTAGAGGCCAGGCTGTGGTGGCTCATGCCTTCAATCCCAGCACTAGGGAGGTAGAGACAGGAATAAAGGTGGGTGGAGATCCTGTCTGAGATTCAGTCTGAGGTTTTGTAGAGACAGGACCACCACCATTTGGTCTCACATTTTGTAGAGGTAAAAACTGACTGTGGCTGCTCTGCTTCTCTCATCTTTCAGATTTAACCCTAGATATCAGACACTGGGGATTTATAGTTAAGACTAATTAGGACAAGCTTCAATGACCTCTACCACTACACTGACATCTCTCTGTTAGCTGGCGGGAAACTTCAACAGTGACTTGCTCTCAATTGGTCCTTATAGATTTATCTATAAGGATATCTATTTGCTGATAGAGCAAAGCCTTAAGGGGCATTTCATGAACAAAGTCAGAACTCCGTGGTTCTATAGCAGGCCTGGGGGCTCTAACCTCTTTAACATATTCATTCTTACAAATTGCTCCACTCCTAGGAACACCTTAAATGTTCACAACACTGAAAATAGTTGGAAAGAGCGTTTCCCCGCTACCTCATCCATCTGTTCCCATAGTTGCCATGGGACCGGTGGAGACATCTGTTAAAGGCTCATAAATGCTCATGGTTGGGCCTGAAGACCTCAAGCCAAGCAGCTATCAGACTCACCACTGCCAGTGAAGCTATTAACATGCACGGATGAACACATCTGCTCTGTGAGTTTCAGGGACACTAACTCTAGCTAATAAAGGGAGTCTAAAAGTCACCACTGTAAAAGAGAGACTTTGGATGTGTTCATGGTTTGATCTGACCTTTCATGATAAAAATTTTACTTGTGAATTGAGGCCCTTTTTTTTAACCTTCAGTATTAGCTGTGACTAAATTTCTTTAGTGCCACTATGAAAAATTACCTGCCTGATGTCTTCCAATTGATCCTACTTAGCCTTTCTTCTTCTCTCCTATGTTACCTTCCTCCCCTCCCCCTTTCCTCTCTACCATACCTTTTTTTTATTCCATAGGATGGTGAAGGGCTGGCCACAGGCCTCTGGTCATATACTATGGTGAGCTGAGAAAACAGAATTTGTTTAAAGTCACCCAGCTAGTGGATCTTGTGCTGAGTGAGTCCTGACTGTCTGGACAGTGGTAAGTCCTGCATCTGCTCTCTGAAGCAGGGCTCTGAGGCATGGGGCACAGTGAGGTAGATGAAGTGAATGGCACTGGGTGTACCCTGGAAGCAGAGCATCCTTCTGGTGTAGAAGAGGAAGTGGAATTATCTGGAGGACAGATGGTGATTGGTCAGAGAATAATTCAAAAAGTTCCTTGGTCTGACCTGCTGCCCTTCCTCAAGAGACTTCTTACCAGCTCAGAAACTCAACGTTTCCCCTAACATGTAGTAGGAGGTTTCTTTCCCAGACTTTCGGGCCTAGCCTCAAGGTTTAGGCCCGCAGATCCACAGACCTGCAGAGACACACAGATGTTTACAATAGTTTTAGGCTGATTGGCCTAAGGCCCAGGCATATAACTTGTTAACTCTTTACCCTTAAACTAACCCATGACTCTTATCCTGTTCAGCCATGCAGCTTGGTACGGTACCTTTTCTCAGAGCAGCATAGTTGTCCTCTGCTTTTTCTGACTTCTCTCTGGCATTCTCCTCTTTTCCTAGAGTCTTCTTAGTCTGGTAGCCCCACCCACACTTCCTGTCTGCTTTTGGCCAAAATTCATAGGTGGGGACAATTATTTACAATGGAACAATATAATCCCCCTATACTAACAAGCAGTAAAAGGTGGTTTGTTGAGTAACCATCACATGTCACAACTTTCCTTGTACATGCACCTCACTGAGCATCTTCTCGTATCTGTGGCATTCAAAAAACACCTTGAGTTGTAGCTATTAAGTTGAATCTACAAGTATGACATGGACACACACATACACATGCATACACACACCAGGCTTATATCATGATGAGCAAGTAAGGATCCATGTGTAATAGGCGGGTGCCCCTAGAGCACCCCAAGACACTCCAAGACACCCCAACACCATGGCTAATGACCACTGTTAACATTAAAGAAAAAGAGAGTTTAATGAATATGAATATGAATACCAGCACACACACATGTGTGGGCTCCAGGCACTGTATAGAAAAGCCTAGAGCCCCGAATATTTTCGGGGCAGAATTCTTATACCCCACTCTGGGTAGGGGAGGGGGTATGGGCGGGCTCAGCGCAATAACAGGGTGGGGCCAAAGGTCAGCTTAGGACAGAGTTTAGGAATGCAGTCAGGTAGGCAGGCAAATGTATTTCCTGTGAAACAATAGGACCACCTGAAGACATTCATTTCCTGGAGCAATGGTCATGATGGGCACATTCAGAAAGTTCCTGCCTCGTCAAACAGTTAACAGTTCTAATTGTAGGGCTTTCCTGGGTGGCCCCACCCAGGTTGCTACATCAGGAATGAGGAATGCAGTCCCAGCCAGGCAATGGGGGAAACAGCCATCTCAACCCTGGCTAGTTTCAGGGGCCTCAGGAAGGGGTCCAAGGGGAGAGAGTTACAGGATTTTTCTATTTCCACAGTTTCTTACAATTCGGTTGTCTCACTTTTGTATGATCAGTTATTTCTTCTAAGATTTAGTTTGATTTTTAAAGAAAGGACATTGCCTCAGTTATTCAGATGACCATCTTCAATGGCAGGAGGAGTCAGGTCCTCCTCTATCCTCAGAGTCTGAGATCCTGGGCTTCATTTAGCCAGGGTTGCTAAACACCAGTGTGCAGTGCCACCTACTGGCCCCTACCTTTTCTCAGAGGATATCAACCTACAACCAGATTCTGCACAGCATGAGCTGTCCTCAGCTTGGAGTAAAGCTGCCCTTCCATGACAATCATACTGTACGAGCACAGGGCAGCTCAGAAAATGCTGTTGAGAACTAGGGATGGGTTAATGCACACAGGCTCAGTCAAATCTCACAAGACTATGGAAAGATCCTGTTTTCAGTGGATATTTAAGCAGTTCAGTGGCAGGAATATTTCCTGGAACCTCCAGGGCAAGGTAAAAATTTGGACCAGCACCCTGGATATTTCTAACACCACCATAGGCCTCCCTGGTTGACCTCATTCAGGACTTACAGGTCCTGTTCTTCTCTGTAAGGCCTTTTCAGCCCCTTCTTCTAGATGAGGGTCCCAACCTCCCATGGTGGCCACCTTCTTCTGAAGGAATGGGCAGGGGTATGGTCACAAATGAACATCTGAACAATTGTCTGAGTATTTATTGAACCGGTTAAGTTCATTTCTTGGCAGGTGGTTCCAGGCTTAATACTCTCATCTCATCCCTGAAACAAACCAAGTAGCACGGGAAGGTAGGGCAGAGCTCCAGGAGGCAGGTCTAAAGTAGGAGACACAGTCACCTCATCCTCCTAGAGGCATCCTGGGAATGGCCCAGTAACCAGCAGAATGGAATAGTTCCTACCTGCTCTATCATATGAATACTCCGCTGGCGTGTCTGGAGTGTCTGAGGGCTAGGTCAAGGCCCTAGCTCCCCTCTAAGTACAACTCCATTCTTATGCTTGTTAGGGTTGGAGCAAGCGAGAGAGACAAACCAAGGCAGAGTCTTAGATCTTAGTCTTAGAAAGAAAAAAAAAAAAAAAAAACTTTATTCCACGGGCATGGGACACACTGTATCCAGAGAAACAATGGGCCCCGTGATGAGCGAAGAAGCTTTTATAGGGCAGGAAGTGAATCATGGGGGTAGGAGTTAAGGAATGTGGCTACCTGTCCCGGCAAACAAAGCTTTTTCTTTCGGAACAGATACTTAGTTAGATCTTATCATAAGGAGCAGAAACTCTTATCATGTGGTGGGAGCTCTTGTGCACCATCTGGGAAGTCCCTCTTTACATGCTGACCAGGCTTTCCTAGCGCAATAGATGGTTTGCAGAGAGCCCAGGCAGAAACCAACCTGCCCACATGGCTTGATTTAGAAAATGGTCTCAGTGACCCTCAGAGAGTTCATTAGAGAACTTTTGTCATCTTGGGGCTCAGTACTACACAGGGGAAGGAACCAGGCTGCCTCTGTGTAGATTAGGAGACCCACCAGCATGAGATCCAGAGGGTCTAACACTTCTCACAGAATGTCTCTCAGCCTGACAATTATTTGTCCAAGTGAGCTACAGCTGGCACAGCCATCATTGCCATAAAAACACCATAGAGTAGGCTGGTGGATAATGAGAGCCCTTTCTAGAAAGTCAGCCATGGTGATTAAGCAGAAATATATGCTAGATCCCCTTTTCCTTGATGATGGAGAAAATACTACACCATTTTCATATTAACTCAAAGAAATCTATTCTTTCCCATTTCTGGAAGTCATTTCAGGGCATGCCAGAAAGCTGTGTGTTTTTCTCAGCAGCTCACTCTCTGGAGATGCAATCTGGACCAGCTCAAGATGTGTTTGTGGGTAGCTGCCATACCAGAGGAAAAGAGTGGTTGCCCTACCCAGGCTGGATACCAGGGAGGGGCTGCTTCATAGAAGGGGGAAGCTAAGTCAGAGCCAATGGGGTATTCCACTTTGAATTCAGTTATATCTCAGAGAAGTGAGGGAGTCTGCAACCACTGGAGACGAAGGCCCTCCAAATTCCACCTGAGGCACACAAGGGGATTTCATGAGCAAGAGCCTTTGAAATCACTGTTCCTGCCTGTGAACTCCTCCAGGGATGTTCCTTCTGAAGACCACAGGAGGCTATCTTTGCTGTAACAAGACAGGAACTCACACAGGGCTTCCACACTGTTCCTTGGTGCCTTCAGCCATCATTTCCCCACAACAGCCTTTCTCTCTACCCACCTTGGAGTAAGGCACCTCCCTCCCACATGCGGTCTTACCTAGGCAACATGCTCAAGTCCATGAGCACATGAGTAGCTAATCACTAGGAAAATTATTGTGGAGGAAAAAATGTTCATTGAAGCAAGTTTCAAATACAGACCTTCTTTTTAAACAACCTTAGTCTTGTCTTATAGAACCATTAAGGGGGTGAGTGAGCCATTTAAATTTTTGAGCTTTGTTACTAAATTTTATGAGAAAAATTCTGAATTATGGAGTTCTAAAATAATTTGTTTGATTAACAGATGCTCTCTGATCATCTGGGACCCTGTGCTGCCCCACTGATACAGACATTTGGTACCTATAAGTGTCATAGGAGCACCTGGGGTGTGCTGTCCCTGTTATATATGCATTGGGGATCTGTAAGACAGTGACACCAAAGGAAGGGACTCAGAAAACTCTAAGTCACTCAGGGCAGTATATGACTCTGTGGTAGCTCCAAGAATATGCTCCAAACCCACAGTATGTCAGGAGAACAGCTATGATTCTGTTGTCTAAATTTCCTGAGCCACGTGGCTCAAGCTCTGCTCCTGTTGTCCTGGAGCCCATGGGTTCTGTAAGAGCACCTATAAGCAGAGGTCTACTATGATCCACTGCAGGCCCCAGTTGGATCCTCAAGAGTTCCTACTCATTCTTTTCTCTCAATATCCCAAAGTGCCACAAAAGAAAGCATGGCAGTAAGAACCTGGTTACAAACACACTAAAGAAACCCACCATCATCCTGGGCCTTCTCAAAGTGAAAGCACAAAGGGGCAGGAGCAGGGGGAAAGGACAGCTACAGAGATCCTGAGAGAGGCAGCATCCCTGTGCCCACACGGTTCTCCCTCCAACCTAAATAGATCTTTGGGAAAGTCCTTGAAATCTTCACGGTGACAGATATTCAGGTGTGTCTTCTGGTTAAGTGAGTTATATGCCATTATGATAGATGCCCTCTGTCTAAATGAGGATGTGACGTGACGTCATGGTAGGTACCTGCTCTGTTTAAGTGAGTATGGAATCATGATAGGTGTGCCTTCTAGTTAAGTATGTGATGTTATGTTATGGGCATGCCTTCTGGTTAATGAGTATGTAACATTACAATCGATATACACTTTGGTTGACTAAGAATACACAATACAACACATTTTCTGATCACTATGAGCTAAAGGGGAACCAATTTCATGGCAAGGCTATGTGATATAGACTAGCAACTTTTACACTCCCAGACTTCTCCCAAACATAAGCTCTCATGCTTTGGTTGAGCATAACATGTGCTAACACCAGGGTCAGCTCCCTCCATATACCCGGAAGGGGTCAGAGTTTCAGACAGATTGCAATGGTAAAGAAAAAAAATGAAGGTTGCAGGTAAATGGATAGAACTAAAAACGATTATATTGAGTAGATCAACCCAGACTCACAATGACAAACATAACTTTCTCATTCATGCTTCCTAGCTACACGTCTTCAGATGAGAGTATACAACCTGGAGTGACTGTAGAAACCAGGAAAGTAGAGGGAATAAAGGTGGTGGAGAGGAAATTGAGAGTGGACTAGCAGGTCCAAGTGATTTGCAGGGGAAACGGGAAATCGGGTGATTAACTAGGAAAGGGGCAGATTCATACAGCAAAAGGAAAGAGGATAAAACAACAGTAAAGATGTCTGAAAAAGTTATAAAGAATCACATGATTATATAAAATTACATACAATACACATATTACTATGAATTAGTAGTAGAAGTAGTTATCATTGTGGTCTACATCTGGGCTGGCAATGCTCCCCACAAAGAGCCACAGACTATGAACAAAAACCCCACTAAGCATGAGAAGCCCATGTCCCTTTAAGACAATCCTCAAATTCTCCAGGGTGACCGTTGCCATGCTTTCCTTCTGGAACTTCTCAAGATTTTTTCCATAGTTAATTCACCCCCCAAAAGAACCCCAAGAACACTTAAATTAGTTTTTTAAAAAAAGTGAGAGGGAGTAAGTTAAAACCAGCCCATGTGTCCTTAGAAAAACTATCTCTGGCCCAGAGCATAGCCAGCTGTTCAGAGTGTCTGTGATGATACTGTCTATTTCCACTATTCTGTTCTACTCCTGATAATTGTTGGAAAACAGTGAGTACGGCTGGAAGCTTCAGCAAAGAGTATGTCTCCTGCGTGAAAGACAGGCTTGTAGGTGAAACTTCAAGAAGACAAGGCTGTGACTCTGAGAGCTGCCTTTCTCCATCCAGGCTAGTCTGGGAGTTCTCATGACACAGAACAGCAAGCTCTGGAAAGGGACTGGGCTTCTCAGCTTCACACTCAGTAATTGCGCCTCTGGTTTCCTTGAGACACTATCCAGGTATTGTCTCCATGCTGAGGCTCCTACATCCTTTGGGCCCAACAATCCTTATCCTCAAAGAGAAACGTGACTGTCTCCGTCCATGTCTAAGTTGATATGGGTGTCAACTTGATGTGAGCACGTAAGAACATTCTTAACCATCATAAACATCCCCTTTCACGTTGTCCTCCACTGAGCCTTGGTATAAAGAAGAAAATTCCAGCACAGTGTTAGTGGTCGCTTATAAAGGCCACGCGTGCCCTGGCAGAATCCCAACATTATGGCATCAGGTCACTCAATACAGAAGAGCCCTTGCCCTGTAGAAACAGACACCTTCTTCAGTCCCTTATGGCACAGCATCAGATGCTCTGCTTACAAAGGGTTCCTTGCTTTCATCCAGCCACCTGCTCTATTCACTGTGTACCCAGGCATCTAGCATACATCAGGCATTCACTTAGGGTCTGTGAACAATTCAGGTCCTTTTTCCAGAGTTTACCAGCTCAAGTCCAAAGACTAAATTTTCAACTGGAGGAAAGGGGGATCTGGCATCTACAATGGAACCTGTAGACACCTGGTACTCCGTAGAACACTGACCTGAGCCATGAGCAAAGGATAAAAGGACCCCCCCCCCCAACACACACAAAGATATTCTTCTTAAATTTTCCCTCTATTTCTATTTTATATATTATACACATATGAAATATATATATATATATATATATATATATATATGGATGGATGTTTTGCCTGAATGAATGTCTGTGTACCATGTGAATGCCTGGTCAGAAAAGGAAGCCAAATTCCCTAGGACAAGAGTGACAGATGGCTGTGAGTCCTCATGTAGGTGTTGAGAATAGAATCTAAGACCTCTAGAAAAGCAGCCAGTGCTCTTAACCGCTGAGCCATCTGGCCGGCTCCCCGAAATGAATGCAACTGGAAATAATCGCATTAAATGAATTAAGTAAATCTCAAAATGACAAATATCACGTTTTCTCTCATTTGTGGGTTTTAGGCTTTATAAATGCATAACACATATACACAGATGGTGTAAAAATATAGGGGCTCAGAGAGAATTAATGGGAGTGGCTGATAAAGAAAAGGACCAGGAGAATATGCTCAAAGTACATTTTACACTTACATGGAAATAGCCTTATGTAATCTAGTATCATAAAAATTAAAGGAGCTCTTCGCAACTCAGCATCTAACATACCCTCACTTCTGCAATGCCTTCCCTCAAAGCAAGAGCTCAGAGTCATTCACAACCTCATTTATAGGAAGTCAGCCTCCAAGCATAACACACTAGTACATCAAAGAGAAACTCCCATGTTCATGCTTAGGGCCAAAAGTGGGCTCTAGAGACCTTCCTTCATACTGTGCTAAAGGCAAATTGTTATATGAATTGGATTTGTCACAAAAAAGATTCCCCTGACATATGAGAAGGGCAATCCTTACCCTTTGTTTTGCAGTAACTAGTCTGGGAGGCTATGCCCATCAAGGGACCTGCCTGCAACACTAAACAAGCTTGAGATACTATATGGAAGCCTCCAAGCTCATGAAAAGCAAATTGTAGCACAAGCCACATGTATCAAAGAGACCCTTATTTTCTTTTATCCATAACATGAAGAGAGGGGTAGAATGCCGTGGCCTCATCTCAGTGTTGTGTATGATGCTATCTAGCTTGCTTGTGTCTCATTTATCTGCAAATGAGGAGAGACAACTGTCTGAGTCCTTGTAGCACATTTCCAGCTCCAGACCCTGACCACAACCACCTCCTACTGTGTGCTGAGCATGTCTAAGTTGAATGTTTTCTAAGGACCCAGTGTGATCCCTAGAGTAGATGTGGATTTAGGCGCATAACAGCCAAAGACATAGCTGTGCTTAACCTGGCCCCCTTCAAATGCTTAGTTTGTGTGCTTAGCTGCTTCTCAAATTCTATTTCCTTCAGTCTGTCCCTTCCACTTACTTTGTTTCTTAAACAAGTTCTCCCAAGTCCTCTGAGTTCCCACTTAGAGGGATAGGATAGCCCCACCATTTCCCAAGGGAGCACTCATCAGCTTAGCTTCATCCAAATCCTTCAAATCAAGAAATCCATTTCTGGATTTCTGAGATGCAGTTCATTGGGACAGATAGAGAGACCAGTAAGTAACCCTATAAACCCAGCTCCTCTGTTAAGTGGGACCTGGCCTGCTGCCGCTGTCTAGTGAATCCAGATATTTCAAGCCATATATTCTTCTATTTGTGTTTAGAAGACTAGGCAGACAAGGAAGCTTTCTGTTGCAACATGCTTAGTTCTGCTAGGTTTTCCATAACTTTTAAGAGAATGTTGGCCTGCACATGAGAAGTTTCATACAGAGGAGGACTTCTGTGATTCCTCAACTCTCCAGACACAGGAAACATCACATTACTGCTCAGTTTTTAGTTCAGTTTTTCCTCCCAGGCCCGACTGCTGACACACAGCTGTAAAAGCTCTGGGTTTCTCCTACTGAGAATTCCAGGATCCTCTTCATCAGCGGCCAGCCCTCCAAGTCCTGCCTGTAATAGCAAAGCATGCTATTTCAGCACAAGAGTGCCACTGTCTTTCCAGGTAGGACCCTGGACATACTCTGCCATCTTGTGGAAGATCAAAGGCAGAGCAGGCTCCATTCCCAGTATCAGGTCTACCCTAAGATCTGTGTTCCTTGTTATATGGGATGGAAATGATTGAATGTGACAGCTGCCTCACATATGACTACAGCCAAGGTTTTTTCAGCTGAGAGTCATGTGTTGTTGGATCCCCTATACCTGTATGCTGACCTGTATCCTGAGAGCTAGAGATGATGCATTTTGGGATCTTGCTTCATGTCAAGATCTTTCTGTTGGAGCAGCAGGGGATGAAGTCAGAGAAAGGTCAGGATTTCTTGCATCCTGATGGGAACAACACCCAAGATGCTCCCTGGTCCCCCTTCTTAGAACCTTTCTTAGAACATCTACCACTTCTTTATCTCCTGGATCTTCACCCACACAACTTCTTTCAGAGCCCAAGCAGCACATAGGTGATCCTGAGCAAGACCAGGCCTTGCTCAACTGTGTCCCTTGCTATGGGAATATGCTTCTGTACTGTAAATAATGGTTTAATAAAATGCTGATTGGTCAAGGAGCTAGACAGGAAGTAGAGGTGGGGCAACCAGACATAGGAAAATTCTGGGAAATGAAAGAGCAGAGGAGAGACAACAGCAAGACACAGAGAAAGTGGGATGAGATGTTGCATTGAGCAAAGAGGTACCATGCCACGTGGCTAAACATAAACAGAAATATGGGTTAACTTAACGTACAAGAGGTAGCAAATAATAAGCCTGAGCCATAGACCAAGCAGTTTGTAATTAATATAAGCCTCTGTGTGATTATTTGGGACTGTGGATCCAGACCTCAGCCCCTGGCTCCACTGCTGTCCTTCCACTCCTGTGTCTGCTTCACAGAACAACTATGAAAGGAAACCACTAACTTTTCTGTCTCTTTTGAAAATGTCCTCCTTTCCTGTGCTCTCTGCCTCTCTCTTCCCTCTAGTTTAGGTAAAGGAAAGCAGATCAAATGCTCAGAGAGTATGGTCCATCATGCTCTAGGCCCCTTTCCACACAAAGCCTTTCCTAGGCCTATTTCACACTAAGAAAGACAACCTTCAATAATCTCCTGGGGATAGTCTACCACCCTCTATACATCTCTGTCCCAGCTCTGTTCTTTCCTTGCCAATCTCCACATCCTGGGGACTCCTTTAGCACTTGGGAGAGACCCAAGTAGCAAAGACATTGAGGAAACTGAGGCCCAGGGCATTTGCTTTTGACAAATGGCAGCCCAGACTGGAGAAAAATCACTCTATAAATAACTAATAAATGTTAGTCAACCTTTGTCTTAGGATTTCTATCACTGTGAAGAAACACCATGCCCAAAGCAACTTGGGTGAAAAGAGCTTATTCCTTTAATTTTCCACATCACAGGAAGTCACAACAGGAAGTCAGAACAGGAAAGGAGTCTGGAGCCAGAAGCTGATGCAGAGGCCATGGAGGGGTGCTGCTTACTGGCTTGCCCACCATAGCTTATTCATTCTGCTTTCTTATAGAACCCAAGACTATCATGGAAAATTCACTAGCCATATATCATATAAAGGATTAGTATTTATTGAGGCGTATATGAACACTCACAATACACACCGAACCTTAAGCTAATTCTTGGACATAGAAACTGTCCTACAAGGGACTGCTGATCTGCTCTCCGAGAACACTGGAACAACAGGCGACCTCTTAATGGGATCTGGTCATGCCCCATTCAGGCTCCTGGTACTCCAGAGACAAGCCTCCACGCTTTGCCAGCTAACACCTGAATCCCACTACACAGGAACACAAGCCCAGGAATGGCATCATCCCCAATAGGATGGGCCTTCCCCCACTGATCACGAATTAAGAGAAATGCTTACATTTTCTGTAGTAAATACCTGGCTTTCCTACAACCTAATTTAATGGAAGCATTTTCTTAACTGTGGTCCCCTCCTCCTTGATGACTCACTCTAGTTTGTTTGACATAAAAGTATCCAGCACAGCTTTTGAGCTATAAGAGCTGGGGTTTGGACCCTTCTATGAATGAATGTGCTAGCCTCACATTCCTTGTAATCCCATGGTTTTAAGTAAATAATGGAAAATGTTTCTATTCTGGAACTCTATCTAGCCCTTGCTCTGCACAGCTCTGGGTCTCCCTTGACTTCAGCAGGTCTCATGTTTTGTGGCTTTGGCAACTCCCACTAGAAGGAAGAGTCCCAGGGTGAACAGAAAGGTGCTAGTTGGTTCTGCTGTTCAATAATAGCAAATCTATAGCAAGAACCATGAAGCTGCCAGCCTGAAAGTTTCCATTCTTGATAGGTGTGCTATACACATCTTAAACCTGTGGCTAAGCATTCAGTTATGACCATGGGTGCTTTTTTCATATAAAAAATAAGGCACTATTGAGAACTCCATTCCAAATCTTCAAGTAAATACACACCTCACATAAGAGGCACATAATTTGAATCAACATGAAAACAGCTTTTCAAGTATCTTCATCTAACCAGAGAAAGGAAAGCATAGCTCCCAGGACCAAGTAGGAGTGTGGTGGGACAGCTCATCGCTCCACCCCATCCCCCAGAATCTCTACCATGTTGAGCTTCATGGGAAAGCTGTGTTTTGAGGGCCAGGCTGAGAGGACATCAAAACATGCAGGCAATAACCATATTGAAAACAACCACAGTGAGAAACACATTCCTCTAGGTAAATCAGTACAGTGTTCAAGGTTTGAAGCAGTACTCAGGCCAAGGCTGTTCCCTTCCATTGGACTTGCATTTTTGAATTTTTTTGTGTCTGTTTCAACTCTTTAAAAAGACTATTTCTTGGGGAAAAAAATCATCCTAGGCCTTGTGATTACAGAGACGCAGAACACGGTCAACCCTCCCTTCCTCGTCCCAGGCTCTGCTTAGTGGGCAGATAAAGTGCCTGGTGCTATTCTAGCTACCCCAGGAAACCAAGCATATAGTTTCTGCTGGAAAGTGAAGACAGGCTACTGACATCTGTGAGGGGCTTGTTTCTTCCTCCCTGCCTTCAGTGGGGCAGGGGTTCTGCTAAGTGCCTCACTTAACTTCACTAGTAAATTCTGGAATGATGCTAGGTTCTCCCAAATTATCTGAGATCCTCTTTAATGCTCACTCCCCACAATTGCCACCCAATTATTGTTCAGGAGTACCCACTTCATCTGTGGGACAGCTGTGACCACAGTGTCTCAGCCTTCTTTAGCTCCCCTCCCTGGAAAGTACCATAGCTGAGACTTTAGCCCTCTGGTCCCATATGGTTCACAGGGGCTTGGAAAGGAAAACAAAAACCTTTTGTTGGAAGGAGGCTTTGGGAGAGCAGGGGCCTTCCTGGCTCTGTGTTCTGGCTGCCCTGCCAGGCCTCCCTGAGCTGCCTGGCTACACACTTCCCACGCCTCATGGCCTCTGTGGCCACTGCCCTGGGAAGAAGAGTGTTGAGGTTACCCCAAGTCACTGAGTCATTCTCTAAAGATGCATTTTTTTGTCCTAGACAGCACTGCCTCTCACTGTATATAGGCACAGACAGACACACACACACACACACACACACACACAGAACTAATGAAGACTCTACATTTCTCTGTCCTTAGGCCATCAAGGCTGGGTCACTGTGCACATGGGGTTTCCCACAGGGATGTCCATTTCTACACAACAGGAGGTTCAACTCCAATTCTGGGGCTGAGCGAGATCCTATCTCCCAAGAGACAATTTGGTCTTTTCCCAAGCCTTAGAGGCTCTCTGGCTGGTCCCAGGATAAAAGAGACAGCCGTGTTTTCTCAGTACTTCTGAGTCCCTAGGAAATTCATTCTTTTACCAACCTAGCTGATATCAGGTCACTGAAGTCCCTGTTCTTTTGCACCCAGAGTCATTGGATATATTCACATGACCATCTTGACCACTTTGCTCATACCCTAAGATACAGGTGGGATAACTGAGGAAAGCAAAGTCTACCAATCTAGTCAAACACCTTTTGTGGAGAAGCAAGGAAGACTGTAAATTCACCGGGAGCTGGGTATCAGCAAGTGGGGGGAGGGGTAACAGCCACCACTTCAGTTGGTGGCTGAAGTGGTGAGGGTAGCTGGGACTGGAGGAAGGCTAGGATGATGAGCAGATGGGCAAAGAGGTAGCTGGGCAAAGTTGTCAGAACTCAGTTCTAAGTAGCACACTCTTCTCTTGCCTGGTGCAGACAGCAAACTTACGTTCATGGCTGGTATCCTCAGCTCCAGCTTTGTCCATTGTTAAGGTTGGTACTATGTCCCCAAATTCATAAGCTGGGATCTCAGACCCAGGACCCAAGAGTATAACTGTCTTTGGACATAGGAGTTTATAGAGCTGGATATGTTGAAATGATAAATCCAGGCCCTGGGAAACTGGAGTTCTAAGAGATCAGGACACAGACAAATACAGAAGGACAAGCAACCATGTAAGAACACAGGGAGAAGATGCCCTGCACAGGCCAGTGAGGGAACCTCAGGGGACCAGAAGCTGCCAACATCTTCAAAACATCTGTGTTGTTTGAGCTGCCTGTTGTGTTGCTTAGTTATGACAGTTTGTGTTGAGTTGCATAGAGCTGTGTGGGTCTCTCAAGTCTTTCTGTTTTGAAATTAATCCCTCTGTAAGATGTGACAATTGGGCCTATGGGAAGAATTTTTGGTTTGATAAAGTCACTAGGATAGAGCTGTCATTGAGTCACAATAGCTTTATAGGAAGAGAGAGCCCAGGACATACATATTTCCTTGTTCTCTTTTTCTCTTTTATACACTGCCCCCAAGCACATGATACTCTGTGGTTTCTCCTAACTGACAACAAGAAACCATCACCAGATGCAATCCTTCACTCTTAAGTCTCCAGGACCATGGACAAAATAAGACTTTTTTATATATATATAACTTACCCATCTGTGGTATTGTGTGATTGGAAAAGGAAATTAGATTATTGCTCAGCCCACGAGTATGAACACAAATGTCTTTTACAATGCTAATACGCTGTAAAGCCTGGGCAGAACCATACTCTGATAAGAAGTCTGGGAGAAGTCTGGACTATGAAGTTTTCCCTCCAGAACTCTCACTGGCTAGCTGATTCTCGCCGAAGTTGGAGGAAACTCCTTCCCACCACGCACATGCACCAATACCTACTCAGTCTCCAGTACCCAGAGAACAAAAGGGCCATTTCTGTGCCTCCAGACAGTACTGCAGAACTCAGTGCCCCTTTGTCTGACCTGTGCACAGAAGACACTGAGGCCAGAGCTGAATCTTGAGTGAGGAAAAGCACAATGTTAGACCAGAAAGGAGACGCTAACAAAGGTTTACTGAGACTCTGTACTCGGGACACACGGCTCAGGGCCAAAGGTTCAGAACAGAACTAACTCAGACTTTCTTCTGAAAGCATCCATTCAGCAAAAATACAGATTTGTGGCAGCTTTCCCTTTACTATCTGACACAAACTGGTTTTTCAATCTCAGAGGCAGCATCTCCAAACTTGTGTTTATCACAGACAATGGAGATCTGTGCCTCAGATCTTGACAGAGGTGAGAAGAGATTTGGGATAGGATTATGTATGGAAATTTGTCCACCAAAATAACTCCATCCTGTAACAGCCTCCATTTAAACTGTTCTAGCCTCTAGACTGCAGAAAACACACTATTCTGTGATAGCTAATCTTAACTTGACTATATCTGTAAACATCTAAAAATCCAAGTAGCTGGATACACTTGTGAGTTTTCCTTGATTGAATCATTAGAAGTATGAAGACCCGCCCTAAATCTGGGCAATATGTTATAATGACAGTCTATATTTAAAAAGGTATAAAAGGAAGCTTTTGCTTTTTACCTGCTTGCTGGCAAGTTCATCTACCTTGTTGCTGACATTCCTTCCATGTGGTGTTAGAACCTACTTCTTCAGGATTCCAATATATACTGAAGACCAGCTGAGACATTTAGCCTCACAGTCTAAACTATTGGATTCTTGAACTTTTGGAACTGCAATTACAGTCAGTTGTGAGCTGCTATGTAGGTACTGGGAATCAAACTCAGTACATCTGGAAGAGCAACCAATGCTCTTCACCTCTGAGCCATCTCTCCAGCCCCTTGGATTCTTGAGCTTTCTATTAGGAGTCAGCTGATGATGAGCTAGCCAAACACAGCTATAAACCACTCTAATAAATTCCTCTTTAATTCATACAGATTAAACCTATCAGTTCTGGTCCTCTAGAAAACCTTGACTGATATACCTTCCCAGGGCCAAACAGCAGAATCTCATAGAAAGACAAGGAATCTGGTTTTGTGTGCGCCTGGCTATCTGGCAGTTGCAAGGCCACCTTAGTTCTAGGTGGCTGCAAGGCTAGGTTTGCATCAGTTTTGCTACTATTGGGAACCATAATCTCAGGACATCCTATGTACAATAGTGGCCCTGTGCCTTAGATCCTCACAGAAGTAAAATGGTAGCTGAACAAGAGTTCTGTGGCTACATGGAGTGAATGCATTCATCCTGTCTTCTGGCACTTGGAAGTAATAATCACCTCATATACTACATTTATTACATCAAGCTGGATGGCTACATGTTGTTTTCTAGACTGTTAGTATCTTACCACTTAGGGAACAGATGGTTCATTCACAATAGATTTCTACAGAACTCCTAAATAGAAGACAAACCCAATCATCTGTATTTTGGCTCTTGTCTTGTCTTGCTGTTTGAAACAAACAAATAATGGCAGGAGCCTCTTCAACTGCCATGAGACCATGAGCAAGGGCCCACTGTTATGATGATGAACCAGCTACCATGTTGCTCTAAAACTCTGCTATGTATGTCCAGATTCTTGAATGGAAAAATGCATTCCTGTCTTAATACTCAGATGAAACAATCCACCCTTGTGAGGGAACTTGGCAACCAAATGAAGTAAACAAATCAATTAAAGCTAAAGATTTTAGCATAGAGGCAATGTTGTAAACTATTGAGACCAGGTGATACATTGGAAGGAGGGTGCTCTTCCTATGGTGTCCCGCGCCAACTTCTCGCCCGCAAGAAAAGGCACAACACACATAGGATCCTTCTGCAGCAAAGCTTTAATGAGTCTTGAGGGAGAGCATCAGCTTACAGAAAATGGAGACCTCGAGGTAGGAAAAGCCCAACCCTTATATAGACCAAAGACCTCCGCCTTGGACGTGTCACCTCTCTATAGGCTGCAGCTCATCACCCCACATGACGCCACGGGAGAGGTGGAGAGACCAGTCTCGGAAAATTACCAAAGGCATGCGCTGTGCCTTGTTTACTGACTCAGGTGGGTTGGCCAGCACCGGATATCGGCGCCATCTCGAGGGGCTGGGGCCAGCGGCTCCCAACATCTCCCCCTTTTTTCTTTTCTAAGCAATGAGGGAATCCTGTAAGAGGGTGGAGGCAGTGGTTATCCCCCAGAAAACATTGTGGACTTGCATGGGCATCATCTCTAATCCCTCGACGGATCGAGATGCCCCCAGCCTGTCCTCTGCCTTTTGCTGGGAAGGGAGTTGAGGCAGGCGCCCTTATGCAGGACAACATACCTCCCAGGACATAACCATGTCCTGTGCGATGCCCTTGGCTCAACACCCCCCTCAGGAAAGGGGCCGAACACTCCACCCAGTGCAATGGACAGGACTGTCCTAGGCGTGCAGGAGCTGTTCGAGCCAAAATATCCCTATTGCTTTAGCATAGTTAGCCACACATCTACCGAGGCTCCTGAGTCTAGAGCCATTAAGGCTTGAGCCAAAACTGCTTTGTCTCTCGGACTTTGGATTCTGAGCCTGCAAACCATCCAGAGAAGAATGACCAGTCCTCTGCAAAAGGCTAGGCCAAACGTACCCACCCCCACCCATTCCTTGAAGTAGGAGAAGGCTGAGGAAATCCACATGGAAAACCCTTCGGTCAGCGACAGGTCTAGCTGAGTGGAATTGACCTGGACGATCGCCACCCGCAGTTCACGAAGGGTCTGCTCAAATTCAGACAACCAATTCTGTAACAAAAATTGAGAAAGGCTTCTCGAAAGATTAGCTGCCTTTGTAAAATTTTCATATTGAATAGAGGTTATGCATAAGCCAGCAAGTTTTTGCTCACACCCCAACTGTGCCATTTGCCATAAAATATCTAATTGTTCTTGTATTAAATCAATACACTGATTAACCAGCATAAGGCCTCCTTGAATTTGGATATTGGCAGATGCCTGTTTATCTAATGCCATGGATACTGAGGCGGACAAATCATTAACCGCCTACGCAGTCTGCACTGTCCCTGAAAGTGTAAGAGCTGAGGCAGTCACCAAGGCCCCCACGGCAGCTGCGGCAACAATCCCTACAATAACAGCAGAGATTCCAAAATCTCTTTTTTGTCTAAATAGCTGCAAGCTACTGGGGGTCTCTACTGGTATGGGCACAAATCGTGGCATGCGGGCCATTACTGCAAAGAAATAAAGCTGAGCATCCCAGCATAAGGCATAAAAGCAATTATCAAATTTGCATCTCAATTCATCTATAATTCCTGAAGCATTGCTAACAATCTAAATAAATGGTGGCCATACACATACTGGGGCGGGACTAAAACTTTGTTGTTTAAATGCCTTATAGGCAACATCTTTACTCTGCCAGGAGCCAGAACCCTCTCTTAGACCTGAGCTCACATGGTCTTCTATTCTCTTGCTCCAATCATATTCCAATTGTCCCAGCTCAACTTGTCCTCCACCTATCATGGCCATGGGTATCAAATCTGTGCAACTTCCATTTACCCCACAAAGCAACCACTGATCAAACGGATTATCATTAACTTCCTTTTCATCAAACTTTCTAAAATCAGTGGCCAAATTGGGAGAAAATGAAAATACTTCAGGCGCAGCCCAACCTATACTCCTGGATTGGCAACCGGTCCATGGTAAAATTGAATCTTTATACGGCCTGCCTGAGCAAAAGAGGGCCAATTTTGGTTGCTGAGGGGGCGCTTTTCCTTTTTGCCTCAACACATTTGGCCGCCATCCATAAAAGACGGTGACATTGGCCACAAGTTTGGTTTTATCAAACTCTACTTCTTTTTGCCAGGCTGCCAAGAAATTTTTTAGTAATACACATGAACTATTTTCAACTAAAACATAAACTTCCCTTTAACCCCAAACTTCTATTTTCTTTAAAGCCTTCAAATTGTTCATCTTTTGGCAAAAATGCTAGGCCTAAATCCTTATCAGTGGTAAAAAATCGAGGGAAAACTTGTGCATTATACATCACCGGCATTGGCAGAGGGAAGGCGGACATTATCCCCCACTGCTGTTCTCCCCGGGTGTGATATGTTGGTATCACCCAACACATCAACTGGAGAAGGCAAGGGCTCTTGCTCTTGCAATATCTTCCTGGTGAGGTGCTCTGGGATCCAAACCGGATTTCCTTCATCCTGTGGAAAAACACAAACAGCTCCCCTGGATCTTATTAAAATAGGATCCGGGCCTTTCCATTTATTCTCCAAAATATCTTTCCATTTTACTAGCTCCTTTGGCCGTTGTGGTTCCGAGCAATGCCACTCAGCAGCATTTTGATAATTATCATCAATATTTAAAAAATTTATGGTAAGCAATTCCAGGGCAATGGACACTCTTGGTGTTGGGGGCAACCCCATTCCTCCTTTTTGTTTTAACAAATAGGATTTTAAGGTTCGATGTGCACGTTCAATAATGCCTTGTCCTTGAGGGTTGTATGGTAACCCGGTAAGATGTGTTACTTGCATTTGTGCACAAAATTGGGCAAATTTTTGGGAGATGTAAGCTGGCCCATTATCAGTCTTGAGGTAAGCTGGTTTACCCCAGGCGCTCCATGCCTCTAAGCAATGTTGAATAACAAGTATGGTCTTTTCTCCTGTAAGTGGTGTGGCATGAATAATACCTGAACATGTATCAATAGAAACATGTATAAATTGAAGCTTTCCAAAGGATAGAACATGTGTCACATCCATCTGCCATATTTGTAATGGTGAAATGCCTCTTGGGTTAATCCCAACAGTTTTGGCAGGGAGGAATTGACAGCAGTTTTGACATTGTGTCACAATTTCGCGAGCTTGTTGTCTAGTAAGTGAAAAACGCTTGCGTAAAGTCTCTGCTGTAACATGAAATTTTGTATGAAAATCTTTTGCAGCTTACAATGGGTCAGCAAGGGCAGCCACGAGCAGGCGTGTGGTTTGGTCAGCCAAATCATTTCCCCTGCTCATAGGGCCCGGGAGTCCCGAATGTGCCAGTATATGGATAATATAAAAAGGCTCATGGCGTTGCAGCAAACAATCTTGTATGGTGCAAAACAGGGCAGACACTGTACTGGAAGGATTAATAACACCGGCCGTTTCAAATAATTGAAGGGCATTTACCACATAATGGGAATCAGACACAATATTAAGCGGACAATCAAACCTTTGTAAAACTTCTAACACAATTAGACATTCAACAATCTGGGGTGATCTTTGACCAAAATCTTTAAAAAATGTCTGTGAATTTATAACATAAGCACCCTTCCATTTCCTGAGCCATCAGTATCATCAGTATGTTGATCTATTAAACCTGGGTGAACTACAAGTCCCTGCTTAGTGAGGGAGCCTCGCCCCAACAGCAACCCGACACATGCTTCGGGGATCGCCTCAGGCAGGCGGACAGGTATAGGCTGCACTCCCATTTGTGGTGTCAATAGGAAGTGGGAGGAGGCACGCAGGTCCAGTTGGGCTCCCCTGGAGGGCTCACATTCTTGCTTTCCCTGATAAACTTTGCCCCATACTTTTGCGGGCCCTGGGACATGGGGCCCATCATCCCATTTTTTGGCTCTGTAGTCTCTAATGGTGGTAGAATTCTCCCCTTAATATCTCGGACCGATCGGCATTGATCTGTCCTATGGTATCCTTTACCACATCAAGAACATAAAGAGGGGGTAGGCCTCTCAGGGGCACGGCATTCTTTTTTCAAATGGCCGGGCTTGCCACATTTAAAGCAAACTCTCTTGGCGGGGCCTGCTAGAGGGCGCCTCTGGGACTGCAAAATGGCTGCAGCCAGACTGGCATTTGTCAGGGGACCGCCAAGCTCTCAGCATACCCTCAACCAGTCTTGTAAATTTTCAAGTTCCCGTACAGGGTACAAGGTGGGGGGGACCAGGCTCTAGTTTCTGGTTCCCCAACTCCTCCTTATTCTTTACTTTACGGGGGGAGGGGGTCCTTTTTCCTTATTGAGTATTGTTACTTTACGACGCGCGCCTAACCTCACATCGCACTCGGCTTCTGACATGCTGTCCTGAACTTTTTCCATCACATCTCGCCCTTCAGCTATCAGATCTTTACAGGCTTTATCTTCTACAAAGTTCTTTAGGGTACGCTGTGCCATCTTAATATCACGCTGCTTAAGCAGGGAGTCTAGTGCTGTTACGATAGACTGGGAGGATCTCATGGACCGGTGGAAGCAAAAGGCAACCACGAAGAAAATCAACAGCACTGCCAAGATAAGCATCAAGGCCTCAAAAAATCCTTTCCAGGGTAGCAAAAGTCCCAAACCAAAGTCCAGTTCAGACATACCTCTCCGAGCAACCTACCTGCAGTTCTGAATCCACCTCATCTCCGAGGGGTCTCCAACGGTGCTAATGGTGTTCAGTTCCCGGGTTTCGGCACCAGTTGTCCTGCACCAACTTCCCGCCCGCAAGAAAAGGCACAACACACATAGGATCCTTCTGCAGCAAAGCTTTAATGAGTCTTGAGGGAGAGCATCAGCTTACAGAAAATGGAGACCTCGAGGTAGGAAAAGCCCAACCCTTATATAGATCAAAGACCTCTGCCTTGGACGTGTCACCTCTCTATAGGCTGCAGCTCATCACCCCACATGACGCCACGGGAGAGGCGGAGAGACCAGTCTCGGAAAATTACCAAAGGCATGTGCTGTGCCTTGTTTACTGACTCAGGTGGGTTGGCCAGCACCGGATATCAGCGCCATCTCGAGGGGCTGGGGCCAGTGGCTCCCAACACTATGGTCTGTGAGGTCTTCAAAGGAAGCAAAGGCATGATACTGGGGTCATGGATGTGACATGTATATTTTAACATGTAATATAAAGATCTCAGGAGCTCACCACAGTCTCTCTCAGTAGGGCAACAAGCCCAGAGTTGTGCATCTATTAAAGGAATGGCCTTCCCTTCCAGAACATAGGGCTGTGAGATGAGGTTTTGAGTAGAAGAACCACATGACATGTTGACTATGTAAAATAACTCATATTGTCCTCTAAGCACAGGAGTATCAAAGGACTTCAAGAGAGTCAGACAGTCTCGTTCTTAGTTCTCTTCACCAAAACTCCTGACATGCTGTGTAGCAAGGTGCACAGCTGCATCTCTGGGCTCCACCTCTCACCCTGAAGGTGGTAATCACCACAAATGACCCCAGGCATTTCCAGGATTTCCTAGAGATCAAGCTCCAGGTGAGAAATAATGTATCATTGCTAAGGAACAGTCAGTGAGGCACTGCAGTGGTCCAGGTGAGAAGCAGGCCCAGTTACATCAAAGTAGAAAATACCGTAAGTAGACCCATGTTATTTATTCTGAATAATAACCTTTCAGAACAGAATAATCTATGGACTGTGGAGGGTTGAGAGGAGCAAGGGAAACAGAAACTATGGTTATTAGTTTCTCTAGCACATACTCTCTGCATTCATAGGCTGCATTTGTGAAGGATACCTTTGTTCATGAAGAAATATGAAAGTGGTGCCATGGAGGGAACCCAGGACTCCTGGCACAGTGTGGAGGAAAGTTTCTGTGAAAGCTCCCAGAGTGACTCGGAGCAGAGCAGGATGACAACTCTGGAAGCCACAGAGCTGATGGTAGCAGAGGCTTCCTGTATAATAGGGAGCATAGCTTATTATCATGCCTAAGATCTGATGACTGAAGGACCAACAGATGGCTGAGATGGGAGATGTGGAAGGGGCAATGTGAGGAGAATGCAGACATCTGTCCTGGGTACAGTGAGCCAGGTAATGCGGTGGAGGTAGCAGCTGGGCCACTGTGGGTGGGAAGCTCAGAAGAGGCTGAGACTAGGCTGGGAAACACTTTAAAAAGTCTCTGCCCTGCTGCTGCCAGGCACAGTGATACATGCGTCTCTCAACAATTTGAGATAAGAAAATCCAACCCAGCAGCATAGGGGCCAGAGATCCAATCAAGAATGTCCATGCTTCCTATGCTGCCATTATGTCAGAATGGGCACATGACCATAGGATGGGCAGAAGTTAGTTTGTAGTGGTGCACACGATATGTGGCATCCTGCTCATGAGTGGAGAGTAGTGACTAGATGGGTCTCAGTTGTTCTGAGGCAGAAGTTCCTAGTGCCTTGTGGAAAGGGCACATCAACCGCAAACTTACCAGGGGAGGGGAAATACCTCCAGGTAAGAAGCAGAAGCGTATAGAGGAAATAGGCCTAAGCAATGCCCAGTGGTTCAGTTTAATTTAGGTACAAATTGCTCACACTGAGGTGCCATGACATACTAGGTGCTCTGAGAGAACAGTGAGATGTCTTTTTTCCCTCCTGTGTGAATTATACCCTTGATCGAACCCAGAACCCATGCTAGGCAAGAACACTACTACTGTGCTACACACACACTTCTAGCCCTTTTTTTCCTACCTTTTATTTTGATACAAGACCTTTATAAATTGCCTAGGATAACTTTAAACTTGTAATCTGTCTGCTTCATCCTTTCTTTAGGGGCTCAGAGTCAAAACCACTAGGCTCAGCTTTTATTCTTATTTAAAGAGAGTTATCACTGGTTGACGCATTTAGGACCTCTCAAACCTCACTGAACATGGGAATCGTGCCTGTTACACACACATCTGTAGCCCATGCCCAGAGTTTCTTTCCAGAGGTCAAAGTGACCTGAGCCCTACATCTCAGACAAGTGCTCAGGTAGTGTTGCTAGTCCTGGAACCAGCATTGAGAAGCTCTAGCCTAAACAGAGGCCTGTCTCAGTTACTAATAAACATTTCTATTGAGGACAATTAGCAGTATTTGAGGGCCAAACAATTGGGGGAAAAAAGTCCTTTTGAGCAGACTGGATTCACCCTAGATGTGCAGGGTGATGTCAGAGCATTTATGCTCCAGAATCAGGAAACATTATTCACATCAAGCCTCAAACTGTAACTGATTTAGTATGTTCCTTCTTTGCCACTCATGGAGAGGCAATATGACCTCATAAAAAGAGCTAGTGCTGCAAGAGGTAGGCTCAGACTTTTGTTTACCAGGATCTAAACACAGCACTGGGGAAACCAGTCAGAGATACAAGCACACTGTCCTTCCACCCACCTCCCTTCCTTCCAGTCCAACCACACATTCAAGTGTTCATCAAGAATCCTTAGACAATGCACAACAGAACAGCCCCACTCAGGGACCTTCATTACCAGTGCTGTACACCTATTAACCTCTTTACCTGCCTTGCTGCGGAGTTTGGTCATGAGACGGGGAACATCTACAAGCAGAGGTGACTATGGCACATGAAAAAGCATTTGTAAATACATTCTATACACCATTAGGGCTTACTGCTGACAGTTCCTGTGTTAGAACCTCAGTCTCCCCAGCAACTATGTTGAAAGGCAGAGTCTTTAAAAGAATCTGCATCAGTGATAAATCAAGGTCTTAGGAAGGAATATTTGTCAGACAGGGACGCTGTACTTCCTCTTGCTTTTTCATGATCTTTCTCTTGTACCCTCTGCTGAAATGACATTGGGGAAGGCCCTTCTCAGTCTTCAGAACTATGAATAAAAATAATAGGTCTTCGTAAATTTACTCAATCTCAGTCCCTCTGTTATAGCTGCACAAAACAAACCAAGACTCTATGTAAGCAAATGGGTAAAATAATTACCTACGTGGGTGTTCATATATCTAGCCAGAATTTCACAATGAGCATCCTCCATTGTAACAGGAAGTTTCTGGCCTGCCTAGTCCCATGGTTCAGACCTACTGCCGCTGTTTATCTGAACCAGCAATCCCAAAGTCCCAAAGAAACACACAGATGCTTATATTACTTTGATGCTGTTTGGCCTATGTCTCAGGCACGTTGCTAGCTAGCTCTTCCATCTTAATTTAACCCATGTCCACTAATCTGTCCTGCCACTTGGCCGGTGGCTTACCTGTGTTCCTTACATGTTGAATCTTGGGTGGCTGGATCATGTCTCATTGGACAGCACCCTTATTCTCCTACCTATACTCTGATTCCTCTGCCTACTTCTATGGTGCCTGTCATGGCCAAAACAGTCCTATATTCACAGCATACAGAAAGACATTCCCACATCACTCCATGGTGCACAAACACATCTCTTCCCATCCCTCCGAGGTGGGTCTGTGTTGACCACCTCACAGAGACTGTTTTTATCAGACTGGGGAGCATGAGGAATCCTGAAGTACTTGACCTTGGAACTGGGTTCTGCATGAAGACCAAAGTATTGCTACATCTTTGTAATAAGCACTGATAAGTGTTTTTCCTCTTATATGACAGAACGGTTTGGATACTTGATTAGCATCTGTCAGCCTCCCTGTTTGCCCATTTTTCCATCGCAGTTCCCATGGAATGAAAATCAAGTTTCCTGTGATGTGAAGTCTGATCAGGAGCAATTGATATCCTTCTAAAGCTCTCAAGTGTGGGGCTTTGAAAGTAATTGCAGGGTTGGAAGCAGCAAAAGCAGCTTCAGCCCCACCATTTCCAGCAGCCTAGGGAGCTGTTTATCACACAGCCACTCCTTAGTAGTTGAGGTAGATGAGGTGGAGGCATGCCAGGAAGAAATGGACAAGTGAGTCATGGGCCTGAGTATGGCATCCTCAGAAACTTCCTGTTCATGTTAACATCACAGCCCACTCAGATTATAAAGAAAGACCACAGGAATGCAATTGGAACCTAGGCCTGAGCATAGGAGCAGTGCAAGGGATGTCTCAGACTGCTGCTCAGAGAGTAAGGGTAGCAATTTATACAGTTCATAGTGTATGTGCACTGGCATGGTGAGCGAGGGACTTCTCCCAAAGCAGACTGAAGAATACTGTGATGAAGTCCAGAGCAACTGTGCATGGAGTTTTGTGAAGTGGCTCCAAGTGGGGTCATATAAGGGTCTTTTGGTCTGTCACAGAAAAAAAATGAATCTTCTCAAGACAAAGCCAGGCAGGGATAGTGACCATGATAGTTTCCTTCCTTCCCCTAACTTCAAGGAACTTTGTTGGAAGGTTCTGTGGCTGGCCTGAAGTCTACTCTGGGTGTAGGTAACTGGATCAGTTGGCCCTCTGGAAGCTAGAAATGCTGAAAGCAGCCAACTGACAGTTTGAAGAACCACTAAGCAGTGGCTTGACAGCTGCCCAGTTATCTGGAAATGGTGGGGCTGAAGCTACTTTTGCTCCTCCAACCGGAGTGGTTCTGTAGTTCCAGTCAAGGTCTCACTGACTTGGGAACTTTGGAAGGACAGTAATCCTGGCTCTTGACCAGCATTCTCCTCTGAGAGTTGAGTTTTCACTCCCTAGGAGCTACCGTGGGGGAAGGGTACTCAGGGAGTCTGACAGCTGCTGATCAAGGAGCCACTCTGTCGCATACAAGGAAAAATACTCAGGGGTGTTTATAAGGACTTCTTATTGTTTTCATTTCCTAATAATGTCTGACCTCTAACCAGGTGCATTGGGAGGGTTGAGTTCCCCTGAACTGCCTGAGGGGTCTTGATGTGAGATGCTTTGCTCTGTCATATGCTCCCACCATTTGGTGTTGCCTTACTAGCAGTTAAACTAATCCGAACCTCAAAAACTGTGAGCCAAAATAAACTTGTGTCTTTTTAAGCTGAGTCCCTCAGGCATTTGCTGTAATGACAGAAAACTGGCTGACTCACTTGGCTTCCGCCTTCTTCTGACACCGGTCTCTTCCTAAGCTGCTCTTAATACATACACAGTTCTTGGGAGAGTTTTTATGAAGTCAAACAAAACAAAATAAAAAACAAACAAAAACTGCCATCAAAAACAAAACCATTATCTTATGGCTTATTTGGTAAATCATTTGCTATGCAAGCATGAGGACCTGAGTTAGATCCCCGGATTCCACATTTAAAAAGAAAAAAACAAAAAACAAAAAAACTGAGCCTGGTGGCACAAGTTTGTAATTCAAGCATTGAAGTGGTGGGGGGCAGAGGCAGGCATTATCAGCATTGCTAACTTGCTGGGTTATGAACCTACCCTATTTGGCAAGTTTCACATAAAAAATGAGAGACCTTGTCTCAAAAAAACAAGGTGGTGGGTGCCTAAGGGAATGACCCCCAATATGCCAGTACACACACACACATACCCCTACACCTCACATATCTCTTACATGTGTGCCCGTGTACACAGGAACACACACATGCACAAAATATGAGGGTATGAGGTAGAGTCAGTCATCTGCTACACTGATGAACAAGACAGAGAAATGGCAAAGTGTGTATATGATAACATAATAGTGATGAAGTGATGATTTACAGGCACTGTGCTAAATGTCTATCCTGAAAATAGCCCTCAGCCTAGGGCTCATTTTCATTATTTGAAAAGTAACACCACAGTTCAGAGATGTTGCTCAGTATATAAATGTCACACAACAGCAAGAGGCAAGTGTGGCATCCACAACATTGGAAACCACGTGGCTGTGCAGCCTCAAGTGCCCTCCTCTTCTCGCCAGCCCCAGAGTCTCTGGTGGGTTTGTCTTTCCAAGTTTCCTCACAATGAGCTCACTTCCATCTCAAGGTTCTTCCTGAGGGTAATACTGTTGTTGATACAAAAAATGTAAACAAAAGATTATTTTCAAAATTAGAACCAGATCTTAAGGAAGAGAGTGAACATCTCACAGCAAACTCTAGTAGAATCTAACTACACTTTAGTACAGCTGTTCTCTCTAGCTGCTGTGCTAGAGGATCCAGGGTTCTCTGCAGAGATCATGACCTGGGCTAGTGGCCAGGCTGCATAGAAACCAGGTGCCCTAGATTTAGTGCAAAGACTTCTTACACCTGGCACACATTGGGAAACTTTCACGAGCCTGGCTACACGTGCCTGGGGTCCACTAAATAATTAACCCAATTCAAGGTGCAGAACTTGGCCAGAGACAGAACTTGGTAGCCTCTATGGTTCCTGTACCTGCTGGCACTGTACTGAATATGATCCTATTCCTTTATTCATCCATCCATCCATCCATCCATCCATCCATCCATCCATCCATCCATTCACTCTTCAGAGGAAAGATTAAAGTTTGAGGCCAGCCTGGGCTACATAATAGTTCCAAGCCACCCTAGACTTTAAGCATGAAACATTATCTTAAAACTCAAACTATGAAAAATATGATTTCATTAATGAAGATGTCGGCTCATTCTCTTTATCAACTTCCACAGGAACCCTCCTTTCAAAGGTCCAAAAAACTCTCACTACACACTAGTGACTGAGCTACCAAAAGTTCAAGTGGGAAAAAAAATGTGTCATTTACCTGTCATAGCTTTTGAATAGGAGGCCAATTGGACAATTCAAAGTCCCCCCAGGACTGCACTAGTGAAGCTCTCTGGGGAGAGCTCTGGGGTTATCATGTACCAGTGTCAAGTTCAATTATTTCAACCACAAGAAATCCATGCTACCATGATGTCACTAGTCAGCATCCTAGAAATGTACAGGGGACCCTCTTGAGCAGAAGTCCAGCTTAGTATCAAAGCCATTAGCAATAAAATATGGATAGGATCCAGCTGGCGTAGGAGATGAGGAATTTGGGGAAGTGCTACTTGAGACTGTAGCCCACAAAGCTAATCTATACCTAACATGGAAGCTGAGCAGAGTTCTATGTCCTCTCCAAGCTAAATGGACCTGGGCACAGGCTCTAGGAGTCCTTTTGGGGAAGCTGTTCTAATTGACAATAGGCAGAAAGCACTAAGCAAGATTTATAGCAGGTACTTGGAATACCGTGGATTTTAACCCTTAGCACTCACCTATGCCCGTCTTCTCAGATATAATCAGATACCTGAATAAGGTGGGATTTTTAGGATCCACAGATGATTTCTAAGCACAGTAAATCTTGAGAATCTCTGAATTCAAATGCCCACCTGAGTTTGTTAGAAGCACAATGATCAGGAGCTGATTCGATGTCATCTCCAGGAGAAATAAGGGAGCTTTCATCCCAAAGATGTAGGCTGAGTTTTTCCTGTCCTAGCAGCCACTAGATTAGGCTTGTTTCCAGCCAGCTCTTACAGTTTAAATTAGCCCATTTTGATGAGTCTGTGAGGTGCCCTGAGGCTTATCTCAACAACAAACTTCTCACATTGCTTCTTTCTTCTGTGGCTTGTGACTCCTTAGACTCTGCCCTTCTTCTTCCCAGCATTCTCTCTGCCCTAAAAATCCTGCCTAGCTATCAATCAACCAGTTTTTTTTTTTTAATTAACAATGAGAGCAACACATTTTTACAATGTACAAATGGATTATTTCACAGCACAAGGTCTATCATAACTCTGAAAGGTATTACTCAAGAGTCTGTACACTTACACATCTTCCTAGAGAGTGGGAACAGCAACCATTTCCCTTACCTGCCTTTTCCCTTGGAGATGCTATTCCATTCCATGGTACTCTTCAGCTGTCAGATGCCAGCTCATAGTTTAACATCCTTCACAAAAACACACATGCACACACGCATACACACACGCACTAGTGTCTTCTGACCACTCTCAGAAAACAACTCTCTGGTTAATGGCCCAGCTCAATCTCAGCTGAATCCCTTTTCAGGAGATGAGAACTCAACACATTCTCCCCGAGCCCTGAGGAAGAATTACAAATGTACCTGCTCAGCTCCCATCCGAACACTTGTCTTCTTTCTCCTCCACGGAATGACACACTAACCCCTGCCAAACGCCAGTGTGCCCTTGAAGGCTATGCAGAATGAATAGCTGTTGCATGTGGTACTCTATAAGTAGCAAATAGGCCATTGAAATTGCCAGTGTTTGGCAGCTTCTATTTTCTTCCTTACCTTTTATTTATTTATTTATTTTTGGACTATTCTATTAATGACAACAGGTGAGGGGTGTTAAAATCCCCTGCTTTGTGAAAAGCTCTACTTTTATATTTAACTCTTTTCATTTCTGTGCTAGAAGGTGAAAAATGATAATTTCCTGACAAACTATTCATTATTATGGAATGTCTCATTTTTGTCCCTGGCCATAGTATTGCTGCTAAATCTATTTTATCTGGCACTAGAACAGAAACTCCCGTTATCTATATTCACTGTTGATCATATCCTTCGTTAGTATCCTACCCATGTGGACCTTTAAAATGTGGGTTTGGGAAAACAGCATATAGTTGAAGCTTCTTCCTTGTTTATTAACCCAATCTTATTTTAATTGGCGAATTTAAACCATTAACATATAATATCACCAACTTAGTTGGGTTGTAAAAAACCATTTTATTAATTCTTGTTCCTCTTTTCCCACTGTCTCTTAGACTTTAAAACTATTATTAGCATTTCATTTCAAGTTGTTTTAGCAATTTCTATACCGGGTGGGGTTATTTTTCAATAGCTACTCCCAATGCTCATAACAGAATTTGCAACATTTCCTGGTTTGCTTTGAAACAATAGAGTTCTATTCTGGATATACAAAGAAGCCTTGCCACTGGACACCATGGGTATGGATTTGCTTCCCACACTCAACACAAATATCAGTCCCCAGGAGGAGAAAGTGGTGTTTGTTACTTGCCCATGTACTTATCAATTCTGTTTTGCTTTATACAACCCTGAAGGTCAGGGTCTCCACCAGCATGCTCTTTATGTCTTCAAAAACTATCACCAACACTGTAGTTGTGCCCACTCTGCTGGTGACAAGGTCACTATGCTCTCCTTTTGACTTTGTCATCATCCCTGGTGGATATTTTTGCTGAGTTCTTGGTTGTGTTCTTTCCTCATTATTTTAAACTGTGCTGTCTTCTGGGAGAGTTCTAGGGAAATATCCAATCATTTAAATATCTAATATGTTTTTCTCTAGCTTAGTTTCAGAACTACAGTTTAAAGGATGACTTCAGTGCAAAGTATTTTGATAATCACGGGGACTTTCACATTTCATATTTTCAATCTAGCTGTCCCTATCCTGTGAGAGGCAAGGGCTTCTTCCATCTTTCACAGCATCCCTGCTTCACAGCTGAGGGCAATGAAAGCCAAGGAGTCTAGGGCCGTGTTGAGCTCTGGCTTAAAAACTGCCTAGCGTAGATCAAAATCACATGTTATGCTGTTAAAAGAGAAAACAAGGAGAAGAGCAGTGACTCACTCCAATAGCTACTCTGGCTGAACAAGACCTACACAAGGGAGCAGACGGTGAACCCCCACCCCCACCCCTGAGATCCCTGGAAAAGCCAAAGTAAAGACTGAAGGAGGCTGCGTTTAAAAAGCAAACATGGCTGCAGATATGTCAACAAAGCTGGCCTATGGATAGCAGTCTTGGGTCTGTAACAAAGGGAACCTTCTGCAAATACACAGACTGCTCCTTTCTAGGTCAGAAAGACTGAATTTAAGATTGAGACCCTCATACCCAGGCAAGTTGCATACTCTTCACCCAACAACTCATTCCAAATGAAAATTGCCCAAAGATATTTTGACTGTGTATATCGAATGATTATGCTTTTAAAAAGTGTTTGTCCTCAGTATATTTTTTCTTTCATTTTTGAGATTATCAGATACTTACACATTTCTCCTTTTTTCCTCCTCTAAACCCTCTCATAAATCCCTCCTTACTACTGTCCTCCAAATACATGGCCTCTTTTTCATTATTGATTATATATACACACACACACACATATTCTTAACTACAATCTGTCAGCCTGTATAATGTTATTTTTATATTTTTTTTCAGGGCTGACCATTTAGATATTGGATAACCAGTTGGAGTGCTCTTCCCTAAAGAAGACAAATTTCTCAAACTCTAAGCCTTCCTTAGTTTCCTGTAGCTTTTTAAGGTTGAAGACTCCTGTTCTTTCCTTCATTTAGTGTATTTTTAAATGTAAAATTTATGCCCATCTTGTAACATAGATCTTTGATAATAAATTCATTGACCTCAGACAATTTCAATAAAAGAAAACATTTTCTGAAACTTAAGAAGTATGAAAATATTCTTAAATTACTGTTGAGGGAATGGTAAACAAAATAAAGCAAAAGCCTTGTATGTCCCAATTAGGGGTGACATTAGTGGAATGGAATTTGAACTTTGACACAATGTGCCAAGGATTTCAGCCAAAGATTTTACCATGCCTTTCAGCTGTAATTAGTGTGGCCCTGCTGAGAACTAAGAAAAAGAAACAGGGGGGGAGGGAGAGAGAAACAAGGAAAGAGGAAGTGTAAGACAGACATCAATTTTAGGGATTAACTCATGAAAAATCCTACCATGGGCTCCCTTGTTCCCCTGGGATTAGTTTAGGGGTCCTCTGAAGAGCACACCTTTAACTTCCCAAGAAACTTCACGGTCTTTCATAAAGGATGCTCGCTCTGCCTTCCCACCAGCACGAATCTCTTTCCTCTACAACTACGGTGTCAATAGTCTTCCTTCTGGCCATCAACTCAATTTCCCTCTCCACTGGTTAATACAGTTAAAAATCTGTTGACATGATTATTGCCTTCCTTCCTTACAGCTCCCAAAGGAGCTGTAAATCTGAACAGAAGATGGCTAATGTACATTTTAAAATGTAAATAAACACTCTGAGACCCTCTCACCATATTCAAGAGAAGTCGACAAGAAATCAAGTTACAAGTGTTGGGAAGGATGTATGGAAAGAATATTTACTGATGCTTGGAGAACAAACTGGCGCAGCAGCTATGACATTCAGTGTGGAGAATAAAAAGAAAAAGCAACCAAACTATAAACGAACTACTTACGACCTTCCTTTCTTAAACCTTCTTTGAGAAAGTGTCTGTTAAAATAGCTTGCCAGCTTTAGATGGTTTCCTACTGTTAAGTTTTAGGAGATCTCATTCTAGTTAGTCTCCCATTAAATGTGATTTACAGACACTTTTCATCCATTTTATCCATGTCAGCCTGTCTTTCATTATATACTTTAAAAAGCAATTTTACTTTTTTTTTTTTTTTCTGAGACAGGTTCTCTCTAGCTGTCCCGAAGTTCACTATGTAGACCAGGCTGGTCTTGAATTCACAGAGCCTTCTCTTGCACCCCAGTACCCAAGTGCTGGGATTATACTACCATACCTGATCCAGAAGTTTCTTAAACCCTGTTTTTACCTAAAGCATTCCTACGTATAGATCTGTGGTGAGGAGACATATCTACGAATCCCCTGAGGGTTTAAGTGCCCTAGAATTCAGCTGCACTCCTGGTCACTGCTCTCCAAGGTCCTGTGAGAAGCCTTTGGGCGTGCTTCTTCTATTGGGTCCAGGCACATAATCCCAGCCCTGTCTGTTTGCTTGTTCTTGTCAGATGGATGGCAAGGCTGCTGTCTCAGTACGAAGATTTAATATACTCCTAGGAAGCTGGACTTCCATTTTGTGGACCCCAACTGGGTTCTAAATCTTCCACTGTGTGACACCATACCACACTGCTGCTCAACTCAGAAACTAAGACAATGCCATGTCACAGGTGACAAGTCTCTGGGAGAAGAGTTCTGCAAAGGCTTCACATGCTGTGTTCTTAGGTCCCCGACAAAGTCTCCAGGTTCAGGGAAGGCTATGGCCAGCTACCTGTTTCTCCTTCCCTGCCCCTTTCCAAAAACAGAAGTTATAGGACTGGCCACTCCCTAGGTGCATTTTGTACAGGACCAGAAGTGAATCCACAAGTCAAGATAAGTGAGAAAGCATTTTTGTGGCGGGAGGGGGGACACCTCAGAAGGCTGTATGAGCCTTCAAAATACCCTGTCTCTCACCAACTAGGGTATCTGTTTTCTCACCTGCTCTTGGTGCCTTCTCAGGACTCCCTGATGCTCTGTGCTCCATCTGAACGCACAGATACCTGCCTCTGCTGAAGCACTCTAAGCTCCCCGTGCCAGAGAACATTAACAGCTCTGTTCCATGGCATGATGTCAGCTTGTTATCAATGTGGCCATAACAACCATAAACTGAAGATTGTACCAATGAAAAGCAGCAGGGTGAGAGATGGAAGTTATCTATAGACCTTTGAGGATGTGTACACCAAAAAGATAAATTTACAGTAATAATGGGAAGACATGTTCTTAAAGTTTTCCGGTAATTAACAGGAAGAATTTGGGACCACAAAGAGAAGCATCCCTAAGGTAGCCTAGATGATTCCATAACAGCACTGACAGTTCTGAAGGTAGAAACAGCCAGAGCAGCAACACCCAGCTTCCAAGCACACTTAGAGCCTGAAGGCCACAGGTCTGCAAGATGCATACAGCTGCCAGTCACTGTCATGATGCTGTGATTTTCCAGCAAATAAACATGAGGCATGTGAAGGACTTGCAATGGCTGGTTCATCACGGGTCCTTACAGCAGCTGGAGGAGCTGCTTACTACTCCAAAGGCTTAGTTGTCCAGCTCATGTCCATTACCACGCCTGTTCTTCCTCATACAGGACTTTTCTCCATCCTCCTTTCTTCCTGGGCTTCACCAGACACTGCCATGCCATCTTAACAGCTCTTCTTGCCGAGCTCCTCACCTGTCCCCCATCTGAGTTAAGAAGGTGAAAAACAAGGAGAGCCCTCCAGCTGTGTGATTGGACAGTAGCTCCTACTCTGTCATGAGGCTGCCACTGTGGGCAACATCACAGTACTTCCCTGTTGCAAGCCTTCTGAGGTTTCCACCAGGGTCCCAGAGCAGTCAGTTCTTTAGAGAATCCTCACTTTGCCAACCTGCTGCTCCCTTGTATGGAACCTGTATTGCTACCACAGCCTTCCCCTCTGCTCTTTAACTAGTAAGTTCTTCGACCTCCAAGGTAAACTCCTGGGAGTTTTGCTCCTGGCCTCGGGATTCAGCTTCCACAGACATCTCTTCACCATCGTCATCCCATGGTGCATGAGGGCAAATCAGTCCATTTCCAGCATTTTTCTAGTTTGTATCTGTTCTATATTCAGACTACACGTAGGCTGTTTATATAAAAACCCAGACTGGTAATCTGTCTAGCCTATATGTAAGCTAGTGTATTCCATCTTTACCTATTGTGTGTCCAGTGTGTCTCTATACAGAGCAGCCAATAGCGAGTCCATAGTTTGTATCTGGTAGTCTTTACTGGGGACATCTGTCTAGCTTACGTCTATGTTAGGTATATCTGTTCACATGTAGAGTCTAGCATAGACCCTTGGCTATGAGCCAGTTACTATTTTCTGAGTGAGCAAGTAAAGGAGAGCTGCCTAGGTGGCTAGTCATTCCTAACTTTCAACATCTCCAAATGTGGGTACCTCTGTTTCCTGTTCATGCTGACAGCCCAAATCCAAGAGCAGGTGCATAGGTCCAGGTTTCAGTTCTCTCTACACAACACCACCTTTATCTAGAGTTCACAGGATGGACAACTCGTGGATTTTTGTCTAAAGGGCTAGATGTCTAACATTACAGAGAATACCAGTTGGCCTTTAGAACCCCAAAAGCACACAGACCAAATGGTCAGCATTTAGAGCACTATAAGGCTGTTCTGGACACTATCTCTGGCAGTAAACACGCCCACATTCCTTCCTTTCCCAGAAGACTTATTTTAATTAAAAATAAATCTTATAAGTTAGAAAATTATAGAAGAAGAAATTGAAGCTCTGGTGTATTTTATAGTCTGAGCTCCAATGGCAATTAACAGAGATGGAAATTATCCAAACTTCAACCTTTAGACATGTTTGAAAGAGGAAGAAAAAAAAAGATTTCTGCTAAGATCAGCCCACAAGTGAAGGCATTGAGCTTTAAAGTACAGTTACTGTAGTCAGTGGAGTTTTTTTTGTTTTTTTTGTTTTTTGTTTTTTGTTTTTTTTTTTTAATTCTCTCATACAATACATTCCAACTGTAGCCTCTGGTCTTTCCTCTCCTCCCAAATGTCCCTTCAGGAAAGAGCAGGCTTCTCAGTGGTACCAACTGAACAGGACATAACAAGATACAATACGACTAGTGTTTTACATGGCTAGGGAGGTGTCACATGAGGAGGAGGTGGTACTGGCGAAGGAGGCCTATGATGTGGGATGCCTTTCTGTACACTGTGAATATACTTTATTGCCATTTGTTAATAAAGAGGCTGTTTGCCCTATGGCAAGGCAGCTTAGAGGCAGGTGGGAAATCCAAGCATAAAGACAAAGAAGGGCCAAGTCAGGGAGAAGCTACAAGCTGCCACCCAGAAAGCAAGATGTGACAGGACACAGGTAAAGCTATGGAGCCACCTGGCAATACATAGATTAATAAAAATGAGTTTAAGTTGTAAGAGCTAGCTAGTCAGTAATGAGCCTGAGTCATAGGCCAGTTTGTAATTAATATAAGCCTCTAAATAAATATTTTGTAAGTGGCTGTGGGACCGTGGGTAGAAAAGATTCCTCTGGACCATGGGCCCGCGGAAAGGTCAGAAACTTTGGGCTATAGGCCTGGGCAACTGAAAATGCCTTGGATTCAAGGTATAGCCTCTTAGGAACAGTGCTGGCCTCTGTGGAACTTGAACTATCAGTTTCTGACACAATTGCAAGCTGTTCTGGATGAGACAGAGGAGTTTGTTTGGTCTGACTTCACTGCCTTTGGGCACTCAAAGGGATCACCAAATTTCTCAAGATCTCAGATTTGTCCTTTTACAACTGGGTATGCCCAGCAAGCTCTGTAAATCTATCTAGACCCACAGTTTGAATAGGGTGCACAAAGAACCAGTCTTTCTCAAATATGGGCATATTGTTTCTCTGAATCTGGTGGGATGAGGACTGGCTTTGGGACCAGTGAGGCAGGTCTGAATCTCAATTTGGGCACTCATGACCTACAGGAGAGTTCTGCCCACTGGGCAAGAGGGAAAGAGGCACCACATCCTGTTCCCTCCTCCCCTGGTGAGCTCTGAGTCATAGTTACAAGCAACAATGACCAGCAGCTTCACCCAAAATAATTCCTGATGCGGCCATTTAAGGAACACAAACATGATGTTTTCCAGGGATCTCTTCGGACACAGCTGCAGGCCTCTCCAGTTCAGTATGTGCATCCTGTCGGGTTTGAGTAAGCACAGATAAAACAATGAAACCCGAAGGCGCAGATGGTTTAGAAGACATGGAACAATGATGTCAGAGGCTATTTTTCTGGGTGTGTAGGGGGACTTTTAACTGTGGGTTAATAAGAATAAAGTTGGCGTTATGTAAAGCACAATGAAAAAAATAAGACTTACCATGGTACTTATGCTCAACATTAGACAGAGTAAGAAAATAGGATATGACTTCTGTCCTTTACCCTCTCCTGACATCTACAGATAAGTTTATAGTTAGTATTGAAACAGCCATAATGGGATGAAGATGTTCAAAACCCATTTCTCTCCTCAGCAACACAACCACTAGTAATCAACTGTACCTGCTACATGGCTTTTTGCAGTCCTAGGAGATCACAGAGTGCACACAGGGGAAAAGCAGCTTCACACATGGTCTTCATAAACTTAGAGAAACTTTTAGGACACAACAGGGAAAGATCATAGAGAAGGATCTAGCTTCCTTCCTCTGGAGTTCCACTTGTCTGAATAGAGAAAGTCAGACATTACAGTGACAGAGTTGCTTGTAGCCCATTTTCCAAACAGAAAACCAGCCATGCTAACACTTCAGCAAACTTCTAAATTCACCCCTGCTGCCTACCATTGAAGTCTCTGACCTGACTTTAGGAAACTAAAAAATTTTAAGTATATACAGATCTAGTGTGTGTGCTGGGGATGGGGGTGTATAGGTAGAGGTCAGAAGATTTGTGGGAGTCAGTTCTTTCGGTCCACCATGTAGTTCCTAAGGATCAATGATCAAACTCAGGCTGTCAGGCTTGGAGGCAGGTACTTTTACCTCTCCAGCCATCACACTAGAAGCATAATTGTAATGTGAATATAGACGGCAGAATGTAATAGAACAGCAAAAAACACTCCACATCTATAGCAGTAAAAATGCAGTCATTGTTTAGGGTCCGTGTCAGTCAGCAGAGTGTTCAAGGAAAACCTGAGACTGGCTGGTCAGCCACCACATGGGACCAGGTCTTACTTTGCTCACAAACTCTGCTCACACTGGGCCTTCTGAGATCTGTCTGCCTCATTTGTAGTTCATTACAGTCTTGGCAATAAGATTAAGCAGAATGAAGGTCTAGTTATGCTACACCTATCGAAAAAGAGCAGCTGGAATTTTCATGTGATTCTCAGTGGTGGCAAAAGTGAGTTTTAAGCTTATGACTTCATGGGAACAGAGTCTGTCATAGACTGTGGTTTAGATGTGGGAAAGCTGTCTCACCAGGACAGTACAGCAGAGAATCCCACACATCCTCTCCCACAGCAAAGCACATTCGTGGAAATACTTAAGTTTCTCATTTAATTTCTGAAATAATCTAGCAACTTAAAAAGCTTAATGCAAAGCATTTGGGAAACGGCTCAACGTGCTTGCCACATAAGCATGAGAGCCTGAGTTTGGATCCCCAGCATCCATGTAAAAAGCTAGGAGCAGTGGTATATGGAGATGGGAGGATCCCTGAGGCTTGTTGGCCAGCCAGCTTTGCCAATTTACTGAGCTCTGCACTCCATGAGAGAGACCCTATTTCAAAAACTAAGATAGATCGAGGAAGACACCTTTCGCTGACTTCTGGTCTCCATACACATATGAACATGCACACACACATCAACATACACAAATTTAATGCATTAAGTTTCCTTAGCATCACATCTTTCTTTGCACGATGAACAGAAATGATCTTCTCCAGGCACCATAAAAACAATGTTAACTTTCTGCTTCTTTCAGAGCAGCATCCTTCCCAAACCATCTTTGTCAATCTGAAGGCCACACATAAGCACAAACACATGGAAAAATGTTCAATATTGACAGTACCATGGGACCAGCATAATCTTTGTTCCTGTTCTGGGAAGAACAGAGGCTACCTACCCACTCTGTCCCCTCAGAGGGCCAAAGTACTGTGCATTTCCTGAAAAAGGAACATTCTGGTCCACATGGAAATTCAGGAGGCTTGTCCCAGGGGCAGAACCCATATAACATCAGTCTGGATAAGGTTTCCTCCCTCTCTTAGAAGGAATAGTCTATCTCTTAACCACCACACCTTTTCCTTTTCTTTTTGTGGCTCGCAGCATAGCTGAGTTTTTGTTTAGAACTGGGTCCCTTCCTCACATTTCTACATTATTCAGCAAGCAAGTTATTATTTGCATCCAAGTAAAGAACAGATTCTCCACTTGACAACGTGGCCCTTTTATTTGAACTGAAAGGGTGTCATTACAAAGTGCAAACACCTCTTTGGTAATGTATTGAGTACAAGGAACATAAAATGGCATTTGGATGTTGGCAACAGTTAGAAAAGTAAATAAATATGTACACTGCTTTGTATCACAGAAGCCCAGTGCAGCGGCTAATTAGAAAGGATGCCTTGGCACTCCCCACTGCCTGGCCAGTGATGGAACATCAAAATGGGAGATCTGTAGACATCTTAGTTAGAATTACAGAAATTAGTGTAAATCACAGCCCTTCCTTTACAGGACCAGAGAACAAAAACCCTCGACACCTATCCAAGCACCACATGTACTTGTATGCCTTGAAACAAGACATATCCCTAGGGCTCATGTGAAATACCAGGAACACAGGACAGGTTCACCTGCCATTTCTACACCTGGGCAATTATATGGCCATCAGATTTCACATGCCATGGTTATGTCTCCTACTTCACAGAAGTCTATTCTGATGTCTTATTACTAAGTTCAATTTAATATTTCAAAAATTCCCACCCCTGCTGGACCACTGGCTTCTGATTATCGCTAGCAACAGGAGGGTAAGCAAAGTGATCATGTTTACAATGTGATGCATCCACGGTGAACATGCCCATGCTGGGACGCTGTCTTCACTCAGCAGCCTTACACATATGGCTTTGTGTCTATCTTTGGGAAGGTAATTATATCAGCATAAGGGTCACACATAGACTGTACTAAAATGGCCTTTCTGCTCAACATAAGCCAGAGGGTGCAAGGAACTGAACATTGCCTTATCTGACCACGCTTTCCCTATAATGACATTCATTTTGCTTTTCTCAAACTGGTACTGATTGGTCTGTGTCTTTAAGGTCTTCCTCGCTAGCCCTTGGGCAGGTAATCCACTTGATGTACATACACAGCTGGCATACAGTGCTAGGCACATCAGTGTACATAGGGTAAGACCTGCTTGTTCAGGGGAGAGTCCCTCAGAACCTTGTTGGAAAAGAATGTAACATTTTGATCAATTAAAAACAATAGACTATGAGGTATAATAGTTGCTTTTCACTGAATTAAAAAAAATCTTTTGCATAGTGGAAATAATATTTCTAACATCTAAAATGGGATAATTTTATAAAATATCATGCAATAAAAAATGAGGTATAGGGATTTTTTTTCCTTTAAAGTATTCACAAATGTGATTTCAGACATTCAGGCTCTACCTGCCTGTCAACCTATTGAAAAGATTTGGAAAATGAATCACTCTTCCGACTACGGTCACCAAGGCAAGTGGTGATTATAGACCATCCTGTCCATGGAAGGGGGCTGTTCAGGTCACTGGATGTGTCATGGGACCAAAGGATTTCACATTCAGTTTACAGCAAGGCAGTATTTACACACGTTCTCAGTGGAAAGAACATCATTTCTAAATGTGGCATAATAACGTGATAGCCGTGTGTAGAAGGGCTGACATGGTCCCAAGATGCAGGACTATATTGGTACTGTGGTCAGGTGTTGAGGAACCCTGAAGATGAGAGGGAAGATAGCAGACATGAAGGAATGGTAAGAGGAAGCCCTAGTGTTCTCGTGGGGATTGCGGCATGGGGAAGTTAGTTTAAAAAATCCTGTTCCATTTGCCAAATGCTTCTGCTTAAAATGAAGCCCATCAAAAAGACTTCTTGCCTCATTTAAACAGATGTGGCATCATCAGGCAGAAGCAATTTAGGAACCCACATGTCTTAACTGTGTGATTTAATAGTAGCACCAATTATTCATTTAAAAAATAATTAAATAAGAACCTGAGAAGTCTAACATGAAGTGAGGACCAGAACCACTCCTGCCTACTCAATTTCCTTCTACAAACACAGCCTGGGCTGCCTCAGTGATGACAGAGTGGAGGTCCTGAAATGTCTGGGATTCCAACTTGTCCTGTGGTCTGAAGCTCCCCATGCTGCCATCTAAGCTCACAAGGATTCTGTGGACCAGCTTCAAGGTGCTTGGCTTGGGAACACTAGGGTTTTTCCTCTTCAGTACTCTTTAGGCAGACGGGACAGCAAGCACCTTCCACTTTCACAGGCTCTGGGCAGGATGCAGGCTGGCAAGCTTCCACAAAGCAGGTCACCTGACCATTCTGAAGGAGGGAGAAATATTCTTGTCATTCTTGGATCCTCTACTGCCCATGATCCTTATGACCCCTGTCCCAGTATGATACCTCACGCTTCTTGCCCTCACCCTCCTCAATGAGTCCCTGTGCTTGGCTCTCCTCTTCTGAGCTTGTGATTGAAGACGACACTTAGAGCCTTTCAGCTATAAATGCATCCCCCGTGGATTCCATTATATACTTTCTTGTCCTTTTCCCAATGCCCTCTAACCCTACACTGTGGGGCCCAGGATCAAAGGACTAAACTGTCCTACCCCTAATCTCCCACTTCATCTCACCAGGAAGCAGAATGAGACCAGAAATGGTCTTCTCTGCAAAGAATCCTGCCTCCCCTAGCTTAGCCAGGCAGATGGACTCTGTCCCCTGCTACACCAGAGGCGATCTGGATCAGCCCTTATCCCTCCTGCCCTGCCTTCTGGCTCTGTCCCAAGTGTACTCCTTGCCAGGGTTGCAGGGGAATTTCTGTTCACAATCAAGGTATATGACTCTCTGGCCTATTTGTCATCTCTTCCCAAAGATGGACCGTGTCCCTTTAGTATCCTCTAAAACTAATATCTCAGGCCACACCCAGACAGACACAGTGAAAATAAGGGGTGAATGTAACAGCAAGGTCTGGGAGGAAGGGTCATTATTGTGAAGTTTTCAGGTGCTCAGGTGTGTGTATGTTCCCTGTACACCATTAGAAACTGGGGTAATTCACACAAATGCCCCCATATGCTCTCTCCAGCTTATGAGGGGAAGCCAGGGCTGGCGGTCAGGGCCATCAGGACCTCACTCTGACACCTGGACCCCCCCCCCCACTTTCCAGGTGTGATGGGTACGAACACAGAACCATACTCACTTTGCACTCACAAACTGTGCATGTGTCTTTCTTCCACTTTGTATTGTTGCTGTGGGATTCACCACTGTCATCTATACACTCTGTGGTACTGAGCCGAGACTCCAGGCTGGTTATCTGTAGCAAGGCACAGAGCAGTGAAAGTTGATGGAATAAACCTCAACAGCCATGCTCAGGTGAGGAGAGGCTTCCCACATCATAACAGGTAAAAAAAAACACAGCATGTTAAATCAGTCTACCGCCCATGTGAATTTCAACACCAGCCTCTGAATTTTCCCATCCTACCTAGTAAGCACAATGTGGTCCCCAATCCACTGGAGCAGAGCATAGAACCTTATGCAACTCTGTGAGGCTCCTTGGCACTAAGATCACCCTATTGTCTTTGTATTAGAAGGACTAATCTCCCAACAGCTTAAATCCCAACTAGAATTTAGATAGCCAAAGAGTTATTCATAATAAGATATGCTTCAGCATTTCCAAACAAAACATTCCTTTTCTATAGAACTAAACACAGAGCCTGGGAGAAGCAGAACAAAGTTCCTTATACTGAACGAGAAAACATTATCTATAGATCCTCAGCTAGAGCTATAGTATGTAGCCCTGCTGCCTCGCCGTGCAGCCTTGGTGAGTCTACCATGACTGACTAGGTCCTACTATAGGCATTTCCAAACTGTTCCCGAAGTGGCTTACCAGCAGGAATTCAGATTTGTCTTTTCTCACACCTCTTCCGCTGGCTACGCCTGAGTTTTGTGGGACTTTAGGTCTCTTCAAGTTGTACCCTCTCAGCCATATTCCCTGGAGGGTGCTTCAAATTTAGAGACATCAACTCTAAATGATTAAATGAATGAGATGTCCCCTAATAGTCTTGAGCATTTGGGCAACTGTTTCCCAATCGTGTCGGGAGGCTGAGGAGGTGTGGCCTTGTTGGAAGACGTACATGACTGGGGTGGAGTCTGAGGTTTCAAAGCCTTGCACCATTGCTAGCTTGCTCTATTTTGTGCTTTCGGTTCAAGGTGTGGGTCCTCAGCTTCCTACTCCTGCTGCCCTGGCTTCACCCACAGCCATGGACTCTAACTTTCTGAACCTTTAAGCACAAAGAAACTCTTCTGTAAATTGTCTTGGTCATGGTGTTTTATTAAAAAACAAAACAAACAAACAAAAACCCTAACACACTAGTCCAAAGAGGAACACGAGAATCCTTGCAGACTAGCTAGAAGCAAGCTAGAGAAACGTAAGCTACACAAATAGCCAACCCACAGCGGGTGAGGGCAAAATCAACACCTTCACAATCACTCCAAAACACAAGGCCTCCAGATGTGCTGGTGAAAGGTCAGGAGGTGCCTTACCTGTTTCCTGAGGTCTGTGATGACATTTTGCATTTCCAGAATAAAGGTCTTTAAATCATTAGTTGCTGGCCCTTCCAAGTGCTTATGAGTAGCTGATGTGGCATTGCTGAGATGTTTGCCATATTTCACACTAAGGGATAAGGAGGAGATTCAGAGAGTGTCAATGTGCAGGTCTAAGCTACCATTTCTAAGTGTATTCATCCCTTGTGTAGAATGCCCAGTGTAGCACACTAAAGCCCAGTACTGTGAAACAGGACACAGACCTTGTCTATTCTGTACTCTGGGACACCTCTACTTTAGCCAACACAGGCTACAATGTAGCCTTTGCATAAACCCACAATCGCTAGGACACCTCACAGAAACCACCAAAACTTACCTTAGTGCCTTCTGCCGCCTTGCTCTCTTGGTGGGCTTATCTTCCTCATAGCTGAATTCTAGAGACCGCCTGCCACGGAAATGGTAGGAGAAGGCATTGAACTGTCCCCTGGTTCTGCAGTCTAGTGAAAAGCAAAAAGAGGCAATCAGGTACCGGTGACTCTCATTTAGCATAAATCTACATCTTGTCAAATAGTAGCTTAAAAAAAAAAAAATCACACATCATCTCCCCCTTCAATTAGGACAGTGGATCTGTTAGTCCAGTATTAAACCTGCTAACAGCTGCAGCAAGTCTCCCTGAAGACAAACCACCCTGCACCAGAGCACCCCAGGTGATCACTGTGCCCTCCTGCAGCCCACACATGGAGAACGTTGAGTACTCTACTTTCGTGATCTAAATTCTCCTGCCCTTGTCAAATGGTACCCTGCCCCTGAGACCTCACAATCATCCCAAATCAACCTGCAAAACGCTCAAGAAATTTCCAAACACTTCCATGCCCTGGTTGAGGCCTCATCTCAAGCTCCAGATGTGGTGAGGAACCCTATTCTCTCTCACTTAAGCCCCACCTACATTATTCACTAAAGTCACTCATTTTTACACATATCTTATGTCTCCTTTCTCCCCTAAGAACTGGCCCAGAAGAAAGCAAAAGCCAAAGGCAGTCTTTTCAAATCCTAAAGTCCTGTGACCCTCGTGAAGCAGACATCCTACAAGACAAAAGCAAAGGAATAATAAGCTGAGGCCATGTGGCTGCCTGACTCTAGATGAGAGTATCTGGATTCTGACGTCCATGGTTAGACATGGAAGGAAATGGTCCTACTGAATCAAGCCCTCACTTCTGACCACATAACAGTCCCTAAGTGGCCTGAGACTTGTTATCCCAGGTCATTGTCTGACCCAGTTAAGCTGTGAGAGTTAAATGTGCCGTGTCCACCAGAGTAGATAATGCAGCTTCTCAGATGACTCCAAGGGTATAAACCAGATCCACAACAGCTTGGCCTTTCATAGCTACGGTTACTTCCTGTACTCCTCCGTCTTCACTGAAGCCTCTTCCTCCAAGCTTTCCTGAATACAGAAGCCAGGCCAGATGAGGCTGGATATTCTGGGAGAAGCCAAGGATGACTCTCCCTCACAAAGCCTTGCCCTAGATTATTTGAGAATAAGGCAGGGTGGGCCTCATGTGAATGGGTTGTGCCTAGGTCCAACCTGAGAACTACATGGGATCTGGGAATCTAGGGCCACTATATTTGTCACGGTTTTCCAGCTCTCCCTCAGGCACAGAGCAGAGCTGGGCTATACTTCTCTGTCTGGTCTATGTCAACTGCATGCACCCTGGCTTTAGTGTAACCCTACACCCAATGCTGCTGCAGCTATGGAAGGAGCCATGCTCACAACGCAAATGTACTAATCCATAGTAACATCTGGAAAGATTTGTGTATACAGGAGATCTGAACCTCATCTGGAACACCTGTCCTGCCTAGGAATGGATCTCCACTCAGGGCCTTACACAACAGGAGGAAGAACTTGGTGAAAGGAGACTATCCAGATTCTAACCGATACCACATATTTGTAACCCTCCTCATACTCACCAAAGTTTCAAACATTTTAAATAAATAACTTGAAGCATTGTCACTGGTCACAGAACAAACTTATACCCTGTGCTTCCTTCTATGGTGCACCAAGAGGAACACAGCCCTCTGTCCCTCGATCTATGTCCCAATGATGTGCTTAACCTCTAGGAAAAGTTCAGACAAACCCACGTCAAGGGAAACCGACTTAAGGACCCAGATGGGCAGACTAAGAACTCTTCTTGGATACAGGAGTCTGGGAACATTCAAGTAAAATTAAGCAAGGTGGAACCTGATATGATCTAACATCATTGGGAAAATAGTAGAATTCAAACAGGTAATGATTTTATTTATGCTAAATTTTCCAGCTTTTATTATACGTAAGTAAATTATTTATGAACATGGTAGCAGGAAATCTACAACTTCCTAGGCTTGGTTAGAAAAATTTTTGTGTTTTATTTATTTATAGACAATATATTCTTGCACACACATAAAAGTATAACACAGTTGGAGAAATATTTTAAATCTTTTTAGTGTTTCAATCATAACTGCAATGTTTCAAATTGCCTATTGGGGGTATGCACATGTGTGTATGTGTGAAATCCCCTAGGATTCATCAATCCCTAGAAAGAGGCTACAATTCCTACATCTACTAAAAAGAAATAGACACTGCCCCACTCCAGAATCAGTGGCTTCAGGTTCTGGGGTACATGCGTGTTGCTTTAGGTGCTATGATCCAGGTGACCAGGGAATTGGTACTGTCATGAGCTTTCTTTCCACAAAACTGAATTGTAAATGTCTTGCTGAGCAAGCAGGAGTGAAGTTTGAATCCCTAGAACAAGATGGCTAGCTAGACAAGCTGAATTGCCACACTTTGGGCTCATGGAAAAACCCACATACTAGCTGTCAATCTTCGGCCTCTCCATACCAACTGCACCCATATGCATGTGCACTTGCACACATGTAAACATACACATACTATACAAGCACACATCACATACACACATCCAAAAAAAAAAAAAATGTTAATAGCAACCAACATTTTTTTCCCTAAAGGATTTAGAAATGGGTTTGAGCTAAAACAGAAACCAGTAAATTTAGAATCTTGAAGGTCCTCTGGGGTTGGACTGAGCCTGCTATTTTAAGAGGCACAGTATCTAGAAGAAGCTGTGTCAGCAAGAACTTTGGGCACCAAGCATCTGCAGCAGCTGAGACAATGGAATAGAAAGGGGGCACATGCTATGACAAGGCCTGCCTTGGAGGCGACCTCTTCCAGGACTGTGGATATTTTTAAGTAAAGGAGGGAAGGCCAGCTCTGCTCCGCAGAAGAAAGGAACCTGGTCATATGATCAGAAAATAGAGGCTCTGTATCTGAAAATAAGAATTGGCCTTGCACAGTATTTTCAAGATAACAGGTTCCGACAAATGGAATGAAATTCTCTGCCATCTTTGCAGGAAAATATTTGAGCAGGAAAAACCTCTGAGAGGTTAAAACAAAAAGAAGCAAAGGTGGATACAAGTTCCCACAATATGATCACAAGTAATTTAGGACTAGGTACACAGTAAATCCTTAATGTGAATATTCTCTCTCTCTCTCTCTCTCTCTCTCTCTCTCTCTCTCTCTCTCTCTCTCTCTCTCTCTCTCAACATGATACATACAGGTAAAGGCAGACAAACCACATGATCATACACATTCACATTCAGATGCAACCCACGCCCATTCTCACCACACATCTTAGGATGTTAAAGACAGTGTCAAAAGTCAACCTAATTTCAATAGTTACTAAATCTCGAGTGACTGACTACCTTAGGAGAAAAATAAGAGAGAGATAACCATAACTCTGTGCCTCTTTTCAAGCCTTATGTGGCCCACCTTCTTCAGGGCCTTCAAGGGGTAGAAGGGCAGGGCTGAGGACCAAGTGTGCTGCTCTATGTGTGGCTGGAGCATCCACCCTCCTAAGCCCTCTTCTCACCAAAAACATATGTCAATCGGCTTAGGTTGTAAATGTCCCCAGCTTTATTACTTATGGGATTTTGATCATAGTTTGAATAAAGCCAAAATTGCACTCAAGTTAGAAACTGGAAACTGAGGTTAACCAAAAGAGGAACTTAAAAATTCAAAGTGGGAAAGAGACTGCAGAGCAGTCACCACAGGAAGCCAGTGGCTGCTGCGAGAGCTGACAGTAGCCCTGTGGTAGCCCTGTGTGCAAGGTAGACAGACACAGCAGGGCGTAGGCCTCCTCAGGCTAACTGGAATGAACTGCACAGACCTTATTATAAGGCTTTCCAACCCTAACACCAAGACCTCTCATACCTGTAGGCTAATGTCTACGTCCTCAAGAAGACAGTCAAGAATTCCTTCCTCTGGATATGTTAAGCATAACATGGTATGCTTGTTATGCTTCCTGGAGGAGCTATTCCTTATCCTTTGTGGCTGGGATTCACAGGACTAACACACAAGTTCTCAGGTGCAGCCGTACAATAGGTTAAATGTTAGATATGCAATAGGAACACACTAAAGTTTTGTTTCTTTTACATAGTATTTTGGTCATCAGAACTTAGTGCAGCCTAAGATAATAATGAATTCTAGTGCAAAGTTATAGTGACATTGTTACACAGGAATCTATGATGATAATGCCACCAATAAATGTAGTGCGCTTGCAGCAGGATGAAATGTGACATCAAATGCACGGTATTTATGATCACACATGGCTCAGTGGCTGGTGTGTGCACCTTCTGTGCTGAACTTTTATCAGCATTTTTGCATTCACTGGGTGACTTCACGTCTCCTAGGTTCATTTAGAAGCAGTGTGGGTTGAATTATTGACCTATATAGCCTAGGTTCAATGATATATGGTGCCTTCATGATAAGACTCCTTGACATTTATCTCTTCAGAACCATTCAGTGCAGCCATTCACTAAGCAAAGCAACCACAGATAATCACTGTACCTAGGGCGGTTTTCCTATTCCCATGCAAGGCAGCAGCAATGGGGAGGCAATGGAGAGAAGGTGGAGGGCGGTGGCACCACATACCTTCACAGCAGTCCTGCCACACGCGCAGGTCCACTCTGGGGATGTCCTCACAGTTGCTATAACCATGTGGGAATTCTGCCACCCTGAACACATCCTGCTGCACACGGGTGATATTGTCTGAGTTGTCACATAGGATCCTAGCCAAGGATGTCTGCTTGAGTTGAGTCAGCTGGGCAGGGGAGAACACGCCTGGGTTCTCATACCATAACCTGGACTCCAGAGAAGACAACATGGTCACTTGGGTCGGGAGCAGGCAGGGGACCACTGGTCACAAGGATCCAGCTAAGAATATTATTCCAACATGGAAATCACTGATTCCATTAACAAAATTTAAAAAAGGAAAAATGTGACCCATACACTGCTCAAATTCTCACTCAATAAATGTGAGAAAAGCAAAAAGCCCTAGCATATAAGAAACAGTACATTAGCCCATCTAAAGTGCAAGGAAGAAGATGGGCTACTTTGCAAGAGATGGATGGCTGAACTTCTGACTACACTCTGAGCTATAGGTCTGGCCAACTTTTCCATTAATCAAAGTAAACTACATTGTTAGAAAGAAAAGAAATTTTGCCACTAGCCCCCCACAGCTCAGTTAGGTGTTAGGGAACACATCTGAGACAGAAGGCTTGCCACGAGTGAGGCCAACCTGAGCTACACACTAAGACCCTATCCCCAAAAATCCAAAAGACAAACAACAATGTTCTACTTCTTCCAAGTGCCTCCGGGAATGGTCATGGCTCCTAAAATCATTCATGTTTTCAGACCACCTGGGACTCGGGTTTGTTAGCCTGAAAGAATGATGATAGGCATCCTATAGGAGGTACAGAGCTGTTTGAATGATGATAGGCATCCTATAGGAGGTACAGAGCTGTTTGAATGATGATAGGCATCCTATAGGAGGTACAGAGCTGTTTGAATGATGATAGGCATCCTATAGGAGGTACAGAGCTGTTTGAATGATGATAGGCATCCTATAGGAGGTACAGAGCTGTTTGAATGATGATAGGCATCCTATAGGAGGTACAGAGCTGTTTGAATGATGATAGGTATCCTATAGGAGGTACAGAGCTGTTTGAATGATGATAGGCATCCTATAGGAGGTACAGAGCTGTTTGAATGATGATAGGCATCCTATAGGAGGTACAGAGCTATTTGAATGATGATAGGCATCCTATAGGAGGTACAGAGCTGTTTGAATGATGATAGGCATCCTATAGGAGGTACAGAGCTGTTTGAATGATGATAGGCATCCTATAGGAGGTACAGAGCTGTTTGAATGATGATAGGCATCCTATAGGAGGTACAGAGCTGTTTGAATGATGATAGGCATCCTATAGGAGGTACAGAGCTGTTTGAATGATGATAGGCATCCTATAGGAGGTACAGAGCTGTTTGAATGATGATAGGCATCCTATAGGGGGTACAGAGCTGTTTGAATGATGATAGGCATCCTATAGGGGGTACAGAGCTGTTTGAATGATGATAGGCATCCTATAGGAGGTACAGAGCTGTTTGAATGATGATAGGCATCCTATAGGAGGTACAGAGCTGTTTGAATGATGATAGGCATCCTATAGGAGGTACAGAGCTGTTTGAATGATGATAGGCATCCTATAGGAGGTACAGAGCTGTTTGAAGGGAGGGCCGCAAGGGGTGAGGGCTCCTCTTTGCTATCTGTCCTGAGTCCAGAACAACCATGTAAGTACAGCAAGGTTCTCCAGCACCCACCTGTCTCCATCCCGCAGGCGTCGAAATTGTGTGCTGAGTAGGCACATGAGTGTGGGTCCCAAGCGGCTGCCGGGGACTAGGTCTTCTACCATGAGAGCAGGAAAAAGATCAATATTGAGAGTCGAGCCATACAGCCTGCAATGGACAAGGAGAGAGTCAGGTCTGCTCTGCATGGCTGCCTGGGGTATGAAGCACAGCAAGTATGAAAGGCCCACACAGTCTCTGGACTTTTAATGAACAAAGAGAACTTGTAGTACGAGGTTTCTGGCCCGGACTTTCGGGCCTAGCCTCAAGGTTGATGCCTGCAGACCTGCAGACCCACAGACCCTCAGTCCCACAGAGACACACAGATGCTTTCAATAGTTTTTGGCTGATCAGCCTCAGGCCCAGGCATATAACTTGCTAACTCTCTACCCTTCATCTAACCCATGATTCTTCCTGTTTAGCCATGTGGCTCGGTACCTTTCTTTAGAGCAGCATAGTTGTCCTCTGCTTCTTCTGGCTTCTCTCTGGCCTTCTGCTCTGTGCTTCCTGTTCTCAAGAGTTTTCTTAGTCTGGTAGTCCCGCCCACACTTCCTGCCTGCCTTTGGCCAATCAGCGCTTTTTATTAAACCAGTGGGTGGGACAATCATTTACCATGAAACAACACAATCCCCTACATATCCCTTTTTCTCTTTTTAAAACAAAAAGAACTCCAAATCTAATATTCTTTCCCCCCTTATCTATAACAACATATAAACAACACTGTAAACAAACACAAACATCCATAATCCATGTTTGGGGAATGTGGGTGTCGTTCTCTAGGCTACTTCCTGCTGAATGGGGATGCTGGCAATTTCTGGGAATCCAAAGAAAAATGTAGGATTATGCACAAGTCTTTAGTGGAGTAGACTGTAAGGCTGAGTTATCTCAGCCAGTAGAACTCACCAGGATCTCCTTAAAGCATATTTAATTGTACTTTTAATTTTTATCTTTTTTGTTACACATACACACACACACACACACACACACACACACACACACACACACACACACACACACACACACACACACAACTGGAAAAGCCAAAAATAAATTTTAAAAAACTAAGATATTTCTTAGTCTATGAGGTATACTTCTTCCTTAAGTATATGAACAATTAAGTCATATTTGAAAATAATAGGACTATACTCTACCATATATTGAAATATACTTGTCAATGGAAATGTTGGTTAATTAGATAGGGTAGATATCTAACACGAGGCTTAAACATTTGAAAATGTTTAACAAAGCATTTTCATCATACAGAAAGAAACAGCAATGCCTACAGATCTTTCTTTTCTAACCTTGTTTGATTTCCCAAGAGCTTAAGAGGCAGCAGGTGGTCTTGGTTCTAACTACTGCTAAAGACTCTACTAGACCATGAAACAGCATCTTCCTCCCCCTGGCTCCATTCCCCACCAGGCTTGGAATGACAGCGGAACACCCTACCATCTAGCTGTGACCTGCTATTGAAAAGACATCCATTCATCCTGTGAGTGGAGTAAATGTGCTCTCACTTAAGCTGGCACCCAGCCTTTCCAAGCACAAACTGTGCTCCATTGTCTGATGTTCAGGGACAAACACGCTGAACTAAAACTTCCAAGGCCTTTCCAGGAACCACCTGACATGGGAGCCTGGGGGCTGCTGATCTTGCTACACAAGAACCAGATGCCAGTGCCTCCTCAGAATATCTGCTTCTTGTCCTCTACCCTTCCACTCACAAAGGGATGGCAGGAGGCTGAAGGATATCCACTTCAGGACTTCTGGGGATGGTCTCCATGATACTACAAAGCTCCTTCGCTCAGGGGCCTGACTGTGTAGCTTACAGGGCACACACAAGGGAGAGAAGCCCAGATTCAGTCCAGCTCTTCATCCCCAGGCTGTGCTGAAATGCAAAACTTCAACAGGCTGCCAGAACAGTAGACAGCAGCTGAAAATCCTGACAGTCCTGGATTCCACTGCCATTCAACTCTCCTGTTTATGTCTCGTTTTTTCCTCTTGGTAATGGGTTCTCAGAAAAAGAAAATAAATGAGTAATTCTGTGTGTGTGTGTGTGTGTGTGTGTCTGTGTGTGTGTGTTTGGGCGGGGGGGGGGGGGGGGCATTGTCTTTGCCAGGGGTCTCTCCCCTGCAGCTAGGCCAGGCTCACATTCTCCAGCAGCAGTGGCAGAATTACCAGAAACTAGGAAGTTCTGAAATATTTTGGCAATCAAAAAATGACTGGGAAAGTCATCTGTAGCCATCTGGATAGGAACACAGGGGGACACTGAAGCACATGAAGTACAGTCAGTGAGCATAAATCCCAATTAAGCATACCGGTGACAAAGAAATACTGTTCCTGCCGAGAATTCATATGCTTCCCTTGCCAGTAACGGAATGCTATTATGTAAACGAACTGGAACACAGGGGATAGAACTGATCTCATTCAGAAAACACAGTATCTCACAGGGGAGAGCTCTTTGGTAGACCTTCAGGTCTTAACAGCCCCCAGCAGGCAGGTCTGAAAGGAAGCCTGACCTTAGATAAGGTGACCCAACTCTGAGCAGACCTGGCCTATCCTCTGGGTGGTGGAATGTTGGTCTCCCCACAAAACTTGCTGTTTGTCATATAGAAGGTCTCCTCTTCTATAAGCAATGGCCACTCACCTATAGTGAGGTCACAGGCTTGAGTAAGCATAGAGGGCTATGGATCGAGCCAGGCCCAGGAGGTTGGCCAGTCTGTCGCCCATTTACCATTGACACTTATCTGTCCTAGCCAGTTAAATACAACTGTCTAAACAGAAAACTTCTAGCAGCTTACCAAGTCCACCACCTGAGCATAGAGAGGCTGGCAGGCATGCCTCTACCCAGCACTAGGCTCACTGCAGCATCCCAGACGGCAGGCCACCAGCTGTCTAATCTCAGCCTCCACAGATTTCTCTCACCTGACCTTGAAGCACCACAGAAACTTGAACCCAGAGATGGTGACACCACAGTTGATACCCAAGATCACCTGGCATCCACACATCTTTAAATGTGCCCCCAGTTTACTACTACTCACCTCTGCAACTTCTCCCGGATCACGGGACTCTTGATCTCATTTTTCAAGTCTTCAAAGGTGTAAGCAGCTGACAAGTTGCAGTAGACTCTGTAGTCGTGGTAGGGTGGGATGCCGTGGTCCCGGCCTCTCTGGATATTGATGGCAGCCAGGTCAAGGGCCACTGTGTGTGCCATGGAAAACAGCCTCTCTGTGAGCTCTGTGTTCAACAATTGAGAAGGAATGCGCATCTTGCCTGCCACTCCAAACAGCCCTCGGAGAAGGGGGTCGATGCCCCCCTCATTGACAATCCGGAATGGTGAGAAGAAAGCCTTGTGGAGGGGCACATGGCCTTGTGGGATGGGCTCAAAGTTCTCATCTAGCCGGTAGAGCACAGGGTTGATCAGAGTGTGGCCAAACCTAAAGGCTGCAGTGGCAAAGGCATTAAAGATGCCAGCATTGACACTAGGATCATATCCTCGGTACTCGCCCAGCATCTTCATGCCCACCTCCCCCAGGATCTTGGGTAGCCAGTGCCGGTAGGTAATGTGCTGTATCTCTGCCCCGACTATCTTGCGAGTCTCGTGGTAGACAGTGTCCCCATCCCAGTGTGGGTTCAGCTTCAGCAGTTCTGCTGCAATGCGGTTGTGCTCTCGGAACCACAGTGTGTGCATGCTGGTCAGGCCCAGCTGCTCATTAGCACGATGGTCACCAGCCAGAAAGCATGGTATTGGGCTTTCATTCTCATCACGTGTGCACTCGGTCGGTGGCCCTGTGGCAAAGGGAAGCAGAGGCTTGCCAGACCTCTGCACGATGCCCTGACGCAGCAGGCCACGATGACTAGCCAGGTCCCTAATGCTGTGGGCTTCATGGTCTGTACTGCCATACACATTGGATGCATCAATGTAGGAAGTGAGCTGGTTTATCTGCTCTCGAGGGTACACAGAGTTCATGAGCAGAGATGTCATTCCACTGCCACACACAGGGCTAGATCTCACAAAGAACATGCAGCGGGCCCCACTCCGAACACGAGGGTCATTGGGAGGGATCATGACAGAGAAACAAGGAGGGTCGTTGCTGCACACACTGCTGCAATGCTGTCCATCAGAGAATCGAGCTTGGCTCAGGGCAACCACAGTGGAGTCCAGATCATGGTCAAGAAATTGGCCCCACTGCATCAACATGTGTGTAAACTGTTCATCGGGAGTGATCACCTCTGTCCCAATCAGTGTGGTGGACACCAGGCGGGGCATGGGAAGTACATGTCCATTGTACTGACGCTGGGGGTTGATGCCACGGGGCGTGTTGAATCCATTTTCATAAACAGCCTTCAGCAGTCGCTCAAAGGCAGTCAAGGAGGCGCCCCACATCGGGTGCTGCAGGTTGTTGCACGTGCCATCATGTGTCCTGTACTTCTGGTGGAAGCACATGTCTGAGCAGTTGTTCACACGCCGGTGTGCAGTGCAGCCTGACAGGTTGGCAATAAGGCTCAGGTACTGCGGGGACACCAGATCATTGTAGTGGTAACCTGCAATACAGCAGGGTGGCACTGACTTCCACCAGCAATGGTGCAAACAACTGCCTTCAATGTTTCAGCTGGTGCCTCAAGGTGCTCTGCCATCTGATCTGGTAGAATGTGTGCATCCTGCTCAGCTCACAGTTGCTAATAGTTACATTGCCCTACCATAAGGCTTATGGTTTATACTCACTGGTTCCAATAATGAGACTGGCTCTGTAAGAAGCCTGACTGAGGACCTTCAGCCTCATCTCATATTGTTTCATGAAACAGGCAAAGAATGGACCTCTGCACCAGCCAAAGGAAGTCCTCTCCTTACAGAACAGCTTCCCTATACCAATCACTGTACATTATATTGACTACTATCCTTCAGAGTCCGTCCTATGTATGAGGCTTCCTACAGGTTTATCAGACTTCTGCCACCCACTCCATTTTGCCATCACTTCACAGAATCCATCTTGGACATATCCTCCAACCTGCCCAGCCAGGGGTTGTCTATTAGGTTGGCTTCCCGATCAAGAACCCCAGACTGTCCTCCAGCTACAGAACTGCACCTTGATAGTCAACAGCATGCCTCTACCAAGTGTCCATGACCTTCCTAAAGTCATCAAGCATAGCCACACAACGACCCCAGGATCCCATGCTCAGAGCTCAGTTTCATCAAATGCTGCCTGGAGATATTAGTACAGCCAAGCTGCTATGGATTATGCTCACTGTTAATAAATCGCTGATTGGCTGATAACCAGGCAAAAAATATAGGTGGAGCGATCAGACTGATGTTGCTGGGGGAAAGAAGGGCAGGGTAGGGGGGCAGACACAGACTGGGCAGCCACCCAGGAAGCAAGACATGCAAGACAAGCCACGAGCCACATGGCAATACATAGATTAATAGAAATGAGTTAATTTAAATGTAAGGGTTAGTTTGTAATAAGTCTGAGCTATCAGCTGTGCATTTACAATTAATATCAGCCTCTATGTGGAAACTTAGAATCAGCTCCTGGGATGGAAAAACTCTACCTACAGCAAGGCCTTCACCTCCCTTACTATCCCTCCCCTAAGTATATTCCAGAGTCTTCAGAAAAGCCATCTGTAATGTGCACACCTGTACATACACATCTGAGGACATACTCACACACAGACACTCTTGTGTACACTCACACATGAATTCTCATAATTACACACACAAACGGACACACACTCACTTACAATGTTGCCTATACACTCATATAACATGCCCCAATGCAAGATATGCTCCTAGAGATACTTGCTCATACATGGGCACATTCACACGTAAACATATTCAGGCACATATGACCTATACACATGCATAGTCTCTTATGTTCTCTCTCTCTCTCAGTTAAAGTCAACACTGAATCTTTTCATTAAAGTATCTCTAGCCTATGTGTGGTTCTGGATACTCAGTCTGGACATTTTAAAGGCTGTAAGAGAGCTCCTTCTTACAGAGAATGATCTTCAAAATATCCATACAAAAATCCAAGAATGCAAGTGAGGCTGAGGAATTGCAATCAGAAACACTAGCTACCTTGAGATTATCCTACGAAGTTTCCCCTTCACACAAGGACTAGACCTGGAAAAGAAGGACACACAGCAAGTCCAGCACAGACACAGATCAACCACAGCCTACCTAATCAGGTCCTACATTGGACAAAGTCCCCAGCTGGCCCAAAGAGACACCAAGACCTATGCAAATTCAGGAAAAAGTGGGCTGAGACACTAATGCAGGCGTGAGCAAGGCCTCTCACACAATGTACATGCAGCAGGGTATGTCTGCTACCTCATGCTCAAGTAAGAAGGTGGAAGAACATGGTACTGACTTGTTCCGTTCAAGTCCACCATCAAGCCATGCTGAACATGCTCCTGGATCAGCTGCAGGGTCCGCTCGAATATCTCTCCTGCCCTGGCTTGTCCCACTGTGTATGGGTCCCTTGGGTACCGGAACAGGGCCAGTAGGTCATTTGGAGAATGAGGACGGCTGGGGAGTCGGGGAGAGAGAGAATCAGTGAGGTAAGTCGCAGGACAAATCCAGAAACTAAAAGTGGACTGATATTTCTAAGTTTCTATGGCTACTTTCGACAACATGGTGCACTGTACCTTACTCATCCCAGGTGGAAGGCGACAGAGCAACAAACAGACAAACAAGAACCAAAGACACTGGAAACAAACCATTAATAAGTCAAGAGAGAGAGTCACAGGCATCGCATTTCAGTTAAGGTGCAGAGAATCTGTAGCAACTGCCAACATGGAGGGATCCACAGGCCACCTCAGTAACATTTTGTTTTTGCCAAACTGTTCCTAACAAGCCAAAAGAATGAGGCAGGTCTTCTAAAAATGTTTTGATTGTGAATCACAGTCCAGAGCCTGTGAAAAAGGTACACCTCCTGCTAGCACTCTAACCCCAGAGAAGCCACAGTTAGCTGATGCTCCTTATGGCTTTTGTATGAAAGTTCTTAGGACTTCTGTAGTAAAGTTTGGGGAGTGAAATAGGTAGAAGACCCGTGCACTAGGAAAACATGCATTCCACCCACACCACCCACTTCCCCAGCCAAGGCCAGCACCACAGCCCTGCCCACCACACCTGTCAAATAAATGTGTCCGTGTAGAGTTGATGGCTCTGTCAACAGTTGCAATGGCTTCAACAATAGAGGTAGCTACATATGGATCCCCATTTCGACTTACATCAGGAACTAGGAAAACATAAACTCACATTAGGAGAAACAAAATAAACAGTACATTCTTACTCATACAACCATGTCTAGACACGACATCATCTAGACATAAGTCATGCTTTCATCCAAAAGATATTTCTGTTTGCTGAACCAGTGCTCGAGTTATTTCATTATCGATTTTACCAGAAGCTGTTTTCAAACAGTATGGAAATCATTATATTCTTTAATTTTGAAAAATTACACGATATCTTGTTAAAGTGGCAAAATGCTTGCAAGACAACGTATGCAAGTGTTTATACCCACAGGATGTTTGTGGGGAGCTGAGGCTCCTCAAATCCACTGGTGGACAGTGACATCAGGGAGGAGTCTCTGCTTTTCTACAAGGACAGCCATCCCCAAAGCTAGACTCTGCTCTTGACTTTTCCCTCCCTTGCAAGTCCCTTACTCCTGTCTGTAAGATCATCAGCACAGCATCTTTATTAGGGTCCGCAGGCAGGCAGGCAGGCAGGCACACAGACAGACAGACAGACAGACAGACAGACACACACACACACAGAGACACACACACAGAGACACACACACAGACAGACACACACACACACACACACACACACACACACACAGACCTAGATACCCAGATGGTCTGCACATACCACAGCACATAGAATAAATGAAACATGCCATATAAGACTGTAGAAGACACATCACGCCATATTACACCATCAGAGCACACAAAGTAATACACCATAATACACACCACACGGATACACGCACAATACAAAGCCAATGAAACAAAACACAACCTGTCTCCATCAAAGCTTCACACCTTAATTCCTTTGCATTGTTTTTGAAACAAGGTCTTAGTATCTATCTATCCATATATATCTACACATTTATATCTGTTCGCCCATAAATCTCTATCTATGTAGATATATATGCCAGACACTGGCTGAACTAGAACTCACTATGTAGACCAAACTGGCCTTAAACTCACAGAGCTCTGTGTGTCTCTTCCAATGCTGGCAATAAAGGTGTAACACCACCAGATCCAGTTCTTGTTCCTTTCTCACCTCCTAAGAACTGGTCAGTAGTCAGTCTTTAACACCCCTACTTCCATCTTAGCCCAATGGTTAGTTCTCCTTTCTAACTTCACAGGCCTGGGCACAGGCAAACAGACTCCAAAATGATCCTTTACGTGAGTGCTGAGGTGAACTTCTTTCTCCCCGGGGCAGACAGTATGTGACTAGAATGAACTGTCCTGCTGGGATGGACCTCCTCCCGAGACAGACAAGACACGGTTGAGAGAGACTCCCTGCTCGGGCAGGCCTCCATGCCTGGGATACCCTGGGAACCCTTCTATCAGTCTGTGGTGCGTTTGTACATACTGCCTTCCTGTTTACACTCATCATCTGTCTTTCTTCCTCTTCCTGACTCCTTCTCTCCACACTGATTGACAGGTAGAGTCTATTTCATACAACCCTTGCTCTCTGACCCCATCTCCTCACTGATCATTGGGAGAATATCTCTGTGTTGACTTTTCCTTTTTAGCCAGTTCAATGGCTGCACACCCCAGGACAGAAGGACTATTCTTGTTCTTAGAAAGGTTCTCCTGAGGGATCTCATCTTGTCCCAGGGTATTTATATGCCCAGCTCTGACTCCTCCCTTGAGCTCTAGACCCCACATCTCCCTCATCAGTTTCTTCCCTCTCCCGTGGGTTCTCCTCTTCCCCAAAGAATTACAGTGGGGGGAGGATGCAGAGATGAAATCGTGACACTTTGCCTAATTACTACCTGGGAAAGCATAGTCCATGTGCATGAGGAACATCTCAGGCTGCGTGTAGCCATGACAACTAGTAGGCATGAGATACCTGCAGGGATCACTGTAAATTGCACTGCTGGGTATGAAAAGAGCCGCTGAAGGTTACAAACCACAGGAAGATACTCCACAGGAAGCTCAGCCATTGGCCAAGTTAGGGCCAAAGAGTCTGTCTTCTGAATCATTCTAACACCATATTCTCATTTGATTTCTGGTGCTATAACAAATACCTGGCAAAAAAGCAACTTAACGAAGAAAAGCTACATTTGGTTTATGGCTCCAGGCTACAGCTCACTATTGAGGAAGTCGAGCAATAACTTAAAAGTATCACATCCAGTCAAAAGCAGAGAAAAAAACAAATATATCCTTTCTCCTCTCTTTTCTGTTCAAAACAATTGCCCAGGGAATGGTGCTGCCCACAGTGGACTTGATCTTTTTACATTAATTTATAATCAAGACAATCCCCCACAGATATGTCAACAATCCAACCCTATCTGGATAATTCCTGAATAAACTTCTCCTAGGTGACTCTAGAGTGTGTCACAGTTGATAGTCAAAACCAACCAGCACATACCCTAAATGGATGTGCATAGAAAGAAGATACAGCCCTGATATCTCCCAAACCCTCTGAGATAATGCATCTTACCATTCACACTGAGTACCATGCTGACAGAGGCATATCCAATTGTGTTCCGAGCTACACACTCATAGCGACCTGCGTCTGCAGTGCCAACATCATGGATGGTCAAGAAACCTTCAGGGCTGATGTGAAACTTTCCACTTTCTGTTACCTGAACACCATCCTGGAATAAAATAAATAAAAATGACGCTGCATTAAGACTTGAAAACAGAAGTTGCTTCTCTGGGAGAAAGGAATGTCGATCTACTGTTAAGACTCAAATGGAAAAAATCTCTGAGGCTATGTTTACATCTGTCCCAGTCTTCCCAGGGAAGGACATTACTATTCTCCCAAGTCAAACTCAACATGGTAAGCTCATCCACATACCTGTTCTTTGCTGAGAACAGAGCCACGTACAAAGATGAACCCCGCTATACTGGGAGCACCTGTGGTGATTCCCGAAGGCCATGAGCTAGACAGAACTGATAAGTCACGTGAAGACCACAGCTGTGCCATTCTAGAGAAGGAGCTGGAAAGCCTTGAGAACTGGCACTCTGTGGGAACCCTAGTGAGGTCATTACACCAAACTCCTTTGTGCACAGCTAAACTTAAAGAGCAAAATATTCAACTTCATTCCTTGAAGTTGTAGACCTAAAGGACTTTCTTTACTTCTTATGCTAGAGTATTTTGTTTTCTTTACTATTAAGACAGCCTTCTGGATACTTTAGTCGTATACGTTCCGTATCACATTCCCTGCATTAGAGAGAGCCTGGGTGAGGTGTCAGCTCTTACCTTGTTCCAGGTGATGGCTGGTTCTGGTTCCCCCTGAGAGCTACAGGGCAGCTGTACATTGGTGCCCACCTCTACAGTCATGTCACTTGGGATGCTGGCAAACACTGGGGTGACTAGGAGGCAAGTGTAGAGAATGAGGCAGCACCCGACTCATACCACAGAGCCCAGACAGATCAACCCAGAGCCCCACAAGTGAACTGTTCTAAGGTCTTGTTAACTAAGAGTGCAGCATGCAGTGTGGTGTGGCCCACAGACAAAACAATGATCCTGATGTTCAAGACTTATCGTGCAGGAAAGGGAGCCTGATAGACACCATTGTGAGAATCCCACCATGGGGAACTGCACCTGAACATACTGAATTTGCCAAGCAAGTGCAGGGGAGGAAGTCCAAAAACCTACAGTGGATATTATGGGTCTAGGTGACAAAATACGGTTCACGGTACCCTCTAAGGCCTTATAGAAATCAAGAGTCTCAGACTGCATCTAGCTGTCTGCCCTAATATGCTCAGCTCAAAGTCAGCCAGTATGAGATGAATAAATGTCTTTATAATGAAAGAAAGCCATAAGTGCCTGTGAATCCCTCATGAACACAAGTGCCATAGTTCTAAACAGAACAGTGACCAGAAGGGCTAGAACCACAATATTAATGCTGATATCATCTGCAGGAAGTGTGTCACTGATGATGGGCATGCACAAACCTGCCCAGTCAATCGCACCTACCTCTGGGCTGTACAGTCAGGTGGGCCACAACCTTCTGGGAACCGATAATGTTGACAGCTTGGCACTCATACTGGCCCTGGTCGTGCAGGGCAACCCCAGAGATCCTGAGTGTACCGGAAGATAGCACCAGGTGTCGCCTATCCACTGAGAGCTGGCTCCCTACAATGTGGGGCAAGACATCAGTTTCCCTGGATAGAGAGGCTTTCAGGGTCAGAGATTTAGAGAGAATGCTATCTCTGAAGGTGGCAGTGTCACTAGGCTGGACTTCTTGAATCAAGCACCACATGCTCACTCCGGCTCCAGTAAGCAGGCACTTATTCAACATCCACAGTTGCTAAGGAAGTAGAGGGTACTGGCACATGTTTTTGTGATAAGGCTTTCCACCAGGTAGAGTTCCAAGTGCACAGCTGGTTCATATCTCATTCTGTTTCTCAAGATCCATGAGCAAGGCTCCCCAGGGGAAGGATGCAGTGAACTTTTGGCTGAAGCCAAGGTTAGCAGATCATCTCCAGGGTCCCTGCCTAGGCTGCAGAGCAGGAATACTGAAGACCTACAAAGGCTTCCTCAGTGAACGTAGCACCTGTTCTCACCCAACCTGATGAGATTTTATTAAGCCACAGGAACCATGAACTGACCAAGTGATCACATACCAAGTGCAGAAATGGTGGGACAGCTCTGAGAATCAGGGGTTAAACTCTGTTTTAGTGGATTCTATAGGAACCTGAAAAAGTACAGCCCTCATGCTGTGAACCATAACAGAGATGGTCCAACTTGCACCCTGAATCCTTCTACAAAGACAGTTTTAATCCATGATGCCTACAGTGACCACCAATGCTGCACTGCAAGGCAGGTCCAATGGATACCTCATCCCTTTGGGAGAGATACTGGTTTTGCCTAACCCAGGGATGACAGCTTTATCCCAGATGAATGAGAAAGTAGAGGGCCCAGGGTAACATCTTACCTCCCTTGGTCCAGGCGATGACTGGCTGAGGGTAGCCCTTAGCTTCACACTGGAAATCCACGGTCTGTCCTTCAATGACCACTCTGCTCTGAGGGGTCACAGTGAACTGAGGTAGGGCTGCAGGGAAGAACATTTAAATGTGACGCTGTGAGACCCTGTAAACTGACTGTAAAATAGCAGCACAGCAAAATTACTTTACCAAGGGTATCATGTACTCTTTTGTAGTTTCTCTAAGAGTAAAACCTTCCATCTTGAAGGGAAACCTAAGGCATAGGATGTGGAAAGGAAGGTGAAACAGCAAGATGCTCTAAGGGAAAGGGAAATACTATAGGGAAGTTTGTCAAGACAAGAAGTAAATCACTCAAAAGAGTTTCAGGAAGTCCCCCAAGCTGAGCAGACTCACTAGGCCTCTTCTTCCTCAAGAGTATATAAACAATAACAAAGCTGAGAGAAGACTCTCAGACAGTCCCAGCCACCTGGAAGAAGCAGGCACCAGCCAAACAGCCTGAAAGCAGCAGAGACCAGTCAAGTAGACTGGAAGAAACAGAACCACTTGAGCTACTTGGACAATGCTCAGACCAGCTGAGCCAACCTAAAAGGATACTCAGTCTCCAAACTGGTGAGCTTGTGCAGTGTGCTCTAGGTTCCCTGCTTTTGTGAGCTGTCACCTGTGCTTAAGTGGTCACTGGTGATACAGATGTCTTTGAATCATTTCTGCTTACCCATTATAAATAACCCCAATAAAACTCACTGTATTACCAAGTTAGAGATTGGTGATATTTGTACTTTGGTCTGCATTCACAGCTACATACACGGTGCGTATGGCATTGTAGTCTAAGGAAAGTCACAGCTATATGCAAAGCACTCACACTGGATAATGTCCACTATGCTCTTAGTGTACACTGTATAAATATTTCTGTAATGTCAGTACATTCAAAACTGTATGCAAGGTGCACACACTGACTGACTACCACTGGGACCTCAGAGTATATTCAGACCTGCATCACATATGTACTCATTTACTTTCAGTGTCCAAGTATTCATGTCCATATCCACAGATACTAATACTGGGCTCTGAACATTGCAACATTAAAGTCCTATCCTTCTAAGGAAAACTGTCTCACCACCAAACCATGTGTGATAGGTTAAATGGAATGGCTGTGATAGCTCTTAAACTGTTAGCACAGGTATGAGAGAGCCAGCCCTGAAACTCTGACAGTAGGAGGGCTGTCCCCCTTACTCATCTGTCTTGTGGTATAGGGTGGGGGAAGGTGCTTCCTCCCACCTCCCAAGAGGCAGGAAGGAGAGATGGCTCTGTGGTCCTAGGAGTGAGAGAGCCATCCCTGACCCCTACCAGCTACAATATTCGGGAGAGCAGGCCCTGTACTTCACCAGGGCAGCACAATAGAGCCAACCCTGTTACCCAAGGTAGAATAGCCAGCCCCAAAACTGTGACTATGGGAGAGCTGTCCCCATTTCCCATCTGGTGGACCAACCCTATAGGTGCCCAAATCCAGACCCAGGATTATGATTATAGCCTGCCCCAACATCCACGCCATCTATGATCTGCTGGAGCACGTGAAGGGACCTGACCTGCAGACCCAAAGCAGCAGGATCTCCACAACAGTGTGGGAAGGGCTGTCCAGGAAGAATCCTAGTAGGGGCCCAGCATCAAACATGAAGTGGAGACCAGGGGCCTTGAAGCAGATCAATGATTCTTTGCAATAAACACTTGTAAGCAGAGATGTATGGAGGGGTATATGGCGTGACTTGTTGGGTCCCACTTTTTTTCCTTTTTTCTCTTGAATTTTGTTTTATTGAGAGAGTCCAGGGGTGGAGGATGGATGCAAAGGGATGGAGAATGAATGGGATCAAGATACATGATGTGAACAACACATATAATAAAATAAAGAGAAAGGAAGGAAGGAAGGAAGGAAGGAAGGAAGGAAGGAAGGAAGGAAGGAAGGAAGGAAGGAAGGAAGGAAGTTGGAGTTGGAAAAATGGCTCAGTCCGTAGAAGCCGCATAAAACAAAGTTGGGCATAGTGCTAGGGAGGTGGGTCCATAAAGCTTCCTGAACAGCTAGCCCAGCCTACTTGGTGATTTCCCGGGAAACAAGAAACTCAGTCTCAAAACAACCTAAGCCCCCCACCCCCATCTTCAGTTAGAATGGCACCTAACATTATTATGGATGCACACCCACACACATACAAGTTTACATATGTAGGAGCATGTTCCTACAAGCTTGCACAATATACATATCAAAATAGCCAGGCATGGTAGTGGACACCTTAATGCTAGCATTTGAGAGGAGGATTGAAAGTTCAAGGCCAGGCTAGGCTGGAAAGACTTTGTCTCACAAAACAAAGAAGTAAAACAGCAAGTTAAGTTTCACAGAGAGGGTGTGATATGGTGCAGGCAGAGCGACAGGGGCTGTTGGAGCGCTGAAGAGACCAGAGCTTGGAGCGCTGAAGAGACCAGAGCCTGATAGTACACAAGGATGCTCACCTTGTACAATAATGAAGGCTGTGGCATGGATGCTGTCCACACTGTTGGATGCAAAACATGTGTACTCCCCACTGTCACTCTGGTCGACGTTCTGTATATAGAGTCCTCCAGAGGGAGTGATATTCACTCGAGGGTCAACTGGCAAAGGTGTCCGGTCACCTCTCGTCCAGGTGATCTGTGGCAGAGGGTGACCTGTGGCACTGCACTCCAAAGTGACACTTTCACCCACCAGTACCTCTGTGTTCTGCGGCTGGATTACAAAAGTGGGTCTGGCTGTCACAAACAGAAATTCTCAGTTAATTTCTTACAGCTTCACAAGACTTCTACTTGGTATTTCTGATGTTCGGGCTGTCCATTCACCCTAATGACTTTCAAAATAAGTAAACCCAACAGCATTTAATTATATAATTTCTTGCTGTCTTGCCTTTTCAAATAAAGGTATAGATGGGCGTGAGGAAATGGCTCCGTAGGTAATAAAACACCTGCCTCAGGGGCCTCAGTTTAAATCCCCAGCACACAGGATCTGTAATCTTAGCATTCATAATGCAAGATGGGAAGCAGAAGGAAAATCCTTAGAAGCTAGTTTGTTATATACAGTGGTGACCAACAAGAGACCCTGTCTCAAACAAGGTAGAAGGCATGCATGGACCAATGGTTGTTTTCTTTTGATCTCCACACTGTGGCACACATGGATCCACATTCACACATGAACACATGTTGTCCATATTCACATCAACCAAAGGTAGGCAACCTGTGGGAGGTGACCACTACGGGAAGAGCTGTATTTCTTCCCCAGACTCTAAATTCTCTGAAGAACCTTTACTTTTGATTATAAATACTCAAGAAATTGTGGCATATATTTAAACCATATAAAATATATTACTCTCACCACGGAAAAAAAAATACAAATAAAAAAGTAGTGTCAATTTTAAATCTAGTGGGGAAGAAGCCAGACATTTGCTAGTATGTTTCACGGGAAGATTCTCACACACAGTAGGACCACAGCAGACAGAGATGGCCTATATGGAGAGAGGTAGCCATGGACATAATAATAGAAACTGCATGCACCCTTGTGTTGGAAACTACCCTTCTTGAAATTCAACCTATACATGATTTCCTAAGTCTGTATTGTAACATGCACATTTCCCACCCTGTGCTGTTTCTTTTGGGTCCACAACCCTTAATCCAAAAAGTTCCAAAAACAAGCATACAACAAAAAAGACCCAAAATTTTTCAAAGTTTGACATAAGTAGCATGAGGCACGTCTGTTCTCTACTGAGATACTATAGACAGTTTTGCTTATGTTAGATTGTGGTATATCACTCCAGATTGTAAGTTAGTAAACAGATTATGTTTTATGTTGCCTTTCTTTAAACAAACAAAAACTATCATGATCCATAGGTTGAGAACTGCTGGGTTATGGTGTTCCATTGTCTGAATCAACAATGAACACAGGCCATGGACAGAGTACACACTCAAGAACAGGCTTGTGCCTATGTAGCTGTAGCAGAGCTATAAAGGCCACAGCTGTGTTTCTTTTGGTTTGGACAGACTTTTTGCACTCTAAGTATGATATGCAAGCAGCTCAAGCATAGGTATGTAGGGGATTGTGTTGTTTCATGGTAAATAATTGTCCTACCCACTGGTTTAATAAAAAGTGCTGATTGGTCAAAGGCAGGCAGGAAGTGTGGGCGGGGCTACCAGACTAAGAAAACTCTTGAGAACAGGAAGCACAGAGCAGAACGCCAGAGAGAAGTCAGAAGAAGCAGAGGACAACTATGCTGCTCTAAGAAAAGGTACCCAGCCCCATGGCTGAACAAGAGACATGGGTTAGATAGAGTAGAGAGCTAGCAAGTGATATGCCTGGGCCTGAGGCTGATCAGCCTAAAACTATCTTATGCATCTGTGTGTCTCTGTGGGACTGTGGGACTGTGGGTCTGTGGGTCCTAAACCTTGAGGTTAAGCCTGAAAGTCGGGGCCAGAAACCACGTAGTACATAGATATGCTAAATAAATATCAGTACTTTAAAATTTAATTTGAAATAATCAAAGCCCTGAACAAACAGGCCTCAATGCCAAGAAGCATGCATTTGATGTGGCTGTGCAGATACCTGCAGTGAGGCACAGGCAGTCTCTCCGGGCTCCATGGCCATTTCTTAACTGTGTTAGTAACCAAGAGCTTCTGTGTATACCCCTGCAACAGGAGGCAGCCATGGGCTCGAAACAGGTTAGAATGGCCTATGACCCTATGCTTCAGGGTCATAGTGCTTGTGAGCCACTTGGCATGGGAACTTTATCATCTCAGTCTTCACTGAGTTGGAGTACAAAGAAAGGAGAACGTAGGTGGTTAGGGTAAGTCTCACATATAGTATCCTCCACTTACCTGGAGACCCCAAGTACCTGAGGGTCACCTCGTGTGTTTTGGCCTCTCCAGCCACATTTTTTGCCATGCATTGGTAGACACCCTCATCTGCCTCCTGTGTGTTCTGGATCATCAATGTGCCATCGTCCAGCAAGTTCAAGCGTGAATCTGTCTTCATGCTCAGCTCATTACTACAGAGACAGAGACAAATGCACTCACAACTCAGACAGACACTGTACCTTTCTCAGGGTCAGTCCTACAGTAGATTCTAATGCTCTGGAATGCAGGTAACACATGCCATGCTCAGAGAACAAGAGCAACAGATATATTGCTTCCCTCAGCAACTGTGAGTTAGCAGGCATGTCTAGGAAAGTACAAACATGTGTTCACTATTATATGTCCAATCTAAATGTTTCAATGTTGTCCTGATTCCAAACAAGACAAACATTAACCCAATGAAAAATGCAAATAAAGTATTTCCCTTTATTTCTATAAATTACGTATTTTTTAAAAATGTAGAAACATAGTTTTATATCATTAAAAGCAAGAAGCTAGGTATGGTTGCATACCTATAATCTCAGTACTTGAGAGGTAGAGGTTTCAAGGATCAGAAGTTCAAGGTCACCCTCCATACTACATAGCAATTTAGAAGCTAACCTTGGATGCATTAAATCCTCTCTTAAACAAACAAAACAATCTCTTGTAGTAAGGGGGTTTTGGCCCAGACTTCTGGGTCTAGCCTCAAGAGGTAGACTTGCAGACTTATAGACTCGCAGAGACACACAGATGTTTATATTAATTTTAGGTTGATCAGCCTAAGGCCTAGGCATATAACTTGTTAACTCCTTATTTTTAAACTAACTTACGATTTTTATTTTGTTTAGCCATGGGACTCGGTATCTTTTTTTTAGAGTAGTATCTAAAATTTTTTAGAGTAGTATCTGTCTTTTGTATCTTTCAGCTTGTTTGGCAACTTTGGAGTCTTTGTGGCATTTTTTGGTTTTGTATTGTTTTTAGGGTTTTTTTAGTATGGTAGCCCTGTCTACATTTTTTTGTCTGTCTTTGGCCAATCAGCGCTTTTTATTAAACTAGTGGGTGGGACAATTATGTACAATGGAACAATATAATATAATCTCTCTACAACCTCTGGTCCTCCATTCTTAGTTCTGGGCATGCTTCTGACAGTTTCCTGGAGGGCAGCAATCCCTGGGTGCATATGGGTCAGCAGTATGAATGTCAGGGAACCTCAGTGAGTGACAAGCTGAGCTGGTACCAGAGGGCAGGCCTTGGGACTTTGACTCAAGGTGTGTCATATTTATTTTTGTAGTTTTAACTTAAGCATCAAGTCATCCATTTATAAAAGGTCATGAGCCATATTGATGCTCCTCTACTGTCTAACCTTCTAACACTTTAGAATACCACCTGTAGCCAGTTCTAGATATTAACTCTCATCAATCCCAGAGCTACCCATGACATGGAAGTTTTTAAAGGGTTAAATGTATCTTACATTTTCCCCATACAGTTTGGATCCAAGATCAATGTGACAAACTCAAGACCTGGCGAAACCCTGAGCTCTTCATGACTCTGATGCATCTTTGCACAGTGCCCCTTAACTCTCTCAAGGGGTCATTCTACTGTTTCATCTACAAAAAGCCTTTTAGAAAGGTTCCTGTGTGCTCTGGAATCTGGGTCTCAGCTGGAACAAGGATGACTTGACTGTCAGTGCCTGAACCTTCTGTTCCTAAACTCAACTAGTGATGTTTTCAAGGAGGCCTCTCTGCTTGTGAAAGACTGGACACAGCCAAGGAGCTTGGCATGAACATATTGGGAGCCAGACGATGAGTACAATCCTTAATCTGGGCAGATGTCTTGGTACAAATGGATTTAAAAAGTCATTGTATGATGGTTTTGTGTTCAGGATTTCCCTCTAAGAATTCCATCTTCAAAACATGTTTAAAAATGCCTCATGTCACCAGAGACAAGGGTCCTATCCCCAAGCACCCTGACCTCATTCTAGACTGGGTCCTTGCCCCCTCACCAAGGTCATCACTTCCTCCCCTAACCCCAACCATGTGTCGCCCCCCCCCCATTCTCTGTTCCCACTCAACACCCAGCTGGAGGGAGGCTCCCAAAGCTGAGCCAAAGTAGTGGCAAGTAAACAACCCCTTCTACTATCCATGAACAACTGCTTTGAGGTGTGAGGTTATCACAATCACATTTGTACAATGAAAAGAAGTTCCTTCACTCGGAACAAAACTTCAGAAGTTAAAGGGGGCCTGTGTAGACTCATCATAGTTCCCACACTCAGGCCTCAATAAAGAAATGGACAAAGTATGTCAAACTGCCTCCAACCCCAGGAAGTCCATCATCATGACTCAGGTCCAAAACTTGCTAACATCCTGTCAAACACCAGAGGCCCTGGCCAAAGAACAAATGAGTAGAAATGGGCATACAGCACTTCCCCAGCTCCCACTCGATGGGGCAATAAAGTTCCAAAATGCTGCCAGGCCAGCGGCTGACCAGGGCAAAGGGACCTGTAGCTTAGGAGGAATGTGTCCCAGTGGGGAGAAAGCCCTTCTCCCAGTAATTCAACCTCAAAAGTATTTCCCAGGCAACTTCTATGTAGAAGAGAGAAGGTAAGGAATCTTTTCTTCCTTTATATTGCTTTACATAGAAGGGGAAGGTGTCTGTCAAAAATGGGGAGCCCTGTGGAAGTACATGGACCCCCAGGACTTCAGTGACATTTCTACTCCACACACAACTCACTTGTTTCGAAGCCAGATGATCTCAGGTTTGGGGTTGCCCTCAGCCCTGCAGGTGAAGTACACTGTGTTTCCCGATGTGACATCTGCATCCTGTGGTTCTGATGTGATCCGGGGACGTTCTACATGCAAGGAATGAACACCATGGAGAAACATGAGGGTCATACTGGTGGGAACCCAAATCAGAATCCTCATGTCGGGGTGATATTACAAGGCCCTGGTACACATCTCAGCACAGACACCCCACAAATGGCACACCGCCTTTCCATGACAGGAGACAAGTCAACCCCTCTGCAATGTCAACTGAGGATAAGCCTGGACTCCTGGGGTCACAGTACTTCAGCAGGGACTCCAGGGCCCACTCACCACAGTTCAGCTCTTCTGGGGTGATGGTAGCTACAGAGCGTCCTTGGATGCTTCCGGGATACTCGCAGGTGGCTGCTGCCTGTGCATTCCCAGACTGGGCATATGTCTTCAGCAGATCTGCCAACCATAGTATTTCACAGTCACAGCGAAGTGCATTTGAGTCTAATCGCCTATGGAAAGAAGTCATGAAGATTTCCAGGAATTAAAGAGATTTTAACCCACCCTGGATAGACCAGTCTCCAGGTTCTAGAGCCTCAAGCAAATGATGATGAGTATCTGGGCACTAGTTTATAGGAATTAGTTTTTATAGGAAGGAATCTGAAGGACCGAGAGAGGTGGCAGTAGTATTCACAGAAAAGCCTAAGAGTCCAAAGACCCGAGAAGGCCCTCAGTACAGAGGTAAAGTCAACCAGTAACCGAATACTTAGATTCAAATCCAGGAATGGGCTGTGGATATAACCCAGTAGTAGAATTTTTGCCTAGCCTGCTGGAGGCCCTGGGTTCAATCCAAATACAACAAAATAACCACCACCACCAACAACAACAAAAACACAGCAAGTATAGGCTAGACAAGTCTCAGACTTTCCTGAGAGTCAGAGACAGGTCACATTGTTATACTCTGTGGCATTCTAGAGCAGCTCAATGTCCCCACGTCTATGAGAACATCACATGATAAGAAGAGTTGCATCTCATGGATGAGGCAGATCCAAGATAAAAGCATGGTAGGGACTAGCTCTGTTTCCATACCTGAATCCCTCATTTTGAAAATTGTTCTGCTCAAAGGCAAGGTCTTTGGGAATCAGGTGAGACACCGCCACTTGACGTGTCATGAGGCACACTGCCTGAATACTATCAGACGCAAGGAAGCAACTCATTTCCACCCAAAGAGTGACCTAAATGGAGACAGGAAGTCCCTGTGGCGCATAACCAATTGAGTACTGAATTCTGGATAATAACACTCCACAACCTGGTACTTAGGGGAAGACACACGCCTAATCCATTTGTCTAGTGCATTAGCTCAGAGGTAGCAGGGACCAAGAACTGGTACCACTACACAAAAAAAATCAATATCCCCTGGAAGAAATATGGCAAACAAGATGCAGGACTCCATGGTCAGATAAGAAATGGGCACTGGGTTGGATAAGAGCCATTGCTTACTGGGCATCCAGCCTGTAATCCACTTCTGAACACCAAGACACTACAGTCAGAACAGGACCAAGGGGGGCAGTAGGTGAGCCTGATGGGCAGTTCAACATCATACACCTGTCCAGTCTACCCAGCCAGATGAGTGAACTGGCCATACTGTGTTGATTGTTTCTTGGGAGAGGGCACTTCAGTGAGGCTATTGTGGGGAAAGGTCAACTCTAATGGATTTAGCCCTTATCTCTAAATCTAGGATATTCATGCTTGAGCAATGTAAAGGCAGCAAAAGAAGGGATGTACAGGGCTTTAAGGACCAGCATTCCTCGGGTTGCGTCTCTCTGAGGCTGTAAACAGAGAAATCCATCTGCAGGCTAGTCCATGGGTTGCCCCTTCCTTGGCCTTGGGCCCTCCTGACATTTATCTGGCAGTGTCTTTCTTTCCTCTTCTCCACCAAAGATATGAGTTCTGAGCCCATCTTCCCACCCCAACTGAGTAATCATGCTGCCTGGTTATGTCTTTTCTGAAGAGTCTTTGTCTCATGGACCATAATACAACTGCTTACTCAGATGAAGCTGACCCCATTAGCACTGGAGTCCATTATAGACACCGCACATTCCAGTAACATCATAACTGGGCAAGTGCTCTTGAGACCATAAGCATTAAAATACCTTAATTCTACTATAATAATAAGTATACAAAGAGTATTTCAGGAGGCCTTAACAAAAAATAAAGGTAGGCGTCAGTCTGCTTATTCAATAAATAAATTTCAAGGAAAGGAACTAGAGGCATATGCATGAAGATACTTCCAGATTTGCTTTCATTCTCATCGGTAAAATATCTACCGTGCAATTAAAACTTAATTGGGAGAATTTAAGCATAATTTTAAACACTTTCTCAAGAGCCTTATTAAATTATCAGCCTGCTGCCACATATGAGTCATGTGCTTGCCATTTCACAATGAAATGGATTTAACAGCCCTGCCTTCCTGGCATATAGGTGTCTCTTAAGGCTTTTCTGGAGCTTGAGATTCTTGGCCAGTCCACATAAAGGTCTAGAAGAGAGAGGATGTTTCCTGGACGCTATAGGAGGCAGACACCCAGATGCACACTTACAGTCTTTTCATGGACTCCAAGTGGCTGAATGTCCCAGGAACTAAGTGAGTGATCCGGTTGTTATGTAGAAATCTGTGGAAAAAGAGAAATAAAACAAGGCTGAATTAAAAAGACAAATAAACAAACAAAAAAAAAAACTTCCTAAGCATGTGAAAATATGCCCAAGAGGAGATGCCTCTTTCGGTTGTATTTATCTAGTATGAATGAATTGGATGGCTATGTGCTTCAGTTCAAGAAATAACTGGGTTTCTTGCCTATCTTACTATCAGGCACAAACACAGAATACCGAGCCCCCACTTCTGATTATCAGCCAAGGGATGGATTTTATGCAAAAGCACCAGGGAAGTATGAGCTGGGGCCTGACTTCAAATTAAAGAAGGAGTCTAGACTCACAGTCTCTCCAGCTTCGGCAGGTGCTGGAAGGATTCTGGGTCCAGAGTTTCTATCTGATTGAAGTGCAGGTACCTAGGGGATTAAAAGAGGGACACAAAGTGAATGACTTACCGACCGTTTCAACCCACAGTTTTGGATCCAAAATTATTTTCCATACTTCACATCCACATGTCACTAGGTACTTCCCTGTGCTCTGCACAGTGTGTGGAGACAAAAAGACACAAGTGAGAGCAGGCAGGAGGCAGGCAATCTCGTAGTTGGTTGACCCACAGGGGATACCTCAGGACTTAGCAAGCCCTGGATCTCCATGAACCCAAGTGTGACAGTGGCCCATCCACTTCACATTAACCAATAAAATACCCAGCAATAGATAATAAGGAAAACCCAAAAGTAACCTAGCAGACAAGACCCCTGTGGATGTGCACACACATCACCCCTGCACTCTAAACTATCAATGTTTCCATGTGATACTAAGAACACCGTAGTTACAGAACCAGGCACCCAGGCAGGAGATAACATGAGCTGGCGAACTTCCCCAAGGTCCTTGGTCATACAGAATACCCAGAGTCCATGCCCCTTCCTATTTAAGATGTCTCCTTAGTTCAAACAATTTACAATTTAGGATATAACCAATTTCATTATCTTGAATAGTGGTTTGCTCATTTTAAAAGATGGTGGGGCTTTTTTTTTTCCTCTCAATAAAACACCAGTCACCTTTCTTACCCAGACTTCATTGGCCTAGAGAAAAGCCTTCACTCAGGTGGCTATGATAATAGACACTTCACTCAATGAAGAACTAAAGTCAGAAACAAGCAATGAAGACAATATGTAGCCTTCTTCACCACAACTCCATATAAAACCTTGTTCACCAAACCCATTTTCATTATCTGTGATTGTAGAGTTACTTCTGGATTCTCAGATGAGCTTCTTTTCATGGCAACCTCCCAGGTAGAACTAATCCAGAGCCTCCTAAACTCTGAGGGCCACAGTCTACAGCCTACCTGTCCTTCCTCTGGTGTCCCTGGCCTTCTTCAGGTGCAGGTATGTGCCCCTCACTCCCCATATGAAAATGTGTGCAGGACAAGAAAGAAAGAGAAAGAACTTGGAGGTCAGTGATAGCTCTAGCACAGCACCTGATCCAAGGATACCAAAGAGAAATCCTCCGTCTCCATCATTTGTACCTGGTGTATGCTAGGAAGCAGAGACCAATGTGCTCATTCCTTGTAGTACCCACGCGCCCCGTGGCTCACATGAACCCTCAACCCTGGGGAGCTGCTAGGGAGTCTCTGGCCGAAGCTATGAATCCTGAGCTAAGCTGGAAGAACAAGTGGATATTCAAGACTTCCACAAGGGCAGGTAGCATGGGTTTGTATTCAAAGCCCTTTAGCCCACAGCGAAGCTTGACAGGTAAGGACAGTGGCTTTCAGAATTTGCAAAGCTCTGGACTGCTAGGATCCCAGATAGATTCTGGGCACCACCACCCTTCTCTGAATGGCAGAGAAAATGGAGGACAGGGAGTTAACTCCTCATGTAAAAAAAAACACCATTACTGAATTAGCTATTGTGTCTGGTCCGGTGTGTGATGTTGAGAAAGATGACAAGGACCCACAGAGGAGCTATTTGAAAATGCACAGCAGATCCCAGTGCTGCCCCCGGATGCCCCATCAAGGCTTTCACAGCCTCTCAGTTCCCAGTGTCCCTGCTGCTACATCTTCTGCAGGTGAGGGAAGTGAGTCTGAGGCAGAGCCAGCAGAAACACTCTTCCCAGTGGAGCCTGAGGCCTGAGTCCTTTCTGACACACTGACCTGCTCTGCTGATCACACCTTCAAGAAGTCTATTGTATTCTGGTCTCACTGCGGCATTCAGTTCTCAAAAAGAAAGCTGGAACCCAGCAGCAGCCACTTGTCTCCCCTAGTCTGACTCAGGATGCTGCTTCCTGTCACCAGAAAGCCTCACGGGCTACTTCACGGAAGCCCCTCAAGTCCTCTTCCTCTTTAGCCCCCTCTCCAAGCTGGGCTCCTTCAACAGACTCACTACCAGGTTAGCACCATGACAACGTCATGAACACAGAATGTGTTCCTTTGTAAACTCCTACATCTGTAAAGTCTCTAGGTATTTCCAGGACTTTTTGCAATAACCTGGATTCCTTGTTTCATGTGTCTGAAACAATTTATGCAAGGCCTTACAACCTCTTCTTACACCTCTGCCTACCAAATAATTGAGCTTTTATGTGGTTATAGGCACACAATATGGGCTGCTACAGGCCCTACTTGGTGCTGCCCTGACCCAGCTGTGCCAGTCCTCCAGTATAACACAGGAACAATATAATAGGACTACAGTGCAAGGCTACTCCTGCAGTACATCTAACAGCTGTTTTCCATCCATTAAATTGCAAACCCAAGATTGCCTGAAATGAAATCCCACAAGGATTGCCTCAGCTTACTGAATGAAAGGTCACTAGCCAGGCACATAAACCAGAAAATCCTTCATAACTTTACTAGAACTTAATGCTGGGGGGTGAGGGGTGAATAACATTAATTGACTTTATAACAAAAGTCCAAGTTCATATATAGCTAAAGAAACAGGGGGCACTTTGGCACACTCAACACCCACAAACTAGAACTACAAGGGGGGTAAGGCTTGCTGTATTCTCCAAAATGAAAACATCATGACTGAAACCACACGTGGCCAAGAACACACATCCTGTCCCATACAGGATACTCCTAACACACTAGCCACACACATGGCCAAGAACACAGATCCTGTTTCACATAGGATACTCCTATCACACTAGCCAATCTAGCTAGTGTTTGTTTGCATGTCTGTGTCTCCACCACCGTGTGAACACCAAATTTCTTACTGTTAGACAGGAAAGCAAGTTACATCCCTATGCCTGCAATGGGGAAACATAGAGCCAGGGTCTGATGCTTAGAAGAAACACAGCAATGTCTGCTCTCAGGTGGGCGCAGGGGAGCAAGGTGGGAGAGGTGGGTGAAAATCACCCACCGCTGCTTCTCCGCGTCATGCACATCCTCCCTGCACCCCAGGAAGTACAGACATGCATCATGCAATCAGTCATCTCTCCCTATGGGAGGCAATAAGGCAGATGGCATGGAGTACACTTACAGTTGCTCTAGAGAGGCAAGTCCCTTAAATGCTTGCCTGTCAATTGACTGGATCTCATTCTTGTACAAATAGCTGAAACAAGAAACATGGAGGAGTATTAGCATACACATGAGCTCTCAGCTCCAGGTGGGAAGAACTGAGTTGACACCTGGAGAACAGTTTAAAATCAATAGCTGTGTGAGGGTACAAACAAAGCATTACACTGGAGGTACCAGGTCACTCTCAACAGTCGCTTCTCTTATACTTCAAGGATCAAAAGCAAATGGTCCATAGATTCTCCTACTGTGCCTACTGATGTCCTGACATCTGCTTCAAAGCCTGGGGAAGATAAAATATTTCCCTACACATGTAAAAGGCATTGACTGTAAGACCATAACCAAAACTTTCTACTACATAGAAACACCAACACGACTCTGGAAAAACAGGGAACCTGAAGGTGTCTTGAATTTCTCTCCCACCCAAAGCCTCATTCTTATACAGCAGACACAATCCTTCCTAAGAGCCAGGTGTACCACAGGGTCTGTTTTGGAATGGCATACCATCTAAGAAAGGGCTTTACATTTTTAAATGGTCGAAATTAAAACAAATGGTTTTATGTCATGACACATATAACATTGCATAATGTTCCTAACTTGGGGTCCTTCAACAGTCTGGGGGAACATGACACAATTATTCTTTTATAGATTCCCTTATCTGCCTTTGTGCCACATGAAGACTGATCAAATATAAACCCCTGATCCTCTACAGAGAAACTCAAACCTTCCTCAGTATGAATGAACACTGCCACTGTGAAGCACCACAGTTCCAGAAGGAGCCCCCCAGCATGTGTGTTTGGGTTTACCTCAGAGTGACAAACCAACATGTGGACAGGACAGCCCTGTGCTGCCCTCATCACCCAGTCCTTGGCAGCTACCCTGGTGGCACTGGAGGGTACTGTGAATAAGAGATGGCTCCGCTACCCTCTGGGATTGGTGGGTCTGCTTTGTCCCTTCCTTTAACTGGCTTGCCTTCATTTGTGACGCAGGCAGAGGTCAACTTAAACGCAAACTTCTCCCACACTGTCCTTTGCTTGTCAGCTGAAACTTACACTTAGAGCTCGTGGCTCAGCATGTAGCATTACTACCTATTTTATGAACGCATCATGAGAGCAGACGCCATAGGGAGGTGGGAAGGAGAGTAATAAATACAGGTAATAACTAAGCAGAAGTCAGGGTAGAGGGAAGCAGCAGAGCAGCTGGAGAGGAGGCACACTTAGGACAATGAAGTCTGGGAACAAATGGAAAAGCATAATGACACACACCCCAGCCCTTCCTGTGCGAACATTAATAAGCATAAAAAATGAAAACTCAAAAAACCATGATAGCAACTAACAAGAAAAAAAATGTGTAAGAAAAAAGAAAATAAAATTTAAAAAAAAAACAGCATTCTCTGTCTTGATTCTTGTGATATGACATGTCCAGGATCAGATCAGCATGCACTGTTGTCTATGCAAAAATCCCACTTCGTGGGAATGCACCTTCTCAAAGGGTCTTACCCCTTCTCTCTGTGAAAATCACTAAGTGACCCCCAAAGAATCACAAACTTTAACACAAACCATCCAGGACCTGCCTGTCCCCATCAATAGCCTAGCAAGACAAAATCCACGTACCTATAGAAAAACTCAAGATTTCTGTACCCCAGTTTCTGAAACAGACAGAAATCACTGAGCTAAATAATTATATACAGGATTTTTATAAAATGCCTGGTATGTGTTAGCTTCTTAGGCCTGAGATACCACTGCCTCCTGTGTCCACTTCTTAAAGCAAAATACCAAAGAATATTGGCTTCTACAAAAGCAGAGATGGAGTCCTTCCAAAGGGTATATAAAATAATTAAATCCAACTAATAAATGATGTGAATGTGTTTTTGTAAAGACACTGGTGGGGCTGGAGACATGGCTCAGTGGTTAAGAGCA